>OZ001355.1:18554691-19154691 GCA_963924055.1 Drosophila limbata | reverse complement strand
TAAAGTAAAAAGTGAAAATGCAACTAATGCATTTACAACAACAACAACAACAAAAGCCATGCTCGAAAGCAAAAACATCAAGAAAGAATCAACACCTCCAGCAACAACAAAAACAACAACAAAAACAACAGCAGTTGAAACAAACAGTTCATCATCATCCTCGTCATGCTCATCGGCATCATCATCATCATCGTCGTCGTCGTCATCATCATCCGCCTGGTCGACAACGGAGGATGCATGCAGCAGCAACGGCGGCGCCTCCGCAGATGAGGAGCCAGCGGCAGAAGAGGCGCCAGCGACAACAACAACATCGATGATGATGACAACGCCACGCCCAGTGCTTCTAACTGCCGTCAATCCGCACATAATCTGCCACTTGTGCCAGGGGTATCTGATCAATGCGACGACCATCGTGGAATGTTTGCACTCGTGTAAGTACCCACAATCCTTCTTCCCACCCTTCCCACCTTGCCTTCACTTCACTCTTCACTTCCCAGTCATCAGTTGACTCTCAACTAATTAGAAAACTGGCAAATGTACACTGTACAAAATTAAAGTTATTTTAAAAAGAAAAATCAATTCCAATTTCATTTTAAGCTTTAGTCACTTTAGAATATTCTTGAACGCTATATTTGATTTTTTTAAGGTTTATTATTTTGACTAAAAAATTCTAAAGTTTTTAGACATTTTTTTTACATTCCTACCCTTTTTCATTATATTACTTTTTAATAATTTTTCTTTTTTTTTTTTTCAAATCAAATTTTGCATTCCTTGATATTTATTTCCATACTTTTTATTTTATTAAACTTAATTTGTGAATTTTAATCATCTGATTTTATGTGTTGATGAGAAAATCAAAAATTTTCCTATAATTTTGTTTATTTTTTGTTAAATTGAAAATATTTGGTTAATATTGCCACATTTGACCACATATTTTGAAATGTTACATATTTTCACCTACAAATTTCGTTACATCCTTTGTTTTGATATATTTTTAGAAATTCATTTTATAAAAAATCAAGAATTTTACACTTGAATGACTATTTTTTCCGGTGTATCTCCCTCTCCCTGGTCCGTCGGAAGTGTGGAGTTGCCACAGCGCAAGCAGACGACGCAATTGCTGCAGATGCTGCCTGGCGATAAGTTAATGGCCAACATTAATGAGCCTTCGCCTTTTGCATATGTAGTTACTAAGTACTTTTTGGCCAAAGATGAGAGAGAGAGAGAGAGAGAGAATCCGTTTAAGCCACAAGCAGCATAGAAAGAAGATGGAGGTGAAGAATGCCAAGAGATATATGGTACATATGTCAGACTAAATAATTACAAATGGTTCTGGCTTTCGAGGATACGGGTTAATAACTACTGAACCATAAATCAGACAACTTTCCAAGTCGAAACTCACTTGTCTATCTGCAGACTAAACAGCAGCTTCTTCAATGGGGGGAAAATCGAAAGACCAGACGAGAATTGAAGAAAAGCGTTTCAAGTTTTCATAGAAATTTCTTATTTTCAATTTCCGGTTTGTTTCGTTTTTTACTGTTTTTTTAAAGTGTTTCTGACTTGAAATTTTATCTTATTTTTTTTGAGTGCAGCGCAGCCAACTTAACTGCAGCTAGAGTTGCCAGATTGCAAAGACAAGAATGATTGATATAGGATAGAAATGAAACGCACTGTAAATTCGCAATTAGTCTAAGCTTTTCTTCACAAATTAGAGAGCATTTTCAACCAATTGTGATGTCTAATCACAGCCTCAGGCGACAGACAAACAGAGAGAGAGACAGACAGACAGAGGGAGAGAGAGAACATCATGACCAATGAGTTGTTGCAGTTGGAAAGCAAATGTGGAAAGCAATGTGTCGATGACATTCATTTGGTTCGAGGCTCATTTAAATCTGTTGCCAGACCGACATGACACATAGCCTTGCTCCAATCCTGGCCAGAAGTGAATTTGGGAATGGGAATGGGAACAGCGCTCGTAAATGGCTGACAGCAACAGCTGTTGGACTCGCGTTGCTTTTTTATTTAGTTTTTTTTTTTTTGTTACTTTGTTGCATTCCCAGTTGTTGCCCAGTAACCAAAGTATACTAAAGCTTCTAAGTTTGTGACAAACTATAGAAACTATAAGAATTAGAATTATAATCAAATAACAATGGTAATTTAAAACTCGACACACGAATATTGGCTGAAAATTTCATTTTGATCGGTTAATAAACAGAAAAGATAATTGGGATTTGTATATTACTTTTTGATTTTATTTTTTTTCTGTTTCATTTGTTTTTACTTTATTTTTAGTTTAATTATTTGTTTATTATTTATTTTATTGATTTTATTTAATATTTTTTCGTTGCTTCTTTGTCTGCAAATATTGCAAAAAATTGAAAAAGAAATGAAATATACTTTTTTAAATATAAATGTATTTTAACAGGAATCCATTCGAGAGCTTGGAGGTGTTTTTTGTTTAAAATTTTGTATTTACCTTTTTTATGTTTTTTTTTCTGTTCTAAATTTGATTTTAAAAATGTTTAGCTCATTTATGCTACGAAATTGCAGACACTGGGCACTTAACAGTCGATCAACTCTCTAAAGTTCTGACTTGTTGTTGTTGTTACTCGAGGCCATTTGGGCCAACAACAGTTCGCACACCACCCAATCGGGTAGCCAACCACACACACACACTCACACACACACCCAGCGTACGCTCCAGTTGATTCTGTATCTGTCTTCTGTCTTTTCCTCTCTGTTTTCTGACAGACAAGCGTAACAGGCGAACCGAATGTGTTTTCTCCCTCTCCCCCTCTCTGTACGTCATACTCCCTCCTACAGTCTGGTTCTGGAGTCCATCCATGTTCCTGTCGCTGGGTTGACAGTTGCAGGAGACGGGGAACGGGACCAGGACCAGGACCAGACACTGCCATTGACATTAAAGTCAAAACAACTTTTTTTTTATTTCTGCTTCTTCTTCTGCTTCCTCTGCTGCCCCTTTTTGGAGCATTGGCCCGTGGGTGGTTCTTCTCCGAATTGAATAGAGCTCTGTTTCCTCTACGTTTATTTCGTTTTCCTCTTCTTTTTTGGGGGGAAGGGGAATAAGCCTTGTTGCATAAATGTGAGTCTGGGATTGGCGTGCGATTTCGCTTGGGGAATTATTTTTCGGGGGCTTAACATAAAATTTGAATGATTTTCGAACACAAATCTGTAGTGAGAATAATTTGTTGTTTGCACAATTTATAAATGTATCTTTTTCTGTATATTTGCAGTCTGTCACAGTTGCCTCATCAATCACCTGCGCAAGGAACGCTATTGTCCACGCTGCGAGATGGTCATCAACAATGCCAAGCCCAACATCAAGTAAGTAATCGCACTACTATTTTTGGGTCACACTCGCTGACACTGTCACTGACAACCATAATTGGGATATGACATTATAGACACAGTGTTCCACTTGAAGATTTCCACATCACTTGTCGAAGCAGCAGTAAACGCCCCTCTTGTGACAGTGTTCCATTCCGTTACGGTTCTTGGAGAAATCTTGTCTAACATTTGATGGAAATTTGTGTCTTTATCTTAAAGTTCAATTTTGCTCTTAACTAAATAGTTTTTTATTGTTTTCCTACTTACTACAAATTGAAAATGCTGTGTTTCATTCCAACGTTCCACATTGTAGTGAATATTTGCCTCTTAACTAAATGTATCTTTTTTATTCCTGAATACCAAAATCCGCTTTACATATCTAAACTAAGTGATGTGTTTCATTCCAACGTTCCGTTATTAATTTACCTGTATCCCATCACTTAATGTAGCGTTTCATTCCAACGTTTCGTTCCTGATTTTCAAGATCATTCTAACATTCCACTGAGTTGTCTCCATCTCTTCACTAAGTGTTTCTTTTCAATGCTCCATTCCAGAGTTGTTTCATTCCATCATTCCATTACTAATTTCTCAAAATTCCATTGCAACTTACTATATGTTTTTTTCAACTTTTGATTACTAAATTACACTTAGTTTTTAATGTGTTTCATTCCATTGTTTTCCCCGCACTTTATTCCTTTTCATCACATTTTTGCATATTTAAATAATACTCAAAAGGCTTTCATTTTATAGGATAAAGTTGCTTTTTGTTTCAATTCCCTGCGTTCCATTTGATGCTTTAAAATGCGCATAAACATTGAGCATATTTAATTTGTTTGACGAGTTAACCAATTGACACTTTTGGACGCAAATAAAAACAGAACAACAGTAAACGACCCTTTTTTCGAAAAGTCGAACAACGAATCTTTGCCCAGTTAAGAGCATTTTCAAACAGGCAACTTCCATTTTTGGTTGTTGTATTCGTTGTTGTAGTTGTCTTTTATGCATTCAGCCAAAAGTTGTTCGCTTAAATTTCAGCGATTCGCGCTGTGTCCAAGTTGTGAAGAAGGTAACCACTCACTACCACTAGGCTACGAAGAAGGGTCTCTGATTGTCTCTGCATGTGTGTGTGTGTGTGTGTGTGTTTGGCTTTTATGAACTGTATTCCAGCTGCCGTTTCTGTTGCCTGTTTCCAGTTGCCAGTTGTCGGTTGCCGTCGGCAAAACTGAGCACAAGACCCGCCCGTTAATTATCTCTGTCGTTTTTCGATTTGCTTTTCTTGGAAATGCGTTGCAAAGTTTCCTACTTTGTTTTTTTTTCTCTCTCCTTTTTTTTTATTTTTGCAGTTTATCAGTAACAATAAAAACATGGCCGGCACATGCGACACAAGCCAAGTTTTCAGTTTACAGTTGAGTAGCATTATTTGTTTTGGTTCTGTTCCATTCTCCTTTCTCGTTTTTTGTTTACCTTTGCAATGAAAATAAGTAATAAACGAAAAGAAAATAAATAAATAAACTTGTGGCTTCGTCTTTTGTTATGTTTTTGTGTTTTTGGCTTTAACCATTTTTGACTGCCTTTCTGTTTTTTATTTCGTCGCTTTTTGTTTTGGGGTTAAACAATAAAGTTTTGCAATAAATTTAATTGGAGACTCGAGAGTCGAGTCTGTCTGGGAAACCACGTACAAAAAGCACTTGTCTCTCCACTTTCTATCTCTCTATCTTCCAATGTAGTTCTTCTTCTGCTGACTTCACACCATTTTTACCCCCGCGGTCTCAAAAAAGGTTCATTCATTCATTCATTGCATCTAACTCCATATCTGCCCACACTTTGTTGAGCTATCTTTGAATTTGTACTCGGTATTCATTATCTTTTTGTGTGCAGCCAAAAGGAGATTACAACCTGACTCGCCGAGAGAGCTTCAAATGACGATTTGTATATTCGTAGTCACTGCATGGGGTGGCAACCCTGGCAGCGGGTGGTTTTCCTGCTTTCCCGTTGTCCCATTAAAGCTGTACCTTAAATTGATTCGCTCGTCACGAACGTGTTTTTCATTAGAAACGTGCGTACAAAACTCGTAGACAGATAAATAGACAACGGAAAAGTGCGCAGAATGGGAGGTAGTAGTTAGGTAGATCGTCAGTGAAAGAGACGGGGAAAGAGGAGAAGATGAAAAAAAAGTGGGCAAATATTTGGCAGGCATCAAATAAAGTTAACCGCAGTCAAGTTTCCGACAACAGCAACAAACTTCAATTCAAGGTGTCCCCGCTTTAAGCAATTGATGCCTCCCACAAATTTAGCCAAGTTTTCAGCCCAACCACAATTACCACACCAAAAGTTCTGCGGCTGTTTGACAGAGTCCTGCCAAATATCTTCTTCCCCCGTTTGGAATACTTTGGGTTAACAGTTCACAGTTGAGCTGAGTTCACAGGGGGAAAAAACTAGAGGCTTCACTTTAATCTTAACTCTGGTCGAATAATGCTCCCTATTCTGATACCAAAAAAGTTTTAGTTAGTTAGAATTCTACATTTAACAATATGTGTGCTTATTTTACGAAAATTCTGAAGTTTAGGAGCAATATATTAATTTTAAGACCTTTCATCTGAAATAAACGTCCAAATAACAAAGATTTCCAAAAAATTATTTTATTTTTATTTTTTAATTATTTTTTTATTGAAGTTCTTTAATTTAACAAAAAAAATATTGAAATAAAATTTTTCGACGTTTAAATATTAGCTTGTCTTAAGCTGTTTCGTTTCTTTGTTTCGTATTCGACTTTTACACTAAATTCAATAAATTTTCATTAAATTTTGCTTATTTTTATAAGACTTATTAAATTTTGATTTCTTGTGTAATTCTTGGAGTTTTATTTTGATAACCGCTTAAAAAGCATTACAAATGTCGTTAATCTTTTTAAAGTAATTTATTGTGATTTTGATTTAGATCGCGATTGAAATTCTTTAAAGTCTCGTTTGAATTGGAATTGAGTTTCCTTTTTCTTTTTTTTGTTTGATAACAAGATTTTCGGAGGAAATTGTTGTCTCGCGCTGTTTTTCCTTAACACACCCCCATCCACTCGGCTGTTCTTAGTCTCTTTATTCCTTTGCCTTTGCTTTTGCTTTATCTTGTTCTTGTTTTTCTCTGCTTTTGTTGTGTTCAATTCTTTTCAATTCTCTTCAAAATGATTGAAGCGAGCGGCTGCGACGGCGACTGAAATTTTTGGTGAAATGCGTCTTAATGCGAGTTGTTGTTGTTGTTGTGCGGCAACAACAACCACTGGGAAAACAACAACTTCAGCGCATGCCACACAGTCTTCATCATCATCATCTTCTTCTTCTACTACGTACAACGGCGTTTGTTGCGTGCCATTGAAGCAATTGCATCTGCCGTCTAATTTGTACTTCTTCCCAGTCGCTGTCTGTGTGTGTGTGTGTGTGTGTTTCTGTGTGTGTGTGTATCTTTTGTGGATTGTCATGCGCTCATTTCCGCGCCAAGGAAGTAGCTGTCCCTACTTCTAGCTGACTTCTTATTTTGACTAATTTTCCCGCTTTTCAAAAACTACTGAGAGAAAAAAAAAACAATGACGCAGCCGTCTTCTTCTTCTTTTTCTCGTTCCCTCTTTCCCTCTGTGTCTTTTCCATTTCACTGAGCACACACATGTCTCTCCCTATTATGTAACACCTCAACTAACCTCAACTCTCCTCTCTCTCTCTCTCTCCCTTGACAGATCGGATACCACATTGCAGGCAATTGTCTATAAGCTCGTGCCGGGTCTCTACGAACGGGAGCTGATGCGGAAACGCGCCTTCTACAAGGATCGTCCACAGGAGGCGGCTTTGGCCACGCCCGAGCAACGGGGCGACGATACGGAGCATTTGATATTCAGTCCCTCGGATGATATGTCGCTATCGCTGGAATATGCCGAACTTGGGTGAGTTTCAGAGATTATAAATTAAGACATGTGGGGATTATTTGAAAAAGTGCAAAGAGAAGAAATTGTAATGAAATTTATTTTAATTTAAGCTTAAATTAAGCTCGTTTTGGGATTGAAAACTGTTCAGGAAATTATAAGAAAATCCAAGCAGGATATCTGAAATTTGGTAAATAGCAAGTTGACATAAGATCAAATAGATGACAGGATAAAACAAACATAAAGCTGAGTTGGAAGCTGTTTAAGGACAAATCTGAAAATCTACATATACAAAAGATCCTTGGGTAATAAAAGTTCTGAAATTAATAGTTTTTATGAAAACTAATAGATTACTAACAAAAACTAAGTTCAACATGGATTGGAGGACTGTAAGAACTCGTGAGGAAGGTATTAGGAAATCTGTAAGGAATGCAAATGCGGTTTCAAGCTGAAATTTGTTATAAAGCAACTTGATATAAAAACAAATAGATTACAAATCAAAATGCAGCTTCAATTGGGGTGGAAAACGTTTGTAACTGTTAAAGCAGAAATACGAAATTTATTAGAAATATTTGGCTCCAATAGAATTCGAGCTAAAAATAAACCAAAGACGTCTTTAAACTTTTGAGAAAATTGTAGGAAAACCGCTGAGGAAATCCTCAGATTCAAAGGAGTTACCAATTTTGTATTCGGTTAATTAAAATTAGCTCCAAGAAAGTGAAAACTGAGCAGGAGTAAATGGGAAATATTAGAAATTAACTTGGGGATGATCCCTGGAGTGTGGACACTTTCTAATTGCGACACTTTGTGATTCGTTTGCAGTGAATTAAACGCGGAATCGGAGCTGGAGTTCGGGGATACGCTGCGTCCGCGTTATCTGCAGTGTCCGGCCATGTGTCGGGTCAGTCACCTGAAGAAGTTCGTCTACGACAAGTTCGAGATTGATGTGCAACGCTTCAGCATTGACATCATGTACAAGGTGAAGACGATTGTGCTGCTGGACTACTACACGCTGATGGATATTGCGTACATCTATACGTGGAAACGGGATGCGCCAATGCGTTTCTATTTCCGTGTCTACGAGTCTCCCAAGCCATTGATGAAGCCACAGGCGCCAATGAAGCCACAAGCTGCAGTTCAGCTGAAACAGGAGGTTCCATCGACAGTTGCAGAGACACCAGCTGCCGCCATTCCACAGGTGGCTCTGCCAGTGATAAAGACTCCCTCCCCGCCGCCGCCTGCCCGCATCAAGGTGGAGAAACCCGCGCAGATGGAAGAGTTCCGCATTGACCCGAAGCTCAACTCGCCAACGGAGCAACCGCTCAAGCTGATTATCAATCGGAATTTCGTGGATAAGCACGAGAAATCGCATCACTCCCCGAAGAACTCTTCGAAGAGTCTGCCCTCGCCCACCGCAAGTCCTGGCAACAACAAGGAGGAGCCCAATATTAAGCTGAAAATAGATCTGTCCAAGCACAATAGCGTCACCATCATCAATATGTCGGATCCGGAACGCAAGGAGATTGTCAAGCCCTTGAAGCCCGAAAAGGAATCACGCTCCAAGAGCAAAAAGGACAAGGATGGCAGCCCCAAGTCCTCCAGCGAATCCTCGAGGAAACGCAAGAGTCCAAGCCCGCTGACAGTGCCTCCACTCACCATTCGCACCGAGCGCATTCTCAGTCCCAATGGAGTCAGCACGGTGCTGAGTCCGCGCATCACGAGCGGCGCCTGCGTCGAGGATCCCAAATCGGAGTTCCTCAAATCCTTTGCACTGACGCCCATCAAAGTCAAGGTGGAGTCGCCGGAGAAGACCAGCAGCAATGGTTCAGCTTTAACCAGTCTATCCACGGTCAAGTCGAAGAGTCATCTGGATGATCGGCTGCTGATGAAGCCACCAAGTGCTATGCCCCCCAAATCGATAGCCTCCTCCAAGCGGAAGAGCAAGGATCCCATCAAGGCGGTGTCCAACAAGAAGCCAAAGCTCTCGCCGCCCTTGCCACGCGAGGATTTCAAGATACGCCTGCCCGTGACGAGCAATAGCAATCTCCATACCAACTCCGCTCCAGCTGGCAATGTGGACAAACCGTTGATGCCACCGCCGGCCGCCAAGGCGCCCATTGCTGCCGCACGCCACAAGGCGCAGTCATCATCATCACCCTCGTCAACGCCTTCATTGCCCCTCTTTCCGCCCCTGCATCATCATCATCAGGGCATGCAGCTGGCCGCTCCGGGCAATAGAACTCCAATTGCAAAGCGCTATCAGCCCATACTCCCCAAGGCGCATCACAATCCCTTTGCCAATATCCCCAGCGATGTGAATCGCTTGCTGAAGGACGCGGGCACCGAGATCAAGTCCATTGCCAGCCAGGCCAAGTCCCAGCACGTCTATGGGCCCAAGCTGACGACGACGGAGCCCAAAATGGGGCCACCGCCGACCCGTAATCCCGCCACGAATGCAGGCAAGGTCAGCAACAGTGGCAGTAACAACCACAATAACGGCAACAACAAGTCCAACAACTACTTGAATCTGGCGCTCTTCAATGCCAGCAAGTCCAAGGGCAAGGAGGCGCCGCCCGGTTGCCGCACGCCCATGTACACGCCCAATTCGCCCATTTATTCGCCCAGTTCGCCGCAATATGTGCCCAACTATAATATACCGACCATGCCCACCTACAAGTATACGCCCAAGCCGACAACAACAACAACGACAGCAGCGACAACAAATGCCAGCAATTATTTGCAGAGCATGTTGAATGGAGCAGCAACTGGTGGAGGTGGAGGGGGAGCTGGAGTGGGAGGTGGAGGACTCTTTCCCACACCACCCACCAAGTGCGATCAGAACACAAATCCGCGCAGCCATAGTCCCTGTCACGAGGATGCGCCCGAGAAGCAACAGGTCAAGGTCAAGTCCCTGCTCAACTCGTGCAACATCAATATTCCCTCCTCGCTGTCCATCACCATCTCCAGGGACAATGGCGATGCCTCCTCGCCGAACAGTGGCGCCCATGCCAAGCACAAGAGTCCGGTAAACAATTACATTGAGATTGTCAAGTTGCCCGATCAGCCGGCAACGCCAACGGAGCCACAGAAGGCGGCGGAGTCTGTGGGCGGGGTCAAGGGTCAGCCCCTGAAGTTGCCAGCACCGCCGAGCAAGACGATACCCTCGCCGCAGCATCTGTTGACGCGTCTGACGCCGCCACAAACTGGTCTTGGAACATCCAGTGTTGCCACTACAACAGCAACAAGCAGTGTTGCCACACCTGCTGCAGCACGTGGCATAACGCCGCCCAGGACTTCACCCGCCGGCCAGAAGAGCGTGTTGCAGGCACAAGCACCACAGCAGGCGGACAAAAAGACGCCCAGTCCGGAGAAACGCAGTGTGACGGCTGGCAGTGCTGCCACACCGGGCGGACACCACTCGCCCAGCGGCGAGAACAAGTCGCCCAAATCCCAAGCTGCCACAAATGGCGGCACACTCAATAATGCTGCTGCTGCTGGCAGTAATGACGCCTCGGCGGCCAAAAAGTTCCGGCCCATTTTGCCGCGAGAATTGGCGCCCAAGCTGCCGCCTGCATTCAACTTGGCGCCCAACGTGGGCCCGAGCAAAAAGGTGCCAGCAAGCAAAAAGTCACCCAATGGCAATGCTGCCAATAAAATGAGCAACCAAATGTCTGCCAAATTGAACAACAACTCGCCACCCAGTAAAAAGCACTGCAAGGTGGCAACGCCACCACCAGCAAATGTGGCCACAACAAAGATGCCAGCACCGCATCCACAGCTGCCCAATCTGAATGCACCGCTGAGCATTGCCTCGAGTGCAGCGGCCGCTGCAGCCGCCAATTCGCTTGACTTGAGCAACTTCCTCAAGGAGAACCTGATGCGCGCCCAGGTGGCCCAGGCTGCCCAAGCGGCCCAGGCAGCCGCCGCGGCCAATCAATCGAATCTGCTGTACAACTTTGCACCCTCCATGTACAACTATCAGCAGGCGTACTTTATGGAGCAACTGTCGCGGATGCAACGCGCTGGCAACGAGGTCTTCAACGACTATCTGCAGAAGCTGAAGAGTGTGGCCAGTGCTGGAGACGCTGGCGACAAGAATGTGATGCCCATGCTGCCCACGGTCACGTTGCCCAGCCCTGGCACGCCAGTTGCCTTGCCTGCAACGCCAACGGCCGCCAGTCCAAAGAGTTCGCCGCATGCCAACAACAACAAACTGACGACAACGGCAGCGGCCGCAACGCCAAGCAACTTGGCCAAAAGCAATGCCAGTCCAAGGCCTCAGGCGGCGGCTACTAGCAACAACAATCTGCCCCTGGCCAAAAGCAAGTAAAGCGGAGCAGAAGAAACCATCCACACAACGCCCACCAACCCACCCAACCATCCAAGGGATGAAATCACCCCACAAAGAAGTGAAGGGAGAAAAGCAGCACTAATTAATATTTAAAGACCTTTTTTGCTAGCTGTTGTACAAATTTGCTTTTAATATTATTTCACTTTGTATATAAGCGAGAACTTTTATATTAAAAAAAAGAAACGATAGTTAAAGATATTAATAATAAGATATTAATCTATCATTATACTATATATTTTGTTCTATTTAAAGCGTTATTTAAAGAGTTTTTTGTTAGCTGCTTAACAAATTTTCGCTTTAGTTGTTTTACTTTGTATAAAAGTTGCAAGCATTGTAAGATATTATATTTAATATTAAATATACAGCTATCTATTAATGATATATATATATACTAAACAGTATAGTCGATATGAAGACAACGATTCAGAATCAATTTGTATACAAATAACATAAGATTAATTTACTTTAATATCAATTTAAATGTTTTCGGCACGAGAAAAATAGCTCACATAAGGCTCAAAGTTGAACGTAAGCCATTTTTATAAAAATGTATAATTTTCGCAACAATTGTAAATATAATGTTTTATATATATTTATAAAAAAAAACAAACTAAGCGATAACAGAGATAATCGATAAATAAAATTATTTATACACGTAAAAGTAAATTGCCTTGATTTCTTATCGGTTTTTATGCTGGGAAAGTCAATGCTAATCAAAGGACATCAGCTGGCCAACAGAGACTCGCAGTGCTTATTAACGGGTCACAAGGTCAATGCATTCCGTGAAGGTCGCTCGTCCTTTTCCTTTAATCCCGGTCTTCGGACCCTTCGTGATGTCAAACTGCTTTCAAAATTGAGAAATGCCCGAAAAAGACAAAGACAAATAAAAGATTACGAACTCGGGTCTGGATTTGGTTTCGGTTTCTGTCTGTCTGACAGTCTGACATTTTTCTTGGCTGCGGAATTCAATGAAAAGCATTTGGAAATCCATTGGTTTTCTTTTTCCTTGCTTTATTCTGTTTTTGTTTTTTCCTTTTTCATTTTCTTTCGTCTTTGTTTTTTTTTGCGAATTTGCGCTATCGAAAATTGGCAATTTTCATGGAATGAGTCCCAAAAGACAGACCATACATCTAATGACCGCCGCAGGCTATGCCCAATACCCAATGACGGAAATAAGGGTAGAGTATCTTGATAGGCGTAGTGCTTGAGTGTTTTTGAGGGGTGGATTAGGTGCGAATTGCTTTAAAGGCGCTGAAAATCACCCAAAAAAAGAAGAGATTTATGGACCAGCCAATTACTTTTAGAATTTGATATGCGTACGGGGCTTGCTCAACTGCGGATACCCTGTAGCATTTCAATAAACACAATGGATTGATTTTAAACGTCTATGAAGAAACTGATCAAGCATTCGTACTATTTTAACTGGATTATCTTTGTATTAATAAATAAAGTCTCTCAATATTAACTTAAAGTATCTCAAATACTTTATTTTTGAACAATGATTTGTAATGAGTCTGAAGACGAAAATAATTAATTAAATTTATTAAATTTCAATTTCATATAAATCTTGGATACTGAATTTCAGACTGAATAGAATTATGAAAAAAACTTTCATAACTTTGCCAAAAACTTAAAAAATTTTCAAGCTGAATTACATTTTTATCATGATTCAGCATTAAAATTTTAACAATTGTGTTAAGTTAAATGTTTTTTATCACAAAGCGATTTTGATTTTTCTCAAATTTGAAAATTTTCAATCTGAAGTTTTAACTTTTAATCAACTGCTTATGCTCTAATTAGCATAAAGCAACATTTAAAAACTTGATTTTGAGAGGATTCAATTTTTTTAGCGCATTCAACTTAAAGTTAATAATTTTGATAGACTTTATGATACCCAAATTAGAGTAAAAAAATTCTTACAGGGTATATGTTTGCTCTGCGAAACGCATTAAGTGGTAAGAATCATTTAAAATTCATTCATAAAGACTTACCAAAAATGCTTTGCCCTGTGCCTCATCTGAATAATTTATGAAATTGTGTGTGTGGTTTGAGCCAAAAACTCCAATTACAATAATTAAGCAGACTGGCGCTCCCTTCCCCTTCCCTTTCCTTTCTTTGTCCACCTTCGTCATTACACTCACGGGCACATATGTATGTTTTCATGAGTATGAGTGTGAGTGTGAGTGCGAGTATTGGACACATCTGAAAACAAGTTTAATGCGCTTGGCTTTTAACGCATTAATTTAGCATTTATAAATCATTTGTGTAAGCACACAGCCAACCACACACACCGCAACACACACACTCACACAAACGATTGTATCTGAAAGATACAGGTAAGCTGCAGATACTCATTCAGGTAATTAGAAATGTAAAATTGCGCTTACACACACACTTATTTCGCTCGACTAGCGATTCATACTCGCAACAGGCTTATTTATGAGCAACAACCTCACTTCTTCTTCTTCGTTGCACCATTAATAGATGGTCCACTTGGCACGAGTGTCTACTGTACTGCATGATCTAGCCTTTCACCATTCTCTGCTCTGCTCTGCTCCACGCGTCGACACTTAAAGACTTCCGCAATATTTAAATACACATGTGTTTGTGTGTTTACTTTCTCGACTTATGATCGAGTTACATTTACGCTCGTTAGTTGAACCTTAAAGCCAACTCGGAGATAACCTTCTGCTTCCATAATAGAGAAGAGTTGCTAAATTTTGATTTATATAAGTCCTACATACTTCAAATATTCATAGCTTTATCAAAACTTAAATGTTTTGCGAGCTCCATGTTATTACTTTAATTTTTTGACTTCTAAATTGATAATGCAACTAAATTTTGTTTATTAAATAAACTAAAATTGTTTCGAAAAATTTTGAGAATTTCCATACCTACCCCTTGACCGATTTTTCAAAATTTTAAACTCCCATAACTTTATAAAAACTCAGTAATTTCCAAGCGGAATGTCTTTTTATTCATTATTTGGAATCTAATTTTATTTAGCAACTAAATTTAGTTAATTTAAGAAGTTTTAATTTTTATCGAAAATTTTCTATAATTTTCGTACAGTTTTCCCAGAACTTTAAACACCTTCTAACTTTTTTAAAACTCAGTCCAATCCAAAGCGAACTGTCTTTTTGCTATTGCTTCACCTCTAATATAATTCTTTAAATTTTTTCGAAAATAATAATAATAATAATTTTCATACCACCAGACAATTTTTCCAGAATTTCAAACGCTCCTTTTTCATTAAATCAATTTGATTTTAGATTAAAAAAAAGTTTTTTAAAAAACTAAATTATTTTCGAAAGTTTTCCAATATTTACTTCACAAAAAAGTTAGGAAATTAACATTTATAGCAATGGAAGGCTTCCAAATTATTATTCAGGGTGTGTTCTTCAGCGTCATGTTCAGATTTATTGTTGAGCCTTCTAATTGCTGCAACGTACAGAGGTCAAAGGCAACCACTGGCTATCGGATGACCAGATATTATAGCCACAAAAGCCGCTCGGCCTCGACATTCACCTTGTTCTCTGTGTCCACTCATTTAAATGTGTTGTGTGTGTGTTTGGTTTGGTTTATGCTCGTGTAATTGTAATTAATGGAACTGTATTGAATTACCACGTATTGGCATAACCAACTGTGTTCGATGGGGCACAAACAGTTGCCACTTCCATAACGAATTCCCAACACGAGTCAACATCAAAGTTGCCACAAGCGACTTTAATTGAATTGGGAGCTAAAGTTTCGACGTGTTTCGATTTGTCTTGCGGCTGAGCAAAAGTTTTCCATCTCCATCTCAGTCTCAGGGATAAAAGAGGCGCCATAGTTCTCTAATTGCAATTTGTTATAGTTTTTCCCGCTCCTTTCCCCTCTTTTCTACTACAGTTGGCGCTTAAATGTCAATTTATGTGCTTAGCATTTGTATTATATAATCCAAATTAGTACTCGACTTTACGCACGGTTAACATGGCCCGTAAATGTCACGAAATTCAATTAGTCAACTTACGGTTGTTTTACATTAACTGAAATCGATTCCAGTATTATCGAAAAAATTGAGAGACTCTCAACACTTAAGTAGTATCATTTATTGAATTTATTTCTGAATTTATTAGTTATTGTTGAACATAGATAAAGTTTACATTTCGCAAAGAAATCGGCCAAGTTTTGAAAAAGTTATGGAGTTGAACATTTTTGAAAAAGTGGAAAATATTGGGAAAAAAAATTAAATTTGTATGCAGAATAAAATAAGAAGCCATAAATTGAATAAATTGACATTCCGCAAGAAAATCGGTTAGGTTTTAGAAAAGTTATAGGAATTTAGATATATTGAAAAAACGTCAAGGGAAAAAGTGGATAATTTTAGAAAAAAAGTAAAGTTTCTAAATGAATTAAAATAGAATGTAGAATAAAATTGATATTCCACAAGGAATTCGGTTAAATTTCGACAGAGTTATGGCAGTTGAAAGTTTTTTTAAAAAAGTAACAAGGTTAAAGTATGGAAAAAGTGGATAATGTTGATCCTGTTTTTAAGCACATTATTGTGACGCTTTCCTTCGTCACAATCTATATCTTTTCTGTATACTTTGATAACTAAATTGTATGTAAAAGAAAGCTTTATCTATCTAAATATTTACTCAACGAGATTATCAGAAGTTTCTGTTTGGCAGACAAATTGATTTACAGGTGTAATAATAAATAAATCACTTAACTTCCATGGGTGGAAATTACTTTTTTTTTTAAATAAGTATCTTGAGCTTAACTTTGACCTTTTTTTGACAGTTAGCAGTTGTTGTCTTTCAACATTTTGTGGCAAGCAATGAATCTTTGGCTGACGAAGGCGACACGCAAAGCAATCTGTGCAACACTTTGCCTTGATTCGATGTCAATGTAATTTCATTCATCAGCCATAATTGAGTCATGTAATGAAATGAAATCCCAGCATTAAGATCCAATTAGGGCACCATTATTAATATGCATGGGAGATGCGAGAAAATTCAGATTCAGATACTCTGATTCTCAGATACAGATGAATTTCGAGTTGTTCCGAGCTATGTCCTCGTTCGCCATCTCACTCACTCTGCTTCGCTGGGTTACTTTATTTTTTGCATCAAATGCCCTTTGGAAAAAAATGCGAAACCCGAAAAAAAGTATCAATTTACAGAGAGCGAAGGAAGAAGAAGAAGAAGCGTACGGTAACAGTTTATGGGGTGCAGAGGGCAGTCAAGGAGACGATGGCGCGGTCTCATTCCGATTCCGATTCCTGTTCTTGTGCCTTGAGCTTGTGTTCCTGGGGCAGACGAAATCAACGAAAATCCTGAACCGGAAATAAGAATAATAACTGCATGAATTGCTAAAGAAGCGACATTAAAGCAAGCGATAACGCAACGGTAAAGTTGTCGAGCAACATCAACAGACTCCACTCTCACACTCACTCTCTTTCGTCCTCTCTCAGCTTCAGATTGATTGATTTGAGTGACGGGGCTCCAGCGATTGAGTGCTACTCAATTGTCTCTAATGATGAGCTGCTTTTGATGACCATGGACCAGCCAGCAGCTGGAGTGGGAGAGCGACTTAAGCTTCAAAGTCATTTGAACAAGACAAATTGTGAGCGAGCACAGCGGGTGGTGGGGGAGCGACTAAGACGGAGCATAGGCGGCTGTTGTAATTAGTTGATTACACAAGACACACTCACGACTTCTTTCACTCTCACTGCTTGTTGCTTCTCTCTCCACTCTCCACTCCCTGCACTCAGTTGTTACTCTCACGCGCTGCGTTTGCATTGCAAATGAAGTTGTGGCCTGACGTTGGGTGGCGTCAGTTCGTTGGAGTTCGTTCAAGTGGCGGAGAGTTGTACGAAGTCGGAGAGTTGTCGTTGTCGTTGTCGTAGACGTAGACTTGATGATGCTCTTGAATAAGACCAAACAGTTACGGTGCCTCGGCAGCTGCATGACGTTGCCAGTTGCGGGCTGAGTGGATTTTACATAATGCACGAGTAATGAGCGCAAAAAAAAAAAAGAAAATACAAGGCAAATATGCATGTAGTATGTATGTATATAAGGGATGTGCGTTTGTGTGTGTTTGTCAAACACTCACTCATTGCCAATTTGCAGTCGCATTTTTTACAGCTTATTGAATTATCAACATGCCAGAACTTCAGCAGCAGTGGCGGATGATGATGATGATGGTGGTGGTGGTGGTAAGTATTTATATACACCACTCAGAATATATCTTTGCAGTATATAATGACACACACACACACACATAGTCACACTTACACTCATCACCGCACTGACGGCGTCAAAGCGACGACGACGGCGACGTCAACGCTGGAGCCAGGCAACCGGGCAGCCAGTGAGCCGTGCGGTTTACATATAGTCGATAAGCACACTCACACACACACATACATACTCGCTTGCACAGCCCACTTGACACACCAACAAATACAACAACAGCAAAGAGAGGGTGCTTTTCGCAAAAGCTACTGAAGCAGCAGCAGCGACGCCAACGTCGACTGCGACAGCCGTTCACTCTGGCAAATGAACCTAATTTAATAGAAGACACAGCAATGCATGTGCTGCAGAGAAAGCGAGAGGGAGAGAGCGCGCAAGAGAAAAAAAGCAACTGAAATGTAACATATCGAGTTGGCATTGCATTGGAAGCAATAATACAAAAAAAAAAAGAATATAAGAAAAAAAGAAGGCAGCAACAACAAGCAGAACAGTAGCGCTCATTAAATACTCTATCTTGGCAAGACTGTCGTGTTGGATCTGCCAGTCCGTCCGTCCGTCCGTCTGTCCCTTTCTCTGTCTGTCGTTTTATTCCTTACCGGCTCTTTTGCTACGTGCGGGCATTGGATGGGAATTTAAATTGGTAATGCGACGAGGCCCAACTCGTGGTTCGACGTTGTTGTTGTTGTTATTCGTTGCTATCGCAGTGCCGCACACTTGAATACACACATACACATGCATAGAGAGTGGTTGTGCAGTACATACATCAGTGTGTTTGTATGTCTGTTTGAATGAGTGTATTTGTATTTGTATGTACAACAAGATTCAAGATATAAGGCAGAGGCGTAGCTCAAAGGGGATCGCCTGGCTAATAACAATTTTATGTTTGAGAATTAAACCTGGCAGCTTGTTAACTTGAGTGGGCATAAATAAACTTTTTTTTATCTTATGACAATTTTCGTTTAATTCAACTAATAAATTAATATACAGCTGATCTTCCATAGCTCGAACTTCTATAACTCGAATTTCTCCTTAGCTCGAGCTAAATGATTGGCAGTAAAAATTATAAACTTAAGAAAAATAACTCTATAAGTCGAATATCTCCATAACTCGAACTTATTCTGTGGATAATGGTGATTCGAGTTAGGGAAGTTTGATTGTATTTAAACTTTTTAATACAAGCAACTGCCCCTCCCTCCCTCTGTTGACTACGCCACTGCACACTAAGTGTTTTCAGTCGCATGCTCGTGTTGAAATATTTTCGAGGCAAGCTGCACACACACACACACACACACACACACACACACATAAGCCCCTCTTCCACTCACTGTCCATGTCCATTGCCCAGTGCTCCGTTCGCATTCGGTGCTGGCGTCTCTGCCGCTGTCGCTGCTGCTGCTGGCGTTGCCGTTGTTGTTGCTGTTGCCTCGTCCGCTATTTTTATGTACAAAATACATGGCACATAAATTGTTTCAGGCCGCCAGAGCCGAGCCGAGAACCGTGTATTCCGATTGTGATTTTGTTCCTGTGGCACACACACACACACACATAGAGCTGGGAAACAGGGTTGCCTGCAACTGTCCGATGTTTAGTACTGCACATTGGGCATGGCTGAGTTTTGGATTTCGTCGGTTTCTGTTTGCTGCTTTTTTTCCACTTTGGCTGCGGCTGCTGGGAAAAAGAGTATGAAGTATGTATGTGTGTGTGTGTGTGTATTTCTGTTCAATTCTCTTTCTACTTCTGTTTCCGCTTGCATGTTATTGCTGCTGCTGCAGTTGCTGCTGTTGTTGTTGCAGTGTTTTGAGAGCCTGCTGTTTTTGTTGTTGCTGCTGCTGCTGCCTGATTCACACATTCCTAATTGAATTATCACGCATAAGCGACAACCAAATACAGATGAGAGATGCGCCTCAGATGAGTTGAGGCCTCGATATCGTGTTAGGTGCCAACTGAAGCAGATCGACACCCCTCCACCCCATCTCCACCGCCCCCTTCTACACCCTCATCCATTAACATTTATGTGTGTATTTTTGTTTTATTTTTAGAAATTTGTTTTATAATAACAACTAATTAGAGTACAGAGGCTGTGGGTGAGTGCTAGAGATGCCAAAGTTGGCCTATTTATAGCAACGTTTTGAAGGAGTTACTGTTCAGTGGCTCGACTGCATTTATTTTACTTGAGTAAGTTTTCCCTATGTCAGATCTTTGTATTGGAGCAAATGTTGACAAAGTCATTCTATCTTTTTATCAACTTTTAAGCAAAAACAAAGAATTAACATGTCTGAAGACTAATGAACGCTTAAATGGCTATTTTTAAATATTTTATATGGGATTTGCTTAGTAATTTGCGAGTTGTAATTGATAGGACTTTTAACTAAAAAAAAATAGTAAAATAAAAAAATATATGCACGATTTTAAATTTATTGTTTTCTTGAACCAACCGATTTAAGGTGTTATTTATATAAAAATTCTATTTCGTGTCGTGTCACGCGCTCATTTCTAAGTTAGACAGCAGAAACAGCTCTTGGTTGCCTCAGCCGTGGGGCACGAGGCAACCAGCCACCGTTAGTGGCAACCACATTGCCTCAGTCGAAGTAAATATATAGTATAAGGATACATAGATACATTCTCACACACAAGCAGCTACAGCTCAGAAAAGGTTTTCGGCTTTACTTTTATTTACTCCACGCCCCTTGCTGTTGTTGTAGTTGCTGTTGGCTCTGCCAAGCGAGGGTTATTCAATGCGTTGCCTATTTCCATTTTTATGTACAATTTTTCATTTTGCGCTTTGCTTTGTGGCTTTGTTTCACATACATATTTTCTTTGCATTTCTATTTCACATCATTCGCGCGCACAAGCACACACAAAGCAGGCAAGCGAGTTTGCTTATTTGTATGTGTGAGTGATTTATCGCTTGCAATTGAAGCATCTGATGAGACACGTTTCAATATTAAGCCCAAGTGGCAACCCTACTGCTGTACTCCCAAACACCACACCACACTCCACCCCTAAACCTTGCTTGATACCCAACAGCGTGTCCTTTAAGCAATTCTCTCTGTTTTGCTGTCGCCGTTGGCAGCAGCTTCGGCTGCGGCTGCGGCAGCGACAGTACAACCAACAACAAAACCTTCCAAATTTCACTCACTCCACGCGCTCTTTGCTCAGCCCTCATTCACTTACCCACTCCCTCACTAACACACATCACACACACACACAGATATTCAAAAACGTAGCGTGCGCTTATTGTTCCATTCTTTTCCGTCTCTTGTCTCCACTAATTGTAACTGCAACGCATACAACAACAGCAACATACCCTCCACATTTATGTAACTCACTCCACTCGCTCTTCGCTCAGCCCTCACGCACTCACTCCCTCACTCACTCTCTCTCTCGTTGTTTCATACTTTTTTCGGCCGTTGTTTCCACTAATTGTAACTGCAATGCACACACAGACATAAAGGAGTTCATTTATGTGCTATGCTTGTATATAAGAGAGCTTATATTCAGCCGCTGCTGCTGCTCCTCTGCTTCATTCGACGCTGCGTTCAACGCACTTCCTTCTACTACAATTTGCTGAGTGCGTCTGTCTCTCAGTTGCTTTGTTTGTATGTGTGTGTGTGTGTGTGTGAGCGACAGCCCCACAGGCCAAATTTTGTCATTCGTTTCATTCCTTTGCCGCTGCTGCTTCAACTCTTGATGTTCTTGTTGTTGTCACTGAAGAAGAAACTGATATAGCAAAGCTACCATGTTGTTGTTGTTGCTGTTACCGTTGCTCTGGGCAAGAATTTCGAGCATTTCTCGAAAGTTATTTGAGGGATGTCGTTGCGGCGTTTTGTGTCTGTTCTCAGCCTCTGTCGTCTCTGTGCGTCTGGGATGTGGATGCGGATGGTGCCTGATAGCATCTGAGTTACTTTTTAATACATTTTAGCTAAATGGATATTGAAGCTGATATGACAGTATCCCGGTCGCAGCATCTTCTAAGCCGAAGGGGCAGCTTCCTTTTTTTGCCACACTTCTTTTCGTTCTCGTACTTGTGTGCGTTTTAAAAATAAATGAAATTACAAGAATTTATATTGCCTAGAGAGAGATTTAAGCATTTTTCATCGACAATTTCATAAATGCTTTAAAAATCTTTGGGTTTTACTTTTAGTTAAAGCAGTTAAGATAAGGCTGTTCACATGTGAATAGATCCAAAACATTGGGGACTATATTGCCGACGGCGAGCAGACTTTTTAGGTTTCTAAATTATTAACGTTTCTTTTGCTATCTTTTATGCTCTATCCATTCTTTCCTGAGTTTTCGGCTATATCTCAAACTCTACCATCAAATAATGCAATTATATCCTGTTACCAAAGAAATCTTCTATAAATATTCTAGGAATAGCCAGGGATAAAGATTAAACATTTGCACATTGAGAAACTTATTTGATATTATTTTTTAATTCTCTTTTTTAAAACGATGAAAAAAACTCAAAATTCTGCCAAACGAAGCAGCTAAAAATTTCCAACCAAAACTACCAGATATAAAAAATTTAATTAAACTAAAAATTAAGCTTTAAATCTTTAAATTTGAAAAAAAAATTACTAAAATTTAAGAAAATGCTTTGTTTAAAAAAAAAGCTTAAAATTAAAAATATTTTAAAGCTAAGCATCATTTCATAGAAAGGCAGCCAGAAAACACGAGATTTTGTTAGATTATCTACCCACAATATGTATCTTCTAGATACACATCTCTATAATCAAATTCACAGCAAACAAAGTCGCTGCCCTTCCAATGGCTGTTGTCACAGCGACGGCATTTGCAACGAGCCGAAAATGAGAAACCATGAAAACCAGTTTATTAAGTATGCACACCTCAAAAAAATAAAGCTCAAGCGAATAAAAAATGAACACACCTGGATATAAATAAAACATGATGAGATACTAATTAACATTTCATATAAATATTTTTCACGTGTTTCTTTTCAGTCTGTTTCGAGTCGGAGCACGCCCTTCACAATGTGCTGCACAACTCGCAACCAATCAAAGCGAACGCATTTCGTGCTGTCGACCAATCACGTTGAGGCACCAATGACGACGAATGAGCGTGCAGTTGGCAGCGTGTAGAGCTCGTGTTTGACGGTGAGCGTTGCCAACTCTACACTCTACACACATTGTCGAAAGCGCACAAAAGCTCAGCAAAAGCTCGCAAACGTATGCAATACATGCACAGACAAGACGATTGAGTGTAAAATGAATTATGATTGTATTATATAATGATGATAATAATTATGATAATAATAATAATAATAATATTAATAATTGTAAAGTTTCTGAGCGGAATAACACGAGTGCCACTCTAGTGATATTTACAAGCATATTGGAAGATACTCGCACTCGTATTCGCGATACATTTATTCTACAGCGCAACTAAAGCTTAATATATATAAGTAGCATACTTTTGGGTTGATTAACTAAAAGTTGAATTGGAAGCGAGTCGAGAGTTGATTTACATTGAAAGGGAGACTTAATGAAAGAAAAAGGTAGATATCATTGAAAATTAGGAAAATTTATAGATCATAAAATACGAATTTAAAAATAAATTATTCAGAAATGAAATACGAATAATTTAAAAGATTATTTAAAAGTTTTTCAATTTATCATAGATAAAACCTTTTTAAATACAAATGTATCTAAGTATATATAAAAGTAAAGATATTAATGTGAAATTTTTAAATATCTTTCATTTAAATTTAATATGGAACTCAATAAATTATTTAGAAGTTCTAAGAATCATCAAACTGAAAATACTTTCAAGAAAACAGGCTTGTAAATACAAATGTTTCTAAGCTTTATTTAATATCGTAACAAATAGTTAAATAATTCTTGTGACTGATGAAATACGAATAATTTAATCGATTATTTAAAAAATGTACAAAATAAATGAAGTAGACTGAACGGAAGTTTCGTTGGTTGAGGTTGGCATTAGTTAGATTAAATCCAAATCAGTCTAGGATCTGACGAGCACCTCGTAGTTGTCCAGACGCACCTCCTGACCGCCATAGGGAATGTAGAGGCAGCGATGCGACTGATGAATCTTGCCGGGAGTGAAGCTGCCATTGTAATGGCCACGGCCAATATAAAGAGGCTCTCCATCGTTGGTACGGCCACAGACGACGGCACCGCCGGGCACGTTGCCAAAACCGTCGGGAACCCAACCGTAACCGTAGCCGGCGAGCAGCTCAAAGTCGTACTTGACGTGCTCCTGTCCGCCGTAAGGCACATAGGCGCAAGACTTGTTGGGAATCACCTGGAGAAGGAACAGATTGATTAACTGATAAACTGATAAGAAAGTTGTAAGCTCACCTTGGCGGGCAGCAGATCACCCTCGTGATAGGCACGGCCCACATAGATGGCATCGCCGTCGGAATCGTGTCCGGCCAAAATGGTGCCGGGCACAATGTTGCTGCCCGAGGAGCTGACCCAAGTCTCCGGTTGCACCAGCACCTCGTAAGCCTCCAATTTGTGCTCGGCGCCGCCATACGGAATATACAGGCAACCGTGGGAGGGATGCACCTTGCCGGGTGTCAGACTGCCGGAGAAGTATCCACGGCCCACAAACAGCGGCTCGCCATCGGAGGTTTGGCCAACGCGCAGAGCATGGGGAGGCACATCACCATTGCTGGCGGGAATCCAGCAGTAATGGTGACCGGTGAGAATCTCGAAGTCGTGCTTGTTGATCTCCTCACCGCCCCAGGCGACGTAGGCCTGCTGCTTGTTGGGAATGACCTTGGCGGGGAGCATGTCTCCGTTGTGATAGGCGCGACCCACGTAGATGGGATCGTTGTCCGAATCGTGGCCAGCGACGATGGCGAACGGAGGCAGTGCATCGTAGACATTGCGGGCAATCCAAGTGTGATCTGCAATTCCACAAAAAAACTCCATTAATTAAAAGCAATCCAATTACAACGTTCCTCTTTGGAGACTTGCTCTCTAACTACACTCAATCCAATATTGAATGCAGAGAGCAAAGCTTTGCCACTGCAAGCGAGAGCGAGACGGCAAGCGTGTCTTTGACTTTGAGCTCAACGCAAAAACGCAGTGTCCCTGTGGAGACTTGCGGCACAAGGGAGATATGGAGACTTACTCAGCTACCAGGGCAATTATTGAGTGAAGACTTTCAAGAGAGAGAGAGACATCTGCTGACAATTCGATTTAAACAGCAATTTAGCAATTTTTTAATGTTTTCTATTGCAAGAAAAACAGCAAAATTAAAACTTTATTCTTTGTATTTTGGTTGCATTTAAGCTTGGCCTTTTTTAGCATATTATTTTAAATTTCTAGCCGTTTTCTTTATATTTATTTTTATATATTTTATTCGAAAAATATTCTATTGAGTTGGGTGCAAATAATGAAGAGAGTTATCGAGTGACAAATTCGAGTAAAAAGATCGATATGAGCTTGCGATTGTGTGTGTGGAAAAGAAAAGATATGGCAACAGAGAAAGAGACAGCAGGAGAGGCAGAGACAGGTAGTTTGCTCTGTTATCAAGTACAGTTAAAGAAATCGTGGCATTATTCAGACCAATTTCACACGAAACTTGCGTCTTATCTCAGAATGAATGTGATGAAAGCTCATAAGTTACTTGGATTTCAACTGTCGACCAACTGAAAATCATAGTTGATATAGTACGCGGAACATATTGAACTGTGCTATCTATCATATTGCATCAGATATCAAATAGTTCTTTTCGGGTTTTGAAAATAGAACGATTGCCTAAGTGCCTAACACTTTAAGATCTTTAGATTATTGCACTTGTTTTTTTGTAATGTGTCACATGATGATACGTTTATATTCCAGTTATATTTCAGATATTCCACAGTTGCAGGATTCTTTTCAACTTACCCATTTTGTGTGTTTTTTATATTTTTTATTTTATTTCCAGAAAGAACTGACAGATATGTGGCACTATTCAGTACGAGGTTGGTATCTAACTGACTGGACTGTCGCCTTAGCGGTTGTGTTATAAAGCTGCGACTCTCTTATCGGGCAAAAATTGTTGACTGTGCTGTCGTTGTCGTTGTCGCTAGCCGGCATTGATAAGATATCGTATCGGAGCCTGTGGCGTTTTTCCAAGTAAACATGTGTACATGAGTACAATACCTTCGTCACCCTATATAGACCCGGCCAGCAAACAGTACAGGTGTGAACTCAGCACTAAGACAACTTTAAAGTTCCAACAACAACAAAAACAACAACAACATTTTTAGCGGCAAACCATAAAATGTGTATTACTTAGAGAGGCAGCCTTAAAAGCCAAATAGGTTATTTGTTTAGACCAAAGTTGGTAAGTCGGCTTATCTTTGAGCGATTGCATCGATTACCGATAGACCTTATCGAGTGTATGTCGTGGCCCAAAATACATTTAATCAATAGCCCCATTAATATATGTCATATACCAAATAAAAACTCACGAATCCTTCACTCGACCAAAGTTGTTTTTCAGAACATAAAATTATTGTAAATTTTAAATTTAAAATTCTCGATATTTGCATGTAATTTTTAGGTATTTATTCTGAATATAATGGTTTAATTTAGAGTCTTAATTTAAAAATGATATCCCCAAAAATTATTTAAAAATAAGCTCCAAAAATCAAGAATGTAAAATGCCGTAATAAAGCCTAAAATATTGGATTCAAGTAAGCAACTCTTATAAAAACCCGATTATCAAAATGTTTTGCTGAGTGAAAATTTAAAAACTGCACTTGAATTAAGTGTTTTGTAATATACATGAGAAATTCCTCAATTACCTAATAATTTATAGAATTTGGTTTTAATTTTTTTGCAGAATCACGTATTTTTTTCTGTGTACTTTTGAATAAAATTATGATGGCAGGTCCATAAAAATATTTGTTCAATTAAGTAATTGCACTTCACTTACCTAAATTCATGTTTTTGCAGTTTCTTAAATTCGCGACGAAGTTGTTGAGACTCGAAAAGGCAATTGCAAATTACACTGAATTGTACTGAATGCATTCGCTTTTTATGCTAATTTAAAAGTCTTTGTTCAATATATAACCACAATATGAATCGTAGTTACAAGCTGATAATAAAACCCACAGCTGTTTCTGATTCTGATTCTGTTGCTGTTTCTGTTTCAGATGCAACTTGGGTTCAGTTCTGGGTTCGGGTTCGGGTTCGGGTTCAGCCTCCTCTGTGTTGTTGATTTAATTCTTTTCCAAAAATGACTCAGTCGACATGTGTGAAAAGTTTCATTTAACGGCGGGAACAACGCCTACTAAAAACTTTAAAAAAACATTATGACTCAACAATGCCATTTTTTAATGTTTTTTTAGGCAATGCTAGGTGTTTTTTCAAAACAATTTGTTAGCCATATTCTTCAAACATTTGTTGTGAAAAAATTTGAAATAAATACTTCAAATAAGTCTTATTTATTTACAGTCACAACTCTTTGGAGCGAACGCAATTCACTTTGCCAGAAATATGAAATGATATTGCGAGTTTTAACTGTACCAAATGTCTGCCAACTTTTTATACTCTTGCTTAGGGTATTGTGATTTTATGAAGAAATGTGTAGCGTATTTAACGAAAAAATTTCGAACTTGTAGCATAAGTGTGTTATTGGTAGATACGAAACATTCCGTATTGAGTTTACTTAGGCCTGATTAAAATTAATATTTATATTTTTTTTAACTATTATAATTAAAAAAATTAGTACTATAATTTATTATATTAACAGTCAAAGCTAAAAGTTTTTTCGAATTACTATTATTTAAAAATAATTTAAATTTTTTATTAATAATATATATTCAATTATTAACAAAAAATTTAAATTATTTTTCATAATAAAAATTTACCTTGTTCTACTATACCTGAAATGTTCTCAATTATAATAATAATAAGGATAATAATTTCGGGTTTGCTTTTTTTTTTAACTCATAACTCTTGTTTCTGATCCCTGACAAAAATTGAACTGTAGTATCTAATTTTTTAAGGTATGTTTTCTAATCAAAATCAGATTATAAAAAAGCAGTAAGAGTATTCAATCTTCGCCGCAGCTTTTTCTTGTGTTATCCAAAGAATTTTCTGTATAAGTGTTGTCGTAAAAAATATTATTAATTTGTGGTAAAAGTTATCGACTATATATAGCATCAATTGGGGATTAATAAGGACTAAGTGTTTCATATGTTAACCTTAAAATTCTCTGGAATAAGTTTTGTAATAAATTGTATTAATAATTTTTATTGATTTGTGGTGCAAATTATCTATAAAAAAAATAAATAAATAAGGATTGGTTTTATCAAAGAGTTCTTTGACAGCACCATGAATCGATAGTAATTTGGGGAACAGGGGAGTTTACTTATAGATAAGATGAGCATAAGTACATTATGTAATCACTTTGACAGTTATTTCCTCAATAAATTTCACAATGTTTTTGCTCAACACCTGTGTAAAATTGGAACTTCACCTGTTGCACCAATACATACTAAAATTAGGAGACAACAGAAAGTTCCCCGACATGAGGATGATTCATCATGATTGATATGAGAAAAAGCTTTTTTTTATCATTGTATTGAAGAATTTAAAGAACATGTTTATAAGTCGCTATATTTATCAATACACTGTGTCCGCGAACAAAAAAGCTTTCTGATAAGAACGAAAGTTTCCACAAAACAGAACCACAACATCGAACCAACCATTAAAACTGAAAGCCGTCATTATTCTTAAACAAATTCACTCGTCGTTTGTGGGTCTAGTCCGATATTAAACAGCGAGCTGAACGGTTGACTTGGAGCACAAAAGGAACAAAAATCAAGTGGAAATTCTATAAATATATTATAGATAATACAGCATATAATATATAGAGAGATATCTACTGAAAAACCAGACGGCGCTTATCACACCTATCCACAGTGAATCATGGGTAAGTTATGCAGTTCAGATATTCAGTTGCATATTCAGCCTAGAAAGTGAAGAATTTTAATATTAGACTATATAACAGTGTTGCCAAAACAGCTTATTTGCCGTCATATCTAGCTTTTTATACCCTACGCACATTGAAAATGGGCTAAAGAGGGTGTAATGGCTATGTTTAAAAGTTCAATTTCGGAAAAAATTCTAAAACCGAAGACACAAGAGAGAATTTCAGATTTTTTTGTAAAAAAAACTACAGAAATAATACTAAATTTTCATAAATTAGTTATAAACTATGATGAATTGAAAATTGTCATTACGTTTTGGCTTTAATTGAAAATTTATACTATATAACCAAATTTTAATTAAGTTGTCTTTCAAAATTTTCTAGAAATTTGGATATCAATTGTTTTTGAAAACATTTTAAAAAATGTTGGTGTTTCAGCAATTTCAGCGATTTCGTTTCATTTTAAATTTTTAACAGAAAGAAAAGTTATCTTTAAAATGTATATTTTTATTTTCAAACTAAATTTAAATTTATTCAAATGAGTTTCAAAATTAATGAAATCGCTGTTTTGGGTAATTAAAAATTCTTTAACTTGTTTCAGATTTTAATGTTGGTAAATTGAAAGTTTTTTTTGACTGTTTCTCGCTAAAATTAGCTTTCTGCTTGCGTCAAAAGTTGGCAACACTGCTATGTAAATATAATTAAGAAAAACAGTTGCTGCCTTTATTATTTTTTATCAAAATTTGGATCGATCGCAACCCGTGCCATTTGGGAGTCGTGTTGATTATTTGTGTGTTTTTGCTTGTGTATTTAGGTGCAGTGCAGCCAGGAGCAGTTGTGAGCTTTGGTAGGCGAGTGCAAAAGAAGTGAAACCCTCAAAATTCAATCGAAACCAAGACGAAACTAAATCGATATCGAAATCGAAATCAAAAGCAACTCATGATTTTTGACACTTTATCAATGCTTAACTTAATGCTATCTTATCGGAGTTGATAACTGATAACTGATTACTGATATAGTATGATTTAGTAATTGAGACCGTTCTCCGTCCGTTTGTCTCTCCTCCTCTCGTTGCAGAACACACTTGGGTGCACTCGACTCCATACGCCCCTCTGCCTCCTTTTGCCGTCGTCGGTGGCCACGATGCCGACGGTTCGCCCATCTATGTGGGCCGCTCCTTCCACGAGGGCGAGAATCTGCCCGCCAAGGTCATTCCGAGCAAGGGTTGCGCCTACGTCTGCTACGGCGGCACCGAGCACACTAAGACCCACTACGAGGTGCTGGTCGGCCAGGGATTCGCCTGGGTGGGCAGTGCCAGCGGCGGTGCACCGCCCAATGCCGTGAGGAGTGGTACCACCCGTACGGGTGAACCGCTCTATGTGGGCCGTGGTCATTACTCCAACTCGCTGTCTGTGGGCAAAGTGCATCCATCCCACGGCTGCCTGTACATTCCCTTTGGCGGGCAGGAGGTGCGCATTAATACCTACGAAGTGTTGATCTATCAGCAGCAGGATGTCTGGGTGCCCGCCAATCCCAGCTACACTCCACCTGGAGCCGTCATTGCCGGCCACGACTCGGACCGGACGCCCATCTATGCGGGCAGAGCAATGCACGAGGGCGAGATGCTGCCTGCGAAGGTGGTGCCCAGCAAGGGATGTGCCTATGTGTGCTTCGGTGGCTACGAGTTCCAGAAACCCACGTACGAAGTGCTGACCGGCTACGGATATGTCTGGATCCGACCCCATCACCATGGCATGCCCCCGAATGCGGTGACCACGGGCCGTGCCAGGAATGGTGAGCCCATCTACTACGGTCGTGGTCACCACCAGGGCAGCTTGACGCCCGGCCTGATCTCCTCCAGACAACGCTGCCTCTACATTCCCTATGGCGGCCGGGAGATTCGCGTCGATTCCTACGAAGTGCTCTGCAAGCAATAAATTATCGGCTCGACTCTTCATATTTCCATATTCATTTCCCACTTTCATTAGATGCATTTAGACTTTAAGCCGTGCCATTGTTAATGCCAAAAACTACTTATTCCCAATAAAGGTGCGACTTCTTACACATTTACACCTTATAGTTTCTTATTTACAATTACAAGAGTGATAAAATAGGGGTATTAGTAATAGAACTTTTATCAATAACAGCTTAAAATTGAGATTGTTATTGATTACTCACATAACAAAATTTATTTTACAATTTCTGCATCCGAAACTAAAGAATTTTCAAAGTAATAGTATTATTAAATTTCTAAAAAGCTGATTATTATCTTAAATTCAAAAAGGGTAATTCTAAATCACCATTTCCAAAGAACAGGTTCGAGTTATAATGATATGCCACTTATAAAGCTATTTTTCTTAAGTTTTTTAATTTTACTGCCACTTATTTAGCTCGAGTTAGAGAGAAATTCGAGTAATAGAAGTTCAACTGTATTTTTTCGATATATATTTAGCCTAAAGCCTAAAGGCCCTGTTTTTCACAGTCCAGTTAAATAAGAGCGGAAATATATTTTAATTAATATTTGGTTCTAAATTTTCATTAAATTAATAGCTCAGAATTACAAAAATGAAACTTCAGTAATAACAATTTTGTAAATTATCTTTCTCATATATGCACATACTTAAATTATATTAGTACTAGAGGGCTCGGCCCCCTGCTCGCTTCGCTCGCTTTGAGATATCTTGGGAAACAAAAGAGTTTTTCATACCAATCAATTCCGTGACCTTTGACCACGATTTCACCCAATTAGAGGTCGAATTTCGCAAAAAGCCGAATTATTGCACGAAGAAATTATCTCACCTATGTTGTGTGAAAATTTCAGCTCTCTATCTCTTACCGTTTGGGCTACACGTTGATGCTCAGTCAGTCAGGACAAAGAATTTTATATATATAGATACCTACGCATATATCACCATTTTCTTCAAGAAAATAATTTACTAATCTGTACAAATAGATAAAAATAATTCTTTTAGAAATAATATTTAAATATAAGATAAAAACTTACATACAAATAATATCGAAACAACAAATAGTATAAAAGGAATGTTGACTCATCAAAGTCATACGTCTTTTAGGTATTATCTATTATAACTATATTATAATTTTGAACAAAATTCATAACTTAAATATTTGACTACTATCTGAGCTTTGGTGACTTATCATTTAAACCAACATTTTTATCAAAGTACAAAGTTTGCTAAACTGTTTTCTAAATTTATCCTTGTTCCTTTTAACAACTAACTGAGATATAAGAGTTAGAATGTATTCTTATTGTATTCAAAAGTGGAAAACATCTCTATAAGCGTCTGATCTTTTTCTAAAGTCTTCAAGTGAAGTCTGTAGAATTGCAAGTAAATAAACCCTGAATAACCAATGAATAAGAGAGTAAATAAATAATGAAATGTAAAAATTATAATATGCTTGTAAATGACTGCACTTAAATAAACATTTATAGAAATATTATACAATATATTTACATATATATTATATGAATGCGGGCAATTAAATAAATATTTATAGAAGCAATATGTATATTTTATATAATTTATATAAATATTTATTTAAATGCACACAATAGTGAAAAATATTCACATTGTAATGAATCTACATTTAAAGAAATAACTCAACAATGAGAACACGTAATAATAAGCCACAAAAAACCATAGGCTGATAAGAAGATAAGGAGTCCAGATATGGACTTGTCAACTATCTATACTTTTTGATTCCTTAACCCTTTCACGACCAACATTTTCCCTTTGAGGGAAAATTTATTCTAAGTATTTCCAATAATTTTTTTTTTTTTTTGGGCAAAATTTGTTTGTGAGCAATTTTTGGGCAATAAATATTAATAGCTTGATAAATACGCAAATTTTATTTTTATAAAAATACTTTTTTCTTAATTTATTTATTTTTTATTTTTAAACCTCTTCCGAATTTCACAACAACATTTTCATTAGATAAAATTGATAAATAATCTCCAAATGTGTTTTTATTTTCTCAAATTTTAAGTCAACTTATATAGCCTCCCACATTATAATGAATCTTCTGCCAATCAAAATCAATAACTTGAAAATTGCACAAATTTTCAACACATTTAATTTTTGTTCCTTAACTAATTTAATTGAATTTTAAACAATTTAAACTAACTAATCGATATATTTTCAGGTTTCAAATGGGTGCAATCCTCGTCGTATGCCTCGATACCGCCGAATGCCGTTGTGGGCGGCAACGATGAGGACGGGGCGATGATCTACGTGGGCAGGGCGGAGCACGAGGGCGACATGCTCGTCTGCAAGGTGGTGCCCTCCAAGCAGATCGGCTTCGTCTCCCACAGAGGCGAGGCCTTGCCCAAGGACATCTTCGAGATGCTGTGCGGCGAGAATCTGACGTGGGTCAATTGCTATGACCATGTGATACCCGAGACTGCGGTGCTGTGTGGCAGGACGGCGCTGGATCAACCGCTATATATTGGACGTGGTCACTACGAGGGACATTTGATAATTGGGAAGATTTCCTCGGTGCATCGCGCCTTGTTTATTGCCTATCGCGGGGCGGAGCGTCGCTTGGACTCGTATGAGATTCTGGTGGAGGAACGACACTCGCTGCCCGGCTGGCAGTTACCACCACCACCACCGCCACTGGAGGAGGAGGACAAGTGTCCGCTGTCACCACCACCGCCACCACCACCAGGAGTGCGTGGCAAGCCGTATCCATATCCGCCAGACTTTGATGCCGTTGCCTTTCCCCTAAATGACAGACCCCCTCAGTACACGCCAATGCCGATGCCCTTGCCCAGCACAGATCCTTATCCACCGCCCACGCCATCGATCTTGCCTGCGTATCAGGCGCCAGTGGGCATGGCACCGCCTCTGGCACCTAAGCCAGCGTTGCCACCTTCGTATGTACCCGCTCAGGTGGCACCAAAACCCCCCCTGCCACCCTCTTATACACCCGCTCAGGTGGCGCCACCCTCGACTCTGACTTCCTGCTCCTCTGCTGCCAGTTTTGTGCCCGCAGAGACGTACAAACCACCAATGGATCCCTATGCGCCCAGCTGCTCCAGCTACACGCCCGCGGAATATGCTCCAGCTGTAGTTGCTCCGCCTGTTTATGGCATGACTTCAACCCATGTCAACAACTCCGATCTCTGGCTGCCGGCCAGTGCCGGCTACACTCCCCCCGATGCCGTCCATGGTGGGCACGACAGCGACATGGCGCCTCTACTCGTCTGTCGCGCCTTCTACGAGGGATTGCGCATACCTGGAAAAGCCGTGCCCAGTCGTGGATGCGCCTACATAGCCCACTCGGGTCGTGAGATTGTCGAGTCCAGCTATGAGGTGCTCATCGGACAGGGCAAGTATCATTGGGTGCACCGTGCCGAGGGCAGCATCGCCCCCGGGGCCGTCGAGGCGGGACGGTCCTACAACGGGGAACCTCTTTATGTGGGACGTGCTCGCTATTGTGGCAGCCTGACGCCTGGCAAGATTCAGCAGTCGCATCGCTGCATCCACATTCCCTTTGGGGGTCAGGAGGTGCACATCAGCAGCTACGAGGTCCTCGTCCGCAGCGACATCTTCCATCGCCAGCAGGCCATCAATCTGTTCTACTAAGCAGCTGACAACCCTACAGTACACTACAGTACTCTGCAGTACCATACAGTACTCTCCAGTACCGTACAGAACCGTCCAGTACCGGACAGTACCGGACAGTACCCTGCAGTACCCTACAGATTTCAACTCAGCAGCTACCTCGACACTTTGTACCTATATTTGTAATCTAATACACATAATACAAAAAAAAAACATGTTTGACAAAAATTTTAAATTTGTTTGAGAAATACATTTAATAACATTTCGTTCAACTACTACAAAATTGTCATCACTAAATTAATTACTTTGAATTAATGATGCAGAAGTATTCTGGAAGCCCTCTTCTACATTAAGACAAAAGTTCAAACATTTTTATGATGTTAAAATAGAAATTGTTGACAATATTTTTGTTTTGATTTTAGAAACCTGTTTTTTATAAGTGTATGCGTTTATTCACTATTATTCATTAAACATACTCGTATTTATTCACACAATTTATGGTCATTTTGGGAAGTTCTTGGAATGAATCATGGAAACCCCGCTCAGAGGCACGTCACGAGCGTAAACCCGACCAAATGTCTTCAACCTTTAAATGGTCTACGTCATAAAAGTCTCACTTCCTATCTGTATTAAACGTTAAAAGCCACGACGAGCTTAGCCTTGAGGGAAACAGGTTTTGTTTGAACTCTGTCAAGTTCTCAGCTATTGATAATGGATTCTAAGTGTCGGAATATGTTATAATTATATGGAACTATCCAACGCATCAATATTTAGGAAAAAGAGGACTTGCTTTCAGTTTGGAAAACTTTACGTTGGGTTTTAAAATTACTCATTTGAAGATCCTTTAAAAAGCATTGAGCTATTGATCCACCAATACACCAATCAAATAATCAAAGTGTTCTAAAAAAAAGTTAAGATTAGCTTTTGATAAATTGTTCTAAAATTATTATAGCAAAATTTTAAAATCTAGCTCAATTTATTCTTTTTTTGGTCAAAATTTAAAATCTAAATTAAAGTTGTTTATTAATTAAAGATTTTTAAATTAAAAATTAAATGAAGTTCTTATTTCTAAGCATTATTATAATAATATGGACTACATTAAAATGCATACCCGCATTTTTGCTTATCAAATTATTAATTCCATAAACTTGTATGATAATTGAGAAGCTTAACTGGAAAAAAAGTAAGGGCATACAAAACTCTGTACATTAAAATGATGAAATCCAGCACGTGCTTGCCTCAGATAAGTATTATTTCATTCTTTGGTAATTAAAATCGGATCAAACTCACACCATCTTTGCCTGGCTAAGAATATTTATTGCCATAACATTAAAAGTTTACAAGTCACAAACGTGTGCACATCTAGTTCCGCTCTGTTCATCTTTAAGGCAGGAAATGATATTGGAATAATAATATTCTAGCAAAAGAATTTGAATGCTGAGATTAAGATAAAACGGATAGTTATTCTGTAACTTGAAAGAAGGCCCTGTATAAGAGTCAAAAGTCATTATTTCTTTGATCAATTGTTGATAATTTCCAATGCATTTCTGAAATATCAGTTCTTTATTATCGATTGGAGCGAAGACTGTGTTTTGACCTGACCAAGTCAATTTTCTGTACAATGTGTAGTATTATCGCATTGCAGGTCGGCATAATATTATTTAGTTCCCGAGTGGTTCTCAGGTAGAACCACAGTGCATGCTATAAGTATTGGTGCTTCTCGAAATGGTGCTCAGTTCAATAATGATTGTCTGGCTGGACGGTGACTTAATAGTTGAATAAATCGTACAATTAACGAGAAGAGAAATTTCATTGCTAATATTATTCAATCGAGAAATGCAAATGACGAACAGGTAAAAATGACAGACGGCTCTACAATCTAAGCGGTATTCGGTACTTGTAGTCAACATTTGGTAAATATTTACACGCATAAACGTTATTTTGCCAGCCTAACCTTGATGGCTGGTTTATAGCGTATATAAATTATAGTATTCCCCCCATAAAGGTTCAGGCACTTACAACAGATAAGTGCCGAACGTTCCCTCCCAACAAGATTGCGCCATTGAATTAACTATATGAAATTGTGAAATTCATGCATACAATGTTCTAATAACTACTTATAGTTTTCAGATTACTTTGAGTTATGCTTTGCAAATCTACAAAAACCCTTCATTGCTCGAAGCATGGTATCTTTTTAAATTTTAAGAGCTTCGATCTTGTTTGTTTTTTAAATAGAAATGTCTTTACAACCTCTAGAGATAAGTGAAAACCACGTGTTTAACACTATTATTAATACTTCGTGTATATATTCGATAATAAACGATATATTGATTTGAAAAACGAGTACACCATTTAGAAATTAAAATATTTTGACTATTTATTCGATATTTATTCATTTGGGAAGTGGAGTGTAAATTAAATCCCTCTTAACTTGGGTAGTTTTGTTGTTCAATGCCCAAAACTTGCGTGTGTAGTGCATATATACAACATTACCCAAAACTTGTAGTGTAGTGTAAATTTAAAAATTATAAAAATGCATGGCACGGACCTAACACTTGTCGTATAGTGTAAATTCGCATGTGCATATAGCCTAAACCAAAACATGTTGTGTAGTGTAATCAAATGAGTGTCTAAAGCAAATACGTTGCCTAAACTCAGAACATGCTGTGCAGTGTAGTTAAAAGTAAAACACATAATAAACCATGTTGTGTAGTGCAAATGCAGTGCACTTCAACAGTAGAAATGTTATTGTTAAGTATTATTGCTATTGTAAAAAAGTACGCAAATTGTAATGCGCAATTTAAGATTGTCACTAACGTGCACATATTCCAAAAAATATAAATAAATTATTGCAATTTGACTGGAGACGTTTCTTAAGGAAGTCCATAAAGATCTCAAGTACACATAGACATACATATTGTATACGAATATTAATAGCATAGAAACCAAAGGAACCATATAGATTAGAACTGCGAGCTGCCAATTCAGACGGAACTTTCGAGCTCGCAGAGAAGTAAACGAATTTCACAATGTTTGGGGAAGCAGTTTCCAGTTTTGAGGAATTTCTGGCAGAGTTATGTTTGAGTAAAGTAAAGTAAAGTACCACGAACTTGGTAATTCCCCCCTTCGAATTCGCATCATCTACCTTTCGCAGGTGCGTGATCTGTATTAGTAATGCAACTCGTAAGGGGAAATCTCTGAGCTGGAATTGCAGTGAAAGCCTGAATTGAGCTCTGAGAATTCTGTAGAGTCATTCTACCAGTTTGACTGGGCGACGGACGTCAGACGTCAGACGACAGACGACAGATTGATGGCGTGCCCGAGGTGGGCGGGTCTGAGGGTAGATCCCGTCGCTGAAGTATCTGATAACTAACTATCAGTTGTTAGCTGATTTGTTTACCCACAGATGGTAAACTGCGGCCCAAAACAAGTCGACGAATAATTTAACACCGTCTCTTGCCGATTAAAATTTATACGATCGTGTTTATTATTATACCATCGGCTCAATGCTCGGCCGAATCGTTCTTATATCATGCTCCATCGTCCAGCGTCAATGTACTCACATTGTTGCGAAGAGACACAAGCCGAATCAGAGACAGCGACTGGAACCGAGGTGTTGTCGTCAGTGCCAATTCTCTGGCGTCGACAGTTCCATTTCCAATCGCGAGCTGTCGAGATGCAAACTCTTGCCAAACCCGGAAAGACCGTGAAATCGCCTAAGTACCGCGACCTAAAGCCATAACGTCCCATTATAAAAAAAAAAAACATATATTAATCGAATCTAAGGAAAAATACAGTCAAAGATTTCGGGCTTATCAATAGCATTACTACGAACAATCAACGATCGGTGTCTTTCTTTGTGCTTTTGCGAACGGAAGAAATATTTTGTGATTGCATCATTAAACTTGATATAATTATAAATCAACATTAATTGGTAATTGGTCTAGTTGATAGAAAGAAGTCTTATCTATAGACATTACGAATAATCAGCTAATTTTTGACTTATTACAATAAATAAACTTCAAAGAATTCGGTCTTAGAAACAATCAAATATCGGTGTGAAATAAATAATATTTAGTTCGCTTATTAAACTTATTACAACGACAATCATTTATCGGTGTGAAATAAATTAATTCCTGCTCGATTAAATAATTTATAACAATGTCAAATCTGCATAAATTGCTTATTAAAATAGTTGAAAGAATTCAGTCTTATCAATAATCGGCGTGGAATAAATTATTTTTTTTTTTTGACTCGATTATTAAGCCAATTACAATAATAAATCTACATTTGGTAATTGCTCTAGAATATTACGCTTACAATTGCGATCTCTGTCGCCTGTCGATCCAAATCGAGATCGAATCGATCAGTCGGCCGTTGTCAGAAAGATATTTCACTTTCGAATGCTGTGCTGTAATTTATTAATTTATGGATGCTTTTCCAGTTTTTCAATTTCAATTGACACAAGTGTGCAATCATCATCGTCATTTCAATTTATCAAGCTGCAACTGTTTCAAATTGTCTTGGGAAATTATTCGTTTTTGCTTTTTTTTTTTATTAGTACTATTATTCCCTCCTTTCTTCATGCAATTGATTTTACAACAAACAACACAAAAAATAAAAAAGTTAATTATTTCGTGTTGATGCTAAATTGAAATAAAAACCGCATCCCAATTGAGTGCATTTGAATGTGAAATACCAAATAGATTAAACTCGTTCCCTTTCAACTCCAGAGCTGCAGTCGATCTCAACATGTCAAGCCAACAACACCAACAAGAGTCCAAAAAAGGCAACGCCAAGCTTCCCGGTTTGGGTGACTTTCAAGTGGAAAAGTCCACAGCTGGTTCTGATGTTGGTGGCACTACCAACTCTGAGCGAAAGTACAGCTACTTTGATCTGGTAAGTCGAAGAGAACCTTCAATCCATGTGATCTCGCTTCCTTATGCGTTGACTTCCGCCCACAGTTTCGATATTCCACATGTGCGGAGCGCTTTCTACTCGTTTTCAGCATGATTGTCGCCACAATTGCCTCAGCATTCATCCCGTATTTCATCTTAATCTACGGCGAATTCACATCCCTGCTCATCGATCGCACGGTGGGAGAGGGCACTTCCTCCCCAGCCTATTTTCTCGCCCTTTTTGGAGGCGGCCAGCGACTGTAAGTAAAAAGAATATTCAACTTACATATTTTGTTTTTAAAATAATAATATCAAACAGATTTATAGTTCTCTATTTATAAGAATTTTTTGGTTCTTCCGCTCTTCTTTAAATTTAAGAATCTTTTTGATAACTTAAATCTAGAATATTCAACTGACATATTTTATTTTTAAAATAAGGCAATTTTGAGAAAAAAGTACCAAACAAATTTAAAATTCTCAATTTATCAAAAGTGCCACAGAAATCACTTTCGCTTGAATTTCACTTCAATTTGTATGAAATTTAAGTAAAATTTAAGCGAAAGCGATTTCTGTGGCACCCCTTAAAAAGAACTTTTTGATGCTTCTTTAAATTTAAGAATCTTTATGATTTCTTAAATCAAGGATATTAAACTTACATATTTTTTTTTAAAAATAAGACAATTTTTAGAAAAAAATACCAAACAAATTTAAAATTCTCTATTTTTAAGAAGTTGTTGGTTCATCGGATCTTTAAATTTAAGAATCTTTTCTTAAAACTAAAGATGATCGTTTCAAAATGTGTAAGATCCAAACCAACTTTATCATCAGCTTAGCCTGTACCTCCAAAATAGTTTCTAATAAATTATTTTTCTATTCCTAGCACCAATGCCAGTAAGGCGGAGAATTCTCAAGCCATCATCGATGACTCCATAGCCTTTGGCATTGGCAGTCTTGCGGGATCAGTGATCATGTTCATCCTCATTCTCATTGCCATCGATGTATCGAATCGAGTGGCTCTCAATCAAATCAATCGCATACGTAAGCTCTTCCTGGAGGCCATACTGCGTCAGGATATGTCCTGGTATGACACTTCATCCGGTACCAATTTCGCCAGCAAGATGACAGAGTAAGTGGAGGAAATTTTAGGAAATTTAATCGAAAGAATACTAATTAGGCGACTTTTGTGAATCACAGGGATCTGGACAAGGTTAAAGAGGGCATTGGCGAGAAGGTATGTATTTAAATCAGAAGTATCTTTAGTAAGACGAAAGTTAATCGGGGATTTCCAGATTAAAATTATACCAAATGGTTGAAAGTTTGGAGATCTCGGCATTTCTTTAATTCTCACTTAACAATTAATTTGATCATTAAGCTTAATCTTCGAATTTTGTACTTGAATCACATACTTTAGTTTATTTTTTTTTTTTTGTTGTTTTAACATGAATCAACAATTTTCGCAGCATACGACATAAACTGTCAGTTCAGAGTAGAATTTACCAAATGCCAATTAGTAGCAATTTATAGACAAATTAAAACGCTTTTTACAAATCATTAAACCAAAAACCAATTAGCTATAATTGCATCTATTTTATTATAGACAATCTTGTCAAAGTTTATGTGTACCATAATCAAGTATAGTAGGATAATCAATTATAGAAGGATAATCAATTATTTATTTTATAAAATTTATGACTTTGACTAATGCATTTATTTATAAATTATAAAAAACAAAAGTGTCGTAATTATACAATAAATACCTTCTGAAAAATTGCATGTTAAGATCTGGAATTAAACTTTAGAATTTAGTATCGTTAGTTAGGGATCGAAAGTTTAGCTAATAAAAATAATTGTTATTCTGAAATATTTATTTTGAAATCAACAATAAGTGTTAGTTCTAAAAATAAATTTAAAAATAAAAAACTCGTTTTTCAAAACTGTTAACTTAAAATGAACAAAAAGTGTTATTTGAAATATTACAGTCGAACTTCCATAACTTGGTTTTTTTGCAACTCGAAAACTGTCTAACTTTGCAAATTACATACAATTCTGTTTCCATAACTCAAACTTCCATAAGTCGAATTTCTCCATAACTCTAATAAAAATATTGGTCCGTGCTTCTGTAAGTCGAATTATTCGGGAAAATACCCAATAAAGTTTGTATTTTTTCTTTACTTAGGCTTGTGAAATTGCAATAGAAAGATGTTCCTTATATTAAAATGTAGAAAATTAATTCTGATATCATTTGAATCGGGAACTTCTTCCGGACACAGCAAAAGAACAAAAAAATCAATTTTGAAAATATCGACAGGTCTTGAAAAGTTTGCAAAATGAAATGTATTTATGAATCAAAGAAATTTCAGTTTCCTTTAGACTTTAGGCTTTAAAAAATAATTCCATAAGTCGAACTTTTTCTTTGTATAATGGTGATTCGAGTTAGCGAGGTTCGACTGTATTTTAAAAAATACTATTTAAACATAAATTAATACCTCTCATTTCGTAACTTTTTTTTAAATTATATATTTCATTACTTTAACTTCTGCGTTAGGTGGCCATAGTGACCTTCCTGATCATGACCTTTGTCATGGGCATTGTGGCGTCCTTCATCTATGGCTGGAAGTTGACGCTGGTTGTGCTGACCTGCAGTCCCTTCATTATGATATCCACAGCGATGGTGGCCAAGATCCAGAGCTCCCTGGCCGAAAAGGAACTCAAGGCCTATTCCGATGCTGGCGGTGTGGCCGAGGAAGTCTTCAGCGGAATCAGAACTGTGCTGGCCTTCAGTGGGGAGAGCAAGGAGAACGAGAGATTCTCCAAGTTGCTGGTGCCCGCCGAGGTGACGGGTCGGAAGAAGGGTCTCTACTCGGGCATTGGGGCTGGAGTGATGTGGCTGATCATCTACTGCTGCATGGCCATTGCCATTTGGTATGGCGTCAGCCTGATCCTCGATGATCGCGGCTTGGAGGAGCGTCAGTACACGCCGGCTGTGCTCGTCATTGTCCTGTTTGCCATCATTATGGGTGCCCAGAATCTGGGATTCTCCTCGCCCCACGTGGACTCGTTCGGTGTGGCGCTCGGAGCAGCGCGGAATCTCTTCAGGATCATCGATCGCGAGTCGGAAATCGATCCCATGTCGGAGGTGGGCAACAAGCCGGACAGTATTACGGGTCGACTGCGCTTCGAGGACATTCACTTCCGTTATCCCTCGCGGCCGGACATTGAGATCCTCAAGGGTCTGACGGTGGACGTGGAGCCGGGTCAGACGGTGGCCTTCGTGGGCGCCTCGGGATGTGGCAAGAGCACCGTCATCCAGTTGATGCAACGCTTCTACGATCCCGAACAGGGCAACGTCAAGTTGGACGGTCGCGATCTCAGGACCTTGAATGTGGCCTGGCTGCGTTCCCAGATCGGAGTTGTGGGTCAGGAGCCGGTGCTGTTTGCCACTACGATTGGGGAGAACATCCGCTACGGGAATCCCCAGGCCTCGCAGCAGGACATCGAGCGGGCAGCCCGCAATGCCAACTGCCATGAGTTCATCAGCAAGCTGCCCAAGGGCTACGACACCAAGGTGGGGGAACGCGGTGCCCAGATGTCCGGGGGACAGAAGCAGCGCATTGCCATTGCCCGGGCCCTGGTCCGTAATCCGAAGATCCTGCTGCTGGACGAGGCGACATCCGCCCTGGATCCCACCTCCGAGAAGCGAGTGCAGGACGCACTGGAGCTGGCGAGCCAGGGACCAACCACTTTGGTGGTTGCCCATCGTCTGTCGACTGTGACGAACGCCGATAAAATAGTGTTTGTCAAGGACGGCGTGGTGGCGGAACAGGGCACCCATGATGAGCTCATGGACAAGGGTGGCTTGTACTGCGAGCTGGTGAACATCACCAAGCGCAAGGAGGCCACCGAGGGTGCGGACGAGGACAAGGACGCTGCGGGGAAGCTGGCACTGACAAAGCAGCAATTCATGAACTCACAACAGGAGGAAGACGACGAGGAGGATGACGAGGAGGATGAGGACGATGATGGTGCGGAGGCGGGTGCAGCGAGCAACAGCAAGGACGACGTCTTCAGCGTCAGTTCGCGCGGCAAACGTGAGTTTGATTTAACCCTGTGGATCCAACTACCCTTTTATACCCTGTAAATTAACTTGTGCAATGAATGTTACCTCATAAAGCATATAAATACATTCTTAATCAGTCAAGTCCGTCCGAAGAGCATCTAGATCTCAGAGTCTATAAGAGCTAGACCCACCAAATTTAGTATGTAGGTCCCCTCAAATCCTAAGCAGATTTAGATTGCTTAACTTTGTCACAAAAAAATGTGCGTAACAGGTAGAATGAGGAGTGGCAGACCCCATAAAGTGTATACTATATATTCTTGATCTGCATCAACAGCCGTCAGTCTGTCCGTCTGTAAGATCGCCTAGATCGTAGAGACTAAAAGAGCTAGAGACTCCAAACTTGATATGTAGGTTTGTCTATGTTGCAAGCAGATCGAGTTTGTTTTAGATTTTGGAACCATAGGAACGATCAGTCGAAAATCAAGTCTTAGTATGAAAAACTTATTTGTTGTTTGAGAAATCTGAACCAATAGCGATTTATATAATTTTATTTTAAGCATTGCTTGCTTTTCCATATTAAGTACGGGGTCTCCGCAGTCGAGTATGTACTGTACTGTACTGTACTGTGTACTGTAGCACCGCCCACTAGTTTTGTTTTAGAAGCGAGCCCCGCCTTCTTCCACTCCCGAAAAACTGAGAAAAGCCTTTTTCTCAGAAACTTTAAGAGCTAGACACACCAGAATTTGAATATACAGCTTGTTCTTCATTCCAAAGCAAGAAGAGAACTCTGAAGCCTCAACTCTCTCTTTCTCTCGTTATAAACTTTCTTACTGTCTCTTACCAGGTCGCTCGCAGCGCCGCAAGAAGAAGAAGATCGAAGAGCCCAAGATCACGTTCATGCAGCTGATGAAACTGAATGCTCCCGAATGGCGTTACATTGTCTGGGGCTGCATTGCAGCCGCGATGCACGGCGTTACCTTTCCTCTGTGGGGTCTATTCTTCGGCGACTTCTTTGGCATCCTGTCGAATGGCGATGCGGACGTGGTGCGTCACGAGGGCAACAACATCTCGTACATCTTCATTGGCATTGGTCTGATGGCTGGACTGGGCACCATGCTCCAAAGTTACATGTTCACCACGGCGGGCGTCAAGATGACAACCCGATTGAGGAAGACGGCCTTCAAGACCATCATGTCCCAGGAGGTGGCCTTCTTTGATGACGAGAAGAACTCCGTTGGCGCCTTGTGTGCTCGTCTCGCAGGCGATTGCTCCAATGTCCAGGGTGTAAGATCATGTTGTTTATTTTTCTAAACTTAAAACTCCCATAACTCTGTCAAAACTTAACCGATTTGCTTTCGGAATATCAATTTTATCATTGATTGCTCTCTAATTTGATTCAGCATCAAAAATTTTATTAATTTGGAAAGTTTAACTTTTTTCCAAGATTTAACATTTTTTCAAAAACTTTAAATTCACATAATTTTGTCAAAACTTAACTGATTTCACTGCAGATTTTCAATTTAATCATTAATCAATTTCATCTAATATGATTCTGCATCACAATCTTATTTACAATAGTTGAAAAACTTCATTTTTTCTTCACTTTTCCACTTTTTCCCCACTTGACATTTTCAAACTCCCATAACTCTGTCAAAACTTAACCGATTTCCATTCGGAATGTCAATTTTATCATTGATTTCTCTCTTTTATTTTATTCAGCATCAAAAAATTTATTCATTTGGAAAGTTTAATTTTGTTTAAAAATTTAAAAATTTCTTTACATTTTTTCAAAATCTTTGAATTCCCACAACTTTGTTAAAGCTTAACCGATTTTCCTGCGGAATGTCTTTTTGTTCATGGCTTGGTCCCTAATTTTATTTTGCATTAAAATTGTATTGATTTTAAAAATTTAATTTTAACCCAGCACTGTCCACTTTTGCCCTTTTCACTATTTCAATGACTTAAAACGGTCATAACTCTATCAAAACTTAACCGATTTCCGTGCCGTCTTCTTTGGACTCAACTAATGAACCCATCTCTCTTCCACAGGCAACTGGTGCTCGCGTGGGCATCATGCTCCAGGCCGTGGTCACCTTGGCCGTGGGCATGCTGATTGGCTTCGTTTTCTCGTGGCAGCAGACGCTGCTGACCATCATCACATTGCCCTTCCTGTGTCTCTCGGTGTACCTGGAGGGTCGCTTCATAGCGAAGAACGTGCAGTCGGCAAAGGCGGCCATTGAGGATGCCTCCCAGGTGGCCGTGGAGGCCATTGCCAACATACGGACGGTCAATGGCCTGGGACTGGAGACACAGGTGCTGGAGCGCTACACGGTGCAGATTGATCAGGTGGATATCGCTTGCCGGCGGAAGGTGCGCTTCCGTGGACTGGTCTTTGCCCTGGGACAGACGGCGCCCTTCGTGGCCTACGGCATTTCCCTGTACTATGGCGGCATGCTGATCGCCAACGATGGCTTGCCCTACGAGGATGTCATCAAAGTGGCCGAGGCGCTCATCTTTGGCTCCTGGATGCTGGGACAGGCCTTGGCCTATGCGCCGAATGTCAACGACGCCATCATCTCGGCGGGACGCCTCTTGAAGCTGTTCGAGCAACTGCCCACGCAGTCGAATCCACCACTGAATCCTTACAACACGGCAGATGTGAGTAGAGATTGGAAATCATAAATAATCGGTCCACTCTTAATAACATCTTGAATCTCTTGCAGAAATCCGAGGGCGACATTGTCTATGAGAACGTCTGCTTTGAGTATCCGACGCGCAAGGATACGCCCATATTGCACAGTCTGAATCTCACCATCAAGAAGAACACGACGGTGGCTCTCGTGGGTCCCTCCGGTTCCGGCAAATCCACTTGCATCCAGCTGCTGCTGCGCTACTATGATCCCGTCTCCGGCTCCGTCAACTTGAGCGGTGTGCCCAGCACCGATTTCCCCCTGGACACGATACGCTCCAAGCTGGGCTTGGTCTCCCAGGAGCCGGTGCTCTTTGATCGCACCATTGCCGAGAATATTGCCTATGGCAACAATTTCCGCGACGATGTGCCCATGCAGGAGATCATCGAGGCGGCCAAGAAGGCGAACATCCACAACTTTGTCAGCTCCCTGCCCCAGGGCTACGAGACGCGTCTGGGCAAGACATCGCAGTTGTCCGGTGGCCAGAAGCAGCGCATTGCCATTGCCCGAGCGCTGGTGAGGAATCCCAAGATTCTTATACTGGACGAGGCGACATCCGCCCTGGATCTGGAGAGCGAGAAGGTGGTCCAACAGGCTCTGGACGAGGCGCGCGCTGGACGCACCTGTGTGACAATTGCCCATCGATTGAGCACCGTGCGGGATGCGGACTTGATCTGTGTCCTCAAGAGGGGCATCGTGGTGGAACAGGGCACCCATGACCATCTCATGGCCCTGAATGGCATCTATGCCAATCTGTACATGATGCAGCAGGTCGCTGGATAGCTGGACACTCCAATTGCCAACACTTTACAATAAATACCTTAATTAGTTTGTAGTATTATTATTATTCCATGTTGTACATCGATTAAAACTCTAATATTAACTGCAAGCTACAATCTACTGTCCACCATGGGTCCGGGATTGGCCAGCGCACTGCGACGCTCCTGTATCGCAAAGGTCAGCTTCCGAAAGGGTCCCAGGGGCAGTCCCAGCGACTTCAGATCCGCCTCCGTTAGCAGCATGAGGGTTTCCAGGTCAATCTCCTGTTTCTGAAAACTGAAGGGAGTCGATGAGAATTGGGACAGAGCTTGGAACTGGGATAGAATACTCACACTGGCAGATACTCGTCCAGTGCCCAGACAGTGAGGAAGCGTTGCAAGGCGCTTGCCGTTGCCTGATCCCGATCCTGATCCTCCTCATCGTCCTCGCTGTAGACATCATCGGCGTCTCCCTCAGAGTCCGAGTCGTCGGACAGATTTAAATACAATCTCGCCTTGTTGCCGCCAGAACGGGACTTGTTGTTGTGGTTGTTGCTGCCAGCAGCATTTCTCATGGTCGTGGAACTGGACATGGTATCAACACAACTGTCCGTCTGCAACTGTAGCTGGCTAAGAGCCGCCGTCACGGAGCGTCTGAAGGCGATGCTGCCCAGCATCGTGGGTCGATCGAAGAGTCCCACGGGTCGCTGCAGCACCAGCTCCTCGTTCAGTTCCTGTGACAGCTGTGCATCGCCCAGAATATCCGGCTGGGAGAAGGAGCGCGACAGAGCCGTGCTGTAGCCCAGTCTGCTGGAGTCCCGCTCAGTGCCGTCGTCCACCTCAAAGACATCGGCGATCTTGCGCCGCCTGCCCATGCTCTCCTCCGTCGAGCTGAAGGTGCCCACGTAGAGCACCTCCGAGTCCCTCTGGAGACCCGTCAGCGATGTGATTGTTCGCTTGCCATCGGGCTCAAGTTCGCGCACTTTGAATCCCCCATCGTTGGCAGCTGCATGTGGACAGGAGTTGGAGTGTTGACTCTTCACTACCATTGAGGGCTTCTTCTGGACGGTGCCAATGCGACTGGCGATGGTGGAGCCGCCGCTGCTGCTGCTGCCACTGCCCACCAGGTCACTGAACTTGGCTCCACTCCGCGCCTGTTGATGCGGCACTGCAGCTGGAGCAGCTGCTGTCTGTTCCCGCGGCGTCTTGTTCAGGTTCCCCTGGCTGGACCAAATCTTCTGTTTCAGCGTGGACAACATGTTGCTGCTGGACTTGCTGCTGCTGGTGTTGCAGGACTGTCCGCTGCTCGGCTTCAGGTCGCCGTAGTCGCCGTGCTCCTGGCGCTGCTGACGCTTCATGTATTCCTTGACGCGTTTCTCGCACTCCTTTTCGGCCAGCTCCTTGAGCGCCTTTGACTTCTTTCTGCAATAGAAAAAAGTACTTATAAGCAGGGACTGAAACCCTAACCGAAACCGTAACCTTTAACCGGTAAAAACTGATTGCGATTTAAAACCGTAACTGAAATTGTAACAAAAAAAAATGTTTCATTTCACCGAAACCTTAAAACTGAAACTCTGTAAACAGAAATAACCGTTTCATTTGTAAGGGTTTATTTCGATTTTTCATATATCCAAAGCAAAAAATTATTTTCCATTTTTAATTTAGATTTTTGATTTTAATTTTCTTATGTTTAATTTTGAATGTTTATTTGTGATATTCATAATCGAATTTTCATAGCATCGAATAAGCGCAAATAAAATAAATTTTCAAAATGTAACTAAACTACTTCAAACTGAAAAATATGTGAAAGAAATGCCTTTATAATAATTATTATTACATTATTAATCTAAATATATTTTTGCAGAAACATTTTTTTTTTGTGATCCGAAACCAAACCGGTATTTCAACCTTTACCTTACCTTTATTCAAAAATTTTGTTAACGGATAACCGAAAACCTAAATGCGAGCATAACCGAAACCGATATTCGTTTCGGTTTTAAATTAAAACTTTTAATACCTGCTCATAAGTCTTTAATTAATTTAAATTTTAAGTTGAAAGTTTCGCTTACTTTTCATTTGCTTCAAAGTTGGCCGCGGCAGCATCCAGATAGCGCAGGATCTCGTCTCGATTGTTGATAGCCGCCAGATCCTTGGCATTGTGTCTGTCGATGTCCAGGGCATAAATGTTGACGCCGAACTTGATGAGGAAATCCACGCAGTGCAAATGTCCCTTGGCTGCGGCCAAGTGCAGAGCTGTGTTGCCAAACTGATCGCACTTGTCGGGATCTCCACTAAAGGCCATACGAGATAAGCAAGTTTAAGAGAAGACACAATCATAGATAAGCTAAAACGAACCCTCTGCCACATAGCAAACGCAGTGCGTCGAGTCTTCCCTCGAATGCCGCCCACATCACTGGAGTCATTGAGTCGTCGTCCTTGGCATTCGCATCCTTGCGCGTCGCCTCCTTGAGCACATCGAGCAGTCCATCCTTGGCAGCCCTAGCGGGGTAAATATGAAGATCAAAAATTAATGAAACTTGTGTACGACAGATAAGATAAAGAGCGAGAATAGCATTTTTAATTGCATGTTCGAAACTCACTTGTGAAATCGATCTGAAGACATTTTCACCGCTCTTCTTATCTGCTAGTTATTTCCATAGGCTCTAAATTATGTGATGAGCAATGCGGAAGAAACTGAAAAATGGAGAGGAAAACATATTACCGATTGACCATAATATAAACTAAATTAAACAATAGGTAAGACATTTGAATTTTTTTAAACAAATGAAGATGGAAAAGAAATAATTTTATTTTTTTTTTTTTTAAATGACGGGAAGTATAAATTGCTTGTGTTTTATTCCAAAGAACGGTGGTCAGGTGACTCTGTAGCTAGAGTCGCCTACCTGCCACAAATAGTAAAACTCTCAGTTTTGAATGACTGAGGTTCGATTCTCACAAATGCCAACCTAAAAAAAATCGTCGTTAATGAAATAATTATCCGTTAAAGTTAAAAGCCATACAATTCAGTTATATTGTCCACAAAGGACAGATTCTAAATGTAATAATAAAGAGTGAAAAAAAATCCAAAGAACTTAAAAACACATGCTTGACTACAAATGACGGGGGGGAATCGAACCTCAGTTAGCGCCTCTAACCAGTGAGCCAGCGGACCACACAAAATTATTTCTACGGTATAATTTTTTTTTATTAAAATTTTTTAAAATGTATTATATTTTTTAAAGCTTTTTTTAGAGTGTGCTTCTATTTTTTATCATTACTTGGGAATTCCACAAGCGATCCTAAAATGTTTTTATATATGAATATAATAATCACTTATAAACTGTTTTGAATATATTTTTTGACTTCAAAATTATCAAAAATTCAAAACTAAAATTGTAAGATGTAAACATTAAAATCGATGGAGAGACGACGAAGTAACAACATGTTAACCTCTCTTTTTGAATATTTATAAATTTCTTAGAAGTAAAGCAGCCCATTTAAATTTTAGTGTCAAGTAGAATATACTTTCGAACATAATCCAGACATCAATCACAATATATATTTTACTACGATTTACAAATAAAATACGCCATACTAAACATGAACAAGGACATCGATATGGAACTGGCCTTAACAGTTGACCGTTTGGATGTATTATCATCACAACCAGGCTATAAGAAACTCACGGATTCCCAGGGCATCTGTGCACCCATCGAAAATAATCCTTTCTTTGTATCCTATAAGCCCACTGATCTACGACTTTGGCAGAAGGATGGCGAGGGAATTGTCAAGAAGCTGCCAAATCAGAGAAAGCCGCTGATAAGAAAGCCAATTTTGCATCATCTAAAGCAGAAAACAAAGACAATGGGAAAAGACTGGCTGAAAAGCAGCTTGATTGAAATGCAAAATGAAGCCTCGTGGCTAACAGTAATTTGCCCAAAGAAGGCGACCTTAAAGCCAACATACAGCTTGAATGATTTGATAACAGAATGTGATAGACTCGTTGAAACGGAAATAAGATTCAGAGACAAGGAGATCAGCGAGTTGTCAGCTTACTTTGATAGCAGCATTCGCATGCCCAAGAAAATGTCCGAAATGGCTGAATCAATGTATAGTTGAAATATGTGAAATAAAGGCTGTCAGAAATTGTGATCTGAAACGGAAAAGAATCCCAACATGAATTTGGTTTAACTGAAGAAGATTTTTTGCTGTTATTTCATAAAAAGCATCAAGTTTATACGGCAGTTAAGCTTGATTTAATCAAAAAAGGTTTTGAATTGCAATTCTGTTTTTAAAATCTTCAATATAGGGAATGAGCTTTAGGCCCTTTAAAACTACAATTATAACCGATTTAAAAAGAAATAAAAGTATTTCTAAAGCAAGTCTTGTAACTGAACTTTTCATTTACAGCGACTTAAGCTGTGGTATCAACTTGGCAGCGAAGATTCATGTGTACACATGACACTTTCAGTGAAGTGAAAAGGAAAAGCTTGGACTACGTTCCGGTTGGAGTTCATGCTTACACACACATGCACACGCCTGTGTATGCACATACACACATAGCGACGACGGTCACATCAACTTGATTCAAAAAATAACTTACAAACATATGTATGTATGTACTGTTAGCTGTACATACCTAGCAACAAGTTCAGTCAACCTTGTTTGTTTGGTCTCGAATTGCCCCAAAAACCACCTATTTCGAGGCACTCGACCATTAACTACAAATGCAAACGTCTTTTATGTTATTTTTTGTTTTTGGCAAAGTTCACACACGAAGCGTTTTCCAACAGCTTGACACTTCTCTTTGGCACGAACACAGTCAGTGGCTGAAAAGATAGTTTTTGTTTTTCTTGCGATCAGTTGAGTTAACTAGTGTAAACGCTTTTTGCCGCGTCGAGTGCTTGTTGGTAACTGAAATTGAAGTTGGCTTAAAACCGGGAGCGAGAAGTCTGCAAGAGAAGGAGGAGAGCGCGCAATAGGCGATAGAGTTGCCAACAAGTCATATTTGCAGAAATGCGCTTATCGACTGAACGCCACAATCTGTCGACTGTTAATTCTGACTATCGTACTTTATCTGTGGTTATATGGCTGCCACTATCAAAACAACTTAGTGCTCGTTTTCTGTGAATCATTTTGGATAAACACTGCTCATTTAGGTGAACATGTTCACTTGTTCTTTTTTTTTTTAGAAGAGTCAACTCACTCAGATTGCTCAGTTGCTCACTTGCTCAGTTGCTCACTCGAATTCGAATTTTTTAAATGAGCATTGAGCTTTGGCGCTAATCCAAGAATTGTGTATTTTTAAAGAAAGAATAATACAAAATGCCCTAAAAGGAACAACAGATCATTAATGACCAAAGCAGAAAAACTTAACAAGACTGAACAACTAAAGAAGAATGAACAACTGAGCAAAACAGAACAGCTGAGCAAAAAAGAACAAAACAGAGCAAAAAAGAACAAGGAGCAGGTTCACTTGCTCACTTCAGTGAGCAACTCTTTTTTGTTCACTCACTCTTGAGCAACTCAACACTATTCTGAACAATACAACAACTCTACCACACAAGAAAAATAAACTTTTATGAAACACACACATTAAATAAAAACCACACAAACAAAAATAGAATCAATTATATTGAAAAATGCTGAATAACAATCGCCGTGCAGTGCAAAATAAAAGTAAAATGTGAAAAGCAGCACATTTTGTGGTGGTTGCTGGGTTGCTGACTACGATACACTTGTATATGTATGTATACACACATACACAGAAATACAAATACACATGAGTTTGCGTAGGAGGTGGTATCAAAATAACAACAGCAGCAGCAGCAATAGCAATAGCAGTAACAACAGTAGCAACAAAGAAGTCTTCACCATATGTTCGATGCATCTATGGTGCGTCTTCAGTATCAATATCCGCGTGCATCATCATTATCAGCTCGGTAACGTTCCATGCGAATTCCAGTGCCAATGTCAATCAGTCAAAGTCAGAGCGAGCTAACGCTAGCTTCGTTGTAATTAATAACTTAAATATATATCAATAGACTCCGCTTTCATTTTCATTGACCATAGTAGTCGTCAGCCAATTTAGCAAAAACCATTCTCAACATACCCAAAAACCGATACTGATACCTCTCACTGTAAATCCGAAAGAAACAAGTGTCAACACTCACACATACAAACAAACACACAGACACTGTGACAGTCATTCAGAAAAGGCAGCCAAGAGGGAAAGATATTTGTGCCCAAGGGTGGTCCGCTGTGGGTGGAGGAGCGTGTAACGCACTATGGGCAATTGCCTGAAATGCTTCCAGTCGTCGTCTGCCGCACCAACGTTGCCAACAAGCTCCTCATCTCCTGCAAACAACGCCAACGCCAACAGCAGCTGCCAAACGGCCACAAACTTGGTCAACTGCTACGATATTGTTGGCCCAAATTCAAATGAACGTTGCTCCATTTACGACAGGCCGCGAGGTGAGTTCATAACTATGTCAATTCCTGATTCAAAAGAAATGTATGAATATTTATTTATCTCGCCAGAAACCGATGAACTGCTCTCGAATCGAACTCCACTCAACAAGCCAGCAAACAATTGTGATACTAAGCGTAATAGTTTTAAGTCCCTAGGCTTGCTTAATGGCAGTGCGCCCACCATGAGCGAAATTATAACAACTGGTAAGTATATAACTGGTTTGACCGATTGTTCCTATCATAGCGTTGCGAATAGTTATCCAATTTGATCTAAATTAGATCAGAATGTATATTCTACTCAATAAATGTGTGTGTAAACTAGTCACCTAATCCTCATTTGCATTCCCTGATTTAATTATTAATTCCATTTTTTATTTGGCATATTGCAGCGGTTAAGGAATCAATGGAGGTATCACATCAAACGCTTAACAAACTATTCGATGTGTACAAAGATCCAGATGACGAAGATATGATACTCACTGATGGCATTGAACGTTTGTGCAATGACCTCAACTATCAGCCGGATGAGTTTGCGATACTTGTGCTTGCCTGGTGCCTGGACGCCTCACAGATGTGCCGCTTTACCAAAACCGAATTCATTGATGGCCTACACAAAATGCGGGCAGATACAATTGCGAGCATTCGCTTGAGACTTGAACAGACAATTGAGATGCTTAAGGTCGACGCTGAAATGTTTAAGCAGCTCTATCGTTTTACCTTTCGGTATGCATTTGATTTTATTCATAATTTGTTAACTCTATTATATGTGTATAAATTGTTCTACTTTGTAGTTTTGGCTTGGAGCCAGATCAACGCGTTTTGTCGCTGGAAATGGCAATTGATTTGTGGAAACTTGTGTTCACTGTACAAACACCTGATCTCTTTTCAAACTGGGTAAACTTCCTCGAAAAGCATCCGAACATACGCCGCATACCCAAGGATACATGGAACATGTACCTCAATTTTACTGAACAATGTGATATAGAAAATTACGATGATACCGAAGCGTGGCCAAGTCTCTTCGATGACTTTGTCGAATACGAAAAGAATCGTAAGCTGGATGTGCCGGCCGTGCACCGTGATGATGATAACAACAATGACGATCCATTACAGAGCCATGTGAAATCAGGCGTGTCATAGTTTAAGATGCAGATTCAGTAGCCAAACAAACACATAACCGTCTAGGGCCAAGCAACCAACGTTCAACTCGCCAATAGTTATTTAATGCTGTATATTTAAAGAACTCGATATTCATTTGCTCTCTCTTTATATATATGAATTATCTACGCTTAATTGTTTATGAATATACCTGGAACACCTGTAAACTGTAATCTGTAGTCAGTTCTGGCCAACGGTCATAGATCTACGATGCGGTGCTGGCGCTGCTTTGATGATTCACAACCACAACACCAACCACCACAATCAGCAAAAACAAGAACAACAAATGCACTCAGCTAACCAGTCGGCTAACCATTCAGCTAGATGATAATTTACCTTGCAAACAACAACATTTAAAGCGTAGCAAAAAAGGGCAACGGACGCATTTGTTTATAAATTAAAGACTTATCAACAAGAATTTTAAAAAAAGCTCAATCATACGAAACCACATGTGTATATATACTAAATGACTTGATCAAGTAGAAGAGCAAACAACTTTTCAATGTGTGCAAAATCGTATAATATACATATATAAATTATATTATATACATATAGCAATTAACTGATGTATTATTTTAAATTGAAAAGATTGCAACATTTTATGGCACTTAACTATTCAATTGCATATAAATTACATACTTAGCTCTAAGTAGTGGATGTGAATTAAATAAACATAAACTAAACTTATCACTTTCTATGTATTTCATACATAATTTACAAGTATTTAATTAAATTGTGTCTTCTGCAAGTACGAAATTTCAATTGGAAAGTCCGCTTAGCTAATTAAAACTACAATAATGCAGCTTTAATTTTTTCAATTATTGAAAATTAGTGCGAATTTACATTTTTTTCAAATGTTTTCAAAACTCTTCTTGGCGCCCATTCTTAAAAATCGATAGTCGCATATCGTTATTGCAGGTGAAGTCAACATACGCAATCAGTTTATTAACGGAATATGAAATACTTTGCAGCTTTTGACAACCAGCACAGAAATAAACGTTAATTTCTATTATGATATTATTTAGTTGTACATTTAAAAAGAAATAACAAAAAGGATAAGGACTTCATGTATTAAAAAACTCTAGGAATAAGCTCAAGCATGAAATATATGAAGACTTGTAAAACTTGCAAATTGCATTCAGTTAACAGCAAAATGTAACATAACATAACATAATATCAGAATCAATTATCGGTATCGAGCGTGTGAAACTGCCACCTAGTCTAATATCTTTTATATCGCTCTTCACTTGTTGACTCTCTCTCATAAAATATCGATAGAAAATTAGTACTATGTCATTTCTCTAAAGAAAGTAATTATTTTTAACAAATTATTCAAAAATATGTAAGTACAAATTCAAAAAGCAACAAAATTTTAAAATTTTCTAAAATATGACTTCCCAAAACAAAACTGGAAGCGATAGTTAATTTCTTTATTTTCCACTACTTTTGTTCGACTAATAATATATTAATATTTTAAATATATATAAAAAAGGCTAAGAGATTAAAACATTTTTGAATAATTTAATTTCATGTAATTATCGTTAATAAACTTTACGAGAAAGTTTTTAAACAAGTAAGATATTGAATACAATCGCGGAATACCAATAAGAAATTTTAAATTGTCCAACTGTGAAATGAACGATTTAGTTCATGATTGACTGAATAAGTTCATTCGTTCATCTTAAAGACCCGTTCATTTGAACTTTTTCAGAACTAAACGACACAACTCTATTTTTTGATAAAATTTGTGAAATACTTTTAATATTCATGTCTTTGTCCTGGTGAGTAATAGTTAATCTAATGCGATTAACCAGCAGTTGAGATTACTGAAATGCAACTTTGTTATTCGCAAGCAAGAGATATAAATTGAGGAATCAGTTGAATTGATTCACGATTTGACATTGAAAACAAATGCTATGCTGGGGTGGTGGTTGTGGTGGGCGTAGAGCAAGAGGAAGAGCAAGAAGAGCGAAGGGCAAGGATAAAGAACGAACGCAAAAGGTCGATCGAAGAGGAAGAAGGACATAATCCAACAACAACAACATGCCCTGTGAGAGTTGTAGAGTTGAATTTACGGTATTTCGTCGCAAGCGCAGTTGCTTCGATTGCAGGTAATAAATATCAAATAAAAAATATCAATTATCAGTTACAACAATTAAATTAATGTCTCGATAGGCGATATTATTGCAACAATTGTCTGACGGCGACGACGGCGCGGCGTTGCCAACGATGTGCAATATTTGCACAGCGGCCGCTACTGCGCACGGATTTATTGAAACTGAAGCCAAAAGATTTAATATTTTACTTGCAATCCAAACACATTTCCACTGAGGGCTGCTTGGGTGAGTCAATATTTATTTGAAACAGGATTAAAAATCGAAACGAATATCGGTTTCAGTTATGCATGAATCGGTTTCGTAACGGTTACGGTTATGTTTTTACTTCCTGGTATTTATTTAAACATAATGGAATTTAATCTGATATTTTTCCCCTTCTCAATCTTGCAGAGAAGGAGGAGCTGGTCGGCTTGGTGCTGGCTCATGTGGCGCAAACGGATCGGAGTTCCAATTCCGGCCGACCGCCGCACAACAATAATAGTAGTCCGGGACGTGGCCAAGCCAATCCCATGGACAGTCTGAAGCAAACGTGCCAAAACTTTTTCACCAATCTGAGTGACAACATCAGTGATTCCTTTGCGTCCTTCGACACAACAAAGTCGACGAGTGCAAAGAGCACGGCGCAGAATAGTCGTGCCAACAGTCGTCATGCCTCCCATGACAATGGCGCGGCTGCTCCTTCTCCTCATACGCCGCGGACACCGCCGCCCACTCACATATTCGAACAGCCACGCGTCTCCACACGCCAGATTCCAACGTACGCCAGTTCAGTTCACGTTCAAAGGACAACGCCCAGAGGCACCTCAACGGAGATTGCCCATGTTCATGTCAGTCCCTCAAGCTCATCCACGCACACAACGACATCGCCGACGGCCACAGAGGAGCGCAGAGGATCGTCAACAGTGCCACCAGCTGCATTGGCTGTCAGGCCACCAATTAACGATAATGATTCCGATTGCGAGTGCTCGGATGATGAAATTATGCACACATTTAGCGAACGCACTTCCAACAAGAACAGCGAGCAGAGTGCTGGCCGGGAAAGTCTCAACAGGCCGCCCCTGGAACTGCGAACTGTGAACACTGAGCTGAGATCAAACATCAGTCCAGGTTACTCCAAGCCGGATTCACTAAGCTCCAAGGTGGATGCTTGTGGTGCGGACTCATCGCAGTCCAGTTTCGAGGAACTGGGCGCCATTGGCGGCATCTCGGATGAAAGCAAGGCAGCTACAGATACCAACAGCAGCAACTTGGATCAATGGCAAATCTTGGAGCAAGCTGCAGCTCCCAGTCATGAAATGAATTCACAGTCAGTCGAAGAGATACTGGAGGTGACGCTGCGCCATGAGCCGGGGGAGACGCCCAACATTGAGCAGCGGACGGTAACGGTGCCACAGTTGCCACTGCGCGTTAAGAAAGTGACCCGGCGACGCTCCGATGGCTACCTGAATCGTCGTCATCATTCCAGCGATGATGAATCGCCAGTGGCGACAAGTGGACCAGCTTTAAGCACATTGAGTGAACAACCCGAACCGGGAACAGGAACAGCAACCAGCAGCAGCTGTCAGCGTTGTGGCAAGAACAAAACAAATATTCGCCGGCTTGTGGAGAAGATGCGTCGACACTTGGAGAACTCGCAAATGTCCAAGGAGGACATTAAGCGAGAGCTGCAAAAGTTTCTCACGCATCTGGAGCAGCGCACCAAGTCCATAGATTGCTCCGAGGCGGACAGTCATGTGGTTTCACCAATCAGCGGTGCCGATGCGGGCAGCATTGCAGCTGGCGGTGGCGATAGATCTGGCCGTGGCTCTGGCATGCCCATTACCCCGACCCTGGAGTTCTCGCCGACGCAGGACGACAATGATGCCCATTGGGGGGACGATGATGAGGGGATTCATGTGTATGCAGCGCCGTTGGGCTTTGAACCCGTCAACGGCCTCGATTCACGCTTCATCAACTTGGAAGACTTTGAGGACTTGTAAGTGAAACCTAAATTATTTATATATACAATTAATCCCATACATTTATTCTTATTCCAAGCACAGAAAAGACTTGGAAAACTTAACGGTGAAACAGTTGAAGGAGGTACTGATGCTGCATCGTGTTGACTACAAGGGATGTTGTGAGAAGCAGGAACTGCTCGATCGCGTGGAAAGACTATGGAAAACAATGCGCACAGCGCCAGGTAATTCTTGTACTTCCCCCGATTCAATAAAATTCGTTTTAATTTATGTTCACTTTACAGCTGTTGAGAAACTTGCCACGGATGAGCTGTGTAAGATCTGCATGGATGCGCCGATCGAGTGCGTATTCTTGGAATGCGGCCACATGGCGACATGCACCAATTGTGGAAAAGTGCTACCCGAGTGCCCGATTTGCCGACAATATATTGTACGAGTTGTAAGATTCTTTAGGGCGTAATTGTAATTGTAATCGTAATTGTAAATGGCAGCCCATAGCTTTGCTTATTGGTTAGGAATATATACTATACATATAGATATATCTGTATTATGGAACCCAGGGGTATAGCCAAGTGATTGCTGTTCTGTGCACGTACATACATTTTATGTATAAAAAAAAAACACAAAAACCAATTGAAAATTAATGCGCAGAATGTGCTATTTTTATTATTGTTAGTGAGTCTTATATTGAACGCTCCTCAGTAACCTCAGATAATAATAACTTTGTTTCCTTATATATCTTACATACAGACAATTGTGTTATTTTTAAGGGATATGACTTTTAAAGTGTGTATTAACTAACTTATTTAATTTGTGGAATAGTTTTGCAATTAATTTTTATTATTTCTTGTTGTTTGTGTATGTGGAATGACCGAGTTGTAGTTTTAGATAAGCTAACATTCCTATAAAAACTGTAAATGATTAAATCTATTATAAATACTGTTGTAAATCTCGTCTAGATGCGCATTTACATCAATAAAAATAAATATTTTCATTTGAACAATTTTTTTAGTTGTCTGTTTAAAATGTAAGCGCCAAACTTATCGATTTCCTATTGCACAGCACCTATTTGTAATTTGACAGCATTTTCAACGTGAATCGATAGTTGTATCGATAACTAGTTTTATCGCCTTACAGCATTGGTCAGCAGTTTACCGCACTGTTTATCGAAGTCATTTGCCGCCAAATTTAAAAATTAAAACAACTCATGAGGGTTTTGATACTTTTAATTTAAAACACAGTGTCTTAAATTTTTATTGTTTTTTATTACACATAAAATTTGTCATTTATGAAATAGGCTTATTTGTGCTCAATAATTATTTGAAAGGCATAATAAAAACAATTTTAACAAATAATTAAATGGGAATTCTGTTTCGTAAATTGCATTTGTCATTGAAATTACATTTCGAGATACAATTTCGTTTAATAGTAATAATGCGAATTATAATTATCTTAAGCATAAAAATATAGAATATTTTGAATATTTCTGATGTTAATACAACTAAAACAAAGCGACATTAAATTTTTATTTTTCAACAAATAAAAATTGTACATTTGTAATTGTAAATTGTGCAGCTTTCGCTTGGCTAATCTAAGTGAATTATTGTGGACTCGTTCCAAACGAATGGGATTCGAGTATTATTTGCACATTCGTGAATGACACGAATACAAATGTGAACGCGAAACATCTGCAAACAACAATAGACACAACAACAAGTTTTTGGAAATCCCCAATTGGGAGGAGATAGTGGGTTAAGGAATTGTGGTGGTATTCGTAGATTTAGAAGTCATATGAGTTGGCCTCGTCATCGCCCTTGCGCACCTTGAAGATGAACTTGTAGATAAGGGCAGCGAGAATGGCGCCGGCAAAGGGACCCACCCAGTAGACCCAGTGATCAATCCACATGCCCTGGACAACGGCGGGACCAAAGGAGCGGGCAGGATTCATGCTGGCACCGCTGAGCTTAATCTGTAATCAGAAAAAATTATAGAATTATTTTGTTATTTAATTAACTGTGATAAATCAACATTAAAATTAATAATATTGAAATTAACAAAATCTGTAACTCACCGCACACAAATGTCCAGCGGCAATGGAAAGTCCCACAGCCAAAGGAGCTGATCCCTTGATATCCTGACGTCCAGGATCTGAGACAGCCTTGACTACAAACACCAGAATAAAGGTGATCAGTGCCTCGATCAACACCACCTGGCCCACATCCAAAGAGGCATCAAACGAGGAGACGCCCAGTCCGGTTAGATTGGGAATCCCCGTGATGGCCGCCCGGATGACAGCGGCGCCCGCAATGGCGCCCACGCACTGGACGATGATGTAGAAGGCCGCCTTCAGGATGCTCATCTCGCCAACGATCAGGAAACCGATGGTCACAGCCGGATTGATGTGACAGCCGCTGATGTGGCCCAGACCCTATAAAAAAGCAGACAAAGAAATGTTTTTTTTATTCGCCATTCAATATTAAATACGAGTATTTTAAACAATTGCCGTATTAAATTTGCTTTTAATTAAATCTATAATGTTCACGGATCATAAAAAAAATGTATAAATAAATTACAGTTGTTAATCAAGTTCAGTTCACCTTAAATTCTTTTATTAACTTGTTGGGCATCTCAAAAAATCATTCCATCAATTTTAAATTATTTTTAAAAAAGTAAATAAATAAAATTCGAGAATATTTAGCTTATTGACAAATCAAGAATACATTTAATGGGCATTTTAGAATATTTATAGTGTTTAGTCAAATATGATTGCGATTACGTGTTGAAGTACAGGGTATCCTTTATTTAAAAACTATGTGATATTTATTGGTATTCAGGAGGTTTCCAATAAACAATTTAAATCAATCTCTTAGTCCTTCAAAAAATCTAGAAATTACTTAATATTAAAAAAATAAATTAAAACATTTTTTTTTGTGGGTCATATTCTTAGCCAACTTTTGCTCCTTTTGGCCTTTTTGCAAGTGCCGAGTGCGTTTCACATGTGAAATACTTTACTTCAAATGCCAAGTTGGCACTTGACGTCATCGCCATTTTTACACATTGTAGTTTGGCAAGTGGGTTGGGTAATGATTTTACCCTTTGCCATGGAGTCTGCATTTTGGCCAACAACATTGTGCAATCAATTTGAATGCAGTCGAAATCTCAGTCAAAGTGTCAGATGAGCTGCCAACGGATACGAGCAATTTGTCTGACACGGAGACGCACTGCACTTACAGCCAAGTTAAGACAAAGACAAAGCCCAACTTTAAGTCTAGGCTTTAAGTCAATTGCCAACTGCCAACTGCAGATCGAAAGTAAAAGTGATTCCCATCTGTTGTTCTGTTGAGTCATCGTCAGTCAAGTGCACAAAGTTCACTTAGAATTTGAAATAAAACAAATTGCCACTCGAGCATGGAGTGAGTATACTCATACTCATACCCATACTCACACGCACTCGCACTTATACTCACACTCGCACTCACACTTGTCTTATGAATGAAAACGCATTCGCGGCCTGAGCTCAAGGTCGATGTGCAGGCTTCAATGTAGCTCGATATCAATTGGCGATTTACTTTTTCGCATCGGATTTACGTTTTTTTACTAAGCCCAGTATGCAAAAGGTGTATAGGTTTGTGACCCTGTCTCTAGGTTCGTAAAAAAAATAGATTTATAGAGACTAAGATGAACATAGATGAAGTTTATTCACTTATTTCGCATTTCTTAAGCCGCGCAAATTGAAAATAATAGAAACATTTTGAAGCTACCGTGGTGAGATTTGAGACATTTCCGTTAGCTAAGGAACAGAAAAGATAATTGAGATATAAATTATTAATTTTTGTAATTTATTACAAGTATATACTATAATTTTTATTGTATTAACTGTCTTTTATTTAATATGTTTTCTTATTATATTTGGGGGCTTATATATATTTTTTATATTATTTAATATGTTTTCTTATTATATTTAAGGGTTTATCGGAGTCTAAGACATTTTGAGGTTTTCTAAAGGTTTTAATAACAAGCAAGAGCGCAGCGAGTCCCTGCGTGTGTAGTCTCTCACTAGACTAATTGCCAAGTCACCTCCTGTGACACACACTTACACCAGAGCCACACTCGATGACAGCCTCTGCTGTCATCCCACTCCAGCAGTGTCAAAACTGCCCAACACTGTTAGGATTCACAACACTAGTTATCAGTATCAAAGTAACCCGCCCAATATGAACTATCCCAACTCCGACAGGTTTATATATATTTTTTATTTTATTTAATATTTTTATTGAACATTAAATATTAATGAATTATTCTTTGATACTTATTGTCAGCAAATTTTGGAAAAATTGTATTTTAAAAGCAAGTAATATTTAAAATTGTAATTATTAAAACTATTAAATTGAATTCGAATTGCTAAAATGAAGTATAAGTTATTTTGAAACAATTGTAATACCAAAGGAATAAATCTATTGTATTATGTTGTGACTAGTGCAATAATCATAAGTTCCTTAAAACTTGTAGCACAAGGAAGTTAAATAAATAAATAAAATTAAATATATTTAAGAAGAAAAACAAATCCAACATTTTGGATTTGCCAAAACAGCAAAAAACCATAAATTTATATAATTTTTCATTATTATTGTTCCTTTTTTTAACTAATTACTTTTTTTTTATATTTTATTTATGGTAATTAATTTATGGTAATTACCGGGCATCCAACAGTTGAGCATCCCAGCTTTAACATTTTCACTTGATTTTATTTGGATTTAGGTTTTGATTTGGTGTTGGATTTAGATTTAGATTTGAATTTGGCTTTGGCTTTTGGCAGCACGATGGCCTGGCTCTGAGCTTCAGCTTCAGTTTCAGCTTCAGCTTCAAGTGCACACATGGCCAATGGCCAATGGCCAATAGCCAATGTCTCGGGTGTCTGCGTTTCACATTTCGCGTTTAGTTAATAAGTGCGTAAGCTGCAGCGGAAAGAGGTCTATGGAGGGAGAGGTGTGGACTGCAGGTTGTTTGTTGGCCATTTGCTGCTCCACAGCGCTAATTACAGCCACGTTAAGCGCGAGTTTAGGCCAGTGCGAGACTTGAGATACATGCAATCTGTGAGATACGCCCGTGCCGTTGCTCGTTGTTGTGGCAACTTGACATTTGCCATCGGTACTCGCATTGTACGCACACATTGCAATTTTTTAATTTTCTTATTTTAGCCAACGAAATAATGTTGCTGGCTTTTCATCAGCAAGACAAGAAAAGACAAGACAAGACAAGATCAGGCCAACATCAAGGCACTCGACGCTTTTGTTGGCTGAGTCAGCTCGGTTTGCCAGATCGATCAGATCAGAGATCGCAGTTTGTGAGCTTTTTAATTACACACTTGAGTCAGCGTCGAATTAATCAAATTTGTTGCATGCCACTCGATGGGGCATCAACTCAACTTAGTGAGTGGCGGACAGGCAACAAAATGCGTGAGAATGCAACTAGATGATTCATCTATTCAACTAGTCTATTAAAAGTCAAATTATTAAATTATATAAGAGAATCTCAAAGCACATACAAATAAATGTGTTTCTTTTAAATTGAAGAAACTTTTAAACACTTTAAAATAAGCTAGATCTAGAATTTAGCTTATATTTCCAGATTTAGCTTGTATAAGCTATACTGGCAACCATTTCTAATATTTATATTAATTTTAAAAATTGTAATCAAATATGTATAAAATAATTAAAAATTGATTAGTACTTTCCACTGAAGTCTCAAAGAAGAACTGAAGAACTTTTTTTTTTCTCTCTCTCTTTTTTTGTCTGCTATGTATAATTTCTCGGAGTTTCTTCTTAACTCTCGCAATCGTTTTTTTCAGTTCGACCTCCTCTTGAAATTTTGCCTTATTTAAAATTTTTGAATATCTAATCAAATTCTTTCTATCCTCCCATTTCATGTTCATTCTGTCTTCTCTCTTTGATTTTTTCCAGTGTTGTATTGTCCTGAAAATAATTTTAGAATCTCTTCTTTCTTCTACTCGTGCTTCTCTTTCTCTGTCTATCACTTTTAAAATTTATTTTTTTTATTATTCTGTCTTCTTAGCTAAGATCCATTTATTTGTAAATTAATGTAAATATTCTTACTTATTTATTTCTTCTTCTCTTCTGGCTAACTTAAACTTCTTCTGCTTTCCTCTGCTCCCCAATTAATTGAGTTAACTCCCTGTTAACTTGGTCATCATGATGACTCTTTAACTCACTTGAAGCGTCAACTTGATGTCAACACTTTGAACACCTTTCAGCTGCCCAAGAACGTCTGTAATTGAATATTTTGGCAGAGGGTCGACTGGGCTATAACAAAAAGCTGACCATTGTGGCAAGAACTATGCAGCTGAACTGTCTGGCAAAGTTTTTTTAACACCAACTGTTAACTTTGACATACACATGAGAACATTGACCCAACAACGTAGTTTTCATTTTATGGCTTTTAATAAATATATGTATACTTTATTTTAGGTACCGAGTTGAAAACTTGGCAGAGACTGTTTAAGTGTCCGACTGACTGACTGTCTGTCTCTCTGTCCAACTGTCTGTCTCTTTCGCGCTGCAGCCTCTCAGTTTATTTATAAGAAATATATGTGTAGATATTGAGATATCGATCGCTTAGATCGAGAATTACGCATGCGCAACTTCTGGCGCACAAATGTCTGCGTTGTTGTCCAAGTTGTTATTGTTGTCGTTGTCTAAATTGTTGTTGTTGTTGTCAGTGTTTGCTGTTGTTGTGCGACATTTGCGCTTAAATCATATTTTATAGCTTTTTGTTGAATTGAATGTTAACTTGTTTGTTTCGTTCTGCTTTTCTGCAACTGCAATTGTTGTTGTTGTTGTGGTTGTTGTTGCTGGTGATTGTTGCTGTTTCAACGTTTCAAGTTCGCTTTAAGCCCAAACCAAACCGTTGAGCTGACTTTGCCATTTTCGCTGATTTCGGGCCGTTTGATTTTTTATTTAGACCCCGTACTCAAACAAAAGTACAGGGGTCTATTAACTTTGTCACAACAAAAATGTGCGTAACAGGCAGAAGAAGGCGTGGCAGACCCCATAAAGTGTATATATATTCTTGATCAGCATCAACAGCCGAGTCGATATAGCCATGTCTGTCTGTCCGTCTGTATTCAGGCCTAGATCTCAGCGACTAAAAGAGCTAGAGATTCCAAACTAGGTGAATAGGTTGGTCTATATTGACGCAGATCAAGTTTGTTTTAGATTTTGGATCGGACCACTATATTATATAGCTGCCATAGAAACGATCAGTCGAAAATCAAGTCTTAGTATGAAAAACTTTGTTGTTTTTTGAGATATTTGAACCAAACTAAAGAAATATGCATATGGGATAGTCTAATACATCCTGACCAAATTTGGTTGAAATCAGCCCACTATATCATATAGCTGCCATAGGAACGATCAGTCGAAGTTCAAGTCTCAGTATGAAAAACTTTTTTTATAGTAATTTTTACTATAGTAATTACGGGGTCTCCGACAGTCGAGTATGCTCCACTCCGTCCACTAGTTTATATTTTTTTTACATTTGAGTTTTGTGAATGGCGCACGCACAATTTGGTTGCCAATGTTGTTGACGTAGTTGTTGTTGTTATTGTTGCTGTTGTTGTTGCTGCTGTTGTTGTTGCTGTTGTTGTTGCTGTTGTTGTTGCTGTTGTTATTTAACTTGTTGCTGATTTGGGCTTTTATTGATCTTGCATGTTGCACCTTGATTGCCGCTGGAGGTTCTGTATCGACTTTGACTTCATTTTGAGATAAGACCAAATAAATAAATAAATTATTCACATTGGCCTTTTGAATAATCATTCAAAATTCGCAGCTCATCTGTTTGAGTTCTATGTGTTTGAAGCGTTTGAATGGCCATTAATCACTAACGTGGCCAAACCCATAATTGCAACTGATTTCAAAACTGATTCAAGCTGCCGGCACTCACAATTTATTGTCTGACTTTTGATTCACATTCACATTCATTTGATTCACTTGGCCCGCATCTAAATTGAAATGTTGGCAAGTTTTTCTCCTGTTTCGTTTGCCAAGACAATAATCAAAAATTTGATGTTGTTGTTGTTTGTTGTTATTGTTTTTGTGGCTCTATTACTGTGCAATTGCTATTTGCATTTTCTTTCTTTGCGCCACTTCCTTTTGGCCAACTGTCAAGCGATCGTCTCCGCATCGAAGTTGGCAATGCAAATTGCATACAAATTTCGAGACTTTTTTGGAAAAGAAAGGGGGAAATACTGCGAGATTGGGTCAAATTTGAAACGAAGATCGGAGCTTCATTTAAGCGTAAAGTGGAAAAATGGGCAAAGAATATTAAACTTTCTAATATAATACAATTTTGATGCAGATCAAAACAATCAATATATTGACATTCCAAATATAAATCGGTTGACTTTTGACAAAGTTAGGGGAGTTGGAATTTTTCAAAAAAGTATCAAGGGTTTAGTGTGGAAAAATTGACAGTATTGAAAAAATTTAATTTTTAAATGAAAAAATTTTAATGAAAAATCAAATTAGAGGCCAAACAATGACCACAAAGACATTCCGCAAGGAAATCGGTTAAGTTTTGACAAAGTTATGTGAATTCAATGTTTTTGAAAAAATGCAAAGCGGTGAGTATGGGAAAATATAAAAATTTTGGAAAAAAATTGAACTTTTCAAATGAATAAAATTTTATTTTTAGTCAAATAAGAGGGCAACCAATAGTAAAATTGGCATTTCGTATGGAAATCGGTTAAGTTTTGGCAATATTATGTCAGTTGAAATTTTCGAAAAAGTGTTAAATTTAATTTTTCAAATGAATAAAATTTTTAAGTAAAATCAGATTATAATGTTAATGCTACTATAGAAATGTCGCAAGTTAATCAGCAAAGTTTTGACGAAGCGAAAACAGTTTGAAGTTTTCAAAAAAAAGTGGATAGAGTTGAAGCGTATGAGTATTTTTGAGTATTTACAGTTGAACTTCCAAAACTCGAACTTCTATAACTCGAATTTCTCTCTAACTCGAGCTAAATGAGTGGCAGTAAAATTAATAAACTTAAGAAAAATAACTCTATAAGTCGAATATCTCCATAACTCGAACCTTTTCTTTGGAAAATGGCGATTCAAGTTAAGTTCTACTGTATGCTAAAGAGTATATGAAAACTTGCATCAAATTGTTGTTAATTGTCACGTTTTGCATTTGTTACGCTTCATTGACCGGCAATTTGGGAAGGGAATTGGAAGGGAATCGACGTCGTCGTCGTCGTCGTCGTCATTTCAAACCTCGAGCCAATTGTCGTCACATTGTCTGGTCACGGATCGAGTTCAGTTAACCCAAATGGCCAAATCCAATCCACTCTCATATGGCACACGTCATCAGTTGTTGTTGTTGTTGTGAATACTTATTGTGAATGTTGTGAGTGCAACAGCAGCTGCCACTGCAAGTGCGACTAATCGTTGAAATATTGCTCGGTTTTCAAAGCCGAAACACAAAGAAAAGCCAAAAGAAACTCAATGTGCCACAGGCCCCCATCCATGGAACGACTCGTGACTGTCTTTCACCTGTCGATGGCATTGGGCAATCGGTAACGAATCTCTTACCCGTTGGCGAAAGTGTGGAAAAACTCGGTGGAAGATGCATTGAGAGATATTTCTCTCTCTAGCGAACTATTTTTATGGGGTGGGGCAGCTTATCGTGAATTCTCGCATAACGCGAAGTTCACAACACAGTTAAAACTTAAACGCATTTTAGTTTAAGCAAAATTCTCTTCTTACTTAAAATGTTCTTAAAGCTCTCTTAAGAAAAGGTTTGATTAAAAATAAAATTTTTTCCCAAATTTCATCTTTTTTTGCTCTTATTCGAGATCTTAATTAAAAAATTATAAAAATACTTGCTATTTTATTATGAAAAACAATTTTGTTGTCTAACAAAATCCTGAAAAAAAATTTAAAATAATGAGAAAATAAAACTTTTTTTCGTTTAAACTAAATCACATTTGAAACAAAAATAACTACATAAATTTAACACTTTTTTATATGTTAACATCTATTCTTTAATTTCAGCTTGACTTTGAAAAGGCAGAAGAAATAATAAAATCATTAACTCAAGCTTGATTTTCAAAGAAAAGAAATAGTTGAGTAGAACAAAAACAAATAAAATTTAAAAAATTGAGCCAAGATTCGAACTAAAATTTGGTTCTACCATCGAATCGAAAATTCTTCAAACTTTGTAAACCTAGCTGTTTTTTAACACTGTCGTTAATATTCTGTGCTCTATAATCTCGCAGCTAAAGGCGCGTTAAATTATAATTGTCCAACAACAATTGATCGAAATGTCAGCGATAAGTCTCTATTATTGCCATAGAGTTGTCATCAACTCTAGTCGCAAGTGTTTTTTTCTTTCTAGATTTGAGATTCGAAAACATGTTCGAAACGAACAACATCAAAGGCATAACGTAATTAAACGCATAATAATCTAATTGCATATTTTGCGTGTTGATTAATGTTAATTGCCGACGCAGACGCAGACGCTTTGCGAGCAGAGCGAGTGCGCATTTATTATTCACAACTCACAACTCACAGCTCACAATTCACATTCACAATTCACATTTTTTGTGTGCTCAGAAACATTGTGCGTTACTCATACGCAGCGTGTGCAGCGCTAATGATCATGATCACAGTTTTGAGTTTGCAGTTGTATTTGTATCTGTATCTTGTGGTTTTTGTATCTGTATCTTTGTGTGCGTCTGTAAATCTATCTGTCAATTTTGTAAATTACATTCGCACGCGGCCAACGCTTCGACTTCGACTTCAACTTCGATTGCCGTTTTTATGCGTTTGTTTTATTTGTTGTTGTTGTTGTTAGCTTTAAGTTTTGTCGTTTTAAATGCCAATGTCTTGCCCAAAATGCGACTGCAACTGAGTTGTGAATGAGTTTTTGGCCGGGCCGAAAGTGTAACGCGGCGGTGGCGTGTCCTTGAACGCATGATTTGGCCATTACTACTGACCATACACATATCTCTGTGTACATAAATTGGCATTGCTAATGCTGCTATTGGCCCAATCTCAATCACAACATTGCGATGCCAATCTCAGGGTAAATACTGTGTGTGTGTGTGTGTGTGTGTGTGTGTGAGTCTCTTACCTGTGCCAAAGTGGCCACCGTCAAGCCAAAGGTGAACGCTATCTGCGCCACACTCGGATTTCCGGTCGCCGTGCTGCCAACGCCGATGAAAACCAAGAAAAATGTCCCCACCAACTCGCCGAGCAACATGCGCCAGATTTTCTTGTTCTCCGTGATGTCGGCAACGCCAACGAATTTCGACATGTCTGCAACAAATACAAAAATACAAATCAAATTGAAGAAATTAATTTAATTATGGGCAACACGTTGATTAACATCTCGCACAATGCATGCCAGAATTTTAATTAATTATTAACTTTTCTAGTTTAATTTTTTGTTTATTTATTTATTTATTCATTCATCTATTAAATTATTTACTTATTTTATTTATTAATTATTAGCTTAATCATGCAATCGTCATAATTATTTTATTTTCACATTTATTATTCTATTTTTTTGTTGCAAAATATAATTAAATATTATTAACTTGAATTAAAAATATTCAATCATTATTGTCTTTTTTTTTTTAAATATCTTAAAAAATGAAAATGTTGCTGGAACTAAAATTATTTTTTGAACAAATTTAAGTTACAATTTAAAGGAACGTTTTCCAGATTTAAGTTTCGATTCCCTTGAGTTTTTTTTTCTAGAAAATTGACCGAAATTGAGAAAAAATTCATTACGAATATATTTTTTTCACATTTTCTAGATTTAAGTTTCAATTTCCATGAATTTTTCTCTAGAAAAATTACATAAACATTTTAGTTTCGATTACCTTGAGTTTTTTTTAGAAAAATTACAACACATTCACTTCGAATATATTTTTTCACATTTAGATTTTAGTTTCGATTCACTTGAGTTTTTTTTTTAAAGTTACCAAAATTGAGAACATATCCATTTCGAATATATTTTTTCACATTTTGTAGATTTTAGTTCCAATTTTCATGAGCTTTACTCTAGAAAAATTACCAAACTTGCGAAGAAATTCATTTCTTATGTATTTTTCATATTTTCTAGATTTTTTCCATGAGTTTTTCTCTAAAAAAATAACCAAAATGTCAAAGAAATTAAATTCTAATACATTTTTTCATATTTGTTACAGCACCATTTGTAGTTTTACACGAGATACAAATTATTTAGCAACTAAGTAATTATTTTGCCAGATCTCTCATAAGCTAATGATACTCGTTATTTCACACTGTTTGATTAATTAATTTGTTTAATCGCACTCTGCGCATTGTTTCCTCCTTCCATTTATGTATTTAGTTAGCGGTAATTTGTTGATGTTTTTTTTTCTGCTGTTTATCTAAGCTCAATGTTAAACAGCGGGTGTTAATTAATTTGTTTAAACAAATCAGCAAATAATAATAACGTTTGCAATAGCGTTTGATTGAATATTAAGTGAATAATTGCGATTATTTAGATTAAATATTTACAATTTACATTACATTATTCTCTATTAAACAAGGGAATAAATCAAATATTGAAAGTATCTCTTAACAATGCAGTAAATATCAATAACATTATTGATTTATGATCTGCCTTTGAGGGTGTTAATTATTTAGCTAATCACACGACGTGTTTTGGCATAAATATCTCAATTATTCCAACTGCCGTTTTACACACACTTCAATTAGCGCAATTTACGACAGAATGCACAAATGTCTATACCCTGTAACCATGAAAAAGGGGCAAGGTGTATATAGGAAGACAAATGAAACGAACTTCAATATATTCAAGATATTAAATTTTATACAGAGGATTTCCACAATTACTGGGTATCTGTTGGTCGATCGTTTTAGATTAAAGTTCACTTATTTGCAACTCTGTTTTTTTATACTCAAAGTTTTCAATTGCTTAAGGAAGCAACACAGAAATTCAGTATTAAATACCTACAGGGTATTTGCAAGTCGTAAACTTTATCTTCAGGTCTTTTTATTATTAAGAGGCTATTCTATATTCAATAGATCATAATTATTTGCTTATTAAGGCAGAATTTAATTTTTACAGGGTATACAGCAGTCGATCCCTCTCGCTTACTGATTGCATATATATAGTTTTAAGTGACAAATTCTAAATATTTAAATAATCAAACGCAGAAGTGTGTTTAAAACATAAATAAAGTGTTTACAGGGTATCTTATAGTCTATCACTCGACTGAAGCACTCTCAACTGTTCTTTTTATGTGTGTAAAGATAGCACGCACATTGCCTATAATTCTAGAGTATTTATATGATTTCTTTACTTCTCCAAAAGTCTTTGGGCCAAGATCATAAAAGTGGCCATAAAAACAGGTTCGTAATCCGCATGTAAATGGCGTAAAAATGCTTATCAATTAATGCTGGCAGAAGTGCTTCTTCCCCGTTTTGTTGCTGCTCTCACTCGCTGATAAGTCAGTCAAGTTATCAACACTTTATTTAATACGCCAATTATCTTATTTTTTTTTGCTCACGCCTCCATTTAAATTAAACTTTGTTGCCATTGCTGTTGTTGTTGCTGTTGTCAGTTTGGCCGCAGTCGCATGACACGATGATAACAGACAGCTCACAGCGCCACTTAGTGGGGAGTGTTAAACAGAATAACAGTTAACTCAGCGGTGCAACCGTTTAAGCCACATCGTAAAACAATTGGCAACGTGTTGTCATAACAACAACAACAACAATGACAACGTCAATTCACATTGACTAGACTTAAAATTTCATTCAGATTCATTGAACAAACTCTAAACATATCGTTTTGCAAATACGAGAACGAGAAATCGTTGTGCAATCTCAGAAATCAGAAATGCATTCAATCGTGCCCAGAATGCGAATCGGGAGGAGGAAAATCGGTAGGAAAATGGGAGGAACCAGCTACTAAATGGATTTATGACATCCAGACTTTGGCTAGAACAACAAAACAAAGCAAATCCATTAACTGAATATGACACGGGGTGACTACTGTACTGTGTAGTGCTCACTGTACTCGTACTCGCCGTAGCACGAGTATGTAATCAATCAACGTCAATCATTGCGATAAAAAATTCCTAACTTGAAATTTCACAAGGTATCAACAATTTCCGAATATATTATGAGTAAGACAAATAGTTTTTTTATGGTATGAAAACCGAGAAAATTATAGTGCGAAAGAACACAACAACAGAATAATTGTAGTATAATTATTGAAAAGATTTGCGATTACAAAAATCAGATTATCATAAAAAAAAGACGTAAAAAACTCATAGGGGAAACTATAGTACGACGAAATTAATTTAATAACATAGTTTAATGTTTATGGTCTTTTCATTATTCGTAATTTTACCAGAATTTTACAGGAAAGAAAGAAAAAAATATGATTTAGGTACCTATTTTTTAATGCTAATATATCAACTAGAGTTTTGTAGAATTTAAAAAAGAAAAGTCTGAAGTTTTGTTTTTTATTTCTTAGATGGATTCTTTCTTTTTGTGACTGTTTTCATAATTCTTAATTTTCTGCTTATTCTGTCTTAATTAATATCAAATTTCTAGGTGTTCAGTAGAAAACAATAGATTGGACTATATTATGAAATCGTTTTTAAAGTAAAGACACGATCGATAATACTTTTCCAAGGAAGTTTACCAAATTAAGAATGTAACTATCTGCAAATGTATGTTAAATAAAATAAGTTGAAAACGCTCAAAATTTGACAGATAATTGCAATGCATAAAGTTGCAATGGGTTGGATGATCAACAGCAACCCACAACTGTCAACGATCTGCAGTCTACAGTCTACAGTCAACACCCACAGTTGATGGAAGAGATGTAAAAATTAGGAGTTGAAAGAAAAAAAAAAAACAAAAAAGAAATAATCATAAATAAATCTCGACGAAACGAGATCAGCTCGTTGACAAGATCCGTAGACTGTAGACGGAGATCGGCAAATTAGCATATGGTTTAAATTTATGGCTTATTTGCATTGAACATTTGTTTAATTCGCGGCTCAACGCATTCATTGTATGCTAAGCGATTTGTGAGCTCAATTTGTTTATGCAAATTGACATGCAATAGTGGTTACACTGATTGCACTGATTGCAACAATAACAAATCAGAAATCTAAAAAATCAGTGGCAACTGCAATCGAAGGCTGCAAAATGTCAAACTTGTAATTGCATTGAATTGCCTGAATAATCGAAACAAGTGATGCTAATGTGTGCGACAATCAATCAGTCAGTCAGCCAGTCAATCAATCAATCAAACAGTAAAGCAAATGCTGCTCATCATTAACAGCTCTATCCATAACGGTCAACAAGTACGAGTCTATTAATCATTATTCCATTCATTCGAGGCTCCCAGAATCATCACAACAGAATTCAAGTTCAATGCAACCAACATATTCAATTTGTTGATTGAAACATTAACATTAACTTGGACTTTCAACTTGAAAGGCAGTGTCAACTCTAAATTGAAACTGAAATTGAATTTGAAACAGACCTTGAAAAAGGTGCTAAGTTTACACTTTACAATATATTTATTTTATTTTATTACTATTGTTTATTTTTCCCTTTCATGATTGCGTAAATAGCAACTATATTGGGCTATTTTTAGACCAGTCTAACACTTTCAGCCAACTGGCTTTGGGCGGCATTTTGTTGATAGGCTCGTTCAGCTTGTTATGTTCCTTATGTTATTAGCCCGAACTGTCTGTGAGTCAGTTTATAATTGATGGGCTTCGCCTTGCCAAGTGGAAAAGGGAATGGGAATCAGTTAACATATTTGTGGTCAGTATACGTATGTCACACTTCTATGCTCTAACATTAAATGGCTATCAATAATTGCTATAACTTTGTATTATTGAAACGAACCTGAAACGAATCTGCAAAAATCGCTGATCTGTGTAACTTTATTTATTAAGTTAATTTGACAAAAGTAACAGTGTATAACAGTTCTTTGACATATTTTTTACCTTTGGGATACAAAATATAAGAAATCGTAGGGCACATTTTCCGACTATTTTCTTGAAAAGAAATTAAGCGCTGATACATATATGGTTTTGTTATAGGAATTTGTTTTTAAGCTGTTCAAATGTTTCCTTTTGGGCTGGATTTGATTAAATTTCCGTTTATTTTTATTTATTTATGCGCTTTATTTCTAAGTGGAAACTACTATAAAATGTTTCTATATAAGAAATATTTAGACAGTTTTTTGATCAAGAATCCTTATGAATCAATCTATCTTTGCTTATTAGAATTATCTTAAAATTCAGCTTTATCTTAATAAATTTCAATATCTTCTCTTGCATTTTTTTTGAATTTATCTTGAGTTCATCATTTAGACATAGAAAGTCTAAGCTGAAGATTTAATGAAAATAAAGTACTGTAGGTCAGCTAAGTATTTTAGATTGACCTATTTTTCTGAGTGTAAGATACTTCTTTTTATATTCTCTGCTATTTGCTCACTTTAATATCTGGTTTACAAATATTTGTACCAGAATTATAATAAAAGTGAGTATATCTACTATATATGTTTACCCAGCTACCCCTAGAACAAATACGGTAATAGTCTGAATTTATGGCCTTAAAACTACGAGTGTGACTAGCACTCGGATAATAATGGCCATAAAGATAAAGTTAGCCACATTTTGGCTACCATTTTGGCTTCCATGTTGGCTTATCAGGGAGTCGCAATGAAATCAGAAGTCCACTTCTGTGGATTTGGACAAATCTAATCAATCTCTGTCTGAGCCGAGAGACGACGACGACTATGACCGGCATAATAATCTAAATAGCTCACTGCTTTTATGGGCCCACTTGTTAACACTTGGAAAGAAAGAGAAGAATTGGCTTTAACCTTCCCCAGAGAGGTGGGTCTCTAACTTTGGGTGTGTCGTGTGCAGATCACATGAAGTTTATTGTGTTTGTCACATCCTTGGGCTACAGATGAGTATCTGGTGCTCAGAGGCCTGAGCTTAAGTGATCTTGAGTACGAAATGGGTCTAAGAAAAGGCCAAAAAACCAAATGAATGGGCCGCATTAATAATTATAATTGCTGCCGAAACAATCAATTTTACACACAATAATCACAGTAACAAAACAACCAATGAAAGGTGATTATTATTATTGTGATGATGATGATTATGATGATTATTATTTTTGATGTGAGGGCGTGACGACAAGACATTGAATGGATTTAAACAACAGCAAAAGTAACAAATAACAAATCGACAAGAGAAGGCCACAAGCTTGCATTGTATCTCATGGATACACGAAAATCTGTGCAAATTATTAATTTGTGAGTATTGTTTTAATGGCTTTTAATTGATTCAATTAACAAATTATGAGCACTTTCTTTGCCAGCGTCGGTTTTCAAACTCACTTCAAATGCGACTCGAGGCCAAGACATGAAATTAATTAGTGAGTGCGCGTTGAACAACCTGTTATCAAATACAAATAACATTGATTCTTAATTGAGAACATGTCAAACGGATGGCAGCGACAACAACAACAACAACAACGACGACGATGGAGACGCCCCCTAGCGCCAGTTGGCAGACATTCCAGCGGCATGTGTAATTCTGTGCAGCATTTTGGAGCGGGAAAGTGGCACAGTGGTAACAAACAGGTAACAGCCAACAGGTAACAGCTAGCAGGCAACAGCTAACAGGTAGCAGCAGTTAACCCATATTAAATTCAGCGTGAATAACGAGCGACTCGTGAATAATGCGCAAAATGAATACGCGCACTCAGCTGAGTACTCGCTAAAACAGGTAAGAAGCACAGTTTTTAGCTGCTTATTTATTTGTAGTGCTTTTTTCTTGCTTTAGACTCTTCCGCATTTGGCTCGAAAGATTAGAATCTTGTTGCAATTGTTGTTGTTGATGCTTATAAATAAATACATATGTTGAATTGAATTACTAGCAACAAACAAACACAACTTAAACATCGTACATCGTGATCATTTTCAGTTCTAGTGTCAAGGTCACTCTCGAGCGAGTACCCGTACTTGCACTCACACTCCGAGTGATATTCATGCCTTGTACTTTCTTTATCAGCGCTGTGGCATCAACGGTTCGACCTTGGCACTGACTCTTGGCCAACTAGCGGTAAATCTTTGGGCCACAAAAGCAAATTTCATGCGGCATTTGCATAAAACGCAAGGAGGGTTGCGAGGGTTGCCTTAGAAGTTGGGCTAGTATGGCAATATTTTTGATAAATAACTATAATTTAATTAGAAAAGGTATTACTTTTTTTGATATTTTTTATTTTTATTAAATTTATTTAAATATAAATTTAGTATTTAAAAATATTAAAGCAAAATTTTGCATTCGTTTTGATTCCACAGTCATCGGATTTTTAAAAATCACTTAACTTGGTAAATTTAATAAATACTTAATTGTTAATTTACAAACTTTTATCTTTAAAGATATAATAAAGTAAGATTATGTTTAGCTATTGAATTTATTTCTGCTACTCAAAAAAATAGTTTTAAGATTTTAGCATTTTTAACCAATTATTGAATTTATTTATTTATACATTGAAATTTTTTCTTCATAAAAAAGTAAAATTTGGCAGTGTGTCAAAAATTTTAAAACATTTCAACAGGAATCTTAAATTTTTTTAATATTGCATTGCTTTCTATATTTAAAAAGAACATAAAAAAATTCCACTTGAAAAAATGTTATGTTCTTGAACTTTCAATTGCTTTCAATTTAAAAAAAAAAAAGATGAAAGACCATTAAAATAAATAAGTTAAATAAGAAATGGTATGTTTTTGATTTTTTTTAAAAGCATTCAGTTTTTTTAAATTCTTTTAATGAAATAAATTTAACTTATAATTAGCGAATTTCTTGCTATTTGTATTTAATTTAAAATTCTAAATTTTGCAAAGTTCACTTGCAAATTTCACAAGGTATCAGCAGTGGAATGTGATTCATAGATTGACAACTTGAAGTTCAGTTTCGACTACTCGTAGTTTCGCCCACTTGTGGGCATGGCGCACAGATACTCGAATAGCGGTACTCGCATTGCTGGTGAGTGTTTCAGATACAATCTTCTTCTGCCTTTCATGTGCTCCGACGAGCCTCAAACAATTTATGGGCGTTAGACTGATAAGATAAGTGTTAATGACAGGCTTCGCATTGAGTACTCACTGAATACTGTGCAAGTGAGTGTGAGTGTGAGTATTCAGATGAGTTCTCGCTTGTTCGCTGTTACGCAATGTTATTATTATCTTTCCACTCTTGACTTGACTTGACGTTGACCTCGACTTGAGTTGGTAGCACGCGATGTGGCCCACAAACGAAAAATGGCCAAGAAATTTATGGTCAACTGCAGTTGCATTTGCAGTTGACTTCCGTTGCCACATCCTGAACATGGCCACATTTGCCTGTTGGCCAAAAAGGATGTTGTAAGCCAAGGTGCAGTGGAAGCCTTGACCATAGAGCAGAAATAGAAGGCGCACCTTGCAACTTGCCACACGTGCCACACACACACACACCTTGATTTGTGTCAAAGGCTTGCCTGTTTAATTTTTCTTCTTTTCGCTGTTCGGTTTTCTGTATTGTGGCACACCCAAATCCTGCTCAAGAAAATCACTATTCACTTTTAGGGCGTGACTAAAATTGACTGCGTATTCTGGTCTCTTGTCTCTGATGAACGCACCACGCGGCGTATGAGCAATGTCTAAATGTGTGCTCCCGTTGCTCCTGCTGCCAACTTCATTATGCCAAATGACAAATGCCAAATGGCAAATGGCCATAAGCAAATGCTAAATAAGCCTCACATTTATGAACTTCAAGCACGCGAATTTCGCATAACTTGTCTAATTTACGAATGTTTATTTGCACATATGAGAATAACTTTGTTAATGCTTTATTAACTTTATTTTTTGTGACAACCTTTGACTCGCTTCCTTGGCCATAATTACAAGCCAAAAAAAAACAAAAGACGACCCACGACAACAATTAATCAATTTAATCCGCTTTTTAAGATTTCTTTAGATTATTTGTAAACTCTTTGCAGCTCCCAAAACTTGACTAAGGTGTTGATTTTATTAAAACATCCAAATCACATCAACAAAACGCATCTTCATATTTTTTTTGTGCTCTAAAACCTGTTTTGGCCATTAATTTTGTGATAAATTCATTAATTAGTCAACTCGATCTCGAGTTTGATTTTCGTATGCGGGAGGTGTGTTTTATGGCCTGCCAATTTATTTTAGGCCCCTTAAGCCGGCTCGATTACCAAACCGATAAATCAGCGCCAATTCTCACATTTGGGGGACTCCTCCTTTGAGCCAATAGTCAGCGCTGAAAACATTTGCGAATTTTAATCAAATTGTCCAATGAACATGAACTGATCTTTGTTAGATTGAAATCAAATATTTTTACAAGACATTCGGTGTTCAAAGTTCAAAGATCTTTTGGAATTAGATGAACAGCTTACTTTTGTATAAGCATTTAAAGTTGATCTCAAAGTAAACATTTTAGCTGATTTCCCTCTTAATTCTTTAAATCTATATTCAGTAATTAATTCTTAAGTATCGATCACATTAAGGCCCGTTTATTCAATGTCTAACATAAGTAAGGTGTTTGATAATTATTAAAAAGATAATTTGACGTAAAGTGTATAGAAATTAATATAAAATTTGAAACTATATGTTAAATAAAATTTATATGTACATTTAAAAAAACGGCAATAAATGTTATCTAATTTTGAAAATAAGTTGGTATTTTAAATAGATATCTTTAGAGCCCCAAACTTATGAAGTATGGAAATCTTTAGGTAAGATTTGATATCGAACATATCTGGATTTGTTTTACATAGAATATTAAGATCAAAATATCTATAGAATCTCTACAGATTAGTTATTATATAAAGATCAGTCAATCTTTGTATATTCTAAAGTAAATCTCTCTATTTCTTTATGATCTCTCTCTATAATACTTCAAATCTCTTTTCAGTAAATAGTTCTTAAGAAATATCTAAAAATTTATCACATTAAATGTTATAGAATTTGAAGAACAAAATGACTATAGAATCTCTCTATAGATAAGTTATTATATAAAGATCAGTCAATCTTTGTATATTCCAATTAATACCCTATAATCCAAAGATTCTCTGTTTCCGGCGATCACATGACAGATGACATTACAATGGAGCTAAAGTTCTCTGATTACTTTTTTTTAAATTGCATTAAATTACTGACTTTGCTTTGATTTAGTCAGAGTTACGTTAACAAAAAGTTTCCATGGGAACATCTTATTTGAGAGAGACTTTTGTTAAATCCGAGAATCCAGCTTAATAACTTAATTATAAGCCGCCTTCAATTAATAACACGTTGATAAGATTATATGACTAATTAGTTAACTGAAGCCCAGCCCCAATAAAAATTTGAATAAAATAGCAAAAAATATATGAATATTTTGCACCACTGTGCACATTATGCGAATGACAATTTCACCGTGATGTCATGACTGTCAATTGTCAACTGTCGGGCGATTAAAATGAAATAGTTGAATGTACAATAATAATAATAATAGTTAAAGTCACAACTTTTATCAACTACGCAAAAGTTTAAATGTCTCGACGCGTCTCGACTTCCGATGTTGTCCAATTGGCAATTTCACGATGTTGGCCAAGACGCAGTTAGAGAAATTATAAACTCGTTTTGGCGAAGCCAACAATTGTAGAACTGACAGAGCTCAAAATTGGCTTCAATGCCAAGGCTAAACAATAATCATGTAAGCGGCTTTAAGCCGCAAACAAGTTGCACACCAGCTAAAAACAGTTAATATTTAAATCAAATATTGGCATTGTAATTCTCATGCGCTATTTAATATTTGTATTTGTTGTTGAAACAATTGTTTAAATAATAACAAGCCGCGCTGACATTAATTAGCCTGGTCAAAGAACTTCACGGAAATCGCATTAGGCGCTCGGTAAATTAATTAGCCTGGCAAATATCAGTTTGTAATCTTCTTTTATTTTTCAATTCTTATCGCTGTGAATTTAACGCCAGTTGAAAGCAAATAGACCGCAAATGTGGCCACAAATAATAGGCTATAATACCAATAGATTCGGGCCAAGTTAATGCTGCGCAATCTCATCTCAGTTCATTCACTTGCGCTCTTAACTGTTTTCTGCTTTTTTATTGTTTTTATTATGGCCAGGAAGTCATCATCCTATCTCCCTCTCCTTCTGCATATGTCTCGCTCTCTCTTTCTTTCTGTGTGTCATGAAAACTTTCGGCTCAGAAATCAAACCATTGGCACGGAAGCAAATGCCAACAAAATCAACTAATTTCAAAGCCGTCATGCGGTGAAAATCTTGCAAAGCAATTATCTTGTTATTGATAAAAAAAAACGGAGAGTTATTAAAAACCAATTGGCATCCTTAGCATGCATATTTGATTAAACGTGCGCCAATGATTTGACATATTTTTAATGATTAATTTGGCGACTTACAACACTCGGTATTCATTTCAGTATTCGAAATTTATTTGCAGTTATTCTTGGCAACATTCACATTTGAATTTGCATAATCAAAGAATTGAAAGTCTTGACTGGCAATTGCATTTTAAAAATACAACTCTGTCTGTGTTTATTTTTAAACTTCTTTGTTGTGTTTTGGCTTGAGTTGTCAGCTTGGCAACACTTTGGCTGAACTAAGAGATACCCTATAACAATCAGCTGATAAGCTGCCTACATTTTATGATACAGTCTCTTGTAAAACTTCTGTGTTTTTATTATCCCTTAATTGTAAAACTATACGATTAGATAAATATTGTGATAAATTATGTGTATTGCAAAGTTCATGGTTATAATTGGAACTTTCGATTTAAAAGGAGAGTGAAAGAAGTTTAACATTTTCAAAAGTTTACAAAATTTAATATATGTTATTAATATAGCCCAGGAATAATAAATATAAATGCAGGGACAATTTATTAAAAACAACTAAATAAAATGGAATAATTCAATAAATATATATTTATTTTTCTTATTTATTTCATATTTTCTTATTTATTTTTATGTTCTTGATCATAAATAGTAAAAAAAAAATAAGCTCAACCTAATTATAATATTATGCAAATCAAGCGAAATATAATAACTTCTTAGGAAATGGCTTAATTATTTGGCTTATTGGCTAAATTATTGCAAATTTAACTCATTCAAACAATTGAGCGCCTTCTGTTCAATTTATTTAATTTAAATTCGCTTAATTTACTTATTCTTCTTATTTATTAGCATTTATTTTCTCTTCAACTACGAGTATTCAAAGCTGAGTGAGAGTTATTTGCACATCAAATTTAATCGCTGTTTACAAACAAGTCGAGTTTCTTTATTTTTTATTGTAATTGTATTCAATGCAACTTTTGCAATAGAATTTCAAAAACATAAACAATTGGTTTACTAGCTGTAAGTTTCAGACAAGTTAAGTTTTAGTTTAATTTAGCTAAGTTAAGCTGTAATTTCATAAATTTTTCGCAAAGACAATTGCTTATATTTTGTATTTAAACCAAGGAAAACTTTATTTGGAACACTTCTAAAAGCATTGCAGATTACACTTATTTTTAATGTCAATTTGAATTTTTGTTTTGTACGTTATAGAATAAATACTTCGTTATAATAAAAAATATTTTACTTCGCTTCAAAATAAAAACTTTATATTTTTGATATTTATTTAAAAGTTTTAAGCTTAATATTTCCTCATTTCTCATTATTTAGGTTGGCTTTTAAATAAAAGTAAAATTTGTATAACTAATTTTCAATTTTTAATTAAAAAAAAAAATTTTTATAAGTTTTTGCTCTGAAATATTTATATGCTTCAATACTCGTGCCAACAATTGAAGTTCCAATTAAAATTTCCCACGCACGCACTTTACCGTTAACCTTCAATCGAAATTTCCCCAAATTGTTCAAACACTTCGAGCACTTCATTCACTTGTTCACTCATTCGACACTCACCTGTTTTCTCAACCATTTTGCACTATTTCTTCTGCTTCTTTTCTTTTTGTCTTTGGCTGCTGTTGTTTTGATGTTGTTGCTGTTGTTGTTGTTGCCACTAGAGTTTAGCGCCCGCGTGGGTTCGTTGAGTTTTTTTTACTATTGTTGCTGTTGTTGTTGTTGTTCTAGTTGTTGTTGTTGGCGCACTTGAACGAAATTATTGTGCCGAAATGTCTTATTGCCAAATAATAATAATAATTGTTAAGGTTAAGTGGCTGCTGGATTCGTTGCACAATTGCCACTTGACCATAAAAATTGAATTCGAAATTGAAATTGAAATTTGAAATTGAAAAGCGCCTTTTTTGAACAAACACAAAAATAATGATTTAAGAGTTTTTATTATTTTTTTATATTTTTTTTTTTAGTTTTGTTCAATTTACAGTGACAATTTCACTTGACGTTAATTTGTTGCCACTTCTTTGAGCATGTAATTTTTTACCTCTGTTTTGCTCTTTTTTTTTAATTGAAAAACGAAAATGAAAGCGCGTAACTCGATTATAATCAATTAACAATAAAAATTTTCACAATTTAATTCAAATTTAAATGAAATTATTATTGCCAGCACTTGACGAACTCTGATTTATTGCTTCGATTCGATTTGATTCAATTCGATTCGCCTCGCACTTGATTTTGACTTTGCTTTCTGCTATTGCTTTTGCTTTTGTGTTTGCTTTTGCTTTTGCTTTTGGTTGCTGCCACGTTCGCTGCTCGAGCGCAAATAAACGTTGCTGGCGCTGTGTCTGTAACTGATATACTCTCAGTCGACCATGCGCTGACTGCGACGTCGACGTCGCCGCATGCGTGGACAGCGCTTGTGCTGGCGCTGCCACAGCGACTGCGACTGCGCCGTTGGGTTTTCAGTTGTATTATTATTGTTGTTGTTTTTTTTGGGCTTGTCGTTTGCTTTCAGTTTTCCGTTAGCAGTTGTTGTTTGTTGTTGTAGCTGTCGTTAAAGGATTGTAGTTGCCCTTATGACTTAATTAGCAAATTTAATAATAGTTGTGCATACCAGCTGCATACCCTGTAAATGAGTGTGTAAAGGGTATATATGAAGGTTGTTTGATAAAGTTCTAGCGTTAAGCTAAATGAGTTGAGATCATGTCTGGATATTCGAATTTTAGACAGTTCTGATTTATGTTAATACCCTGTAATAGTGTGGAAATTTTGATTTAAGACAAAAGTTATATTAAAATATAAATTGTAAAATAAATTGTGACAATTTCAACACTCCAAAAATTTATCAGTTAGTTATACCTTTCAATAGCGGATGTATAGGGTATACTCGCTGGTATAGCGCCTGCAGTTTAGTCGTTTAACGATTGTCGTGGGATTAAGAATTAATTAATTATTTAATTACAGTTTTGTTTACTAGTTTTATCCTGTGGTAAGGAAAGTAAAGAGTATAACTATAGTCAGTCCCTTTTTTTAAATCTTGACAGTATAAATCGACATTATAAACTAAATTTCTAAATTTATTTTAAATTCTTTATAATTTTTTTCTGTTAACAAATTAAAAATAAACCCCTTTACAGGATAACTGCTAGTCAATCACACATTAAAGCCTTAGCTCTTAGCTTTATTTGTAACTTGGTTGAACTTAATTCGACAACATGTTTGCCACTTCAGTTCAGAATTTATATGATATAGGCCCAATACTGATTGCCTTATCAATCTGGGCGAACTTACGCGTAATCCGTTTAAACTGATTAGAGTGAAATAATCCAAGCACGACCTCCACTCAGAAGCGATATCAGATACTTTTCATTTCCAATGCTTTTCACTGCTTTTCACTTTAAAGTTGTTTACCTGTTTTTTGTTGCCACCCGCTAATGGCTAATGGGTTCTGCTTGGCGAGATTTATTTTTCATTATTTTTCACGTTTCCAAAGCAATTTCCCCGCTTTCGGTTTCGGTTCCGCTTTAATATTGATTATTATTGCACATTAGAGTTTTTGTTTTGCATTTTTTTTTGCCTTAGTTAATGGCTGGGGATGCCTAAAGCTATAGATAGATAGCTCTAAGTAAACCTTGTCATATTTATTTCAGGCCCGAGCAACAGTTGCAAACTTATTGACAAAACAAATGACAGACAACAACAACGACAACAACCAAAGTCGCTTTTTTACCTCTTCCTTTTCCATATATATTAGTTTTTTTTCTTATTTGATCAACAAAAATAAGTAATAACGGCTCAGATAGATTTTCTATTTATGAGTGGGGGCGTTAAAGTTACCGATTTGGGATCGCTTTTGGGCAATTATAATCGCAGGTACTTCAAGCCAGACAGACGCTCTTTAAAGTGACGCGAATGGATTCGGAATCGGATCAGAATCGAGGCTGAGGCGAAGGAGTCATATGAAAGTACTCAAATTTGTATGTGAATACTATTCATTCGATCAGCCTTAAAATTCGTTTATTACTTGGTCTTATCAGTTATATTGTTAACACTCAGACTAAACATCAATGCATTTAAGATTGAAATACAAATCTAAATTATTTTTTTTTTTAAGTTCTTTATAATTAATATTATATTTTGTTAACTTCTTATTTGTTCTACATTTATAATAACAAACTTTAATGCTTCTTAAGAATTGTTCCAGTGATGCAACCTACTGTGGATTTCCATTCCCAGCTTCTGTCATAAGTCTGTCTAATTTAGTATCCCAATTTCCAGCCAATTTAAAATAAGATACATTTTATGGCTTTCTTTTTTGTGGTTTTTTATTATAAATAACATATTCAGCTTAGGTAAACTACGATTGGTTCCTTAACGATACCCTACATTACTTTTTATAATTTCTTAAAATAAAGATGTCTAGAATCTTTTTATTATAAAAATAAATATTTGATTTATTAAATCTGTAAAGAATCATACAGGGATGCCACAGAAATCGCAAGCGAAATTGAATTCCGCAGAAAGCAATTCCGCACGGAAATTTCCGAGGTGCCACAGAACTTCGAATGATTTAATGTTTTTTAGCAATTTCACCAACCTTTTCGAACTAGGCTGCTAAGGGCTGACACCTTCTCAGATTAAATTACCCAAGGGTTTGTTTAGCAACTTTTTTAAGTTTATAATTGCAGTACAATAGGTTTAGATTTTTTTGGTAATTTAATTAAAATAATTTAATTTATTTATGCAATGATTGCTTTTGTTTAGGTGAAAAAAATTTAAAAGTAATTGGCGCAAAAAAATGAAAATTACTCGACAACTCTAGCAATTGTCTGCCATTAGTCTGGCAGCTCTTCGTGAAAAATGTTTTCACAAATTGCACAATAAGTTAAAGGTTTTTTTCGGTAAAACTTGATTTATCTCAAAAGACCTATTTTTTTAATGATTAATTTAATGAAAACTGAAGTGGTTCCATATATTTTTTTCAAATACCTTACTTCGAATTCTGACTAAAAAATGTGGCACCGCTGACCCTGACTTTGAAGATCTGAATCGGACTAGGTGACAGCATCGGACGCCAGCGATCTTAGCGCTAGTTTAATACGCGTAAAATTATTCTGCGATTTAACCTGTGGCACTGCGAAATGAAATTGAAGAGAAATTCAAGCGAAAGCGATTTCTGTGGCACCCCCGATAGACTTCTTTGACTTTAGAATACCCTACTAATAATTAAAAAAAAATTCTCAATAAAATGAATACCTAATTAAATATATTTTGAAGTCTAAATTATTCAAACTATACGGGGGTGCCACAGAAATCGCTTTCGCTTGAATTTCTCAACAATTTAATTTCGCTGTGCCACAGGTCAAATCGCAGAATAAATTTACGCGTATTAAACTAGAGCTAAAATCGCTGGCGTCCGATGCTGCCACCTAGTCCGATTCAGATTTTCGAAGTCAGGTTCAGCGATGCCACATTTTTTAGTCAGAGTTCGAAGTAAGGTATTTAAAAAAAATATATGGAACCACTTCAGATTTCTTTAAATTAATCATTAAAAAAATAGGTCTTTTGAGATAAATCAAGTTTTACCGAAAAAAACCTTTTACTTATTGTGCAATTTGTGAAAACATTTTTCACGAAGAGTTGCCAGACTAATAGCAGACAATTGCTAGAGTTGTAGAGTAATTTTTATTTTTTCGCGCCAATTACTTTTAAATTTTTTTCAGCTAAATAAATTCAATTATTACATAAATAAATTAAATTATTTTAATTAAATAAGAAAAAAGTTAAAAACCTATTGTTCTGCAATTATAAACTTAAAAAAGTTGCTGTACAAAACCTTGGGTAATTTAATCTGAGAAGGTGTCAACCTTAAGCAGCCTAGCTCGAAAAGGTTGGTGAAATTGCTAAAAAACATTAAATCATTCGAAGTTCTGTGGCACCTCGGAAATTTCCGTGCGGAATTGCTTTCTGCGGAATTCTATTTCGCTTGCGATTTCTGTGGCATCCCTGATAGTATTTATTAATTGCTTTTACATGAAAATTGTTGACATACACTGTAAAAAGCACAGCATACCCCTCGCAAGCCTACATGTTAAGGGTATTTATGTACAATTGGTAGCAATTGTGGCCAAAAATTGTGTATAGCTTGTTCAATTAACTCGTTGGATATTAAACCTGCGCGACTGAAAAGCAACACTTGCAAATACCCTGTAAATCATAAGTAAAATACAAAAAATTTAAATTAAAAATTTTTTTTTTTAAGGCATTTTCAAGCCAAAGAGCTGCATGTTACAAGCCAAGTCTGCAAACGGTATACCCGTTGCATGTGCTCTGACTACGGGGTATACAAAAAAAACATAAGTCTAACCTGCGGCCTGTTTATTGTTGCAACAATGAAAACAATTTTTCAAAAATCATTCAATACTCCCTACCCCCGCCCCTTACACGCCCCCGCCCCCTTCAATCGATTGAAGGCGACATTGAAGCAGCTTTTGCGAAGCTTTAAAGCCAAGTAAAAAGCAAACAAAATCAAAGTATCTGCAAGTATCTATATCTGTGTGCGCTTCCAGGCAAGAAATTGCGGCTTGCCAACGAATCCAGTTAAAGTTCGAGCGATGTGTGTTTTGGCCGTGTTGTTGTTGGCCGCAATGATATACAGTTATTGCCGGCGCTAATCATGAAATGAATTTGGTGAATTTGTGTGTAGGCTAAAAAACAGCGCTAACTGCCAGCAATAAACGCCAATGAGTCAGTACAAAACGGGCCATGAAATTGCCAAAAAAAAAAGCAAAAAAAATTGATCAAAATTTCGTGAAAATTGGTTCAATTTTGAGGGGTGCAATTGCTATGATCCGGATGATCATTAACTTGGCCTAAACACACACACACACACACACACATTCAGGCAAATAACAAATAAAGGTCAATGTCGTTGCCTCAATGTTGGTGTTGTTGTTGTTGTTTCTGCAGCTTTGACACTTCAAAACGCAGATTCAACTTCATCCATCAATCTTAAAAAGATACGAGAGTCTTTCAACCTCAACCTGTAGATGTATCTGTATCTTTGTATCTGAATCTTTATGTCTGTACTTGTACCTGTACCTGTTCCTCTGTCAAATGCCGCCTAATGCAAATTTGTTAGCGCCATCGCTTTTAGCCTGGTTTGTTATGGATTTGTACCCAATATTTCACATTCAGATACATTTTCTGAGCTCGTCATCAGCTTTTGTTCTCGTACAATATTGCTTTTGTTTTTTTTTTAACTTTTTTTATCTGTTTATGACTAAGACTAACTGTTTGGTTAATGTTGGCCAAAAATTGTTAGACGCTATTGACAAGTTGTTAGCCAAAAGTCTTGACACACGCATATCGTGGGAAATTCTCTTAACTTGGCTGCGGGGGCGTTGTTGCCAATGTACTTGAACAATGACTTCAAATGTGGCCCATTAAATGGCACGATTTGGCCATTTACCACATCTGGCCAACTGGCAAACTGGTCTAATCTACGCATTAATCCGTCTTAAAAGACCCACTTGGCCCAGACATCAATGAACACCTATCGGTGGAGTACCAATCTTTTTTTTTAAAATATACTCTAAGCCAACAATGGTCTTCTTATCTCAAGAGAAGTGTGCATTGAGTTGACTCGACTAGCAGATGCTCTGAGTAATTTAGAGAGATTCTATTTAAGACGCAGAAAAGTCCTTAAAATAAGTTTTGAAATTTTAACTTTAGTGTTTAGACTTAGTGTGAGAATACCTGACCCGCAGTTACCCTGTAAACAGCTCTGAACTTTTCTTTATAACAAATTTGATTGCTCGAAAATCATATTCAAGATATTGATACCATAACTAATTTATTTGTTATGTAATAGTAATGAAATTCAAAAGTGAGAATAGAGTTAAATATTCGAAAATTCGAAAATTCTAAATTTGAAGTTAAAGACATCATAACTTATGTGTTGTATGAGCTTTTGTTCTGAAATTTTCAGAATATATGCATAACATACTTATCATCAACTATAATTTATATCCTACACTCAGAAAAAAATGAACGAAAAAAATCATGCACAATTTTCTTGATATGTGACCAAATCGTTCTCATTTTTTCGTGCTTAACACAAGCACGAGTCGGTATCAAATCGTGCACACAGAAAAAAATGAACGAGAAAAATCAAACATTTCCCATTTTCTTTAAAAGAAAAGCAGGCGACGACTTCAAATTTACAGTTGTGTGGATATCATTGCTTTTGCTGTGTGTCAAAGGGGATATTTCTATCGACTGTGAGTATATTTTAAAAAATAGTGAAAAGTACAATACATTTTTATGGGGAAAAGAATTTTACAGGAGACGAAAACTCTTAGATGGCGCCACTAAATCAAGTGAAATTGACAGCACTCCCAGAAATCGCCATCTGGCGACAGTCAGTCCAATAGCTTTATTATTCAGTGCATACTTTCTGGAAGCATGTAATTATAATCATTTTAAGCTCTACTGCAATTATTTGTTTATTCAATTTTCTTTGTTATCATTGAGCTCCTGTTGCTTGAGAAATAAATTTATGTTTTTTTACTCTGTGGGAGCTAGCCTAGATCGGATGATTGTCGCTGACAAGAAGAGGGGCACGGGTATCGATATCCAAAACCACTAAAGTAGTTTCAAGCTCCGTTACAACGAAAAACAGAGTCCTGGAGCGGCGTGGAACTGTTGTCCTGGTGGTGCTCCTTATTTATCAGTTCAATCAGATTTTCCCCACACCCTTGAGACTTGAATTCTACCACTGCCAAGCAAGGATATTACATTAATCTCAAAAATACTGAAGAGACCGGACCAAGGCGGCAGCTTTGAAGACAACACAAGGATGTTCGGAACAAGGAACAGTTCATTCGTGAGCGACAACGAGCTCGACGACCAGCTGATGAGCTGGACAGAAGAATTTAAGAAGTTAAATTAAGAAAATTAAATATGTAGCCAATTTAATAAAATACTAAAACATTAATTTCCTGTTAAACGCTTAAATTATAAATAATATATTCTATATAAAATCAATCGGGTCCTAAAGTGGAATATATGGGTATAAATTGAGAACGGTTTGTTCTAAATGTGTAACCAATACGGTCCTAAAGTAGTAAACAAATGTTCGAGAACTGAGCACCTACTGTTCGTATAATGTTGTGGATATGTGCCTGAAACAAACTGAAAAGTTCTTGGATTGTGCACATGCTGTTCATATAATATTGTAGACTTGTTCCCAAAACGACCCCTATATGTTTCTGAAACGAACTAAAATGTTCATAAAATAAGCCCATAAAGCGATTAAATTGTTCCCAGTCGTTCAAAAAATAACACTCAAGTGTTCATGAAATTTCATGACCAAGCGTTCATGAAGTAAGAAAAATCATGCTTGCGCTACTTTCATGCACAGTTTGTTTTCATTTGTGCACAGATGTGCTTGTTTTTTTTCTGAGTGTACCCATAAAGTAAAAATTGTATTTTTAAATGTAAATTCTGAAAATTATGTAACTTTTCAATAACTTCAAAAATAATTAAAGATACCCATTGATAGATTTCTATCAAGTGGAATTGAAACACTTCGGAAGAGTACAAAGAGTCGGCGATTGTCTGAGACTTGAGAGATGAGATGAGATGAGATTTGATAGATGAGACGATATGAGATTTGATAGATGAGGCGTCGTCGTCTTTGGGCCACTTCCTGCCAAATTGAGGCGCGTGCGCTGCCAAAAATTGCAGGCAATTAACAATTATGGTTTTAGTTTTGAGTTCTTTTTGGTTTTTAATGCCGGCAACACTTGAGTTGAAACCAAAAAGAAAAAAGCCGAATCGAGAATTGATTGACACACTCAAGTGCGTGTGTTTTGTGGCTTTTGTATTCTGTTTTCTCTATTTATTTTATTTTTGTATTTTAACAAAATTTGCCATTTGTGTTTATTTAATTGTTCTATAAAAACACGCTCGTATTTGCTTAGACTCGAATACCGAGAACAGTATTTCAATTTTAGTTACTTTTTTTTGGCTTTTTTCTGGCTTTTGTTTTTGGCCTTTGTATCTCAGAAATACGTGTTCTGTTCGAAAGCCATTAGCATGGAAATCGTAATGGGAATCGTAATAGGAATGGGAATGAGCTAAGAGTATATATACATATGTTTTTTGTTAACAACTGATAAGCAACAGATTTGCCAATCTCTCAACTTTAAATGGCCACAAAAATGTGAGCTGCATGTGATTTGATATTTTTCAAACAAAGCTTCCGCACTTTAGTTTCAGCTAGAACATTTATTGCGTACTCGTAGTTGGCGTTTAATTTGCTTAATTGATTGACCCTCCGGGTAATTTCCGGCTTTTCATTTGTCATTTGTGTCCCGTCAGGTAGCAAAAAGCACAAGTCATTCACATCCCATCATAACTTACTTTGCCATGTCCCACTGAGAGGGGAAGGGATCAGGAAGGACTAGGCATGCAAATAAATAGGACTCTTGTCATGCTGCGCCTCAAAGTTCAAGGACAATTGTCCTGGCTGCCAACGGGCAACTGCCACACAATATTGGGCGTGTCCTGCGTCAAGTAGAAATTTGAATAATGAAAAGTCAGCGTGTGCTTGGAATGATGTGTGAGTGAGATTTTCATAGCGATATATGCAATACCCTCTAAAGAATAAGTCGTCTTTATTAACTTTTTTTAGATTGAAGAAAAATGTGATGCAAAGTTCGCATTTAAATTTTTGATCATTTTTAATTTAAATTTTTTTTTCTTTTTGTCTTGATAATAATACAATGCCAAATTGCAATGAATTTAAATGCGGAATGTGCAATTTTCAATTTTGAAGCTAGAATTTTGGGAATTTTACCAGAATTTTTGTTGCATTTTTCTCGAATTTACAATTTTTTTGTTTTTCTATTTTTGGTCGACTTCGTCACGCGAAGAGCGAAATGCACTAAACTAATTTTAGAATAAACTTCATTATTTTACAAAATTTTGCATTTTTTTTTTTCCAAATTATTTCTTATTTTTTTTAATTGATTTTTGAAAATTGCATTCAAATTGCGCGCGCCATTTAAATTTTTAAATAATAAAAGCCATAGCAAGGACACAAACCAGCTGCAATTTATGACGCCTCATAAAAGTATGCATCATTTATTATAGGTACTTTTATTGTTCTTAGGTTTTTTTTAGTATTGTGGGACTAAAGTAAAAATATAAAGGATATTTTGGATTCAAATGGGAAAAGAGGAAATAAATTTGAAAACATAAGAAACGAACGTTTATAAAATCTATACTAATTGCGAGACATAAAAATATTAAATGAGATCACTTGAAAAGTTACAGAACTTACCTACACAGACTCGCAACACTTTCGCTTAACTCACAGCACTTAATGGCCACAATTTGACGTACTTATGTCGTGGACTTGACAGTATGAAATCGGATCTCAATGAAAAAACACCCACATTCAATAACCGTCACGATAATAAAGCAAATTGAGTGTGACGACTTTTTACAATGTGTCATGTGGCAAATAAATAGCCATATTGCCATAAATTGGCACAATGGAAAAATTCAAGATGCACTAAATTAATTAAAAATCAAAACATTTCACAAATTGTTTGACTTTTGTTTGTGATAAGCGCACATGAAAATTGCACTGAATTTATTCAGGCAGAGTGGAATTTTTTTTTAGCAAACTCCACGCAGCCCTGGATCGTGTGGGCGTTGTACCAATTTCATATTTGCACCTATAAATGTTTAAATAAGTAATTAAACACGATCATAAAACAATTCTCATTGCTGATTGCACAAGTTTGTTTGCTCAAGAAGTTCTCGTCTGACGTCACAATTGACGTTGCGAATTTGCTTTTATTGCACTGTCTCCATATCTTCCTTATTCCGTCCTGCTCTCCCACACTCTCCACAGCTCAATCTCTCATTTTGATAAGCATTACAGCATTCAAAAGTAACCTTACAGCTACAACAACAATTGGAACATGTCTGCTTAGTTCTGATTAATATCGCTGCGCGCGCGCTCTCTTGTTCTGCATGCTGCTCATGCTCATAGCTGTCACACAAATGGCTCTCTTTAAGGTTGTCTCTCTTCCTCCTGTGCGGCAGCTAGAGTTCACATATTTACCGATTGTTTTTAGCTCTCTGCTAATTACGTGGTGCGCTGCTGCTGCGCACAGTGGTGCGATGGACTCACGCAATTTAACAAATTTTCTTTAAGAATATTTTTTAATAATATCTGTCACATTACACTTTAGGCTTGCTAAAATGTTGCTTGAACTTATCTTTAAAAATTTAAGCTGTCTAAAAAGCACACATCGTTTAAAATTTAAATACTGTATTTAACTTTAAATAAAAAATTTTTACAACCCAGAAGCGTGGCGAAGCGTCAAAATTCATTAACTGAAAATAAAAAAAATTTAAAGTCGCAAAAGCAGTGCTAAAAAATTGTACAGCTATTAGAATCTAGAATGTGTTTCTATTCATGGCCTGGCATGAGAAATACTCATTTGCTTCCAGACGAAGTTTATGGCTCCTGGAATAAGCAATTACCGAATTTTTCCATAGTAATGAGACCTAAACAAGCTACTAACAACTAATGAATCATTTTTGTAACTTTAATTTCAAATGACGACGCTTAAATTGTAATTATTTGAAATTAATCACATGTAATTAGCTATAAAATATTTTAATGATCAGTGTTACACCGACATTTCCCACTGTGCGACGCATTTCGCTTGACGCTTTTGCTTTTTCACCGTCTTCGAGCTTTGCGATTTTCGTGGCGCGCACAGTGTTTGTTGTTGAGTCAAAGTGCGCGGATCGCTTAGAGGGGAGAGACTCCTGTTCCTGTCTGTAAGCGTGTCAAGCATCGAAATAAGTTAATCAGTGTCGTTAAGTGAACTCGGAGTGTTTTTCGTTTCGTTATTGCCAACACATTTTTATGCATATTGTTTAAGAAGGTGGCATTTATTGCATGTCCAGAGGTGTCAAGAAGCTGTCGAGCCTATAAAAGTTAATTACTAAATACAAAAGGTAAATACACAAGGACTTTTCAATACGCCAATTAACAAATATACACGATTTATGCTCATCCATTGCTCCACTGTATAGAATCTTTTTTCTCATTCCTTTTTGACCTTTTCACTTTTTACTTTGTTGCTCTTTTAACCGCAAATCCAAAAGATGATCTCAGCAAAACACAAAATTTGGACAAAAATTACACGTGTTGTCAAATGATTAAAAAAAACATTTGTTTTCCACTTTTGTGAGTCGAAAAAAAAATTAAAAAGGAAACCGCAACAGATTCTGGGAAATTAAGACATTATCATTTAAAGATCTGCGCCTGTATGTATTAAGCAGATAAAAAAAATATGCTTTAATTTGAAATTGACGCAATGGTGCCAAAATATATTAAAATAAGTACGCAGTTCAAGCAACTACAGTGAAGGCTGCCTTGAATGATCATATTAAATTCAATTTGTTTTTTGAAAAAAATTAACTTTGTTGGCAAATTATTGAAATTTTACATATTCTGCTAAATATATATTTTAATATTGTACTTTAATCCTAGGCAATTTGTATATTATTTGGATTTCTGTCTTTCTCAGCCAGATTTCACTGTCGGCAACCGACGATGCGTGAAATGATGCGAAATTTTAGTGTACAATTATAAAGAATATTGAAATTGACACAGAATAATTGTATTTACACAAAGTAGAACTAATGAAGAAAGCAGATCACTGTGCGCTTGACTTTGTTAAGAATTAAGTAATTATAGTAATCACAATTAATATATACAGCAAGTCGAATAATTGTTTTGAAAACAAAAAAAAATGGTTTTCTCTATTTCTATTTATAGCATGTTCTAAGAACCAAAAGCACTTGCATTAATTCAGAAAAAAACATAAATAAATCTCAAAGAAAATTCATTTATGTTTGCATTTTATATTTTGTCAACACAATTACTGCACTAACTGTAAATTTAACTGCGGTTTCAGCGAACTTTACATTGTATTCTGAACTGTGACTCCGCTTTAGAAAACTTAAATTTAATGTACAAGCTGTACAATCGGTTCAATCTCCAGTTGAGCTCTACTTGTAGTTGGACAGCATTTGGCGATGCATACAAATTTCCACTTAAAGTACATTTTTATAGCTTTTTAAGTGACAAAGTTGCGGCGATAATATCAAAGCATGTCAACAGCCGAGCTTCTCTTTCTTGCCGTCGACTTGTCCACAGATCTAACGTATAACAATGTGAGAGTATAACAGCTTATAACAGTTGCTAAATTAATCTCTTTCTAACCGTCTTCTACAGATCTAACGTATAACAATGTGAGAGTATAACAGTTTATAACAGTTGCCAAATTAATCACTTCTTACCGTCGTCGACTTGTCTACAGATCTAACGTATAACAATGTGAGAGTATAACAGTTTATAACAGTTGCCAAATTGATCTCTTTTTTACCGTCGTCGACTTGTCCACAGATCTAACGTATAACAATGTGAGAGTATAACAGCTTATAACAGTTGCTAAATTGATCTCTTTCTAACCGTCGTCGACTTGTCTACAGATCAAACGTATAACAATGTGAGAGTATAACAGTTGCTAAATTGATCTAAAATTCCGCAGTCAACTACATCAGACTTTTTGCAAATTTAAATGACACCTACGCTGTCCCGTTATTACGAGTATATCTATATTCATAGCATCTTTTTTTATTAATGAAAGATGAAAGAAAACTCTCGTGACTTTTCTCACACATTTCGTTTGGAATTCTGAACTTAATGCTCAGGAGATAAAATATAATATACTTACGTATACAATATAATTGTCAAGTAAAATAATTGCCCAGTGCGTTAATTTATTTAACAAGCTAAAAACAAACTCATTTTATTATGAGAATTGGTTTGATTGCACTTTATTTTAATTGTTATTATTCAGATTAATGACGACGCATGCTGGGTTCAAAGCAGTTCATGACCCTGGGTGTGATTTTTTTATAATGCTGACACATTATTTTGATTAAGATTTGAGATTTCATCAAAATTGCATTACTACATCGTATTTAAACTTACTTAAGCAATCACTATATTTAAATTTATAATAATTAACTCATTTCCATTAGTAGAACTACTTATGGAGGAGGCATCTTCGATTCTGTGAACACGTTGAAAAGTTTCCGATTCTGACCTAGATCCTAAAGAGAAATAAAAACAAAAATAAAGATTTAAGTTTCAGCCGTCTATCTTAAAAATTTGGCTATAAAGGAACATTACATGCAGAAATATGCACAATATTCGACAGGAATATTCATGGTATTTTTATTTGTTTTTTGTTTCTCTAATTTGAAATCAGCTTGTGCGGCTTGGAAGGTGTCAGAATGCATTGTATCATGTGTTATATTGTTAAAAGTATGTGTGCAAATATTGTTAATAATATTATATTATGTGGCGGCGTCTTTTGTTGCATTGTGTGCAAGAATTCAGTTAATTTGTGTGCTTCGTTCAGAGCATTTGCGTTAATTTGTTGAACAAACATATTTCAACTCGACGTGGGCGAACCGATTTTATGGGAAATATCACGCACGAATTGGCGAATGCAATACGAGTATTACGGAACTAGGAATTGGGTACTCGTACTCGTAAATATGGATCATACAGTATTCTATTGCCATGAATAAAGTATTTAATCAGCCAGGGGCTGATTTCATTACTTGCTAAAACTAATCATTATCAGATAAGCTGCATCTGATTAATTACACGCTATCATTGTTCGAGTTACTCTTGTTCTTATTGTTTGCCACTTGACGGAATTCAATTGGTTTGTATCTGTATCTTCACAACAAGTGTTTGCGAAATCCATTAGCTACTCTGTTCAGCAATGGAGAATAGTTTGGAATGTGACGAACGCTCATTCAGTGATTTTCATTGGGAAAACCGTGTGTAAAGCTCATTCAATGTGTAATTTTTACAAAGTAGTTCGTTGAATTACTTGCAAAAGCTTTTAGATGAATAATACTTGTGATTCTTTTGCAAAGATAATTGCGAGAATAATTCAATTTAAATTATATAATAATAAATTTCATTCAGTGATTTTTCATTGGGAAAACCGTGTGTAAAGCTCATTAAATGTGTAATTCCTACAAAGTAGTTCGTTGAATTACCTGCATAAGCTGTTAGTTGAATAATACTTGTAATTCTTTTGCAATGATAAATGCGAGAATAATTCAATTTAAATTATATAATAATAAATTTCAGCTCATTCAGTGATTTTTCATTGGGAAAACCGTGTGTAAAGCTCATTCAATGTGTAATTCCTACAAAATAATCTGTTTAATTACCTACATAAGCTGTTAGTTGAATAATAATTGTAATTATTTTGCAATGATAAATGCGAGAATAATTCAATTCAAATTATATAATAATAAATTTCATTGATTTATACTTACGATTCAAATACGAGAATTTTCCAGACAAACTCGTTTGCGAACTTGATCGCATTTTGAACTTTAACTGATTTACGAGTATGAAGATTTATTTGGTATCGCTTTTGAATTTCGATGACATCACTGAACTTGAAATTTACATTTAACAGAATTAATTCAAGCTTGTCTATAAATTTTTAAGCTGCAAGAAGAACGCAAAGTTAAAGGTGCGCCATCTGTCAACTTAACTTCAATTATATTTGTCAATTTACCAGTTGAATTTGTGGCAAACCTTAAACAAGATATCACTTCCCTCTTTGCCCCACTGTACTCGTACATATGGAGCCCACTGTCAATTAAAGCGAAATGCGGCAGAGGTTTCGATATCAAAGAACACTTCGAATCGTTAGTCTGATATTGATATATGGCACAAGCCCACACTTGAGAGTCATCAGCAATGCATAGGACAGAAAAGGCACGACTAGACAATACCCTGTAGTGCTGTAAATCTTATTTGGCGACTTTAAAGTCTCAGAGTTGAATACGAATATGGCTATGAATTAAAATAATTCAAATATAACTAACTTTTTGATAAAAAGTAGATACCCTGTAATTGTTTTATAGTTCTGATTTACACTAATTTAAAATATTTTAATTCAATTTAAGAATAATATTAATGGGAATCACAAGTCACACATTCCACACATTCTTGGCAATTTTTTAATTTACAGGGTATTATAATAGGAGCAACTTGACATACTTGTATGGGGAGGGTACAAGTCTAGAGTTGTCATCTGAAATGCATCATTGCGTAATCGCTGATTGAAATTAATGGCTAAACATTAATTTAGAATGCATAGATCATACAATATGATGATGTTGTTGTTGTTGTTGTGAGGTGACATGGCCAACCACTTGTAGCCCATTTTTGGGACTGGCAACTGATCTTGGCCGCGTTGCGTTGCGTCCGACACTTGCACCAAATCTGGCCATAGGCTGTTCAGTTGCTGAGTTGGCCACAGTTAAAGCCATATCTCGAGTAGGCCTTTTGCCTTGGCCAACAATCCGAAGTGGCTGCTTATCCCCCATAGAGATTAAAGTGTTGTTGCCATCGATATGCTTCATATGCCCAAATATTTGCACAGATTTTATGATTTGTTGCCAATTAAATGTAAACTGTTTACTAGTAATGAAAATCCAAAACAGAGAATCGAGTTTAATAAAATAATATAAAAATCGACAAAGAAAAGAATAAATCGAGCTGTCGACATATCTGCAAATATTAACGATATATCCAGATTTCTCAAATAAAAATTTAAAACTATATGTAAGTTAAGAAATTTAAATAAATTTCCAACTTTTATAACTTTTTCAAAACTAAACAGATTTCCAAGCGGAATATCATGGCTTGGCCTCTAATTATATTTAATATTAACATTTTAATCATTTAAAAAATTTAAACTGTCGACTTTTTCCATACTTACCCCTTGACACTTTTTCAAAAACATTCAACTTCCATTACTTTGCCAAAACTTAACCGATTTCCTTGCGGAATATGTTTTTGATCATGGTTTCGTCTCTAATTTGATTTTTTCGAAGAATGTCCACGTTTTCTATACCTACCCCTTGAAACTTTTTCAAGAAATTCAGTCTTCCATAACTATATCAAAGCTTAACCGATTTCGTTGCGGAGTGTCAAATTATTTGTTGTTCAGCCTCTAATATTATTTTGCAATTAAATTTTCTTAATTTGAGATATCTAAATATTTTTGAAAGTTGTTGATTGCTTTCAAAGCATTCCTTTTACAGAATATTCTACAGTCAAGCACTCTTTATAAATTTTTTTATTACTTTTATCTGCATTTAAATATGAATACATCATTAAACTGCACATTTGTTCCCTGCAAATGCACAGAACTGTTAATAAAGAGGAAGCCTGATGAATATGGAGGTGTTTTTATGGCCAATTGAGTGTGAAGTCGACGATAGAAATTAACGGAAATAACTGTCAGCAGCGTCTCGGCTTCTGGGTGTCTGTCTTTCTGTCTTCATGTCAGACTGTGTTCCATGTCCATACTCGCATTAAAATCCATTGCGACTAGTTTAGTCATACCCCTATTAAGAGTAAGAGCTGCATTTGAATGCATTTGAATGCGGTCATCGTTCACTTAGAGAGAAGTGACAACGACTCGTGTTTGACAATTGTTCACTTCCAATTCGAGTGGATAATTAATACAGATACATTTGTATCTTTTCTATTTTTATGTCTTTCAGTGTCTTTCACTCTTGAGCTGATCGCCAACTGCAGAAGATGGGCAAATTCGAGTATTCGCTGGGCCTCAAGGAGTTCAAGTCGAAGGATCAGCGATTGTGGCAGGCATTGATTGGCGAATTTGTGGGAAATCTCATATTGAACTTCTTTGCCTGCGGTGCGTGCACTCAACCAGAGGATGGCACCTTTAAGGCCCTGGCCTTTGGCCTGGGCGTCTTTATGGCCATCACAGTGAGTACAGAGACCAGAGAAACAAGACAACTAAACAAGTGACGTGAAAATATATCGGAAAAGAAAACTTTCCAATTTTAACTCAATGCCTTGATGAAATCATGAATAATTTTATATGTTAAAAATTAAAGCATAACTGCAACTTATAAATTTAAAAAAATAAAATTAATTAAAATTTTTGAAAATATGTTTTTGAAAAATGGTATTTTTTGAATATTTAAAAAAGTCGATATGACATTAATAAACTACAACATTTCAACTGCCTTGTTTTGTTCCAGATCGTTGGCCATTTGAGTGGCGGCCACGTTAATCCCGCTGTTACCGTGGCCATGTTGGTAGCAGGTCGGATTAGCCTGATCCGTGCTCTCTTCTATATAGTGTTCCAGTGTCTGGGCGCCATTGCGGGCACAGCTGCTGTCAAGGTAAATACCCTGGAATACCACTTAAACGTTGAAAGTGTTTAGTAATTTAAATTATCATAAAAATTAATAATTATAAATATTTGTTATTTCTTTTAAACTGAATATGAGTAATATATTAAATGTCCATAAGTATTTAACATCTTTAATAATATTAAATATCTTTAATAACTCTTATGAAAAACAGAAAAATTCAAATAAATTTTAATTATTGTTTTAAAATTGATTAAAAAAGAAAAACAAAACAATAATAATAAATACTTGTAATTTTTCAGTCACAAGATATGCTTAACTATCATTGATAGATTCAGTAGCTGAAATTGATATTTGTCTAAATTGATCTGTAACTAATCTTCTAACTGGATTATCTTCAACAGATTCTGCTCGACTCGGATTATCACAATGGTCTCGGCCACACGAGTCTGGCTGCCAACATCAGCGAGCTGCAGGGATTGGGCATTGAGTTCTTTTTGGGCCTGGTCCTGGTGCTGACCGTGTTCGGTGCCTGCGATGCCAACAAGCCCGATTCCCGTTACACAGCCCCCTTGGCCATTGGCATGGCGGTGACTCTGGGCCATTTGGGAACCATTCGATACACTGGCGCCAGCATGAATCCCGCTCGCACCGTGGGCACCGCTTTCGCCACCGACAACTGGAATGCCCATTGGGTGTACTGGGCTGGGCCAGTGCTGGGCGGCGTGGCGGCTGCTCTGCTCTACACTCAGGTGCTGGAGGCCAAGGAGTTGCCCAAGAACAACGAGGCGGCTGAGAAATATCGCACGCATGCCGACGAACGTGAGGTGAGAGCTTTTGCGGCTTGGCATGATAAGAGTTTCTACTGAAACACACACACACACACAGATACTCACACATACACTCACTCACTCACACACACACACAAACTCAGATTGTAAATACTGTTTATCATTTTAATTTCAATAATTCTTAAATTTCTTCTCCTTTCACAGCTGCGCAAATTGGAAGGAACACGCGATTATGCTTAAGCACCTTAAGGATCGTCTTTCTATATAATCCAGCTCTATAATCGATCCAAATTCAAATGCTCATCCACATGTATTGTATAGGGAAATTTGCAATATCTTAATTCCCTCGATTCCATTTCGTTTTCGTCTTGAATAATTCTGCGTATACGTGTTTATTATTGTACGTACAAGTATTTATGTATTTATTTATGCGAGTTCATTGTTTAAACTAATATCTGCTAATATATAAGCTGTGCTTAACACAACAAGTTTCATAATAATAATAAAAAAAATCTAAATAACTCCGAATATGTTAGATTGCTGAGTTTAAGATACATTGCATACTTTTGGACGTGCATAAAATACAAACTTTAGTCCGAGATTCAATAGCTAGTATAAAACGTTGCATACTTTCAGGCCTATTTAAAAAAGGCGCAGCTGTGACGTCACTCTCAAATACGCATAATGCCTGGTTGACAAATCTACTGCATACTTTTGAGCGGAACTTAAAATGGGCTCGAGCGAAAATATTAAATTTTCAGCTGTTAATATAACTCCGAAATCCACACAGTGGGTACTTAATATTCCACTTATTGCATACTTTTGGGCTTGCACACATAATAATTTTATAGTCCGAAATCCAACGCAATGCACAAAGAGTTACATACTTTTAAGCTATTCAAGAATATTATTTTAATGCTACAGAAAGCGCCTCTTGCAGCTGTTGAACTTTGTCCGAATTCTACATAGAACAGACTTTAATCTGTTGCATACTTTTGGGCTGGTATTAAAAATGATTCAAGATGATAAAGCAACTTGCAGTTGTTGACAACGAAACTCCGACGGACAATCAAGAAAATACATTGCATACTTTCGGGCAGTAATAAATAAAAATTTGAATAACCGTTTCAAAGCTTAGCTGTAGAGCTTTAGCAGCACGTTAACCAGCACTGTGTCGCATTGGCGCCAAAAAGCTCAACGAACATATGTGTGTATGTGCGTCAAACAGTGTTTGAAAATAGCAGCAAAGCGACATGCGCCAAAACTCACGAGGAACGCAAGGAAAATCGGAAAATGCGGCGCACAGCCTCAGTTGACGTCGTTGCGTGTTGGCTGCTAGCGTAAAAAGACACAACCTTCACGGTCGCTACAAATAAATGCAATAAAAAACGAAATTAACATAATTTGTGTCACAAAAATACAAAATAGAATAAAAAAAAATATATCTGTGAAAAATACAACTGTTTTCTGAATCAAAATTGTATTGGGCAGTTTATGAAATCAATGTGAACTGTCGCTGTGTGGAACTGTGTTGAAAGAAAAATATTGATGAATGTCAACTGAACTGAGGAAAATCCAATCAATACGAATCTGAATTCAGTGTCAAGCTTGCAAAAGCCAAAAGCAAAAAGGCTAAAACGGCATACGGCCAAAATAGACGCTTGAGTCTAAATTGCATTAAGTGTTGTGTTTTTATATTTGTGGTTTTGGCCCAGTTTAGCTGCTAAATCGATTTCTACTTGGATATTATGAAACACCTGCGCGACACTGAGTACTGTGACCTCTGAAGCTGTGTGCCCGCAGGACAGTGTGAACAGCATTTTGTGAGAAAGTGTAAATGAATTAAGCTCGCTGCAGCATAAGGTAATCAAAGTTTCATTCAACAACAATGCAAAACTCAAATCGTAGTCTTAATTCGAAAAAAAAACAATAACAACAACAACAATTTCGAATGCGTGAACTAACTGCGACTGTGACGTCGGCGTCAGCAGCAGCAGCAGCAGCGGCAGCCATGACTGCAAGTGCGTGTGGGAAAGGTAGCATAGGTGGAGAGCATACCAGCTAACAGAGCGAGAGAGAGAGAGTGCCGAATTGAGAGTGAGAGTGTCAATTCGAAAAGAGAACAAATGCAATATTGTTGCTGCGAGCGTGTGTGTGTGTGTGTTGTTTACATTGTCTCTTGCTCTATTTTCGCCTGTCGTCTCGCATCTCAGCTGTAATAACTGACCGGCATTTATTTAATTGCAGCAAATAATTAAAGCCATTTAGTTAATCACACATTTTAAGCCGGAATCTAATTTGACCATGTGATAACTGCCATTTATCTGTGTAAATGACGGACACTTGCTCGCAAACTTAAATCACCCACTGTAAATAAGTGGCCACTTCTTAAATACGATATAAAACACATTTAAAGCTTGCGCAAATTTTTTGCGTTTTTTTTTTGACTTGCCCAATATTCTACACTCTTTAAGCAAAGATTTTGTATAATATAAATAATGAATTAATTATATATGCAATTATTATTACGTTATATTAACTATAATTTCTGAGAAAATTATTTATTAAGTGAAAAGTAATTATCAACACCAGCGTAGAAAAAAGCATGTGTACAGTTTTTCTAGCTCTCATTAGAGTAAACAATCCAAAAAGTATGCTATGCATATTTCGAAGACCTCAACTACACTGATAAAAATCAATTTTGTTTTTGACGCATTTTAAAAAGATTGTATTTTTGGTATCTAAAATTATGTTTCTTAAAATGTTTTTTAATAAAAATATGTAAGACTATAATAATGATTTTATGAACAAGTTTATTTGTGTGTGTATGTAGAAATTGCATTAATTTAGTCACACACTCGGTGACATACTTGTATTTATAATATAGTGCCCACTGTTAGTGTAAATATATGTACAAAGCCTTAACCTGAAAAGCTGAGAGGAAAGAAACTATCAGTGAAGAAATGTGCGACATTCTTGTGCAGTTTCACAGTGTACAGTGGCACACATTCATACATGCATACATACATACATACTTACATAAAATAGATAAATACTAAAATACTAAAAACTTGTTGAATTTGGCGCTTTTTTCTTGACACTTTGCCAAAGTTCATTGTAAATATGCGAATCAAACAACAAACAATGTGAATTACTCAGACAGATCAATACTATGTATGTTTGTAAATGAAAACGAAGTGGAGAACAAATTTAAATTTAATGAGCTGGCAGACAAGACAATATTGATGGCATCTACACATTTATTTATATATTTATAAATTCTTTTTTTTATTTATATTTATTTGTATGTAGTAAGAGTTCAATGTTCATTGGTTTCCCTCACACTCGATTGACATCATGAATTGGTCTTCTTCTTCTTCATCTGGTCTCCCTTATTATTGACCTAGAACACTTATTAGAGGTTATGCATATGCTATTATTAGTGTATAAAAATATATATATTTCCATATCTATATATACTCACTTACCATGTCATAATGACGTACCTCGTTTGAAAGGCCACTGAGGTGGAAATTTGATAATCATCTAGTCGAATTTATGGCTCATAAATGTGTCCTATTAACTTTTTGCCATGAAACATAATTTTTAAAAATATTACGAGTACATTCTGACAATTTTTAAATTGCAAATTACTGTTTTCTTGGATTAAGTAAAGCTCAAACTAACAGCTTGATATAATGGTTCTTACATATTATCAATAATAACAATAAATATATCTGACTTTCTGTTTATTTTTAGTTCAACTATTTTTTAAAGCTATGTATTTGTCAGCTAGACTTAAATCACTTTTTAGTTTTGAGATATTTTTGTTTGTTAAATTTGGCGGATAAATTTATTTTAAAATAAACCTAATATGACGAAAAAGCTAAAATCTATAGCTAAAGATCTCAAACTCTATTTAGCAAAAAAAATAAGTAAAAAATGAACCATAGTAATGACGAAAAATACTTAAGCAAAAAATAAAAATGAGTAAAAAAGTGTAAGTAACAATTCACATGATTTTGAAGATCTAAAAACATTCGAAAAATATAAATATTACTTCTTTTTGTGCGATAAATAGACAATAGATTTAATTTTTATTTAAAATAATATATCCAGATAATACTTTATTTTTGTTTTTTCATAGAGCTCAAATTTGCTACAAATGCAGCTACTTAGATCTAATATCTACTTGGATATCTGTTCTTTTCAGAGACGATGGCGTTATAATGAGACAACAGCTATGAAGTTGAGACGCTGCAGAATTTAGCGCATTTATGCCGAAACTATTCACAATTTCAAGACATATCGTATCGGAGTACCAGGTATGCCTCCAAAATTCAAATAAATCCAGCTATACAGCATATCAGTTGCAGAAGGAGAGGTAGAAGAGAGACAGAAGAAGGAGAAGCTCAACTTTAAAACAAGATGTGGACTAGAGAAAACGCAGACGGAAAATGGCTGCTAGCCTTGGCAGGTAATCTACTACAGTCTGACACCAGTACGATGAACAGTGCATAACTGCAGACAGGCACCTTAAGGGGGCCATCAAGTTTTATTAGCTCGATCGAAGGGTGTACTTCAAAGCCACAGAATGAGAATATTTACGACGAGTAGACAATCAAATCATCTTTGTACAACTTGGCACATGGACTTTTATTTTTACAATAATCGTGGACCAATTTAGAACGTGTGAAGTGTATAAATAGCTCAACAGTCTTCCATGCATATATTCTCACATTCACATTCACATTCACAGTCTCGAATTCGTATGGGGGTCGTATGAGCGATGTGAGATGTGATTTGAAAACAAACAATATATTAATCAAACAATATTGATTACCAAATAATATTATTATTAGACAAGATGTTGCTCTCAATTTATTGGCTTACAATTAATTTACATATTTCATTTCACATATTTTCCATCTGCGTGTGTCAAAATTTGTACAAAAGTTATTTTGGCATTGGCTAAATTCGGTACGGCTGATAATTGTTTTCCAAGTAAGTTTTTAATTTCGTTTCCAAATTTTTGTGCCGTTCGTTTCAGTTTTCCTTTCTTTTACTTTAGTTTTTCTTAAACTTTTGTGTTCTTACTAAGCTATTTGTGCATTATTATTATTTAGTTTCAAATTCGTACTAAAAAAAAAAACAAATAAATATATTTGGCCCGACAAAGCTTAAAACATCCTTGCAGTGGTTAGTTTTTCAATTAATCAAATTCAAATTCAACATGCGTGCTCTAAAATATCCTTTTGACACCATTTCGCTGACTTAAAAAATAAAATTTAAAATTCTCAGCTAAGCAATACTCGAAAAGTTTTGCCCAATATATTCTTGTAAATTTTGATAGCGAAATATCAGAAAACAGTTTAAAATTTATTGAAATTAGATTTTCAAATTTATTGAAATTAGATTTTCTAGATTTGTAACATTTCGTACACAATTTCCTGATTTTTTAAAAGAATTTAAAATACTATTTATTGCATACAATTTGAACAATTCCAAAATTCTTCAAGGAAATATAAATTTATAAATTTTAAATATAAAATTATATACTGTCAAATATGATTATTTTATGTATACATTATAAGCTTTTTATCAGAATTTGACCTAAATTTGTATGAAATTTATGTCAAATTCAAGCGAAAGCGATTCCTGTATAATAGATTTTAAAGGAATTTAAATACTTTCTTATTTACATTTTTGCAACCTTTTCTAACACTCTTTTTCTAAGAAAATGATCTATAGATTATAAATAAAAACTAACTGTAAGGATGCTTAAAGCCGCGTTTCGACCAGCGTTTTTCACTGTAAAATAAACGTTATTCGTAAATGCCACATTCGTTGGTTTGCGTTCCATTTCCGTTCCGTTCCGTTCCCTTTCGTTTCGTTTCGTTCCGTTTAGATTGGTACGATTACTGGTACTCGTACTCGTAGCAGTCTCGATTCTGTACACACGTGCTCTGTTCCACATTGAAAGTGCGATGGTCACAAATGTGTCGTGCTTGTACTCGTATCGTAACTTGTCTTGCAAAAAAAAAACAAAACCAATTATATAAAAAACACCTTGTAAAATGAAGGACATGTCATTGAAAACATTGTATAAATGCATTGCCAACTTACCAAACTATGTATAGCATTATTTATAAGCGTAACTGTTTCACCAACTGTGTAAGAAACCAAAAAAAAAAAAACAGAAATTCCCCATCCTCGACAGCTGCTCTACCACTTTACACTCGCTAATTATCTCCAGTATGTACTTCAGTTAACTTGTAGGCCAGGTTATCTTAACTTGACTGTCTCCCAGAGTTTGTATGTCCCCTCGTCCAAGCTCCCATTGGCAGATACAGTTGTCAGTCAATGGAATGAAGCAAGTTTCTTAGTTTATAAACTTAATTTCACTTAAATATCAAGATAAAACAAAACTCCCCATTTAAGTCTAATTATTTATGTACCCAATGAATTATTTTCAAAAAGAATATAAATACGACCTTTTAGAACTGTTTTCTTTCAGTCAATCGTTTAAAAATTCCCGAAACTTTACTTATAACTTTCCATTTAAAAGGATTAAAAAGATTCCATTGATTGACACTGCGCTCTGGTTCTCTGTAAATGTCTCTAATTTTCAACCATTTTCACGCAACCTTTGAACTTCATTTTCATTTTCCTGTCTTCTACTTTTGCTCTTCCTTTCATTGTTTATTTGCAGCCATCTTTGGATTTCTAACATTCGTATGGATTCCATCTGCCTCAGCCGAATGTCAAAGTATGAATCCATTGATCCTTTGCCTATATTAAAATGCTTAAATATATACTTATTACATAATAACCTTTTTGCAAAAAAAAAAAAAAAAACAAAAAAACAAAAAAAAAATATTAATACGAAAGTCATGCATAAGTATATGTATTTTAAATGTAACTTTAACAAATTGGACAACTATCAAATGAAACAAAAATTTGAGACTTTTATGTTGAAAAAGGCTCTGTGAATACGCAAAAATTTCACTATAAATGTTTTTGATACCAACTTGATATTCATATCTTTTGATGTATGTCTACAAAAAACAAAACAATTATTTCAAAATCATAAAGAAATCCCCACCCTTGCGACAGACAGCTTTTGCTTCCCTCAATTTGAACAACATTTTCAAGCTATGCATAATACATTTTCATCTATTTCATGGCATAAACCTGCCAGCAAATGTTCAAATGCAACCACAATTGCAATTGCAGTCCATAGACCTCATGACGCCTTATCCTTATCCTATTTCTTTTCTATATCTATCTTTTATCTCTTGTGTATGTGTGTGTGAGCGTGTGTGTTTGTAAGATGCATGATTAAGACACTACCAAGCAGCGTCCTGTATCCCTAACACTACTTTGCATGAAAACAATAACGAATTTGGATTTTCTACATGATTTTTGCACTGAATTCCACATGAATTACTCCGTACTTGATGAGTGTATGGAATGCGGCATGTTTTTATTTTCCGATTTTAATTTGATGCAGAATTGCCACTTTTTTTTAGACTTGTAATATTAATTTTGTATAGGAATGACAACCCTGGTCAATTGTGAACTGTCAAATTCTTAAATTAATAGTAATTAAATTTTGTTTATCATATTTTATTATGATAGTAATAATCACAATAAATTAAAAATATATTTGAAAGACTTGCTTTTTAGAGTTGCCACAGTCAGTGAATTTGTAGAGCTTGTAGCTGTTTTAAAATGATTTAATTTATCACAAGCTAGTTTAACACTCAATTGATCAATAAACAGTTTTTTGCACAAAAAAAAATATTTTTGAAATTTTGAAAATTTCTATTGATTTGTAAATAATTTTTCACCTTTGTATTACTTTTTTTCGAGTTGCTTAGAAGAAATTTTGCCCGTAATAAATGCTAACTTGCTTTACACTATTGCAATATTTATTTTGCCTGCCTGTTGTGTGAAATTTACCAATATTATCTGTAGAAATGTATATATATAAATAGGTTCCAGCATTGCTGCCTTTGACTGGAGTTGTCCTGAGCAAAGCTGCAAAAGCAATTGATAAGTAACTGATAAGGTTGCGATAATAATACAGATTGTGCTTTATACTGCAGCGCGTTCGATATACTGCTATGAATGCGATTCGTGGACGGATGCACGGTGCAAGGATCCCTTCAACTACACGGCCCTGCCCCGCGATCAGCCGCCCCTGATGACCTGCAACGGCTGCTGTGTGAAAATGGTGCGGCATCAGAGATCACGTGAGTACTTTGGGAACGGGACGGTACACAGAGAGAAAAAGAATATCCATTCGAGGTACGAGTTACTGAAAATTAAATTCTATAACTTACTAAAAAGAAACGAAACTCTTAATTTAAAGACAATTCAATTGAAAAACTTCTTATGTAAAAAAAATTAAGGAAGTAGTATTGACTTTTTATCAGTGTAAGTAAAACTAAAGTTTTGTAAATTTTAAAATTCAAATTATTTGGACTTAAAATAAAATTGAGATCCGCGAGTTTAGTAATTTCAAATCAATTCGAAAATGAAGAATTGCAACTACAAAATAGCTGATTTTTCGCTCTGTGTATAACCTAACTATAAAAGCTTAAGCGATATAAGAGGGTGGAAAGCGTAGATGGTATGAGTTTGTATCTGTTTGCTCTTCTTCCTTTTGTTCTCGGTGTCCTTGCAGCCTACGAGGTGGTGCGACGCATGTGTACGTCACAGTTACAAATCAATTTATTCATGGTCGATCACGTGTGCATGATGGAAAGTTCAGGCAATGGACATATGTGCTTTTGTGAGGAAGATATGTGCAATTCTAGTCAAAGTTTATACTCATTCGCAAAAGACCACGGTTACCAGCATTACCTCATGATCATCACAATGCCATGGCTAATACACCAACTAGTAGTACAGTTTGTGCACAGATAGACAGATCGAGTCGATAGATCGTTGAATCGATAGATTTGATCCAAAAGCGTTTAAAAAGTACATAGAGTTACACTTATACCCAACACACGCGACATACACAACAATATAAGACATCGGCATATACCTCTGAACACACATCTAAGTATATAACATCTAACATCTAATTTCACTTGATTTGTAGCCAAACTTCTGATTATTTAAGTTTCGCACAGTTCTAAACGAATCTTCAAAGAGTAGATTGCACATATTTCATAGATGATTATGATATTATATAAGATAATGCATATGAAACTTCTACAGAAAGAAGTGCTGCATTTGAACAAAAAGTAATCGAGTAATCAAGTAATCTTCTTCTTATTCTTCTTCTTCCTGCTCTGTTGAAACAAGTACAATCCACAATAATCGATATATCGATATATACCTAAGTCTATTTACAATCGAAAAAATAACTGAAATGCGCGCTTGTTGCACTTGCCACAGACAACAACAAAAAACATACTTGAATACTTGGAATGTTTGCTACATAATCGAATTTGAAACACTATTAAAAGTTGAAATTGAATTGAATTGAATTGAATTGAAATGCATGTTGTTAATGCTAAAGCATGTAGCGCTTAAGTAGGTACTCGTATATGTAGTTACATTTTGCATTCACTTTTGTTACATACATTTATAGAAACTCAATTTGACAAACATCATCATCAGATCAAAAAAACATATATCTATGAATATTTATGTTAAGATAAGCTTATAGGCTATTTATACATACGTACTACATTTTTAAGCAAATGTATAAGTTTGTTTTTTGTATATATCTGTGTGTCCATACTGAATCGAATCCAATCGAATCAAATCGAATCGGAGTCTTAAGGAATCCAAGTATTGTGCAATGATCAAGTCTGACGAATGCTTGTCAATTGCCGCGTTAACTCAAAACATGAAAATGATAATGAAAATTTTGCTCATCAAGTTTTATTCCAAGGTCAAGAACTTCGATAACTACAAACAAACAACAAAAAATGTTACTCCAACGCGTACTGCTTTTTCTTACTATTATTATCAGTAGTCTTTAAGCTATTTGTCCAATCATATCATCTAGAACTCCAGGAGTAACGATACATACATCCAACAATCTAATTTTAATCGATTTGTATAAAGAATATTATTTGTTCATTGTTTTCACTGTACCTTGATTTGACCCTTCAACAAGTGATAATTAGTCAGTAAGAAGTCTAAAGAAAAATACCCCAAATACCCTCTCGTATACCCTGCAATTAGAAAATTAATTAAAAACTGAGAGTCCGATTCGATTATTTACCATATTGGAAGTAACTCTATGGGTTGAGCTGTGTACAGGGTATTTTGTGGTCGGGCCACTCGACTGTAATGCTCTTCATGTTTGTTATTCATGCTAGTGATAGTTTTAAATATATCGATAACTCAATTCATCAATTTGTACTTAAACATACGATTATAATGTAGCTTTTGATTTGATTTTCGATCATTCGATTAATTTAGATTGTATTTTAGGCATATAAAGAACTAATGAATTTAGAACAATTTATGATTTTGATGTAATTGACAAATTGGCTAATCAGAAACAATAAACATTTTTACTACCATACTTGCATACTACATTTGTATTTGCTTTGTACTATCAACTGTTAACTATACTATATACTTTGTATTTTATCTCAACTTTCACTCACTTTCGCCCTTTCTCCACCTTTCTGAACCTGCACTCTCCATCTGTAATATATATACTTCTTTATTACTGGCTTTAGTTACTAACTATTTGCTCAACTAATTACTCTTGTATAAATTAACAACAATCCCTAGGACATGCTTTATAAATAGAAATTCATCTCCGTCCAAATGTGACATAATCCCCGATAATCCCCAATAATATCAGATCTATTGTCACAAAAATCCCAAGGTAAGTTCACCATGGTCTCATTTCGATTACACTATCGATAACGATAACAATTACGATTTCGCTGCTTTCGTTCTTGGCTAAAACGACACTGACCAAGTTACAGTTCTAGATACCTGGCCTATATACTAGTAATTTATAATAAACTTGTAGTTGCACCAAACTTCATACACCCCAGAGATTTGGAAGCTATTGTAATAACTCTCAACAACACTTGGCAACCCTCCTAAAACGCCCTATTTTTTAATTTTCTAGTATTGTTCGGTTTTGAATTGAGTTTTGTTTGAATTAATTTCTGGTATGTTGGTTTATTTGACTCTATCAATACATAATACAATATGCATATATATACTAACATTAACATATATAATAATAATATAATAACCAATTTTGGTTTGTGAATGTGGTAATATTCTTATAACCAGTATTTGATTGAAAGTTAATGCGTTTTCCAGTTTTTAGTAAATTCAAAACAAACATTATCAAAACAAAATACAATACAAAAATTAAATACAATCACCACACACAGATTTGTAGTGCAAACAAAAGTGAGCAAAAAAAATTAATATCATTTTAGTTTAGTACTTTTTGTAGATAAAAACCATCTCTCTGATTCTCTATTTATCTCTTTCTCTTACTCGATCTCTCTCAAACTCCTTATATCGTTATCTTAACTGTAAACATATTTCTCTACTTACAATCTTTTTACTTTTCTAATATTCTTCACAGACATAGAACTCTAGACACTTCAATCGTAGTATACTTAGAGTACAACAAACACAACAAGACACACTTTCCATTATAGGGATATGCACTCGTAACTGGGATTTGGGTTATATTTGATACATCTTATAGATAAGATAAAGACAGATAAGAAAAATTCATTGAGTCAGCATGAAAGCATCATCCCAAAAAGCAGAAGGCACGTAGTGAATAACTTGTCTCTCCTAGCTCTTTCCGTTCTTGGAGTTTCGTCAAGTTTCGAGTGCATATCCGACCCACAACAAAATGATCTACAACAAAGCACAAAATACTTACAGTTCAGCTCTCATCAAGCAATCGTTAAATTCTACAATGCGAGTTTTTTTAGGCGCGTTTCAAATTGAAATTTGAATTTTCGACCCGTTACCATAGATTCCTCACAATACAAAAAGCACTAAATTAATATCAAAGACTTTACCAATATAAATATAAACCAAGTTAATATTTCAATGATATTGGTATTGGTTGTTGAATATTGCATAATAATGACACACAAAAAAAAAAAAAACAAAACGAAAACCAACTAAAACGAACTCAAGAAAAAACCAACATTTCCTTATGCGTATCCCCCTATATTTCTTTTAGTTAATTCCTTAGTTGAGTTCATACTCGCTTCTCCTAAGTGCGAGTTTATGTACATTAATGTATATTCAAATTCAAATCCCGAGACGCAGCGCGCGCAGCTTTCGTTCAATCATGATTTCTGTTATAATTTCTATGATTTCGATAACTACTCGGCACAACAACAACAATAACATTCAATTCACGCATATATGCATACACACACATACAGACATATAAATCGTGTATAACAAAGGCCTGCGCAACAGTCGCTTTCTGTGTCTCTCTCTCATCCTTGTTCTCTCAACGAATGTATAACAGCTGCACAGGCGCCGCAGTCGTGCAGTCGCGCAGTTAGCGGCATTGCTTTTTCGCCAATCGAAAAAGCTCTCTCGCAGCTGCTTGCTCCCTTTCTCCCACTACTCCTCAAGGCCTTGTAGTCCTCTCACGCGAAGGCGATTCCATTACAGTTAATACGCTATGGTGCTTTTTCACATACGCCACCACTGTCTGACTTAAATTTTTTCATCATGTACGCCATCGCAAACCATGACAGTAGCCGCAATGTCGCGACAGCTGCACCGCAATCGTTCCACTTTCTACGGGAAGTGCCGATTGTGGGCAGACAAAACTGCGCGCGTTTCATTTGCGAGCAACTGCATCCAGTGGGCACGGCCCTGTGCCCGTGTGTGTGTGTCCATGTGTGTGTCCGTCATGCAAGTGTGCGAGGCATTCGCACTCGGCCACAGGGCCAGCCACAATTTACTGTATGAATGTGTACGACACCAGCAGCAGCCGCAGCCGCAGTCGCTGTCGCAACTACAACAACCACTACAATTTGAGCAGCAACAACAACAATCGTCGATGGAAAAGAAACCGATAGATCAACAAGTGATGACAAAGCTTTGAGGCTTTTTATGTGCTTTTGAGGGCTATTTGACAATAAAGCTTTTCAATTTGTTAAATTCATCCAAATATTTATAGTATAAATACGCTTTCACTTTTGTTCATATTGCTCAGTTTTCCGTTAAGCAAGCCTTAAATCTTCCGAAAATATGCGATACTTTTAATTAAGCTATTAATTAGTATTAAACATTATGAATGTATAATCCATTATAAATTACTTAAAATGAAATAGCTTTTAAATTCTCAATACTTTTTAAGACAATACCCGAAACTGAAACAGCAATTACGACGAGTACATCATTATTATTATATAAGAGTTTCTCAAGACATTATTTAGCATTGTTATTATCGGGTTACCCTATGAGCACTATACTGATCTGAAAGCACTAGATTCATACAACTCTATGATTGTATAAAGTTCAATTAATGTACCTAAATACACATGAAATAATTATAATAAATACTCTGAAGAATATCACCAAATATAATTAAATATCAAATGAACAAATCGTTGGAAATTAAGCTAATTACAAGTTTTCACAATTTACAAATAAAACACATTAAATATCAATTTTCTTGTTTTCATTGGGAGTTCTTTAACTTAATACGCTATAAAAAAAACGTCGAATTTAAATTTAATTTTGAATCTAACTGCTTTTGCAATAAAATTTCTTCTTTTTAAGGTACTTTAATCGTTTTTTCAACAGCTATTGGTAATCGATATGTATCGCAAGTCGCATATCGATAGACATACACGATAAGTTACTTGGTTGATTCTGTTATGTTCATGTTAACATTAGATAGGAGCAGTGCTGCCAATTTAGCTTTTTTCCCGTCAAATATGGATGTTTTCGAAGGCCAATGGCGGGAAAAATTTGTGAATTGCGGGAAGCGGGAATTCTGGCTTTTTTAGAAATGCATTTGGCTTTTTTCCCGCTTTTTTAATGCTGCCACCAATTTTATGAAAATATGCAGCAGCACTTGCAAGAAAAGAAATTTGGTCCCAAAAAAAATACCGTTTTTAATAAGTCTGTGGAAAAAAGGTTTACTAAGGCGCTTAGCATATACCACTTTTGGGAGAAATATACCAAATGTGTGTAGGAGTGGCAGCTTTAAACAAAAGTGCCGTGATGCTTGGCTAAAGACCGAAGAATTTAAGGCATGGCTTCGCAGGGATGACACGGACGACAAAAGGGTCTATGCAGCTACTGCAAGACTACATTTACTGCAAAGCTAAGTGATTTGCGTGCTTATTGCAACCACTAAAAAACACACAAGTTCGATGGGCGGCTTTCAACAAAAAATAAAATAAATCGCGAAGAATTAGACGACCTGCTGAAATCTTATAAATAAAACACATAAATTAAGACCATAACAAAACGCATTTTTTGCGCTTTTTTCAGTTTTTTTTTCTGCTCTTCACTTAAAAACAGCTTTTTTCTAATAAAAAGTTGGCAGCACTGGATAGGACTGTGTTTTCGAGCAAGCTAGCAGCTGTTAAATTTGAACTTTATTCACATTTATACTAACTCAAAATGTTTATTTTTCGATTACTTGCTTTATATAACAAAAAAAAACAACTATAATTATTTTTATGTAGCAAAAAATATACATACATAGTAAATTGAGATTAAAAGGCAGTTCAGTGTTGACTAACAGATATGTTAATTTGTTGTCGCTGTTATCTGAATTTAGCGCAAAGCAGGGCTGTGTTGTTCTTGTCGTTGCTGTTGTTCTTGTTGTTGCTATATCGTACACTTGTTATTACACGCTGGCAAGGTATTGGTGTTGGTAATAACAATTTAAACAATTCCAGCTGAATGCTTATGTTCCCACTGCGTCCATTAAATTTAGAATTATATTCTGCAAATTTTAGCAAAAACCCTATTCGAATTCATCAAATGCAACACAATTTGAGCGACCCAAAATAATTTCCACAACATTGTGACGAGCGTTCAACTCCGAAAACACTTTAGTATCAATTCGTGATGGCCGCCCGCCATTAAGTAAAAACGTGTCCGCAGAAGAAAAACAATTTTAAACGATTTTGTTGACGAAACTGTCAAAATATTGCTTAGATTGCTGCGGAAAACAAAAATACAGTGAAAGCACATGGTTTCCACCCAATTCTGACGTGATAAAGTCAAATAAAGTGCAAAAAAATGTGCGTGAAATATGTAAATCGATTTTCTTGTTTGTGAAAAAAATCTTTTCGGTACGCTTGCTTCTTATTCAAGTGTAGCTCGCCAGAGGGCGGCACTAGTGCACGCTTCGGAGTCGCACAGTTCCATGCCGTGTTAACTATTTTTAACGCCGTTGCTCACTACTACGATATTAATTGTTTCTTGCGTGTGTAATGGCATTAAATAACAAAATAATTTAATTATTGTATCTAAATATATTTTCTGCATGCATTATTTGCTTAATTAATCACTATGCAAACAGTATTTATTAATATTGCTCCGAAGCCGCTTGTAGCAACGCCGATGACGATGAAAAACAATTCGCGGCCTGGAAGTGCTGTGCGTCGTCGTTAGTCTTCGGCTCTGGCCGCCATTACTGCTTCCAGCAAAACCACGCTATACGCAAAATTCGTGAAATTTGTGTAAATTTTTCAACGAATTATCAACAAAATTGTGCGTGCAGGTGTGTGAAAAGCGCGGTAAAGTGTGTTAAAAATTAAATAAAATGCTTTAAAATATATCGCTGCCAAAAATAAGCATTGCTTGGGCAATTATTTGCAAAAAACAAAACCCACATGCATAGTGCTACGTTTTTTCATCGTATTTTGCGCATAGGCTTCGTGTTTTTTCTTCGTGCAATTCGCCGCGTTTGTTTGGGCGAACTCGCCGCGTGTGTGTTTGTTTATGCCGCCTTTTTTACGCTCGCATCGGCGGCGCGGCTTTTCTGCTTCTATCTCTTCTCGCCTTTCCTATGATTATGCATTTTTTTTTTCTATTCGTACGCGTTTTATACACAACTGTTTGATTAAATCATTTCGCACACTGAAGTAATTGCGGACTGAAGAATGAAAATGATTCATCACTTTTGGCAGCAACTTAATTACGATCTTATGTTCTTAAACGCATCCGAAGACAATAACAAAATTATGCGTGCATGTGTTTGTGAGTGTTTTGTGTGGGAGCTGAAATTTGTATATATGTGAATATGTGCGTGTGCAGTTGCAATTCAAATTTACAGGCCAAAACAAAAATTTCCCGCGCGCGCATTTATTTTTATCAGTTTTTGTATGATTATCGCTGTGTGTTTGAGTGTGTGTGTGTGTGAATTGTTTACTTATTTGTTTTGTTGTTGTCTTGCAGATAATTATCAGCTGCAGCAACTAAAAGTACAGGAATATCAAAAAGAAGAAGAGCAGCAAAAAGAACAACAACAACGCAACTGGAAATCTATAATAATAATAATAAACAAAAAAACAAAACAAACATTAATTCGAATAAAGATGAACTGAAATGTGCAAATTTGATCAACGTAATTATGCCAATTCACATAATTTTTTCGATTTCAACGTGAAAAATGTCGTCGACACAATTGCTGGACTCGTTATTGTTGTTGCTACCACTGCGTTGTCGTCGTAATTGCAATAAACTAATCTCTTTGGCCCTGTTGTTGCTCTCAGCGCTGTTCGCATATAACGAGCAACGACGACAACGGCAGCGACAGACGACGGCAGAAGAGGCAGCGGACGACAGCAGCAGCAGCAGCAGCGACAGAAGAAGTAGCAGCATCAAAAACAGCAGCAACAAAAACAGCTACAACAACAGCTACAACAAAAACAACAGCACAGCAGCAACAACAATAGTTACATTGGACACTCCTTTGTACACAGCAGTAGCAACTGCAACAGTTGCTGTCGTTAAGCGACATCCCAACAGGAGCAACAGGAGCAGCAGCAACCGGAGCCAGGACGTGGGTACGGTCAGGGGAACGGGCACAGGGGCTGCGTATATTAGCTGGCACAGCAGCCATTGCCACCGCAGCCCCGGTGCTCAGTCGGAGGCAGAGGAGGCGGAGCTACAAACGCAGCAGCTGCACACAACAACAACAAATAAGACTCGTCTGGCGTTAATATTGTTGACGCCGTTGCATACGCTTAAGAGCAGCATATCTCCTCCATCCACAGACGCCACATTTGTGAGGCTAACAACAACAACAGCAGCAGCAACAACAACTAGCAGAACAACGAAACTGTTGGCCGACTCCTGTATAGAAGAAGAAGAGGCAACAACAGTAGAAGCAGCAACAAATCGTTGCTGTAGAAATCCGCAGTTGTCAGTTGTTGGCAATTCTTACTGCATAGCATCAATAGCAACTTAAGTGTTCCCTTTATCACCACAAAACAACTACCTACAAAACTACAGAACTACAAACAACAGCCACATTAACAACATATATAATTCCACACATTATTTATCAGCAAAACGTTCCATACATAACAAAAAAAGAAAAAAGAAACAGCCACAAAATGTCAAAACTATCGTTCAGAGCACGTCACCTGGATCCGTCCAAGCAGATGCCCATCTACTTGGCGGAGGAGCTGCCCGATCTGCCCGAATATTCGGCCATTAATCGCGCTGTGCCCCAAATGCCCAGTGGCATGGAAAAGGAGGAGGAATCGGTGAGTAGTTATAACTCAATATATTATTTGGTCACTATAAATTCTAATGTCATTGTAAATTCAATCTGAACAGGAGCATCATCTGCAACGCGCCATTTGCACTGGTCTCATCATCCCAACACCAGAAGTTCTGCAGACGGATCAACCATTTTACGATGCCTACTATCCGCCGGATTACAAGATGCCACGCCAGATGATCCACATGCAGCGTAAGCCGACAATTCCATAACTATATTCCTCGATTCCCTAAACAAGTTTCGATAGATAAAACAAAGAATAACAATAACTGGCAACTATAAATGAGGAACACAAAGCAAAAATGATTTTAATATGATACAAAAAAGTTAGGAATTTAAAATGTATTTTATTAGAAAATTGAAAATAGCAAGTTAGATTGTAAAAGACAAAGAATTTAAAATACAGTCGAACTTCCCTAACTCGAATCAGCATTATCCAAAGAAAAGGTTCGAGTTATGGAGATATTCGACTTACAGAGTTATTTTTCATAGGTTTATTTAGCTCGAGCTAGAGAGAAATTCGAGTTATAGAAGTTCGAGTTACGGAAGTTAAACTGTACTATTATTTTCTAACTATAGCTACTTTTCCTAATGTTATTTAAATAGTTTTTGTTGAAATTCTTCTTTTCTTAATATTTTCTTAATTGAATAATTCATAATAATTTATTATTTTTCTGATCCTTTTTTCATTTTCTTTAAATTTGATACTTCAATTTTTTTTAATTTTTCTACTCTAAATGTAATTTATTTAAATATTTTTTTTATGCACTCCAATTAATTTTCGTTGTTAAATTTCTTACTTAGGAATCTATTTTTCTTCGATATTTTGAGTTCTCAAAGTTTGCTTAGAAGTTATTTGTTTTTGTTATTATTCTTATCAAGATATGTAATAATTTTTAATCAATCTTAAACTATTTATTAGCGCTTGGCTTGGACACTGAAGTGCCAGACTATGACATGGACAGTGCGGATGAGGAATGGCTGAGTCAACAGCAGCGACTGCAGCTGACTGAGCTGCGGTTCGAGCAAATGATGGATCGACTGGAGAAGAGTTCCGGCCAAACGGTCGTCACGCTCAATGAGGCCAAAACGCTGCTCAACCAGGACGACGAGACGAGCATATCCGTGTACGACTACTGGCTGAACAAGCGCCTCAAGATGGTAAGCCAAGATGACCTCCCAGGCTCTCTTTGAGTTGCTCTCTTTTTAAACTTTGCCATCTGTGTTATCTCAGCAACATCCGCTGATACTCACCGTCAAGACAGAGAGCCGACCTGGCGCCAGCTCCAATAATCCCTATCTGGCATTTCGACGGCGCACCGAGAAAATGCAAACGCGTAAGAATCGCAAGAACGACGAAGCCTCCTACGAAAAGATGCTCAAACTGCGGTAAGTCATTCAAGATGAAACAATAAATAAATAAAAAATATAAATTAATTTTAATTAATTGTTGTTTGTTGCAGACGCGATCTGCAGCGCGCCACAACTATACTGGAGATGGTGAGGCGACGCGAGGAGACGAAGCGTGATCATCTCAAGATGACGGTCAACATCTTTGAGAAACGCGTCGAGATGCGCGACTTCAACGGCGCAGTTTACTCGGAGCTCAATGCCCAATACAAGAACTCGAGGTGCGTTTTGCAAACTGCAATTTCAATTGATATCAATCAGATTTCAATAATAATATTTTAAATAATTATAAATGTTGCAGACCTGTGTACAATTCATTGTATGCGAATCAATACTCACAAGGGGCAGCGGTGGCAGGTGTCACAGCTGGCACGGGTGCTCTGCTCTCAGCAGGTGGTGTCTCCGGGCTGCCTCCGGGCATTTTGGCCGCTGGAGGTGGAGGAGGCAACACGGCCGTCTATGCGCAGGCGTCGCAGTACCTGAACACATCGAGTATGGCAATGGGTAAGTACAGTGTTCACTCGCACTCAGGTACGAGCAGGGATTCCACAAACTAGAGACAGGCAGGCATTTAAGAATACCAGATCAGGTATACTTACTACTTTATGACGGGGTATTCTCGAAAGGATCAACTTTTATTAGCGTTTTCTTTGAATTATGTTAAATTTGATTTAATATTTATTTACAACATTGACTAAAAGCAGTCGACAACAAATTCATAAATAGGATAAATCTTTAATATGATTTCTAAACAAAGGTTGACATGAAATTAATGCAAATATCAAAGTCATATGATTTCCTAATATCAATTGAAATGGAATTGTTATTTTCAATATTTTTATTTAGTTAAATAACAAGAGTTATATATACATTTATATGATATTTTGATTCATTTTTTAATGACTTATTGCTTGTTGTTGGATTTGCAGAGGGCATCAGTGCTGGCAGTGGGAACGGGAGCAGCAGTCGCAAGGAGAAGCGACCGTACAGGAAGCGCAAACATAAACTGCCACGGGAAAAGCAACAGCAGCAACAACATCAGCTGCAGCAGCAGCATCAGCAGCAGCAACAACTGCAGCATCAGCAGCAACAGCAGCAACAACAGTATTTGCCCGGTCTTGGCCTGGCTTCAACGGCGTCTGGTGTCTCACCTGCCCACCATCTCTCCCATCTGCATCTGCTGCAACGCCAGAGCGCTTCCCCGGCGAACATCGAGTCGAATGCGGACAGCGAGGAGGAGGATTATCTCGGTGTTGGTGGCAATCAAAATGGCAACAAACTGGGCTCCGAGAGCGAAGAGGAAGCGCCGTTTGCATTTAGACGCAAAGTCAGCTGTAACTACCTGCGGGTAAGCCATTTAATCCTTGGATTAATCCAGCCCGAATTGAAATTCAGCAACGGTTTTAATGGCTATCATTTAAAGACAACTAAATTTGAAAAAAAAACCATTTTAATATATTAATTAAATGAGAAGTTTGAAATTAGTTGATTTTGAATATTTTAATAGTGAAATATTGAATCATACACTAGTCGACATATTTATTTCGACAACATTTAAAGTTAAATCTACTTATAATTTGAACCTACTTCATTTACATTTTCGCATCAATAGAAAGGTCATTTCAATTCCGTTTGAATGATACAAAACTTTCCTTAACCCATTAAGTAACCATTGCAAATTTTGAATTCTTGTAAAGGTCTATTTTGAAACTTTTTTCCTAAATTTTTAAAAAAATATGTTTTGACGCAAACAAATTCTTCAAACAATTCTAATAGTGACCGAAAAATTTGTTTTTCAAAAATCTTATCGCTAGTATTTTTTATAATTTTTTGAAAACTGCAAAAAGTGACTATTTTAACCCTTTTTCCTCCTTAAAAAAAAAAACAAATATGCTGACTAGTGTATTTTAAATATTGTTGTTTTTTTTTTTTTTAAATTTCTATCATTATTTATTAATTAATTTATTTTATATTATTAATTCATTTCGAATTCTCATTTCCTTGTGCAGATGCGTGGAGATCGCGAAGGTCGCTGGCCCTGGGAGTCGCCGGATGAGAACCAGGAGGAGGACGAGCTGCCGCCCGGAGCGGCTGGTGTTGGACCCGATGCCAAGTATCGCTACACGCTCACCTCGATCAGCAATCCCAGGTGCGCGCTTTATCAATAATATTTCTATAAATTGCAGTAATTTACAGTCGAATCTCTGTCCATTTTTCAGACCTCGCTGCATTGGCTTGGCCCGTCGACGTTTGGGGCGTGGTGGGCGTGTCCTGTTGGATCGTGCCACTAGTCGATATGATGACCTGTGGTCCCAGTTCGATTACACGGTGCTGGAGAACGTGGTGCGGAGTAGTCACAAGCCGCTTAAGAATCAACAATCTGAACTGTTGCCGCTGCAGTTGCAGCTGCCCAAGCCCAGTTCCCCGCCCACCGTCGTGGACTTGCCCACCAGCAAAGCGACAACAACAGATGACCATGTGGTGGTGGTCACTGAGACAGCTCTCAGCACAGTGGAAACCCAGTGTGACCAAGTGCTGCCCAAGACGGAGCCGAAGACAGAGCGTGAGCAGCAGGAGAAGCAGCGGGAAGATAATGATAACGATAATGAGGATGATGATGATGATGATCTGTGCACGGAAGATGAGAATATCTCACGTCTGAGCGCCTACAGCTCGGCGGTGACGCTGCAGCAGAGTCCCCACGACGAGATGCGAATGAAGCGTCGTCGCTTGCAGCGTCGTAAGAAGCAGCAAATGCGTGAACTCAATGCAGCCAAGAGATTTAACAGCAGCGCTGCCCAGGAGAAGACAGCGGAAGGAGTAGGAGGAGGCGTGGCCAGTGAGTTGCCACTGCGTCCATTGCCACGCGCGTATTTGCAACGTTTGGCACTGACGCTGCAGGCAACAACAACGCAGACAAAGCAGGAGGAGATTGCAGAACAAGAGCAACAACAGCAGCAACAACAACAGCAACAGGAGCTGGAACTGAAGCAAGAGATGAGGAGCTGCGATGAGCTAATGGAGCAGACACGTCATGCCAATCATCAGCACCACCGTTCCAATAACAACAACAACACCGTGTTTAACAACAACAACAACAACAATAGTAGTAGTAGTAATAATAATAATAATATGAATAAGAATGTTAGCATTAGCGAAAAATTCAATGTGATAAAAGTGGAAGAAGTGGAAGCAACGGCGGATGCAGCAACTGAGGATGAAGCCGGATTAGGATTAGTTGCTGCCGATGAGCAGCCAGTGGCATCCACCTCGGCAGCAGCAGCCGCAGCACGTGCCGCTCAAGCGGCAGCAGCAGCAACAACAACAACGGGAACTGCAGCAACAACACTTGAAGAAGTGGCCAAGACGATAAAACGTGAACTAATCGATGCAGATGATTCAAATGAGCCGCTGAGCAGCATAAGAACAGCAACAACCACACAACAGATGCCAGCCGAGTTGATGGACGACGATGAGGCGGAGGATGATGTGAATCTGGCGCAGTTGAGCAACATTATTCGGCACACGGCTGTCAAGAAGGAGCTGCAGGCGCAACAACAAAAGCGCCAGCTGCAGGAGGAGAAGCTGGAGAAGCATCTGAATCAGAATCAGACGCGCTGCTTCAACCAGATGCCCGATGTGATTCGATTGCACAACAAGCAGCTGCACATTGACGCCGTCGCAGCCGAGGATGACAACGATGCCTATGATTACATGGGCGGCTTGTCGCCCACTTCCAGTCAGCGTTTGGACATTTGCAACGAGCTGTTGTCGGAGATTCGCCGGGATTGGCTGCACTTTCGACCCAAGACGCCAACGGATGAGCTGGAGGACTGCAGCAACCAGGACAATGACAAACTGTGTGATGGCGACGGCGCCGCCTTGGTGGACTGGACTCAGGACACGCCCATTAGCATCGAGCTGAGTCGTTTGGGCAGCAAGTGTCGTGAGGATGCAGCTGATGCAGATGCTCAGTTTATGAGCAGCGCTTTCAAGTACACGGATCTCGATGCGGATGCCCAGTTGCTGCAGACCGCCTACGCGCTGGATTACGCCCGTGGCAGCCGCAATCAAAGTCCCAATGGCAACTGTTCCGACACGGGATCGGGTTCCGCTTCCGCCTTGGAGTTTAATCTCAGTGGTGGCGATTCGCTCAACGACATTAACAATCTGCTGGGCGATGATCACATGCTGGTCAACATTCTGCAGGAGTGCAGCATGGATGATCCCAAGGCACTGAATCAGGCGACGAGCTTCTGGAACGGCATCCTGGACGGCGAGGCAGCTGTTGTCGATGAGGTTGAGGTTGAGGAGACTGCCGACAATTTGCTCGATTGCAAGACAACGGCAACAACTGCAGCTGGCAACGGAGGAAATGCCAGCGACTTGATGAAACGCACCTCATCACGTCATCATCGAGCCCAGCTCCATCGGGGCAATGTTGCTGCCGTGGGCAGTTCCAGTTTCCTGGTTGCCGAGCGTCCTTCGTCCTTGTTCTTTAGCCAAAGGCCGCCCGCAAAGAAGGAGGAGACTGAAGCTGCAGCTGAAGTTGCTGTGTTGCCTGTAAAGCTGGAGCCTGTGGAGGCAGTTAAAGCAGCAGCAGCAACAACAACGCCACCGCCACCCGCCAGTGCAGCAACAACAGCAATTGCAGTTACAGCAGCAGCAACAGTTCCCATTGCAGTTGCAACGCCAGCGCCAACATTGATTGCAGCCACCACAACAGCAGCAGCAGCAGCAACTGCACCACAGCAACATCTGCTCAATATACCCGCCCAGATAACAACACAGCCACAACAAGCACAGCAATCACAACAACAGTTGTTGCCGCCGCAGCAGAAACAACAACAGCAACAAGTTGCTGTCACGCAGCAGCTGTTAAATCAATTTGCAACAGCAGCAACCACACAGCTGATAGCGCGCACCGAGTTTGTGGGCAGTGGTGCGGGTGGTGGTGCAGCGGTGGGTGACATTGTGACGATAACACCGCACACGGGCAACACTCCATTGCCCACGTTGCCAGCGTTGCCCACGTTGACGCCACAGCAGCAACAGTTGCAGCATCAGCTGGCGCAGGCGCAGCTACGCAATGTGACGGTGCAACAAAGACAGGCAACACCCCAGCATCAACAACAGCAGCAACAACAACAACAACAGCAGCAGCAGCAACAGGCACCGCAACAACAGTTGCTGTTTCAAATGCAACGTGATATTGTTGGCGGACAACCCGCTGTCATTTCATCGCAGAGCATTGTGACAACAACACGCAGCGGCAATCACATGATTTACACCACGAGCAGTGGCGAAATAATGACAGCTGCCCAGATTGGTGGACAGAAGGTGACCTATGCCATCCAGAAGAGTTCGGGAGCAGGTGGCAGCACCTCCCTTGGCCCCAACACGGTCATCACGCTCTCCAACGTCAAGCTGCAGAATGATAACGACAACAACCCGAATGCCGCGGCCAATTCGAGTGTGAATATTATCAATACGGCAAGTGGGCAACAATTGGCGGTGCACAGCATTTCCAACTTGCAACAGCCACAACAACAACAGCAGCAGCAACAACAACTGCAGCAACAACAACAGACAACAACAAGCACGCCTTTGATTGTGGCCACACCCACGCGCAACAATAACGCTCATCAACAGCAGCAGCAGCAACAACAACAGCAACTGGTGCAGCAGCAACAACAACCAATTGTTTGGCGTCAAGTGAGCGGCACAAACACAGCGGTGGCAACCACAGCGGTGTTGTCCAGCACCACCGCGGAGTCAGCCACTGCGGTGGGCAACAAGATCGTCTGGGCGGGACGTGCCACGCAAAAGCGGCAGCTAAATGGACCCGAAAACACAGGTGAGTCAACGACTCGGCAGTCGGAATTTTAGCAAGACAACTTGCAAGCACTTTTCCCTTAGAAAAGTCGAGAGCAGAGGAATCTGAGCCATAGAGAAAAGATCAGCCATAGAATATTGTAAGAGTTATCAGAGTGAGATGAAGAGTAAAAAAGTCTATAATCTTTAGCGGAAAATAGAAGTAAGTTTTAGTTAACTTGAGGTCTAGTGTAGGTCTATATGACACTGAACAACAAACAAAAACACACAAAGCACTTGCAGAACGCAAGGAGCATGGCTCGGTATACAGCTGTTTCAAGAACTTGGCCAGCGATTCAAGCCTAATGTCATATTTGAGACGCCAGAACCAGTTGTGAATTCTAAGTCTCAAAAGGTGACCAAATAGCCGTGAAGCTGATGTAGGCCTTTGTGCAATGCCATCGGCATTTTCAGTACAATAACAATAATTTAGTTTATGTTTTCTGTTTATGTCAGTAACAAGAGAGTGTTGCTACTATTTCAGAATTTAAAATATGTGTATTTACCACCTTTCTAATTTGTAGAAGTTTTAGTTAACTTGAAGTCTAATAATGTTAATATGACACTAAAATGTGAAAATTTCAGCTTTCTAGGTCTGACCGTTTGGACCCTTAGTCAGTCGGGACAAAGAGTTTAATATGAAAAGAAAATATGAAATTGCCGCTGTTAGATTTTTGCCTGCAAATGGAATTAGGGAAATTCGTTAGATTTTCGATGAAATCGGCAGATTTGGCGGGAAAAAAGGCATAATTGGCTGCAAAATTGGGTGGATTTCAATAAACGACAATTTTAAATTGAACTTCGAATCTCTTTCCAATGCTTCAACTCTAAACTCCTTTAATGTAACAAATATAAAGAATACAAGTGGATCTAGACTTTCTCTTCATCGAGACCGTGCTTGAAGAACATAAAGACTGGAACACTTTCGCCATTAATGTCACGATATTCGCACATGGCGACCATGCCCTCGATATCCATGGATTCGCCAGTGAAGAATTGCAATTCCTTGAACCGTCCCAGAATATCCTTCATTGCTTTGTTCATGTTGTTCTTGAAGACATCAACTTGATCAGGGGCTGAATCCTGCAGTTTTTCCAGCACCTTCTTCATGTAATCCTTGAGGTGGAGTGTAAAAGACTTCTTGTCGCCAAAGGCAAAGGATTCCTGCAGACGATGATTCAGTACGATATCAACGCCTGTCTCCACGCCTGTGTCATCGTTGCCCTCGTCGCCGCCCTCCGCCGAGGGATTCGCACCGGCCAGGACAATGTTGTCCTGGTTGCGACTGATCAGCTTGCCCTGCACCTCGTAGATAACCTCGTCCACCAGCTTCATTTGATAGGTGTCCGTGAACATCTCGTCACCAGTGATAATGTCCTTGTAGATTTTCATTGTAAAGCCGCTAAGAATTGGGGTGTTTCGACTCTATGAATACCCTGTAACTATTAAAATATTAAGAGGGGTCAGGCTGTTAAATAATTTTGGGATAAATTAAGAACTATTTAAAGACAATATTACGAAATCAACTAGATTTTATTGGTATGCTTGACATAAACAACAAGGCTACATAAATTACGTAAGCTTTGAGCTAACAAAAATTCGGAAACAATTAAAAATAAAATTATTTAGGGGTGCCACAGGAAAAATGGCATAAATTTCATACAAATTTAAGTCAAATTCATGTGGAAGAGATTTCTGCAACACACCTGATAATAATAATCTGGATGAATGACAAATTGCCTGATATAATATTTTTGCATGAGGTATTCTGAAATAGAATTCATTTACTCTTTAGATATTAAAATTTTATTGATCTCTTATTTTTATTTGAATTTAAAAAGTATGAAATAATAATGAAAACCCTAATAAATTGGTAGTAAATAAATGGATAACTAATATTTATTTAATTAATTAGTAAAAATTCCTTTTTATATATTTGTTTTCACAAAAATTGAATGGAGTTTAACTTCGTAAAAATAAAAAAGGAATTATTTACAAAGTGCTATTTTTTTGCTCAAAAATAAGTTGTAGATTTTATTTAATTGGTTATGTTTATGCTTACAAATCCAGTGATTTATTTTATTCTTTTACTCACATTTATTTATTTACTAAATTGCTGAATATTAATTCGAATTCCTTTTAATTTTACAGATATTAACAAGCTGCTGCTGAACCGCAAGTTCTCGCAGCGGAAGGTCGGCCAACAGGCGGTACAACAGCAGCAGATTCAGCTGACGAAGCAGCAGCTGCAGCAGCTGATGCTACAGGAGGACGAGCTGGTGGCCAGTGGAGCTGGGGAGCAGCAACTCACGCTGCAGGAGGCAGGCAGCGATGCGATGCAGCATCAACAGCAGCAGCAGCAACAACAACAGCAGCAGCAACAGCTGCAAAAGTTCAGCAAGGTGATAAAAATGGCACAGTTTCCACTCTTGGTCTCCGACCTGAATCTGCAACAACAAACGGGCCAGCAACAGCAGCAACAACAGCAGCAGCAGCAACAGAAACCCAATTCAGCAGCTGCAATTGCGGCCAATCACAATTACAGTCTCCAGCCGGCGACGGCAATAATCACATCGCAGGCGACGTCGCAGCAGGCCAACAAGATCTTCCTGACCAGCAGCAACAGCAGCGGCGCCGTCGGAGGCGGCGGCAACTTCACCATTGCCACGGCCAGCGAGCTGCAGGCGGCGGTGGCAGCGGGCAATGTGGTGGGCCAACAGCAGAAGCTCCACTACAAGGAGGCGCCCCTCAAGCTGAACTTTGTCAGCAGCTCGGTCGGTTCGGTGGCCACAGCCGAAGCGCTGGTCAGTCAGGCAACTGGTCAGCAATTGGGAGCCACCACTGTGGTGCTGAACAAGACAGGAGCACCGCTCACCACAGCCATGCAACAACAGCAGCAGCAGCAACAACAACAGCAGCAACAACATCAGAAATTGAAGACAGGAGGAGGAGGAGGCGGACAGGGACAGGTGCAGGTGCCCGTGTCCGTGGGTGACAAACGTGTGCTCTACACCAGCCTGCTCAATGTGAAGCCGCTGCAGAAGAACAACACGGGTCAGATGCAGATGCAACTGGGTTCCGCGGGATTTCAGCAGGTGCTGCGTGGACGTCTCAACAACTCGGCAATTCTGACGCGCACTCTGCCACTGGGCACAACTGTTAACAGCACTGGCGGGGGAGGAGGAGGCAACGGATCCGGAAGTGGAGGAGGCACACCGACAACAATACGACAACTGGTTACGACTAATGCCAACAACAATGTGGCCAGTGTGGATGTGGTGGCAACAGCTGCTGGAGCCAAGGAGGTGGGCAAGACACAACAGCTGACTGTGGAGCAGGTTGGTCACATTGCCAACAGTGCCAACAATGGAGGCGTTGTCTTGCCCAACAACAACAATAGTAATAGTAACAACAACAATAATAACAATAATAGTAACAACAACAACAACAATAATAATAATAATGGCAACAGTGGCACAGCAACTGGAGCAGGCGCTAGTGGAAACGCTGGAGTAAGTGCAGCAACGAGCAATGTGAACGCGACGCCAACAATCAACAGATGAGACACGACGGAAGTCAGCAGCAGCTAACATGCAATAACAAATGCAGCTTGTTGCGCACTTCAACTGCTGCCCAGCGGCATCTCGCTTAGCCTGGCAACGACAACCACAACGACATCGACATCCTCGTCATCCTCCGCCGCTGGATCGAGTCCATTAATGCTGGCCCTGGGGCAACTGTTGCAGCCGCCCTCGCAGTGCTGCTGTGCGCTCTGCCTGGCGAAGCACGGCCAGAAACAGACGTCTGCCTAGATGGCAGCCACAACATATATACATATATATATAGTTATGTAGATAATATATAGCAAACCATATTCGATTTCTGAATATATAACTTTGAAAATTGTGAGAGAGAGCCAGCAACTTCCCCAACTTGAACTTCTCCTTCAACTCGCATAGATTTTTCAAATGCTTGTAACATATTTAGAGAGCAGAGAGCTGGAAACTGAGCGTGATTAGTTTACTAAACTCTTATGATTATATAAATGTAAATTGTACTTTGTAGATTTCTTTGCCTAACTTTTGCTTCAATTCGAGAGAGCATTAAAAGTATGTAGAAAAGAAATGTGAGAGAGTTAATTGTGTATAAAAACGAAGAAGGATTGAAATGAGAAAAAGCCACCAATAAAACAAAGTTCGCTTAATTTTAGATTACGTGTGTAAACAAGAAAACGATTCAGGTCTTATTTTCAAGATCGCCTAACCCTTAAAGCATTAATTATTAATTAATTAATAGAATCGCGCTCAGTTTTGCAACTAAACTATACTAAATAAAATGCAACAAACAAAAAGAAGGAAAGAAAACTCATGTGTTAAATAGCAAACTGTACATATTTGATAATAATTTTAAATGATAATGCTAATAAATATATTTAGTAATACAAGAAATGTAATGTTAGTTGGCATCTCAACACACACACACACAACAAACACACACACAACATGAACATTTGGCATCGTTGGCTTTTAATTAAAAAGCCTTTTTTGCCGTTTCAGAACCACGCGCTTTAGCAACGCTGCCACGCCCCATTGGGAGGCGTTTTGGCAGCGTGCGTTAACAAAAAAAGAAAAACAAATATACGAAAACAGAATATAATAATAATATAATAATAATTGTAATAATAATAGTAATAATGTTAATAATAATAATAATAATTGATATGAGAGAGAGAATGTGAAAAAGGAGAGGAAACATTTTTCAATGTACGTAAATTAAATTAACTTATGCTGTAACAAACAAACACATTAAACTACATTTAGTTATTTTAACTATGGAAACACAAATTCAAAGCAAGTGCAAGAGATAGAGAGAAGGAGAAAGAGGAAGAAGTGTAAGCGGAAGTAATGATAACGATAACGATTTAGTGATTATCGTAAGGGCGGAATTACTGTAAACAAACACACACACACACACACGCATACATAAAAACACACATACACACAACAACACTATTAATGTACGCTATTATTAATAATATTATTATTATTATTTTTATACAAGGTAATACTTTTAATTGTAATTGTAACTGCAAAAGCAAAATTTCAATGCTTGCGCATGAGTAAAAAAAATATTTTAAATCCAAAACAAAATGCAAAAAAATTAATAGTATACATATATATATATATATAAATAAATATATATAAATATATTTAATAATAAAATTAAATAAAGTATAATTAATATATGTAGCTGTACTTTCTTTAGTCTGTAATTTAGCTTCGTAAGAGCAAGCGATAATAAAAATGGAAACAAAAATGCAACTTAAAAACAAATTAATAAAAACAACAACCGAAAAACAAAAATCATAAACAACAGCAGAAAAAGAACTATACATAATTATTGCGATTTCAAGTAAAGAAAAAAAAAAACAAAAAACACATTGATTTAATTATTATTTTATTTATTTGTTTACATTTCAGTTGAGTTGAGAAAAAGAGAAAACACTCGATTTATCGAAGGCATTTCGTGAAAAAAGCTTTATACACTGAGAGAAATAAATCAACCCGACTTCCGCTATAGAAAACTAATGTCTCTTCTTGTCTATATACACATGATACACAGACACACAAAAATAAATATATATATACACATATGTAGTTAGTCGTATATGCGAATGATGAATGCATGTTTGTATATTGTACCTTACACATTATGTACTTAATACATATATATGTATATCGGCGACCCTTTAAGGAATTATAATACTCTATATATAAAAAGCATCCTGGCATCCATATAGAATTCATTGGGCTCCATTTGTTTGATTCATCATTCATCATTATTCTCTCCCCAAACTCCATGAAGAACATTGTGATGTGTACTTTTTGATTTGAATTTTGCAACTACAATTACGGGTAAATCACGAAAAATCTATTTAAGTATATAGTATATATACTTAACCTACACAGACACACACACAGACTGTTTAAAATTTCAATTGAAAAGATAAACAAAATTGATATAATGAATAAAATATAAATATTTAGATTTGAACTCTCGTTGCATGGTTTGTTTTCTCCGATTAATTTCAGCATTCACTAAATGGCATTATCGATAAACGATAACCGTTAAACAAGAGTAATCAATGTTTATCGACAATCGATTGCTCTGCAAAACAATAAAAAGTTTTTGGGAGGACCGACAATGGGATCGATAATTTTTTGAATTGATTTCGATTTCGATAACTTAAATACTCGTAACTGTAACTCTAATTCGCAATTTGATAACTGTAAATATGTATGTAACGGCAAAAATGTAATGTAATATTTTTTATATGTACTTAAAAGTTTTTTAAAATTTTCTTCTTCTTTTTGCATGAAGAAATAATTACACACACTGAGAAAAAAACAATAACAATATCAATACAGCCATTTTGCGTATTTGTATTGGAATGATAAACTTAAGTAAATTTGCAAATTGTTTACAGCGAAGAATACACACACACACACACACAAACACATATACAGTTGCAATTTCTGAACCCCTCAGTCCCTTCCCAAAAACAAAAACACCCCGAAATCGCATCTAAACTGTTTGATAACGCTTTCTAACTAACGGATATTGTAAAATTACCAAACGAGTATTAATAGCTTAGAAATTATGCATATAGTCTCTGTATAAAAATCTTCAACTATTTACAACTTGGTAAACCATTTCGTATATAGAAATATATATAAATTATATATATATATAGATGCAGACAACGTTCTCAGCTACGAATTCGACTCGAAATCTCAAAAAAAAAAAAATACAAAATTCCGCTTGTCGAACAGTTCTTTTGGATTCTTCAAAGTAATGAAGAATGGTTTTTTGAGAATTTGAATTGAAATCGTCATTCAGAACACGTCTGTTTTATAAATATATATATTTATTGAATAGTTATTGTTAGTAAATCAAATAAGAAAACTGGAAACGCTTGTTGTGGTAATTAAGAAAAACAAAAACAAAAAATCTGAGAAAAAAAAAAACAGAAATTACAATTAAAAAAAGAAAATATCTCATATGATAATCTACATAATAGAGAGACAACATAAACTTGGTACACTGTAAAAAATAAAACCAAACTAAAGCACAACATTATTATAAATAGTACATATAAATCGTATGTGAAATGAAAATAAATTAATGTTTATATAACAATAACAAATGGCGATAAGGCGATTTTAACTGTTTCCCCCATTAAAAATATACAATACTTACATAGAATCTTAACTACTCCTAATATAGTCTAGTTCTTATGGATACATATATGTCTATATATATATATACATACGTCTAATTAAGGACTTTGATCAAGGTATGCTAATTTCATCAACGGCGATTGAGAGAATTCTCATCATCATATTGACAGCTAAGTTAAACAATTTCAGCATGCGAAATAAAACTATGAAACCGACTTGATCTTCATATGAATCTGGGATAATACTGAAAATCTTAAAGGTAAGAGGGTTTTGGAAGGTTGCCTAAATGTGAAAGATATGGATTTATATGGATAACACCTCAACAATTTTTTGAGAGAATAATGAAAAGTGCAACATTTGGAGAAGTTGAGGAATTTGCTTCTTGGAAAATTAAGAGAAGTTATAAAGAGTATAGGATTGATGAGAACAATTTTTAAAGAAGTGCAAAAACTTCCTAAATAAAATTTCTAAATTTCTAATGTTTTCAGATTATAACTTTCCCTACTCTTAATCGGAGCCCAACAATGTTCATTGATTTCTGTGCACAGTTTGGCGCTGACAAATTAAAATTTCAAGCCGAGATCAATTAACACTCAACCAAAGAGAGACGGAGACGGAGACGGAATCTGAATGCGTTGACGGAGCTGCCAACCTGTTTGTTTACTTAGCGCCTCGTTAAGGCGCCAAAATCAATTAAGGCAATGCGAAAAAAACATTATACAGAAACCGAAACCGAATTCGACTCTCAAACGCAACTGTGAATAAATGAATGCCCAAATGTCCAGTTGAGTCGACATCAAAAAATGGCAATCGCTTTGTGCTTTGCATGCCACAAACTGCGTCTCGAACTTGCAACTTCGAGTTGGACGTCGAGCTGGAGTTGGCCGGTTTGGCTGTTGGCCAAGTTAACTGACTGTCTGCGTTTCGGGTGTGAAAACTGTTCGTTTTTCTTCTTTTCTGATTTTTGGCCCAGTAACAGAAAGTTGAAGCGAATATACGATTTGTGACTCTATTTTTTTTTTTTAATTATGTAAAAATTTTCAGCAAAGGGTTCCCCCTTGTGTTTTTCGAAACTTCAAAATTTTTAGCTTTAAATAAACTTCTTATGCCACAATTAGGTAAAACAACACTTAAAATTTAATATTAAGGGGTTTATTTTTTTTTTGTAAAAAAAATCATGCTAAAATGAGCACAAATTTGGACTTGTAAAGTTGCTAAGTCAATAGTCTAACCATCGTTCAGCATTTTAGATTTTTAAGCATAGGGTTTTTCGAAAATTCAAAATTTTAAATCTTAAGCTTTTTGCTATTAATCAACTCATTTTTTGATAGTAAGAATTAAACAAAAATTTTCCTTTAATTTTAAGCCGTTTTTTTGTATAAAATCCTGACTTGAGTTGACTTGTAAAGTTGCTAGACAAAAGTCTGAACAACTTCAAACTTTCATAACTTTAGCAAATCTGAACTGATTTCCAAGTGGAATGACATTATAATCATGATTTTGACTCTAAATTCAGAAACTGCATTTATTATTTATTAAAATTGGTTTATCTTTATTTTATATAATATTTTTTATTAATTTATTTATTTTTCATATTAGAACTGGGCATCCAGCAGTCGAGCAGCTTTGGTAGTAACATTTTCAATTTTTCCTTTTTTTTTTTAGTTGGCTTCGATTTGGATTTCGCATGCATTTGGTGCGTTTGAAGGCCCAAAACGCATTGGAGCTGGCCCAAAGCAATGGCTAAGACTGTGACTCTGGTGTTAACTATTTGAAAGCAACAATGCTGCAGTTGTCACTCATAGTTGTTGTTGTTGTTGTGATCTCGAAAGAGCAACGGAAGCTCATTTTGTTGTCATGTCGAGGTGTCATGTTGCCAATGTTCCAGCTGCCGGTTGCCAGTTTGCTAGTTGGCCTGGCCAAAAGGAAAAGCCATCATCCATGAAATGTTCGTTAACGGTACGTTGACACTCCCATATCAAGATGTGTCTTGAGTCCCCCCCCCCCAAAACCACATGTAAATCTCTGTGACCTTTGAGCCCGTGCAACAAAATGTTGCATATGCTGATTAGCATATTTGCTTTGGCCTGGCCCACAATTGAAATCTCATGCACTGATTAGGTCGCATTAGGCCACAATTAACTAGAGGCTCTTCTGGAGCTGGAGCTGGAGCACATATGCCGAGTTGAGTGAGTGAGTGCTCCCCACGAGGGTCGCTCTGTAAGTTGCGAACAACTATGAAACTTGCGGTTCCCCTAAAAAAATCCATTTGTTTAATTTCTTAATCTGTTATATAAAACTTTGTTTTACATTAGAAAAATTAAAAAAAAAATACAATTTTTTTAATTATATCCCGTGTGGTAATTTAACAATCTTTCAAAACTTTGAATTCTCATAACTTTTATTGATTCTACATTAAAATTTTTTTCAATATAATGTTTTTCAAAAATTTCCCGATTTTCCATACTTAAATTCCATACTTTCCAAAATTCGAGGTCTCATAACTTTGTCCAATTTTAAAATATTTAAAAAAATGTATTTTTGATCACTGTTTGGTTCCTAAATTCATTCTACTTTTAAATTTTTTCAAAAATTTGACGATTTTCAATACTTACCGCCATACAAATTTTTCGAATCTTTGAAATCTCGTGACTTTGTCAAATTTTAACATATTTCAATTAACTAAGTCTTTTTGATCATTGTCTAGCCTCTTAATTCATTCTGCCTTAAAATTTTTGCTTATTTGATGATTTTTAAAATTTTTCAATATTTTACGAACTTTTTAAAACTTATAGCTTTCTCAAATCTTAACATATTCCGATGAAAAATGTCTTTGTAAACATTGTTTAACATCTAAATTCATTCTGCACTTAAATTTTTCTTAATTTTGTGTTATAGAACCATATAGAAAACATTTTCAATTGACTTTTGTCATCTCAAAAAAGTGTCTTAAAACTAAATAATTAAAAAGCAATATTTTTTTTAAATATTTATAGTTTAAAAAGAGAAGTAGGCTTGGTAAACTTAACCAGATGTACGTTATATTTAAGCAACCCTCGCAGTCATCCTCATTTTTCAGCCTCGACATCGACATCGAATTCGACATCGACAGCTCGCTCTGGGTCACAATGGAGCTTTGGGGCTGGAGACTTGGGTCTCTTGGGGTCTATGGGGACTTGGGGACTTGGGGCATGCCTAATTTGATTGCGGGCCATAGATTTGTGTCTGGCTTTTGGCAAACGTGACTGTGAGTTTAGCTCTGCGATTTGGATGTCTACTCCTTTTCCTTTTTCTCTTTCCTCTCCCTTGCTCCCGCTCCCTCTCCCGCTCCTTCTGCTCCTGCTCCTGTTCCCTCTGTGAATCTCCGAGTGCTCGCCACAATTTTCGCTTGTCGTATTTCGCTTTTAATTGGCTACATGACGTGCCAACTGCGCCTAGGACGCCAACTAACATGGATTCCACAAATGCAAAGACATGGATTCAACTCCGGCTCCGTCTCGGTCTCCGACTTGGACTCCATTCCCATCTGAATGCAATCTGAATGGTAGCTGCTGACTCTGCGCCATATTTTGCACTCAATTCCAGATTCTACAGCTCCTCCTCCTCCTTGTTCTTCTCCTCCTCATGGGAAGGTGTTGTAGCCCCGATTTTCACTCGTTTGTTTTGGTTTGTTGTTTGTTGTTGTCGTTGTTGTTTGCTGACTGCTTCGTTAGCGTTGTCATGAGTTGATTTAAGCCACTTTTGTTGGCCTTCTTGCTCAGCCCCTCCAGCAATTCTTCTCCTTGAACCAAGTTCATGATATTTTCAAGCTCTAAATTTATTAGTCACAATCTAACAAAACAAGTGTAAACATAAGTAACTTGGCTAAAGAAAATGTAAATTGTTTTATCACACAAAATATGGAGAACAAAATATCCAAATTTGTAATTGGTAATTTTTTCAAAGTTATGGAAATTAAAAGTTTAAAGTGTTCTAATAAAAAAAAAATTGTTTAAGAGAAAAACCAAAGAAAAGTCTGGAAAATTAAAATAAAATAAATAATAAAATAAACTTTTGTCAGTGATTTTATGCCTTTGAAAAATGTCTAGTATTGTGACGGAAACAGTGTCTAGGAAAGTAAAATCATCATCAGTGAAAAAAAGAATTCTTGCAGCAACACAGAGAATATTAACAAATTCTAGAAGTTTATATACTTTTTATTGTGCAGCAAAAAGCAATAAAAAAAACTTTTTTTGGAATGCCACCAACTAATTCATTGTAAGCAAACATAAAAGTTAACAGTTTACAAATCAATTTGCAGCTGAATACCAATTTTAATCAAAGTATCTATTATTTCTAACATAAAGTTCAGAAAATAAACAAGGGGAAACATTAAAAAAGGACACACTTAAATTAAATTGGCTAAATAAAATTAACGAAAAGAAATAAAAAATTGCAATGACGTTCCGAAAAGCACTTTCGCTGTGATTTAGCAGATTTATCGATTTGAAGCCAAAGTATCTATTAATTCTAACATAAAGTTGAGAAAATTAGCTAGGAATACTTAAAAAACGGACACACTTAAATAAAAATGGGTAAATAAAATTGGCGATGGAAAATAAAATTTTCAAAGACGTTCCGAAAAACAGTTACGCTGTGATTTAGCAGAATTTGAGAAAATTTACTGAAGGATACTTAAAAAAAATTGCACACTTAAAATAAAATGGGTAAATAAAATTAAAGAAAAAAAGTGAAAAATTGTAATGACGTTCCGAAAAGCACTTTCGCTTTAATTAATCAGATTTATCGATTTGAAAGCAAAGTATCTATTATTTCTAACATATTGTTAAGAAAATAAGGTTACTAAAAAAAAGGAAACACTTAAATTAAAATGAATATATAATATAAATTTCTCGAAAGAAATTAAAAATTGCATAAAGGTTCCGAAAAACACTTTCGCTGTAATTTAGCAGATTTATCGATTTGACGCATTTATCGATTGACAGTTACTTTGCTAGCCAATTTTGTTGTTGTTGTTGTTGTTGTTGTTGTTGTTTTTGAGCCCGTTTGTCGAGCTGTCTGTCAAACTCGGAATGCATCAAGTGTCGTCGAGCTGTCAACGGAAAAATCAGTTCTAAGCAAATATCAATAGAATTGTGTTGGTTTCTTTTTTGGCCATGTTGACATTTTTGGCCAGGACAGAAGCGAGGCAAAAGTTAAATGAGCTTTCGGGCCAAGTTTGATCGATTCTCAGTCTGGTCACAGTTCAAAAATTATTTATTATTTGTGATATGTGATTATTCATTTACTTTTCGACCTTTCCCCCCCTTCAGAACAGACGCTTTTAATGGGCTTCAACCCCGTCGATCCCTTGAATGAAATCCGTCGCACAATTAACCGTTAACCGCTCACCGCTCAACGTTAACCGTTACCCGTTAACTGTTAGCCATTAAGTGTGGAGCAACCGACCAACATTTGGCTTAATTGCGAATCGGAGTCGCTTTCATCGCTGGCATTTGGCGGGCAAAAAACTTTTCACATTTCGCATTTCGCATTTTGTTATGCAGCTGCCGAGGCCGAGGGCCAAATGCTCTGTTATCTGCGCTACACTGACAAAAATGCACATGCAAAATGAAAGGGAAATGTTTCCGAGTGACTAATGGAATAATTTATTTTATTTATGTGATGTTAAAAATGTATAAAAATTAAAATAAAATTAAGTTATAAAATATAATACGTTATTAGCATTATAGGAATTATAACTTTAAATTTAATTGAAAGAATAAAAAAATTATTAAATTAAGAATTAAAATATAGGAATTAAAATAATAAGAAATATTGATGGATATTTGTAATCTAGAAGACACTGTTATCTGGCTACACTGAGAGAAATCAACTTGTACAAAAATAGAGAAATATTAATGGAAATCTTGGTCCTTAGAAAAAAGACTTCTGGCTACACTGAGAGAATTCAACGAGTCAAAAATCATACTCTTTATAAAAAATTTACAGAATTTACTAAAAGGGTCACTTTTAAAATAATGTGTGTGCAAGTATTGAAAAAGGGATTGCATGAATTTTGAATATTTTCATCTTTTGTAATTGTTTTATTCCCATATTCACACTCATTCGATCTTCAAGAGCTTCCGTTTGGAATACATTCTGAAACTTTTAGCTTAACCTTTTCATTTGTAGCATAATTATATTGTTAATTTTATAATCCTATTTTCGATTTTGTAATGCATCTAGATTTTAAAGCAACTGGATTTTTCAAGTTACATAATTAAAATATTTTGCAATATAATTATTTTGTTTATTTTATAATCTTATAATTTTTGAGTTCTTAGTTAAATACGAATAAAATAGTAAATAAATTTTTTAACTGAACTTCTTCCATCTCTAATATTTCTCCAAATGCTTAAAGCTTTTAAGCTGCTTTCTGCATCAGCATCAGCATCTGCATTTCTGTAGCATCCACATCCGCATCCGCATCCACATTTCAGCATTTCTGCATCTGCATTCACTTGCGCATAACCTCAAAAATGAGTTCGTCATGAACAAATCAATTTTGCTGCGCACTGAAACCTTTTTTATTTTTTCCCAAAGACCGTTAAATGTGGTAAAAATGCAAATTCGCAGCGAAGAGAAAAAAGATTTGCCACATTTTGTTGCACACAGAGTTCCTGTCTGCAACTGCAACGGCAACGGCAACTGAGTTCGACCTTTGACCTTTGTTGTTGCTGTTGTTGTTGTTGCCCTGGGGGCTGCAAAAGTCGAAGCAGGTGGAAAGATCATCACCATCGCCGTTGTCGTTGTTGTTGTTGTTATCGTTGTCGTTGTTGCAATTGTTTGGCGTTAATAGTTTTGTTGTTGCTGTTGTTGTTGTTGCTGTTGCATATTTCCATGCTGATGATTAAATTGCGATAAATTTTGAGCAAATTGCAATTCGTGTACAACAAATTGCAAAGGCGTCAGGATCTTGGCCAGATACGTCTGCATAACATCAACTTGGTTTATACGGCAGCTAAATCTGATTTCAAAAAAATCTCATCAGCTTAACTTTTTTTTAATTTTTTCAATTAATTGCATATTTGTAATTGCTTAATAAAATTAATTTCAATATATTTTAGGGATTCCAACCTAAGATAATCATGAAACAAAGCAACCAATATTAAATATCAAAAAAAATTATGAAGGATTTCACAAAGTGTATCATTTATTGAAATAAATAAAATTAATAATAATAACATATGCATAAAATAAAAGTAATCTTATATTGATTTGTTGAATATATAAAATATTTCCAAATTTTAGTTATTCATTTTTTTGAAGCTGGAAATAAATTTGAGATCAAATCTCCGAGATTTCAAACAGTGGTTTTTCAAAGTAATGCTCTTCAAAATCTCTAGAAATTTGTGAATGAATTTATTATTATTTTTTAAACAAATTTTTAAAGTTAAGCTAAAAAATGGTAATAGAGTTATTTATTTAATAAAATAATAATAATTAATCAACCTAACACATGTAATAGATGATTTTTAGAAGCATGTTTAATAACTCACTTAAGAGTTGTTAAACAAATTGATTTCATGTTAAGCGATTCAAGCTGCCGTATAAACTTGCTGTTATATTGCAACGTCTTGTGGGCGTTCCACTGCATAGAGAGTGAGAGAGAAAGATATGGAGATTGGGTGAAAGCTCTTCCTCTTCGCTGTCAAAGCTTCAAAACGAATCTCGCTTTATCAGCGATAAATCAAAAATTGTGCAATGCTGCGAGCATTTTAGCCTGGCCAAGACAACAATTGACACATGAGACAGGCACAAATGGACAGAGGGAGACGGACAGACTGACAATGTCCTTACTAAAGAACAGAAGAAGGAGAAGGCGATGGAGAAGGAGAAGAGGGAGGCGTAGACGGCATGCGATTGAAATTGAATGGTTTAAATGGTCATTTCAATGGCTGCAATTTAACAAGCCATAATTAGTTGATTGTTTGTGTATACATATATAAAATAAACAAGCAACAACAACAACAACAATAACATACGACGAGTTTGTTATAAACGCCAACTGACAATTGACATTTGCATAGGCAGCGCGCTGTTGACGTCGACGTCGCATCGCGTCGGTTAAATTGAAAGGACTTCGAGGTCGCGGTAAATAAGCATAAATAAGCAGGCGTTACAAACTGTTCACACACACACATACATACAACTAAATGCACGCAAGCAGCGCAGTCACAGCGCAGCGAGGCCATCACACACATGTCCATGTCACATGCTCTGCTGCTGCGCTGCGCTGCTTTTGCTGTCAGCGCATTCGGTTCGCCTTGTCCGCCATATTGTGTATTTGTCTCTCTTCTCTTCTCTCTGTCACGCTGCTGAAAAAAAGCTCAACCGCATGCACCGTTACTGTTCTGCTTTGTGTGCTATTTATTAACCTTTTATTTAATGCTATTTGCTTAGGCGTATTACCACAACAACAAAGAAGCCAACTGACGACAGGCCATCGCCTTGCAATTACCCCAACCCCGCTCCTGAGGTTGCCTTGAAAGCTCTCTCGCCCTCTCTCTCTTTGTGTGTCTCTTGTATGTAATTAGGTGATTGTCTGTCCGGTTCAAATGTCGCGTTTGTTTGTTTCTTTCGCCTTTCGCGTGTTCACTACGCTCTTTTGTAGCTTACGTAGTTACATTCACATGTATGTGTGTGTGCATTATGCACTTGGTAGTTGGCACAATGGAGTCGGCAAATTGGAATTCAAATTCAAATTGGAAATGGAGCGTCAAACGGATCGTTAAGGCGGAGCGACAACTTGCAACTAATTAGACTTGATTATAGCCTTTGATTGAATACTGTAAACTGTATGAATAAATGCACTAAGACGCCATATGTATTCATTTCGATTCATATTATATTCTCGGTTATTGTGACATTTAAAGACCCAACAATTTTCCACTACAATAGCTATTCTGATTGGTTTGTCAGAGTGTGAGTTCCAATTAACCAAAATATTGTTGTTGATATGTAGGAAGGACCTTTTATCCACACTCTATGAATGAAAATGATTAACATTTTTATTAAAAAAAAAAATACCTTTTAATTGAGAAGTGAAGAATTGACATTTAAAATGGAATTGAAAAAATATTCTTAAATTAAATTTAAATAAATAAATTAAAAAAATAATAAAAATACTTAATATTAGCGTAACGTTGAGTCGTATCTCCATTTTAAAAAAAATATTATTATTTTGTATTCAATTAAATAATATTTATATTATTTTTATTTTCTTTTTATTAAATAATTTTATATTTAATTTTCTTACACATTTTAGCTTAGCTTAATAAAATCATTTTTCTTTAAACACATTTAAAGTAACTTAATAATATGTTATTATTAGAATTCTTAACTAATTTCTAATTAGATAACTTGTGCACTCTATATTTAAGTTAGATTGCCAGTAATTTAATTGCCAGTTACTCAGTCCAATCAGATTGAATCGAATGGACTCCTGCAACATGTCCAATTAGAATCAATTTGCATGGCAAGTGGAAAATCGTTTAGCTGTCAATTAAAAATACAATTTCCACATGGCTGTTTATTGATTTTCACTCGCTCAAATGTCGTGGACAGGGGGAAGGGTAAGTCGAAGGGGTGGGAGTTGTAGCTTTGAAGGGCAATCAACGGTTTTCATCATGTGTTAATTGCAATTAGACCAATTGGATGTGTGTGTATAATACATAAGCATATTTCGATGTTTGCCTGTCAATGGACAAGACAAACATAAATTGAGAGACAAAATGAAGCTCAAAACATGACAAGAAATCAAAGCAAAGCAAATCGAATCAGAATGCGATGCCAATTGGGAACTGTTGCGCAACACAAATTATTAATTTAAGCGCAACAGTTGTAGCCATTTTGTAAACTGACTTATGACATGGCCATGTTCATTGTTTGGCTAAACGACATTAGACACAACAACAAACAACGAAGAACGGAAAACGACAACAATCGCAATAATAAATGCTACGATTCGATTAAAAGATCAGCCACAAAACTGCAATTCAAATAAGATTGACAATGAGCGCTGCGCAGCCTAACAAGGCCTGCCAACGAGAGAGAGAGAGAGCGAATGCGACTGCAAGTGCGAGCGAGTGAGCATGCATTGTATGCTGCAGTCAAAGCTCAGCTTTGCTCTCTTATGTTGCTTGTTTGTAAGCTACATACATTTTTGCGCGTCAGCGACGACAGCACCAAAAGGTTCTCTCCCTCTCTCAGTCTGTCTGTTTGTCGCTCTTTTCATGGTTGCCCAAGTCACAGACTGCGCTGCGCTTTGTTTAAATAAAAGCCTCTTTAAGTTTATCTATTGGGTCGCATCTAAATTGTGTGGGGAGACCCGTCGCTTTGTGCGATTATGCTATTTGTTGCTGCGACGACTTCGCAGTCGGCAGTCGGCAATCGGCAATCGGCAGCGACGGCGACTGCGATTCTCTTGTAATGTTTTGCCGGCGTCTTTTATTTTTATGCTGTTGCTTTTGCTTTGGGTCTTGTTACTGTTGTTGTTGTTGTCGTTGTCGTTACTTATTGCTTGTGTTGTACGCTTCATGTTTTGATTGTATTTATTTTAGTTTGAGTAACTTTACTTTTTGCTGCTGCCGATGCCGCTGCTTCAGCTGCTGCTGCCGCTGCTTCAGCTGCCGTCCATTTCTGATGAAGATTTTCTGCGCGATTAACTGGCGAGATCAACTTACGCGCACTCCACGCGGCGTCTTTTATGTGAAAAGCGTTTCGTGCGCAGCTTTAATCATGTCTCTCTTTTCATGGAACGACAATGCGAGGGGTGGGGGCAGGGAGATAGAGGAGGGGGGTTAATGGAGTACATAATGGGGGGAACGGTTTGCGATTTCGCATTGCTCAAGACATTTGAGCAATTGCGTTTAATTTTATTCATAATTCGTGTCTAGGGTTTCTCAACCGCTTTTAATTGCTGTTTAATTGTTGCCTTTTCGCTCTCCCTCCCCATGTCTCTCACACTCTCTCGGTCCCTCACTGAACTGCCATTTTAGCTATTTTATGTGTACGTAGATCTAGCTATTTTTTAATTGAAAAAGCTAGCTAATTTGAAGTTAGGCCAGTTTTAAAAATGATGACAGATATAACCAGTTTATAAAATTCGTAAAGTCAAAAATAAAACTATTTAAAAATCTAATTTTTTTAAGATGTTTTATAATATTTTAGCCATTTCGAGCTAACAAATAAGCTATTTTGGCCCTTGAAATTGTGACAACACTGTGTGTATATTTATGTTGTGATCAGAGCTGAAATTAAGCTTGATTAATTTGTTGGTTGCGTTATCGACGCGTCGGCATCTGGGCCCGAATCGGACCCCGACCTCTTACGGGCCAACAAAGTTATTAAACTGGATTGGGTGTGCAATTGGGGCGTGGCACTGTACGCTGGCCAGATAACAAAGCGTGGACAGCTTTCGATGCTGGACGACGACGTTGGCATCAAGTAAATAAAAAACAAAATTAAAAAAACCTACACTGGAATTTCTATTTTATGGCCAACGGATGTTGTCTAAAGAGCTATAAGCAATGTTTTAATGGGCCATTTTGAAAGATGCCTGCCGATAAGCTAAATACCTAAACGTGGCTTATTAATTGGCAAGCCTGCATAACCCTACAAACAAACAGTTGGTCAAGTAAGTGCTTAGACAAGTTACAAAATACGCTTATTTGATTTACCGAAAAATTATCTTTTCTTGATTTTTAAATTTGAAATTAAAATTAAATTAACTTTTTTTTGGTCAAAATAATAACTTTACATAGTGTAGCTATTCCATTGGAATACTGGAACACACACCTTGCTTAATGCTTTAAATTTTCCAAATGCAACCTAAACTCATGCAGTTTCATGGGCCAATTAGACAAGCTCACACACACACTCACACACTCTCTCTCACACACACTCACACAGGCATGTGTGTAAATCAGACAAAAAGGCATCAAAAACAATTATGAAATCACAGCAGATGTTGGAACACAAATTGTGGTGGTGATTTATAAAGCGCAGACTAAAAACAACAACAATGACATCAAAAAGCGAAACAATTTTATTTTTTGTTCCCAATTTTTTTTTTTATTAAATAAGCAAAACGAAAGACATGAAAGAAGGCAGCAAAAAAAGTAAGAGGAGCAACAACAAGACACAAGCATGTGGCATGTGTTACACATTCACACACATTCGCAACACACACGCACAAATATTTTGTATGTGTGTGCGAAGAGGATGGAGGATAGCACTAAAAGGACTGCAGATGCGCAGCCACAAGCCAGAAACTTATGTACGTTGGGAGATTTACGACTTAAATGCTGCAGCGCATAATCAAAAAGACAAGCTATCGAAACAACAGCAGCCTCAGCAGCAGCAGCAGCAGAAGGAGCTGAAGGAAGCCGACTGAAAACAGCGACGCGACGCTGGCAGTGCACTTAATTAACAAATATACAAACACTTAACATAACCTCAACTGACAGCCTGGTCAGGCGTTGCGTCGCGTCGTTGGCAGAGTACTGCAAGAGCGGGACAACGCTAGTGGCAATGCCGAAAATGCCCCACACCCTCACACGCACACACCAATACAAGGCGAGTGCGCTTGCTTGCTGCTCATTGGATGTTCGAAATTGCGAGAGAGCAGCGAAAAAGAGAGAGCGAGAGAGAGAGAGCATGCATTGTGTATGCATTGTGTGTGTGTGTGTGTTTTGTTCTTATTGCCGTTCCGGTTTTGGGCCCTGCGAAACGAGCTGGCGACTGTGCGCTCTCTTGCTCATTTTCGCCGTCTCGTTTAGTTGCAAGTTCGCGGGAGCTTCAGTTGGTTCAGCTGACTGGCAGAGCGCACGTAACGGAAACCGGGCGAGAGTTTTTATTATTATTATTATCGTTTGTTTGCTTGTCTGTCTCGACTGACGGAACGCTGTTAATAGTTTTTATGCTTTTGGAAATATTGAAAGTGAGGCGCGACGTAAGTGTGTGTGTGGGAGTGAGAGTATGCACTAGTTGTGAATTGTAAATTGAAATTGTGTGTTATTGAAAAATGCCGACGGCTTTGCAGCTGCTCAAACAGGGCTAACAGACATTGCCACGCCCAGGGGCGGGTGGGCAGACAACATTTGCAACAGCAACAAAAGTAATTAAATAAAATTGTGTGTGTTCAGCTAAAAATCATTCAATTGTGTCGACGATGCTGACGGCGACTTTTTAAGTCAAAACCTGGCTGCACTTATGTCCACGCTGGCCACAAGTCGCCAACCGACGCTGAATTTGATCCTGAAACGCACAAACCGACAAGAGGAACAGGAAACGGCAACGAAAGCGAATCCAGCCGTGGTTGCAATGCATCCGGATTGCTTGCCACTGCCACTGCCACTGGCAGCAAGTGGCAGCCACAGTGGCAACAGTCCACAGCTGCAGCAGCAGCCCGAAGATGATGGCGACGAGGATGCCGAAGGATCTGCCTGCGATGAACGGCATTTGGTCAACATTCTGGATGAACCGAACGAAGAGGATGAGGATGGGGACGGGGATGGGGAGGAGGAGGAACTCGAGCTCGAGCTCGATGATGCCGCCAGTTGTTGCAGCGAGAACAGCGTGCTGAGTGTGGGCCAGGAACAATCCCAGGTGGCAGCTGCCGCACATGCCACAAGGCAACGTTTGCTCATGTCGCAGCTCTATCGTCCGTCGGCCTTTAGCAGCGTCTCGCATTCCATGCAACAACAACATGCGTCGTCCATGTCCATGCAGCATCTTGGCCAAGTCAGCGATGATGCCTCCCTGATAATGGCGCACACACCGGCCAGCTTCCAGGAGGAATTCCTGCGCAAGTCCCAGCTCTATGCGGAGGAACTGATGAAGCAGCAAATGCAACTGATGGCGGCGGCCAGAGTTAATGCTCTCACGGCGGCTGTGATGCCACTGGGCGGACTACGCGGTCCCAAAATGATGACGACGCAACAGCTGCAAATGGCGGCAGCGGCGGCGGCGGCAGCGGCAATGAGACCCACAACAACAACAACAACGGCGCTGACAACGACAACGGGTCAGGATGCACTTGCTCAGCTGACGGCGACGGCGCTGGGCATTGGAAGTGCGGCTGGAAATCCGCATCAGTTGCTCATGCAGCAGCAGCAGCAACAGCAGCAGAATTTGTCACATGCCTTTCAGCAGCAAACTCAGCACAACAACAACAACAACAATAATAACTACAATAACAATAACTTTAATAATAATAATAATATTAACAATCTCAGAGCTGAAGAGCGCGCTCTCAAATTCAGCATTGATAACATTTTAAAAGCGGACTTTGGCAATCGCTTGCAACAACGTTTGGCCGCAAGTGGCGCCGCCGCTGCTGCTGCCGCCGCTGTGGGCGTGGCACCGCTGAAGGCGCCCAGAAAGACGGCGAAACCTTTGAACTTGGCCCAAACGCAGCAGCAGCAGCAGTTGCAAACACAGCCCAGCCTGAGCTTCTCCAGCTCGCTGGCCAACATCTGCAGCAACAGCAACGACTCCAACAGCACCGCCACCAGCAGCAGCACCGCCAACAACAACAATCCGCCAACGTCCGCCATCGATTTGGTCAAGTCGCCCAATGCCAATGCCACATCGCCGGCGCCAGGCAGTAAAACAGGCGAGGATGCCGCAACAGGAACGGGATCGGGAACAGGATCGGGATCGGGATCGGGAACTAGTTCCACGCCCATTGTGTGGCCAGCGTGGGTTTACTGCACGCGTTACAGCGATCGTCCCAGTTCAGGTGAGTTCCGTTTTGTTTTGGGATTGCAATTAGAAAATATCGAAGATAAAAACTCGATAACAAGATATCGAGTTAAAAATTTAATTTTTAATCGAAAGGTGAATTTTAATAAATTCAATTGGTGTGTTAAAAAAAACCCAATTTTAACGGAGTGAGACTGGACAAATAGTATCGAACTTGTAATCGGGTTAAAAATTTAGTTTTTGATCGAAAAACTCAAATTGATTGAATTTTAATATTGAGGGGAATGTGTCTAAAAAGTAACGATATTGTTATCGGGCTAAAAATTAAATTTAAATAACTTATTACAAATAGCATATTCATTTAATATCACTGAATATTGTTTATATCAATATTGGGCAATTCAGTTAATGGAAAGGAATGGGATGGGAAAGTATCTAAATTGTTATCGGGTTAAAAATGTAATCAAAGTTCTTAGTTTTAACACAAAAATAATAGTTGAAACACCTTTCGTCTAAGAAATGTTCTTAAAAGCAGAGAATAGATCTTGATTGTTAACCTAGTAATTTTTGTGTTGTTTTCTAAAAGATTATTAATTTTATAAAAAAGTCAGATATTTTAAACAAATATTCTTGATTTCTTGTCAAGTCAATGGCCGTGTTCACCAGAACAAATCGACAACAGAAAATCGATGAAATTTGCATGATTATTCTGGTGAAATGCAGTGATTAGCAATCATGATTTCAAATTTTGTGATGTATGATGACTGAAAATTCATCACCAAAATAGTACGCTGAAATTCTGTGATGTGATGCTTTGTTATCGAACAAACAAAATACATGATTACTGATTGATTAGTTCTGGTGAACACGGCCAATATTTAATTGATTATTTTTCAAACAACATAATAATTTATTATGCTTTTTACTTACATCAAAGTGCAAATTATGCAATAAAATAGTAAACATTAGTGGTGGAAAAATGGTTTATTTAAGATCGCGCCCAGATATTTCTATCATCGATAGTTTTTTTGCCAAAAATATCAAGAAAAATTATAATTTTTTCATATCGAAATATGAACGATATTGATATTTTTAAAAATATCAACAGCCCTATTTAGTCGAGAGAATATTTTCAACTTTCTTTAATTCGATTATAGCATTTCAACTAGATATCATATTGCTGTCTTATCGATACTGCTTGGAAATGTTGTTGACAAGCGTGCCAGGGAATCTCTACAATTTGGACAAACTGATAGTGCAGCTATTTAGAATGCTGAGTGTGGGGAGTGTTGAGTAGTTGAGTGGTTGAGTGGTTGAGTGGCTCGTAAACAGTTGAGCAAACAAGCTGGCAACCACAGAGCACAGAGCATTCCCGTTTCCCAATTCTCCACTTTCGACTCTCCTGGCGTCAATCTGCAGCTCATTAGTTTGCAACCACCACGAAAAACAACCAAATAAAGGGCAACACAGCCATGACACGCTCATTCCACACCACATACATATACATACACTACACACACACACACTCACACACACACACAAACTCACCCTCACCCTAAAACCTTTACAACCACTTTGGACTCATGAAGTGTCTGCTCGAGTGGTTTTTATGTCCTTATGGCTTATGTAACATAACTTAAGCTCATTATGCGCGTGCTTCTCTCCCTCTCCCGCACTCTCCCCCTCTCTCTCTCTCTCTCTCTCTCTCTCTCTGTTTCTCTGGGGAATCGTGGCACTCATGAATTTAGTTTATGCCACCGCAGAGAATTTTCGTGTAATCGTTTGCCTAATAATTTGATGTGGTCTCTGCATTATTATCCTTTTGTCCTGCCTCGAAAGAGGGTTGCATTTCCACCTTCACGTCACTTCCAATGCCTTTCTCGGCTAGTCATTTTGTTAGCCATTCCCATTAAGTTGGCCTAATAACAGCGCATAGCATATGTTTAATATTAAGTAATAAATCAATGTGCCTAAAAGCTAATTACGAGTATTAAATGGAAGACAGTTGGGAAGCTCTTAAATAATTTGAGTGTGGTTTGTAAAAAGTCATTCCAATGGATTACTGGAACGTTGGAATGTATGAGAAATTGTGGATTATTTGCCAATATAAATGTTAATAATATTATTTATTTTAAGCAATATTTAAAACTAATTATAAAATAAACCATATTCCAACTTTAGTTTGAAATCATTCCAACTATTTACACGCTGGAATGTTGGAATATGGTGTAATTGGCATTCGGTTGAAAGTTCCAGAAACTGATCTTAATTTAAAGAAAAATCGGCAGTAAATTAATATTTACTTTATCAAAATCAATCACTTATCATGTTATTGTATTCCCTTTTGTGTCTAGAGTTTCTGTTTTGAATTTCCATTGCCTGGAAGATGTTTAAATGACTTTCCAGTAGTCTAAAGTAATTATTTTCCCGAGTTATATTTGTTTTTTGTTGCGTATTCAGATCAGATAAGTGCCAGACTTTGTCATACTCGTAGTTATTCATTAGGCACTCATTCATTGACTGTTATGGATTCATTATCTCTCTAGTTTTTTAAACCTATTTTGTTCCGGCAATTTGCTCATTACTCTGATTAATGTCACAGGCATTTGAGTAATTGCGAGCACTCAGTTGTCAACAGAGTTTTAGCCCCATCTATCCACATATTCATACCCATACCCAAACCCATGCTCATATATTCGTATACTCGTATTCATTCCAATCTCGAATCCAGAAAGTTGAGTGCATAAATCTACGCTTTTTTTTAGGTGGGTTTGTCGCGTTCGCTAATTAACCACAAAACGAAACGAAACGAAACGAGGCATTTTCCCCTCTCTCTCTTTTTTTGTTTGTTTGTTATTGTTGTCTCTTTCTCCACTCTTTTTTTGAGGTGTGTTTATTATGCACTTTTTTTTTTGTTGCTTTTGGGATTTTTAAATTTAGCGTGACTAAAACGAGATCTCGATCGCACTGCGGTTCCATAATTTGAATGAATGTTGTAGGCGATGGCGTCGACTTGAAGTTGAAGTTGGAGCCGAAGTTGCAGTTGAAACTGGAGTTTCTTTCAGCTGCAACAATGATTTAGCGTGAGATTTGCCCAACAACAACAACAACAATAACAATTTTCGATAAAGCGGCCACAACAAAATATCATTTAAATGCACACAAAATTCCAAAATACAGCTCATAAATTTGACGCTTTTGAAAAATTGTCGTGGCAGCGACACGAAAAAATATTAAATATTATTAAAAGGTGTTAATTTGACAAATTAATGCTACGTGAGTGTAAGATATTTCATGGAGTTTAGATGACTCTGTAAATAACAAAGAAGGAATTTAGATATAACTTTTAAGTCTTGTAGCAGACGCTATTCAAAAAAATCTATAAAGTGTTTAAAGTGTAAATATTTATTAAGTTATCTTTTTGACTATTTCTTAAACTGCTAATTTTTGTTTAGTCTGATTGATTTTTTTTTAAATCACATTAAAGCTTTACATGATATTAAATAATTTCCAAGTGCTTGCAGCTTTATTAAAAAGCTTTTAAATTATTTTAAATACATAACTGTGTTATTTAAATCAGATTAAAAAGCACCTCAAAGTCTAATATTATTTAAACATAATATAAAAATAAAGTTTTAACAGCTAATCAAATTAAGTTTACAATATTTATAACTGGAATTTCTGCTTGTTAAAAGCTTCATACATTATTTTTATAATTAATTAAATTTTAGATGAAAGCAGATAAAGTTTTGTTAAATTTGCTCTCAGATTTATTTCAAATAAAAGCTCTTTTCGCTTTATTTATATTAAATCAACGCACATTGCAGCTTTACATGATATTAAAGCTGTTTTCCAAGTGCTTACAGCTTTGTTAAAAAGCTATTAAATTAACTTAGGGACAGATTTAGACAGCTGTGATTTTTTAATCATATTCCAAAGCACCTGTAAGCTTTATATTATTTAAACATCATATTTAAATTCAGTTGTTAGTGCTAATCAAATTAAGTTTAAAATATTTTCAACTGAAATGTTTACTTGTCAAAAGCACATTAAAGCTTTACATGATATATATTATTAATTAATAATAATTTAAGATGAAAGCAGTTAAAGTTTTGTTAAATTTGTTCTCAGATTAATTTGAAACGAAAGCTCTTTTCGCTAAATTTATATATGTGAAATCAAAGCACATTAAAGCTTTACATGATATGAAGGTTTTTCACTCACTTTTTTCCAATTCTTAGAGTTTTGCTGAAGTGCTGAGTGTTTATATGTTTTCTGCTCTAAGATATGATTAGGCGATGTTAACACTCTCTGGGGCTAAAAGCTTTTACAGCTTGCTCTGGCTGCCAATTATATATGGCTAAGACAGCTAACAAACTCGATAAACTCTGGGCCACCTTGGACCTGGCAATTTGCACATTTGTCCAGCACTTGGCGCTCATTTAACAGTAGCCTCTGAAAAAGAACAGCAGCCGTAACAGCAACGATCGCCACTGAACCATTAAGTAATTTTCAATTTGGCCAAAAACGAGGCAACAACAATGAACAACCAACAACAGAGAACAACAACCAACAACCAACAACGAACAACGAACAACAAACAGGCAACAAGCGGCGGCTGTGGCTGCCACAACAATGACAACATAAACAAACGAATTTCAATTACCCATCAGCCTTTGGTCTGCAATTACCTTGCCCCCTCTTTCCCCTCCCACTCTCCATACCCTACCCCTTCCCCCTATTCTTTGCTTTTCCGCGCACGCCTGAAGAATTTTCCGCGCTGCAAATTGACTTGAAAACTTTTCGCTTTGCGCAGTTTCTCAATGGAAATTTAGCTTAGAAAATTGCCAGATGCAAAAACCAGAACATTAGCAAGAAGAAGAAGCAGATATCTTGCTACTTTTCTCCATCTCCGCTCAGACATTTCGCATTTCTCTTAGTTGAAAGCATTTCTCGTACATTTCTCAGCCACTTTCGCCCATTAAAATGCGCAGTTTATCACAATTCACCAATTGCAATTGAAAATACTTCAAAATACAGCAACAATTTTCAATTGCAAGTGGAGGGGAGTGTGGGGGAAAGGGTGAGGAAAGGCCATTCCTCCCAAGGCAGGTCTAATAATTATGATTGAGGGGGTTGCCCCATCAATCAATAATGTCATCATCACCTCGTCATCATCGTTGCTTCGAATCAAAATCAATATGTGGCGACCTACTTGCCACATTGTGTGTTGCATGTGTTGCAACAACCGTTGGGCCAACAACTCTTGACTTAAGTGTCCAAGTTGTTAGGCTGGCCAATTACTTAGTTGGCCGTGAAACGTGACCTCAGGTGTATGACTCTATTTTGAATGCAATTCAGCTGCTTAAGAATTTGTATGAAATATCCGAATGTTATAGCTTTGAAAATCTAAAATTTTGATTTATATTATATAAAAGAAAAATTATAAAATAAAATTGAAGAAGCTTAAATCATGTATAATGACTTATGAAATAAATTTAAGGAAATATTTTCAGAGTTAAATTTAAGGTTTTTTTACTAAGCCCACAAGAAATTTGAATAAATGTTTTAGTAAAACTAAAAAATCTTAAGCTAAATTCATAGAACTTAAAAAAAATTTAATCTAACAGCTTACTTAAAATGGGAATGATAAAGAAAGGAGTTTTTATGGTAATCTTCAAACCTTTCTTAGGTTGTAAACCTCTCATTGTAATACATTTTTTATAATTCAACTGAACCTAATCAAAAATTTTGTTAAATTTCAAAATAATAAACCAGAATTTTTTCCTATTTCATGTAATTTCATGACATTTCTTTAGTTTTTCATCTCAATAAAAAAACTCTTATCAACTTTAATTCAGCGTCTTCTTTTGTTGCACTTAAGCGCAGCCAACTTCACTAGCTGCTGTCAATGTGCGTTTCAACAGGGTGGCAACTCCGTTTGAGCTTTGTTATTCTATTAGCAACGACAATTTCTTCATTTTACTGGGCATAATCAATTATTGATTTACAGTCGATAAATTAAAGCAAGGAATTGCTTTGAGTATTTTTTTCTAGTACATTATTATCTACTATTTTGCTAGTTTTATTATTTTTGAAGCCTCCACACGACAATTTGCGTTTGAAGCGCAATAAAAAAGAGAAAAAAAAATATAACAACATGTTTTATGACCCAAATGCATTCATAAATACGCGTATGCGAAGCTGTCACGTCATATGATAATCACGAAATTGGCAAGAGACGTCGACAACAAACTCCCCTTCTACCACTTTCCTGTATTCCTGCAGAACCACTGGGTTTAGGCCTTAAAAGGCAAATTGAGCCATTGAAGTTGGTAGCAAACTTGTCTAACAATTTGCTGTTGTTGTTGTGCGTTTTTCCTTGAGGAAAATGCTCTTTGTTGTTTATAGTGAAATGAAAAGCTAGAGTTGCGAAGTATTGTTTGGGTCAAAAAACTGATATAACTCAACGCCTCTTGGCCATGGCAATCAGCGAGGCGATTTATGAAGTGACAAAAATTAATTTCCACTCTTAAGTTATCGCCAACAACAACAACAACAACAACTGCAACTGGTAGCTCCTTTTAAGGCACAAATGCTGCAACTGCAACAACAGCAACAACTGCAACATGCGCCTCGCACTGCCAATAAAACTGTCCGGCTTGGGCCTGGCCAAAACGAGACCATATCAGCCAGCAAAAATGTCGTTTAAACTGTGCTGCTGACCGCATTTGGTTAATGTGATCTGCTGCCGTTGTTGTTGTTGTTGCTGTTGTTGCTTGTCACAGTTGTTGCTGTTGTTGCAGTTGTTACTGGTGTTGGGTCTGTCGCCGATATGGCCTGGAATTGCTGAGGCAAATGCTGTTAATTGTTATACCCAGCACTCATTATCTATTACCCAGTGTAATCAGCTTAAAACTGTTAAATACCCCGCATATGTGTAGATGGGGCATGCTGTTTATTGATATCGTTGGAATGCGAAATCAAATTTTATTATAAAAACTGAAAGAAAAAATTACTCTTTTGTAATAATATAATATTAATATAAATAAATATATTATAGTTGAAAATAAAAATAAATTTCATATATTTATTTAATTAAAAAAAAGAGTAGTTTTATTAAATTTATGTGACGAAATCTGACAATTAAAGCTTATCCTGTTTACAGATAAGTCTATCAAAAAAGAATAATGTTTAAAATGTATCCATTTATCAAAATTATTTGGTTCTGTTTTCATTTTATAAGATTTGCAAAGCTCTTCATAGTCTAGTTAAATTTGAACAGAGATATTTTTAAATTTAACACTTAGTTTTATGCATTTTACGGCAAAATGTCTTTCAATTAGTCAAACGAGGTCTTGACTAGACACTAAACTTCTAAACTAGATACTAAAATAACAAGCCTTAGAGTTAAAAAAAACATAAAAATTAAATAAACAATTTTATGTTTGAGACTGATACTTTGTACTCCAACTCTACTATTAAATTGTGTCTAGGGTCAAAACCTGATATTTTCAAGAACATTGAACACTAGGATGTTGAAACAAATAAAAAAATTTCACATAAATAATATTTCTAGTTTTTATTAGCAACAGATTCGATATACTTGTTTATATTAGTGAACATTTATTTATGTGAATCCAACAAAACGGATATAATTTATGTTTTATTTATTATTTGAATATTTCCTAGTGCTACAATTGGTTATCGTTATTAACTTATCTTTTTACAACGCCACTTTTTAACTATAAAATTGTTTAAGAAACTTAAAAGATTGAAAAAAAATATAATTATTTTGCAATATGTTTGTGTAAAAATCTGAATTGACTTAAATAATTATAAATTAATTTCTTTGTATCAGAGCTGAGAACAGGGTAGCTCTAAGTCAAGCACACCCACCTGCAGCATTTCCACTTGATTTAAGATAATCTTGAAATATGATATTTATACACAAAATTAAGTTTTCATAGTTGTGCCCAGTGACAAGGCAGTTGTAAAAAAAACCGGTTAAGTTTCAACTCAAAATCAGTTCAAGTTCACACTGGATAAGGTGACATTAAAGGGTATCTGTTAGTCGTTCGATTGACAGACTGAGCGACTGAGTTGTGGAGAGGCCAACGACATGTCAAAAAATCCAAATGTGTTTTCGTTTAACAGTGCGTATACGTAACGCACTCGTAACTAATGTAGATAAAAGACAAACCTGCGAGCTTTGTTTTTTTTTTCTGAGTTTGAGGTGCCCCGGGGACCACCCAGAAAGCCAAAAACAAGACAAGTTTCCGCATTTGGTTTCAACATGAATTCAGCTGAATCGAAACATTTTTGGCTGGCATATAAAAATCATTTTTATAACTTCATTTGTGTTAATTTGGAAACGAGACGCAAAGCAAAATCAAAATTGGAATGTTTTACGGCTTGCCGTCAATAATATTTACAGCTGTCAAAATATTTCTCTCTACAAGCAAATGACTTCATTCTTCAGCATACCCGATAGCCGGGTATCTGAGTATCTGAGTATCTCAGTGCCGAGTATCTCAGTGTTAATCGTGCCCAAAGTGGGCTGGGCAGGTATTCTATATGTATTTCTCTCTTTGTAAATATCTTTCGTATTTATTTCTTGCTTATTATGACACGGGCTACAGATACAAATGCTATCAATCTTTGGCACGAGGTGACTGTCCGTCAGTCAGTCCGTCAGTCCGTCAATCAGTCAATCAGAGGGCATAAACATGCATTAAAAGCCAAACGGGCCAAGCCAAATAAACAAATAATCAAAATAAGCCTCATTATGACTCTGCAGGCGGTTGTTGTAACAACAAGCACAACAACATCTGATACAACAACAACAACAGCGATAAGTCGACAAAGAATTTATTGAAAACTAATTAAACCTGACGGCAGCCACAATTCCATTTGTTTGTGGTCTTTTAATCGTTTATTTATTGCTCTCAGTATGAGTTTGCATCTGTAGTTGTAAAAAATGGGTTTTATATTGTTAAAAAATAAATTATTAATTTATTTAATTTATTTTAACTTTTCAAATAAAAAACTCACATTGATTTACTAAATTTATTAGTACAAAATATTTATTTTTTCTCTTATTTAATCTTATTTTAATTGTAAAATACTTTTTGGTGGTCCCCATTTAATTAAAGGTAATTAAATATAAGATTTATACATACAAACATATATATATCTACATCTATTTCATAATTTAAATTAATTTATCTATTTTGAAAACTACATAAATAGTTCTGTCACCAAAACGCGCCCATATTTAGTTCCATTTCAAATCTATTTCAACTTCAACTTGAAGTTGAACTTCGTTCTTCATTCAATTGATTTATTGTCGCCGCCCAACTGAAAGATTTGTTTAACTAACAACTAATTTGTTAGCTCATAATTGAATTGCAGTTAAACATTTTCAGTTGACACCTGCGAATTGAATTGGAATCTGGTTCGCGTGCAATAAAATTGAGATACCATAATGACAAATTGCACTTGTATCTTGTAGATACATTTACTTTGACTGCTCCACATAATTCAGTGAACTTGCTAAAGAATGTATTGTGACAACATTTTAAAGTTTGTCAACTCAGAAAGTACAAATTGTAGAGAGAAATAACTTTGAAAAGTTGGTAATTTCAGACTTTTATTTATGGAATAGATTTCTGAAACATAAAGTCAATAACTTACCATAAAAATAAGCTTAATGCTGAGTGGTAAAATAGAAACTTTATTTTTAAAATTTTGCGCACACTAAGAGATATTTTTTTTTTTTAATTGTCGATAACTTTTTTATATAGAAATAAGTTTAAATTTGTTTAAATAATTATCCTTTATTGTTAAGTTGAAGTTTAACAGAATATCAACAAATAAACATGTTATTAACTATTATGTTTATGTTTAATTCAATTAGAAATCAGCAGTTTATTCATTATGCTAAATTGTTAAAATAATAAAAAAACAAATAAATAAAATGTAAGTAAATCAGATTTCTCAAAGTTCAAGTGTTTTTAATGTATGTTTAATCTGATCACTCTTAACGAGGTCACACTGTAGTCAGTTTTAATGCCGCTCTGGGCGTTAATTGAGGTAAATAACTAACGCACTCAAGAGCTTGAATTTGCTTTGGGCCAAGTTGAAAACTAGTGCCAGGAATTCATTGACATATTGTGGATATGGATGTGAATGTTGAGTTGGTTGTTGTTCTTGTGGTTGTGGTTGTCATGCAGTTGACATATCTGTCTGTCTGTCCATCCGTCTGTCTGATTTTTGATTATTTTATGCGAGTGAGTGACGTTCAGAGTCCGAGGAATCTTCTTTGGTCACGACAGCAGGGCCCTAAAACTGATATTGAAACTGAGAAATGAACTCAGTTGAGATCAGTCTCTCTCTGTCTCTTTCACTCTCACCATCTCTGTCTCGCTCTGTTGCATGTGTGTGGTCAACCGCATTTGTCAAGTTTAATTGGGAAGCAAGCTGGGCTTTTGGTGTATTTTTTTTTTGTATTTTTTTGAGATGATTTCAACTCTTTTTGGCTCTGGTTTCACTTTTGACTGCCGCTTTGCATAGCCCCCCCTCTTCCCTCTCTCTCTCTCTACCCTCTTCCCTCTGTTTCCCCTCTCTTTTCAAACTTATGTTGGCGTCGGCGTCTTGGCTTGCTTATTGTTTGTTTATTACTTGTTTCGCTTTAATTACTTGTTCGTGATGATCAACATGAGTTTGGCTTTCAAATTGAAAAGGAAGATCATAATGATGTTCCTGATGATGTTGGGAATGATGATGATGATGTTGTGGAGTTGTTCAGTTGTCGTGCAGCCCGCAGTATAAAAGCGATAGTCACACTTATTGGAATTACTGCTTCATTATCATGTGAAACAATTTCCAATGTCCACAGTCCAATCAGAACACGCAGTTGGAGTCGGAGTTGGAGTCGGAGTCGGAGTTGGCCAACTCGTAATAATCTCTTGACACTTGAGTGCCATTCAAAGGTCTTCAAAGCTGTGTGGCCAGCCAACAAATTCAAATCAGCTGAGATTAGTGAGAAACAAAAGTTGTGATCGTCTTAAAAGAAAAAAAAACCCACATAAACTGGGATTAAAATGCTGAAGTTGTAGTTGTTGTTGTTGCTGTTGCTCATCTCAAACTTGGCTCAAACACAGTGTTGCCATCATGCCTCGAGTGCTCTGTAAATATACACTTTTTGTAGCGCACGATAATTGAGAGATTCTAAGTTTTCTTCTCGGAAATACAATAAAGAAGCAAGTGTTGAAGCGAGAGAAGCGCCAGACTCAATGAACCAGGCCAACAACAGTTCGATTTGGCCATAAACTGAACTGCGGCCAAGATAGTTTGCTCAAACAGAATGAGGGGAAAGGTCAGAAAACTCTTGGAGTGGCAAATAGTTTAAGGAATTTAGTTTCTTCGATTAAACAATTAATCGCGTTTAATATTGAAATCGACAAATCTTATAAATAATGAATTGAACTCTCAATATATTTAAACAAATACCTAAACAATTTTTTAAAAGAAAGTTTAAATATAAATGCAAAATACATGTGGAAATTTTGATTGTTAGTTCGAATATCAAATTAAATGCAAACTTTCATAACTTTGCCAAAATTTATACTATTTTCAAATGTCGTATATTAAAAAAATTAAATTTTCCGAAAATTTTCGAAAGTTTTCAACAACTTTGCGAGAGCTCGAAGCTCTTTCGAAACCTTATCGATTTTCAAATGTCATAGTTAGGTTTCTAAAAATTGTTCTGAAAATTTTCAAATTTTATTGGTTTTGTTCAATTAGTTTTTAGCTTTTATTCTGCTTAATCGCAACAAGATCGAACAAATATAACTATAGTAATGACTGATTTAAGTCATTCAAGAAAGTTATGCGCCTAAAAGTATTCAACAATTTGTATTTGCTATTCTGGAGCTTGTTTTTTTATTGAAATATAATTTGGAAATAGGCAAGGAAAAAGCAAGACAGAGAAGCGGAAGTAAGGCCATGGAGGAGGAGGACAGACGGAGGGACAAGCAGAGACAAAGTGGAGAACAGAAAAGTCGCGAACAAAAAGTCTCATAATGTCAGCGTGCGATAATTTGCAGTCTGATGACTCAAGTAAGACTCATAGGGCTATCAGCCTTTTGTCTAACTCGGATCTACTATAAACTCAACTGGCTAAAATTCAAACTCATACTCATACTGCACTCATGAGTCTACTGCAGGCAATGCTCTCCATCGTTGCCCCTTCGAGTTGCAACTGCAACTGCAACTGCATAATAAAATTAAGTCAATTCTCGACTCTTGATTCTTGATTCTCGACTCTTGATTCTCGATTCTTGGCTGCAGGCAGAAAAGTTGCACAAGTTGCAGCCTCTGGTCTCTCTTTTAGACCTTGTTGCTGTTGTTGTTGCTGTTGTTGCTGTTGTTGTTGTTGATGTTCTTTGACTGCCGCTGACTTGGACCACCCAAGTTGACAGGGAACACGAACAGCGCTTAAAGCTTGTCCTCCAGCTTGGACTTGGACTCCAATTGAGACTGTGACCAGACAGAGAAAGAGACAGACAGAGAGTGAGAGAGAGAGAGAGAGAGGGAGTCTCTCCAATGTTGCCTCGTTCGACTCGAGGTTGCAGTGCAAATAAATTTTATTAAGCAGTTAGAGACGAGCATAAATGAAATGCAGTTTACAGTGATAACTGCGTATGATGAACTCGTTGAGAGAGAGGGAATCAATTCACTGTCGTTCGCTGAAGGTCATCATCATCATCATCATTATCATTTATTGCAATTTATGTGCGTAATAATTGTGACAAACAAAGTCCGTTGACAATCTTTATGATAATGATGATGATGATAGCAAAGATGCTGCTGATAATGATGATGATGATGATACGTTGGCAACTGCAATAATTAAATTGCATTCCATTCTATATAAACCTATAAAGATCTCTTGACAACTCGCAATTCCAATTGAGCATCGATCGAAAGCTGAATTTAAATTATGTAAATCAATTGCTTAAAATTGATGATGAATCCCTTATTTATCATTCATCATTTATGAGACCTCCCACATTATTTTTTTAAAAGACACTTGGTTGAGTTATGCAGATATTTTGTGAAAGTGTTGTCGCAATAACTATGTAAACATCGATTAATAATCAATCATTTCTGCTGAAAAACTATTTGACTATTTTAGATACCAGTTAAACTTTAAGTTGTGCATTAAATTTGACTACAAGATAAAGTATTTTAAATGATTGAGAATGACGGATTATCTAGCTAATATTTGTCATGGCATAGAAAAAAATGCAAATAAAACTTATAGTTTATTTTATATATTTAATATATAATTGAAGCCATATATCTAAAGTTTAATTTAAGCTCAGTTTTTTTGATATTTATCTACTAGGTAGAGAATGTGAAAACTCTGATAAGAAACTATTTAGCAAGAGTAGAAACACTTTAATCTCATTATTATTGCCTATTTTTCATACATAATTATGGAAGTGTTTTTCAAAACTTCTAAATCTCATAATATTGTCAAATCATAACATATTTAAGGTTTTAAAAATATTCAAAATTTTGACGATTTTCCAAACTTTATTTACAAATTTTTCATTTCATTTCATTTTTCTTAATTTGGTCAAATCTTAACCGATTTGTAATAACAATGTCTTTTTGATCATTGTTTGGTCTCTCAATTTATTGTGTATTTAAATTTATGTTTATTTTGAGATACTCAAACTTTTCAAAAATTTGCCGATTTTCGCCAATTTTTCTAAATTATTTCAAATTTTTAAAAACTTTAAAGTTGCATAACTTTGTCAAATCTTAGCTTGTTTTGTAAAGCGATGTCATTTTAATTATTGTTATACTTCTAAATTCATTCAGCATTTAAATTATTAATTTATAAATTTCAAAGTTTTTTCCGCGTGTTTTCTTAAAGTTCGTTTTAATGTAGAAATTAGAGAAATAGGCAAAAACTTTAAATATTACTAAAATCAATGTTTTTCAAAATTGTCAAAGTCTAAAAACGACTAAGTTCAGAAAATAATATAATCACTTATAAGGAAACTCAATCAATAACCTTCAAAACACGCCACTTAAAAACCTCTTTAACATGTGCCAAATTTAAAAAAAAAAAAGCACAAGCAATCAAAAATAAACTAAGGTGTCGATTAATCATTTAAGCGGGATTCAAGTAAATAAAGATCTATTAACTTGCAACTCGCAATCAGCGCAACTTCAGTTTAAAGTCACGCCTGTTCGACAGCTCCGCGAAGTAAAGAATTACAGAACTCAAGACCCAAAACTGAAGTCAAAGTCGAAATCGAAATCGAACTTTAAAAGCCTAAGCTGAAATTTTGGTCTTGTTTTGGGCCTGAAAACGGTGTCAATAAGATTGATGGCTGGCAGCCAAAAAGAATATGCAGAGACTGTGGTAAAAGATACTCCGAGTATCTGTATCTGAGTATCTCTCATAGAGACCAAAGTTGCATTTGAAACTGGATTCAATGTGTGTGTGAGTGTGTGTGTGTGTGTGCCACTTAAGTTTGGTGTCAGTCAGTCAGCTCTGAGCTGAGCTGAACACGCTGACGATGATGACGATGTGGACCACACAGGCGGCAAATGTTGATTGCCGACTTGACTGACACTTTTTGATAAGTTGATTAAAATGTTTTTATGCTTTTCTTTCTTTTTTTTTTGTTTTCATTCACTCAGCGTCGAGTGCATTGACATTGAGCTGATTTGATTGACTGACTGACTCACTGACTTCTCAGTCCGCTCTTCTAGTTTATATATCTTGCATCATTTTCCGGGAATGAAGAGTTCAATTAACGCGTACTTAGCGCTAAAAGCGATTAAAGTTGCAATGTATCTGTATCTGTATCTGTGGCTGCAACGCGCGTATCTTTTTGTTTGTATCCGATTTCGAATTGCTTAATTAGAAACTAATGTTGCAGGTGCCGCCTTTGAGTGCGTATTTTAAACGTCTCTGTATTTGTATCTGTATCTGTATTCTTGTTTGTATCTGTATTTGTTTATATTGCCGCTGGTCATTAATTCGCTTCTGTTTTTTTGTATCTTTACAGGTAATTGGCGTTTATTTATTTATTTATTTAATTGTTTGTTTGCTCTGTTTTGTCGTTGAGCCTTCAACTTCAATTAATTGTACAACTTGCAGTCGACAATTTATGTGCACAACAACAACAAAAACAACAACAGCTTAACTAAAACCGCAGCTCGACTTCGTTTCCAATTTCAAATCCAATTCCTATTCGCATTGCCAGTAAGTATCTGTATCTGTAGCTGAGTATCTGTGTATCTATGTATCTGTAGCTGAGCAATTGTTTTGTTGCCGCAACGATTTAATTGCCCGCTTTTTGTTCTCAAAGGTTAAATTATTTTGTAGCTTATGTTTATATTTGGTATTGATTAATTGCAATTGACTCTACCTACCAAAATTGGCCAATCTCTGTAAATTAGGAATTTATTTTTTTATTTAACTCTTTTTCTTTCAATTTTTCGACTATAAAAAGTGTGTAAATCGAAGCAATCAAATCGTTTAACCGCAAAACTCGGACAGAAGCTAAACAATATAAATAGAATTATGTATAATGTGAAAAAAAGTATCTGACAGTTGTCCAAAATCTGTTCTAATTGATGAGCCTTCATTTTAGTACAGTGAAGCAGCGCTAAGTGTGATTCGATTCGTTAAAATTGTTTCTGATGTTTTAAAATACTTTATTTATTAATTATTGTTAAGTTTATAATTTAATGGGGGAAGATTTTTTAGTTTTGGATGAAATCTCAATAAAATTTGATAATAGAACTGTTAGGAAAAATACTGAAGATAAAATAAAGAAATATATTTTAGTAATTTAATTGATTTTTACTTTAAAGTTTTTAAGAATAAGCTTATTTAAAGAATGGAAACAATTTTAAATGAAATCAATTGAAATTTTAGTTACAGAGAATAAAGTTAAGATTTTAACTGATTTTTACAAGAGCCCTAAAAAATATTTTATATAATAATAATAAAAGTTTAAATATGTAATTAAATCACACATTAGAAAAGATTTTTGGTAATACTTTGAAACAATAAATGATGCATTTTCTTTATAAGGAATTCACATTTATTGCACTCAAGAGAGGAATCATTTTTCTAAATATTTTTAATCATCAATTAATTTGATTTAAAGTTAAAGGTAGGATATAGAAGTTGTTTACAAGAGTACAAGAGTTCCATCTGTTCTGCTTGCCAGCAAGCTTCACTGTACTGATTGCTGGCAAATTATGCAAGAACATCTTGTTGACAAGAAACTGATTGTTCAATTAATATGATGGTCAGACAAAAAAAACAAACAAAAACAACAACAGAAAACCAAGAAAAAAAGAAACATGCGAATAACTGAGGAGAAACCCCAGATGAGTGAAATGAAATGAAATGAAATGAAATGAAATGAAATGAAATGAACTGAAATAAAATAAACAAAAATGAGCTGGAATGTTGTGTGTCCATTAACAAGTTGTCCCCAGAGTCAATCGTTTTGGCTGCTGAATGCAATTGTCATTGCAGCAAAATACAAGATACAAAATACTAAAAAAAAGAAGAACATCTGCCTGAGAAGCCTTTGACTTTGAGCCAAGAATGGCAATTCAGATAGTTGGACTAACAGCTTCCTGCTGTGTGCAAAAATTTGCATTTATACATCGTAATCATATTTTTATTATTCGCAGTTAGTTAGTTTTTTTTTTGTTTTCAGAGCGGGGTTCAATTTAAATGATTTAAGTGCCTTTGATTGAAACATTTCATTAGCCAGGTTAAAAGTACTTGAAAATCTGCTCGTTTCCTTTGTTTCCTTGCTTTTGATGGATGTTCTCCTGCTGCTTCTTCTCCTGCTTCTTCTTGCTCTGCTTTTGTTTGCATCTTTTTGGGGGGATTTAAATAATTGGATATGCGTGTGGTACTTCAGATGATGAAGTCGACCGACTAAAAGACAGACAGACGGACAGACAGATTCACATCTGCATTTAGTTGACGTTCTTCAGAGTTCAACTCCTTGTGGCGCCTCCAATGCAGCTGTACAAGGCTCTTCTTCTTACCTGTCCTTACCTCTCACCTGGCGCCTGCCTCTTAAACTTGATTTCTCTCGGGCGCCTTTTCTTGCGGTTTATCGCATCCCCCTTCATTTTGTCCCCCTTTCGATTTGTGGTTTCCCCTCCTGGGGGCAGACTTATTGCTGCTGCATTCCATTCTATAGTTCTGATTTTGATTTGCAACTCAAATTGTGCTCTTAACACAGTAATTACAGTTGCGTTTGCTTTGATCTGCCTTCAATCACATCACATTTGAGCTAATTTAGTTAATTGATTATCAAAATTAAACTACAACTTAATCAAGTGCTTAAGCTGAAACTATTTATTTTGATTGCTCGCAAATTGCTCTAATTATTCTTCGACTTTGCTTAGTTGAAAGAACTAAAAAAAAAAGAATAAAAAACTTACGTGTTAAATGCATATTTTGAAAGTTAAATAATTCGCTGTTTGTTTGACGTAATCTCTGAATAGGAAATCTTTAAATCAAATTTACAAGCTTAAAAATCTAAGTCAAAACCTTAGTGATTTTTAAAAATATTTTAAGAATTAAATATCTTGAAAAATAAAAAGTATAAGGTCAACATTAACATTTGGTTACTTATCAAATTACAATAACAGCATTTTTTTAGACAAATATCTGAAGAAAGTTTGCATAATTTTTGAAAATATGTTCCCGACTCTGGTTGGATCTTAAAAACCTTTTCAGAGCCCGTTCCTTAAATTTCTAAATAACAATTGAAAAGAGATTTTGACGTAAAATGAATAAAAATAAATGTAAAATTTGAAACTATATCTTAGATTTTAAATTTTAGTGTACAATAAAAAAACGGCCCTAAGGATTTAATGTCAAACTTCGTTGACTTATCAATGACATTGGGTATGCCTATTAAAAGGTATTTACTTTTCATTCAGCCAAAAATTTTTAGCTTTTTTTTACTCTATTTCAATGAATTTTGAAGGCCAAAATATCGTATTTTAATAAAATGTTAGCATTGTGAATTAAGTTTTTTTGAATAGCGAAAATGTCAAAATTCAATTAATTTATTAATTTTTCTCTTATTATATATATGTTTTTTACTGTGTAATGTTTTAAACTTAATGATGTTGTTGCGAGTATGTTATGTTGTTGTTGTTGTTGTTGTCGTGTGTCGTGAGCAGCAGCTGAAGAACGTTGGACCCGTCGCCATCTCCCATCTTCCATCTCCCAACTTTAATTTCAGCTTCAACTTCAACGTCCATTCCTCAGCTCCCATTTTCCAGGTGTCGTGGCAAGTTGTTGTTGCAGGTGTGTGTGTTGCTGTTGTTGCTGTTGTGGCTGTTTTGACAAACGCGTTTGTTGGCCATGTTTGGGCCATTGGAGCAATTATTATTTATTATTGTTGTCGCTGCCGTTTTTTGAGGCAGGTTGCAAGCAAGGCAGGTGTTAATTGTCCAACTCCAGGCTGAAGTTACTCGCAGCTCAAGACCTCAGTTCAGTTCAGTTGGGCATTCAAAATGTGGCACATTTCTCAACTTGCATATGCAATTATCACAGTGATTGAAAAATGGAGTTTGACTTCGACATTTTGGTCGCCATAATTGCGGCATCGATTTATAAATCGAATGTGTGGCAACTTTAAAATGCAACCATTAAAAATCAGCTGCTAAATGTCTCAATTAATTAATTTAATTACTCTTAATTAAGGTGATTAACAATCAAACACAATTACAACAGAGCCTTGACTAACTTAATATGTCGTATGTTAACATTTTAACATTTAAACGGTTAACAGAGCTATGCTAACGTGAGCAGTTAACAGTGCTGCGTGCTGTTATTGAACATAATTTGATTGGAGTTCTTAATTGAAATTACATTTTCTTGTTATATTTTTATCAAGCTACTGTTAACGTTGCTCTGTTAAAGAGTGTAGTTAACAGAGCTGCTCTCTGTTACTGAACATTATTTATAGATTTTCGAGTTGTGACTCAAATAATTAAGTATCTATCTTAAAAGAATGTACTATTAAAATGTAAATATATTATTTAGCCAAGTTCCAAATTGGCCAACAACTGAAATGACCTTCTTATTCAATTAACTCGAATGTAAACACAATTTATGGTGTGCTCTGTGTGTCTGAGTGTGTGTGTGTGTGTGTAAGTGTAATGTAAAATCCATCAGCTGCTAAATGGCCAAATGGCGAGCTGACAGTTTGTTTGTATGTCTAAGCAGCGTATTCCCGCATTCCCCATTTGATAGAGAGAGAGAGAGAGAGGGCAGAGAGTTGGATGATGGGTTGAACAAGTGCAGGCAAATACTATTATGAAGAAGAAGAAGAAGCTGAAGAAGTTAAAGTAGAAGAAGAAGAAGCAGAGAATGCAACGGTTGGCATGTGGCAAACGAAGCACGCTCATAGTCAACAATAAGACAGAACAAACAGCAAGCACAATGCCAGCTAAGAAATACCCTGTACTTTTCAATATGACATAAGATAGATTTAAGTTGGTGCTGAAAGTGAAGAAAATTCGCAGTTATGTATAAAATTATGTAAGACTCTCAAAAGATAGAATTCTACAACAAAATATCAGACTATGAAATACCCTGTAACCCTTAATTTGTACAAATAAAATAGCATAAGGATATAATAACGTTAAATAGTAAAGTTTGATTGTTCTATCACGAAAAAAATACAATTTAATACATAAATTGCTTAAACTAAAAATACCCTGCAATTAGTAAATTTCATTTAAGTAAGACAGAAAATAATTAAAATAGTTATTAATGAATCAAAAGTAAAAACTACAGTTAATTGCAAAAAAGAAGAAGACAGCATACCCGTTCAAGTGTGCTGCTTACAGGGTATCTATAACAACTTAAATGCCTGACCGTTGAAGGCGAGCCAGTTAAATGGTTTTGCGAATAAACAACGCTCGAGAGTCAGGCAAGTGGAACCGGGTCCACTCATCGAATCATTCACTGCACTGTTCCCATTCCCAATTCCCATTCCCAATTCCCCATTCCCAATTGCCTCCTCATGCCCCATGCCCCATTTGCCCACTCCCAGTGGGACTCACTGACAATGATAGCCACTAAATTGTGGGCGGTTAAAATTGTGTGCGTAACAAAACTGTCGTGAATTTGTTGACATTACAAACGGAGTCGGGGGCAAGATCGGGGAGAGTTTCTAGCATATATATATGATTATTTGATTAAATGACTCTTGGTCTGAGGGGGCACGGATAAAAGCTTCGGCAGGACCACACAAAATGAGTTATTTTTCACTTTAGGCCAACTGGCCGGCGACTGGCCAAATGTTTGTCATTAAAAATCCATTAAAGCCAACAACGCCCGCAACTGTCGTCAAAGTTTGTGGTTCCATTAAAGTGGTTCAATGGAAAGCCAGAAGACGACAGCTTGGCTTTTTAGGCACAAGCAACAAAAAAAAAAAAAAAAAAAAACGGAAGAATATTACTAGAAAAGGAGGCAGGGCAGAAAAGAGCGTGGAAAAGGGAAGGAGAGTGTTCAGCTGACTCATGCAGATCACATTAAGAAAAGAGATGTTGAGTTGAGATTAGTGATGTTAAAATACATTGATGAGTCGTTGAATCGATTTTGAACTACTTTAATTCCATTTTCTATTTTTTGACAATTAATCGAGAAAAATAAATCGATAATTATAAATTATATAAATAAATTAAATCCAGAAATTAATAAAAACAGCTTAACTTATTCACTTCTTTAAATTTTGTAGTGAATGTCGATAAATATGTCTATTTTTCCGATTAATCGACAATTTGATATTTTAATTAGTGATATTTTAAGCCCAATTCAAAATAGAGTAGCTTATCGTATTTGAATTTTAAGTTCGAATACATATTTAAAATGAATTTCAACTAAAAATGTTCATTTGAATATTGAGATGAGCATAAATAGGCATCGATGTTGCCTTGCAAGAACTATAGTACAACCCCAAGTAAGACTCTTGGACCACCAACAAATTCCCAAATCCAACTGGAATGCTCGACACACACATTTTTCATTGTAAGCCATTAAAGTAGAAGCTCATTTCAAAGAGAGATGAGCATAACCAAGTGCAATTTCTACGCCTTCTTCTCCCTCAACTGCGCTTCCCACTTGTCTTGGGCCACCCACAATGCATGTATCTTGTATCTTGTATCTGTATCTTCAAAGAACGCCGCGCAGAGATTTGCAAAAATATTTCACAACATGAGAAATGTGACGCAAAAGTTGTCACAAAATGCACAAAACACTTAAAACTCGAGCAGTGTAAAGGAAAAGGGAAACACTGAGTTTGTGGTGAAGTGTGTGTGAGTGTGTGTGTGTTGGGGGGCAAGAAGAAGAAGAAGCATATAAATCAAGCGGAGCTGCAGTTCCCCCAATTAACTAGGCAAAATGAGGGGAAGCCTCCAGTTGAGTTCAAGAATTCTCAGTGTCTCTGTGTCTCATTGTGTGTGGCATGCCACCGTTTTCAGTGCCGCACAAATCAATCGAAATCGATGCCACAACAACAACAACAACAAAGTAAAGGGGAAGGGGAACAAAAACAACAACAACAGGCGCCACAGCAGCAGCGACTTAATTAAGTCATCAAGAAGGCAGAAAGGCTGGCTAATTGGAGATCTGTGCCGCGAGATCCCAACTCCAAGTTGTTGCCCCTGCCCCCTCCCCCTGTCCCCCTTCTCCGTTTGCTTGCCACAAGATCGTTGACCAAGAGACGCACCCGCAACTGGCGCACACACAACAACACAATAATGAAGATCATCAGCATCATCAGCTTCATCAACATACACATGATCGTCTTTTAACCCTTTGTGTGTCATGTTCTCCGATCTTGAAACGTTTCGAAAATTTAAAATAAAAACATACAATTCTTCTTAGTTTTTTAAATTATTTTGTTTCAAATTTTTTTTTTTTGAAAAAGTGTTTTTTGGCTTTTTATTTGTCCAATATAGTTTTAATATTAATATTAAAAACTAAAAAAAATACAAATTTTTTAAATTAATAAATGAAGTAATTGATTTTTCTTTAATAAATCAAAAAAAAATGTATATTGGAAAAAAATTTAAGAGCTGTTCAATTTAAATAAAATTCTAACATTTTTTACAAAAATCGATTATAAAGTGTAAAAAACATATGAATAAAAAACAAGTCACAAGAATTAAATAATATGTATGTTTCGGATACATACTAAATCAAGACATTTTTAATTAAAATTATGAGATACATATGTATGTATACAGAGTTTAATCGGTATGTTGCCGATATGCATCGCGGTCATCAGAGGGTTAAGTTCTGCGCTGCCTTTGTTGCCTCTGCGATGATTCAGTACGTCAGCATCGGACCACACACATTCACCTCCACATTCACCTCCAAGAACAACTAGCTAGGAGTTCCCTGTGTGTGACTCACTGTTAGAGCCAAGTTAAGAGCAGCCAGCTACAAAACCGGACTCGCGACTCTCGGGAGCTGTCGGCGTCAAAGTTTTGGCAACAAATCCGCCAACAATGGGAGCAAGCGACTTAAAGACCCAGTTGGACCACCAAGGAAGCAGCCAAGCCAAAAGGCACAAGGATGATAGCATGCGGATGAGGATGAGGCTGCTTTAGGGGTGGTCCAAGATGTTCCACTCCTTCTCATCCACTTCTCCTCCTCCCCCTCTTATTCTCCTTCTTATTCATGTTCCCTTGGCGGCTGTAAATGAACGACAACCATAGTAACAACAACACTGTGCAACACAACAAAAAATATAGTCATTTTTTTTTTGCATTTTATTATTTTGTTTTTGTTGTCATGTAACGTGTAAACGTTTACTAATGAATAGATTGCAGATCTACACTATGCAACAAGAGTTTACTTTTTGGGCAGTATTTGTGTTCAATTAGAAAGCTTTTTAAATAAACATAATAGGGGAAAATTGTTGTAATTCTTGTAATATAGAAAGAAACAAAGAACTTGTACTTAAATTATAAATAAAAAAAGTGTAAACATTTAATTTTTGTACATGTTTTAATAACTACACAATTGCAAATTTGACTTTAAACCTTAAAAAAAATAATTATAATTGTGATTATTATTCTAGATTAGAGATTTTTATAAATTTGAACATAAACATGGAGATTTTGGTTTTGGTTATAAAATACTTTAAAAAAAAATATGCAAATTTAAATGTAATTAAAATAAGGAAAGTTTTTTTTTTAGATGTTTATTTAAGCTTTGGTTTTTTAGGATGAAATATTTGTTGTCATGGTTTACATAAAAATATCTTTAAATTAACTTTAGAAAATTTCATATTTTTTAAAATTTTGCTGTCACCTAATAAAATTATTTAATGTAGATACAAATATTTACTATGAAAATAAAATCTCAAAGCAACACGAAGAGTTTTTCTAAAAAAAATATACGCAACTTTGTTGGACAGTGTAATTCACCTGATATAGATAGTTGTTGGAGCTGCTTCTGTTTTTTGCTGTTTTGTCATTCTCGATTGATTGCGGATTAGCTGCTGTTGTTGTTGCCGTTGCTTCTGTGTCGCCGTTGCTCTTACTGTTGTTGTTGTTGCTTGTTTTTGCTTTAGTTTAGCTTTTTGCGTGCTCTTCTTGTTGCATTTGCATAATACCATTTGCGGTTGACATTTTTATTAACTGGTGGGCGCCATTGGACTGAGCTTACGTTACGTTATCGCTTAACCCCCTTTCACATTGCCAGTGGCCATGTGGGAAACGAAAGGAGAAGTGTGTAGGGGGGGGGGGGGGGAAGTAACCATGCCTGACCACACGCAAGCAAGCGGCCATAAATATTTACCCTCAATTGTAATTACAAAACACCGATAGGCATCTCGCTCTCGCCGCTGGCCGCCCTCCGCTCTCTACACTCTTCTCCGCTCTTTCTGCTCTTCACTCTGCGTTCTCCGCTGTGTTGCGTTGCAGCTTGTGGGGGTTGCATTCGAAAACAATTTGCATTTCTGCGAGCATTGGGGAATTAAACAACAACGCCAGCTCCTCGCTGCTGCTGCTGCTGCTACTCTGCTGCTTACCCACTCCACTCTCCCTCTCCCTTTGGTCGCATATAATTAAGCGCAGCCTTTAAATTGCAAAGCATGCAAAGGGCAGCCAACTATGAGACGTTGCGACGTTAGCGTCAACGTTAACGTCAGCAGCAGCCGCAGCAGCAGCAGCTGCACTTGGGTGGTCCTCTCGTTGTCAAAATGTGTGGTCTTTATTAATAACAGCAGAGCGACAAGCGGCCCTGTCGGGCAGAGGGGAGCTCTGAGAGGGCGCTGTCGCCAATACAAAACGGATGTGCACTCCCAGCAACAAAAAGAACAACAACAGCAGCAGCAGTAAATGCAACAACACCAATACTGCAAACTACTCGTGTAATCTGCACGCTCTCTCGCGCAGCACTCTCTTCGCTGCGCTTCGAACATGTTTGAGCTGCATGTTCGAGAGAGCGCGCGCTTTAACGCAGACAGCGATCAAGTCAAATTGACGATTGTCGTTTCTTTGCTGAAGTTGTAGTTGTAGCTGTAGACTTTGCTGTAGTTACTTGTATGTAGTTGCTGTTGGCTTTTGGGGCTGCCGCGGCATTTACGCCTTTGATTTTTTCCGCTCGAATGAGCAGAAGCTGCAAATTAAAACATTTTTTTTTTCGCGTTCGTTCATTCGTTCGTAGTGGTTGTTGTTGTTGATCCCCTTTTTACAGTTGTTGTTATTATTTGTTGTTGTCTTGTCCTTTGCTTTGCTTTGTTTGTTTTTATCGCCTTGATTCTTTGTTTGCTTTGCTGATGATGACGATCATTTCGCATTAAGTTTAATTCAAGTTGAAATTAGTTCGCTAATGAACTCATCATCAACAGAGGCAGCAGCAGCAGTTTTTCCCCTCTTCCTCTCCCTCTTCCACTCTCTCTGTCGCCACACTCGTTACTTGTACAGTGCACATACCCTACAGCTCATTCGTCTTATTCGTTTCATCATGCAGTTTGTGCATGATTTTTATGTGTATGTCAAATGTTAATGTGTTAATTAACAATGTCAAAATCAACGATGCTGTAGGTCCAACAATAACAACAACAACAACTCAAGTCTATCACATTAAAGTGCACAACATGCAGCTGCGACATCAACAACAACAACAGCAACAGCAACAACAAAAACCTTCAACATATGGCCAAGAAATCATGCGCAAAATAAACATATTAATATCTTTATGCAGCATCGTCGACTTGCAGCTACTCTTTGTGTGAAATTTGCAGATTAAAAATCAGAGTTGAGAAACTTATGGAATAAATCTCTTTCGTACTCTTTACGTCGTGTGGTCCGGCGGATCACTGAAAACGCAAAAATATATAATTAACGTCATTTAAAAAAAAAAAAAAAACTGTTTTTGTCCGCCTGTCTATCTCTCTCTCCTTTTCTTTTCTTTTTATAACTCTTTCTTTCTGCCTCTTCTCCATTCTCTGCCTTACACGTCTCTCTCTGTCTGTCTTTCTCTCTCCATCTACGTTTTTGAATGTGTCTTTCTCTCACACTTTCTCTTTCTCTCTATTGTTCTCTTCTTCTCTCCATCTCCTTCTCTTTTTTTCGCTTATCATCTCTCTCGCTTTATCTATATCTATATCTCTCTCTCTGTCTCTGTCTCTTTCTGCTTTTCTCTCTTTCCCTCACTCTCTCTCTCTCTGTCATATGTAGGGTATCCAAGTTCGTTGTAAAAGTATCTTTCGCCATGCAGCTGGCACTTGCCTGTCTCCTACTCTCTCTCTCTCGTTCTCTTTCTCGCTCTCTCGCTCTCTCTCTCTCTCTCTCTCTCTGTCAGGGCTAAGTGAGACGTCTTCGTCGTCTCGACTGTGCCAGACAATCGCCCCAGAACAAGACCCAGACCCAGACCCCACCAGGTCCCCACCCCATGCCTAACTCCCTTCCCTTTTCCCATCTTCGCTCACAAAAGTGTCTCCACCGTCTGCTCATATGAATTTCTAGCACGCGTGCAAGTAATTAAGCCCAAAGATGAGACATCTTTTTGTGTCTTTGGCTTACACGGATCGCACACACACACACAAGAGATGCACACACACAGATACACACACGTATGCGGAGATGTATCTGATATCTTATCGCACATGTTCATCACGGCGACTGTGGACTGTGGACTGAGAAAATGAGGCGCCTCCCTTTAAGAATTATTATTATGACGACGCACACATAATTAGCTGGGATTCTCTACAGAGATAGTGAGAGAAAGAGAGATAGAGGGGCATGTAGAGAAAGTATGGGGCATGCGGCATGTGGCAGTCATGTTTTTTAGTTGATCCGTTAATGATATGCTAATGGCATCTGAACTCAAATGACAATTGAACTCAATGCGATAAGACAAAGTGCATTTTGTCATTGAAAGCCAAATCGAATCTCTAGAGAGAGAGATTCCTAGAGAACTGGGAATTAATTAAAATCGAATCGTAGTTAAAATAAATATTTCAGTTAAGCTGAAATTTTGAGATTATCAGAGCTAGTGTTTTAAAATGTCGTATGAAATATGTTTATATTAAAAAAAAATGTTTTGTTGGTTTTAAAAAAATTAAGATTTTCTTTTTATTATTTTGCAGTGCTTAAATAAATTCAAAAAATAATATTTAGAATCTATAAAGTCTTCAAAAATTGCAATATAGTAGATTGTAAAAATAGAAATTATAAATGGAAGTTTTCTTGCGATTTTCGAGACAATTATTTGTGTTTTTTTTTTATTTATTTATTATTAGTTAGAAAGTTATATAGATTTTATATAATTCATGGATTATAGATATTTAATTATATTATATTTTTATATACAAAGAAATTTTCTTTGTTAACAGACTAACTACACAATATTGCAGGGTATATAAATATTTAATAAACTTTGCCACAATATCAATCAATAGGCAATCTAAGTGAATGATGATCTAGTTTGAGTACTCGTTGTGCTTTATTCGAATAGCACTCATGTCTCTCATTTGTTTTACTTGATTTATGCGCTTGAATATTGCATGGATTTTCCAATTTTCCAATTTTCCAGCTCGTCTTGTGGCCCACAAAAGACGTGGCGAGGTTTATAAATTGCCAACAACATTTACTTTCTATGCGGAATTCCCAACATATTTTATGGCGCTAATTTCTTTATTCATGGCGCCATCAACGAAGTCTCCTCTTGTTGTTGTTGTTGTTGTTGCAAGTTGAAGGATGCAAGTTGCAGGTTGAGGGTTGCAGGTTGTTGTTGTTGTTGTTGTTGAGTTTGTTGCTTTTGTTGTTGTTGCAGCAATAAACGCCTCAAATTCATTTAGCTTTGGTTGCCTTAATGAGCGTCTGTCTCCCTCTCTCTCTCTCCCTCTCTCTGCCTCTTTCTCTGCCTTTTTTCTCTGTTGACTTCCTCTACTCGTACACTGAAAAAAATTTAAGAAAATTATAAGTTTTAAGACATTTTGTGTATTAAATGCACCAAGATAAAATTCGTAAAGTCAGAAAAAATATATTGTTTATAAAATTTTGTTCTTTGAAGAATTTTTTTTTAGACACTATTTCTTAGATGTGTAAAAAAATTATCAACTTTATGTTGTGCATGAAAAGTCCTTATAACATTGAAGAAAACTTTTGGTTGTAATATTGTGTTTTGCTTAAATTTTTCGCATAAATCAAGTTACTTAGTTGTGTGAAAGTTAATAATTTAATTTTGAGCATTACAATCCTATAAAATTGAAAGAAACACGTGATTATAAAATTGTGTTTTTAGAAATTTCTCTTTTCTCTTTTAAATTTTTTTTTTTACTTAATTGTTGAATATTAATTTTATTTTGAGAATCAAAAGTTTGAATAAATTAAAAACAAAACTCTTGATAGTAACATTGTCTTTTCTTCTTAAGACCCGTATTCTTAATTTTTTGTATATGTATTTTTTTCAGTGTATGTGGCAGGCTGCATTGTGCATTGTGCATGCAGCACATGCAGCAGCCGAAGACAAATTTAGTTGCATGCCACAGAGTCCTTAGTGTGGCAGGCAGGCAGTCGTTTCCTTTTCCTTTTGCTTTTGCTTTCAGCCTTAGCCTCTTTTAATTGCATGCATAAATTGTCTCAATTTCAATAAAAATGTTGCACAACATTCAACGGTATCGAATCAATCAATGTGAGAAGTGAATCCAATTGAATTGAATGCGAGTACGAGTACGAGTACGAGTCGAGGTATTGTAATTAATATTCTGTGGCCGTGCAGTCTACAGATACTCGGACTCAGATACAAGATACAGATACATTTGTGTAGCAGCCACATTGAGCGTGTTAACAAGCCTTTTCAGTGGCAACAACAACCAGATAAACATGTGACAATTGCCAGCTTTGAATAATGAATGGCTGCTGAATAGTCAGAAAACAGAAGCGAATACGATTCACATTCACAATTTGCACATGTCTAATTGAAATGTAATTGTGGCTTCCGAATTGTTTATGTGTTTATGTTTTTGGCATTTATGTTGTTGAAAACTGTTTCCAATTGAATTGAAATTGAATGTTGCGCATACGCAACGTTGCACAATTGCGCATTTTATTTGTGTTTGTGGCAAACAATTGAAACTTATTACGCACCGCGAGGGTTGATCGAATGTTTCCGCATTCGCTCGTAACAAATGGACAACAATTTAATTTAGTTGGCAGTTGAAAAGTTTTCCCTTTTCAATCTTTTCAGAACGTGACAAAGCAGAACAGTTGCGAAAGAAGGAGAGGGTGAGAAGGAGAAGCATTACGAATGTGAAATGTGATGCCTTGCAGCTGGCAAATTGATGGGCGACCATTTATAGCGATACATTTGCTCAACAAGTTGCTCAAGTTGCCAAATTTAATTAATTTCCCCTCGACAATCAATGCAAATTAAGGGCGCGGGGAGAGAGTCTCCCTTCAGCAGGGAAAACCCGGGGAAAGGGAGAGACTGAGAGAATTAAAGAGAGCGAGCACTTCAATTATGTTTAAATGATAGGTAACATTATGTACCTTCAATTTAAACGAAATTTAAACATTTATCGATTGTAAATTCGATAAATATCGATAACATTGACAGCAGATTTGAAAAAGCTAATGAGTTGGAAAGAATCCCAATACAGAATATTATGAATATTGCTGTAAACAAAAATGTATGAAGATATAATATGAAAAAAGTTTATTATGGTTACTTTAATTGAGAATACCATATTTGCCGTTTTAATAACCATTAGGGAACTACTAATTGGGCATTGTTTGATAAAATGCTGTGTTTGTTACACTCCTCATATGTTATGAATACTTTATGGTCACTCTAATTGGGAGTAACGTATTTGCTGTTCTATAAATCTTGGAATCTACTTTTTCGGCACTGTTCTATCAACTTTTGTCTTTGTCACACGAGCATCTCGTAGTATTGTTTACTCCATGGTCACTCTAATTGGGAATACCCTAACTGATGTGTTGACTATCGATGGGGAAGCATTTATCGGCAATTGCTTTGAGCTTAATATTTGATAATTTGATGAAATACTCCCTTAGTTACGTTGGCCATGTAGGGTAACTCCTAGTCGAGTTGTATTTGATAAAGCAAGGCGTTAATTCAATAAGGCAAAGGAAAAGAGAATGGGGTGGGGAAGGCCAAAGGGAAAGGGGATGAGGAGGAAACACGTGCTGTGTGTTTGAAGTACTTAAATGCGGCTTATCTTGTCGACACACTCGACGCACAATTCACAGGGTGGTTGAAGGTGGTTGTTGTTGTATCTGGTGTTGTTGTTACTGGTGGTTGTTGTTGTTGCTGGCAGAGGGGAGCAGTTGGGGGTGGAGGGAACGATGTTGACTCGGTTTATGGCCTTATGATTAGCATGAAAGATAAACATGATTTTCAATCGGCTTTTGCGGCGTGTCAACCACTTATGCTTATGCCACAAAATGAGGCACAGATGAATGCGAGAAGAGGTGAGCAGAGGGAGTGGGGAGGAGGGGTGGGTGCACTGCCATTTTGTGGTTATTGCGCAAAGAAGCCACTTAAATGGGCGTTGCCATAACTCATAGACAATCACCTCGAGACAATGTTGAAAAACTTGTTGTTGTTGTTGTTTAGGTTGTTGTTGTTGTTGTTGTTGGCATCGCAAAGCGAGCGCTAAAATCGTCAACTTGAGGCTAATAACTCATTTAAAAGTGGCTGACATCGTTGTTGTTGTCGTTGTCGTTGTTGTTGTTGTTGCTGTCGTTGTTGTTGTCGTTGTTGTTGTCGTTGCTGTTGTCGTTGTTGTTGTCGTTGTTGTTGTTGTTGCAGCTGCAACTGTTGGCCCCAAGAGCAAAATAACTTAATTTCATAAATGGCAACAGCCGCAACGCTGCAACTTCGACTCTTGGCTCGAATTGAGAGTCGTCTTGTCTAAAAAACGGGGAAAAAAAAACGTCGCTTGCCACCAAATTGCTGCCTTGTTGACTGATTGACGCGGCCAGCAGCGAGTTGCCTGTACTACCACTAACTTTGCCAATTCGTGTTCTTAATTATGCTACCAACGCCAGGTTTTCTATGCAAAGTGTTGTTGTTGTTGTTGCTGTTGTTGTTTATCTTGTGGCATGCAACAAAAACTGCCACTGATTGTTGGTTGTTGGCCAGTTGTTGTTGCCAGCAAATTGCCGACAGTCAGCCAATTTGGCTCATAACACACAATATTATGACTGTGACATTTTCATTTTGGCTAATTGAGTTTGCCACAAAGGCATGTTTAAAGTGGGCGGGGGCAGGGCGGTGGAGAGGGGAGGAATTTGTTGCATATGTTGCTAGTTGGATCAAGTCAAAGGGGGAGAGGGGAAAAGGTGGAAAAGGGGGAGAGGAAGGGGTGTCTGCTCGTTACTTGTTCGAGGAATGCAATTATCAGGCATCAAGTGAGTCATTAGCTTTGATTTAATGGCCCAAACGAGAATTTGCTGAAAACTTTTTCAAGTGATAAGCGATGATTTACGTTTGATTCGTTAATATTAAAACAATAAAAAATGATATAAGTAAATTTGAGTGAAATATTTGACAAGACAACTGAATTTTTAAAAATTAATTTAATTTAATCTGATTATATCTATGATAGTTATATGTTATAGTCATCTGAATTATATAAAACTTGCTTACAAAATATGAGATAATTTTCTTATTTTCATAAAGTTATTTTAAGCAAAAAGAATTTTTTTAAAGAACAATTTAACACTCGATTGATTTTTCCCATGATAACTAAAAGATATATTGAGTTAAAAAAACTTTATTTAGACTTTTAAAAAGATATTTGAAAAAAATATAGTAGTATTTTATTCAAAAATTGATTTTCATGTAATCATTCCTATGACAGCTATACGTTATAGCGCTCCGATCTGACTTGTTTCGATTTGCGTAACTTATGGAACTATGAGAAGCAACTGTACCGAATTTCATTGAGATAGTTTGACTGAGAGTCTAGTTTGCATAGAACAAACCGATGGATCCATGGATAAATGTAGCATTTATGTAAAGACAAGTTTGGATATGCTTTATAGATTTTTCACAAAGGTAGTTACTAATATTTAATGCTCACAGGGCTCATAAAGCAAATTTAGATAAACAACAGTTAACTGGGCTCAAATTCACCGTCTTTGGTTCTTTTTTCTTTTTTCAATGACCAAATCAATTTTGAAAACTCGCTTTGCATCATGCACTTCAACTTCAACTTCATTGCGAATCTGTGAGAAGCTTGAAATGAAATGAAATGAAAACAAAGCGAAAAGTCAAAGTGGATGTGCATCAAAAGTCAACAAATCGAAAATTGAGAGTCTGCAGTCAGGCAGAGAGAGAGAGAGAAGGGCAACAGACAACACCCACACACAGATACAGACACAGATACACGCACACTTAGGTACAGATACAGATACAGCCCTCAGAGCCCTATCAAAGCTGCATGGAAGCTGTCAGCTCGAGTTGAATTTAATTAAATCCTTCATGTCGGCGTGTCTGTTAAAAATAGACAAATGACAGTTTTTTTTTATCTCTACTACTCTGTGAAGGGCGGAAAGGATAACAAAGGAAAGAGAGAGACTGAGCGGGAGTGAGAGAGAGAGCGTATGAAACTCTAGCTCCAATGACAGTTGAAATTGAAGCACAGATTACAAACTAAAATTGAATTCAATTTCTGTTTCTTTTTCTGTTTTTTCTGTTTGTGCTTCCTTTTATTTTTTTTATTTTGTTTATTTACTTTTGTTTATTTGTTTTGCTTTTTGTATCGCTAATTACTTAATTAAAGGCTGCATCGACTGTCGTTTAAGAGCCGAAGGAGACGCGTAATTAAAAGTCGGCAGCGAGGAGCGTGAGAATTTTAACAAACGGATTCGTTTCGATTCAATTGGATTCGTGTTGACATTGAGTTTCCCCCTTTTCTCTCAATCCGGACTCCAATCCGTACACGTCTTTGATCGGATTGAGCCCGAACTGAAATTAATATCACAGCGAGCAGGTTGTTTATTTACTCAGATACTCTAGAAATAAGAGCATGTTCATTTCAGAAACCAAGATGTGAAATATTTTAAAGATAAAACGAAAGAAATTTTATTTATAAATTTATTTTAAAGTAAAGCAGACAGAGTTGCATACAACAATGTGAAATTTTTCACTAAAAAAGATTCCACTTTTTATTTATAAATTCAAATATAGAAAGAATATTATAAATGTATAAAAAAAATATAAAATGTAGATATAGGTTTTTTTAACATTAAAAAAAATATATTAAATTTAAATGTGCAAATGCTTAAAGAATATTACAAACTTCCCTTGTGAGAAGTAAATAAGGTTTTTTTGCCAGGGTTGCCAATCCTCTGTGACAATTAATGGATTTTTCATGATATTTTCACCCTTTTCTCCTCTCGGCTCAATGCAGAGCTATTAAAAAAAGTGCCAAAAATTCTCCAAATTAGTAAAACATATTTTTACTCTTAGGGTTGCCACTTCCATGTGAGTTAAAAGGTCTTTTTCCTTGTTATCTAACGTCGAATTTGAATTTTTCACTGTGATCTAAGGATTTTTATTAAAATTTATGGAAGATAGACCCAAAATTGTTCATGTAGAGCATCAAAAGTTCGTTTTGCTAGGTTTGTCACCCTAGTTTATTCTTCATTGTGGGATGTGGCATGTCAGTCACATTGTAAACATGCCAAAGAGTCAGCGGAAATTGTCAAGTCGCCTCTTAAACGATCCGCATTCTCCAATACATGAGTTAAAAAAAAAATACTCCTGCTGCTTTCAATATACATATATTCGAGTATTCTATGCGCCAGATGGCGCCAGCTGCAGCTGCCAAGTTCCCAGATTCCCAGAGAGACGTCATAAAAAACGTTGATAACTTAATTAACAACACACAACACTGTGAACTGTGTAGAAATTCGGCTTGAAATCGAAACCAATCGGCAACTTTCAACTTTAACTTCAATCAAAGTTCTCTTTGTTGTGTGTGTGTGTGTTTTATGGCTTTATGCTTTTAATTTGGCCAAGAATGCGGTAGGTAAACTAAACCAAATTAAAAGTGATCGCATCATTTTATCGATAATTTATCAAACCCGAACGAAAAACCCGGTGGCGAATACTTTGGGCCCATAAAAGCAGCTACATTTCCCCTCTCCGTCTCCCCTCTGAGCTGTGTCTTTGCCGTCTTCAAGCCATTGCCCAACTGAGGCATGCGAATCGCTCAACGTGTGTGGTCCACATGGGTCTCCATTTCCAACTCAGACTGCGACTCAGAGACTTGGGCCCCACTCGGTTTGGGGCTTTGAAATTAGCATAAGAGCAGCAGACTTGAAAGAAAGAAAGAGAACTGAAGATTTTCGTTTGGCGACGTCTCTTTTTTTTGTACGTTTTGTATTTTTTGGAGAGCGCCAACTGCCAAGTTGTGGATCGGATCAGCTGCATAGAGACAACAAACACACAACTGGAGCTCAAGTTGGAGTTGGAGGCTGGCAACGGGCCATAAATCCGCAGGGCCATAAGCACACACAGGTTGAGGTTCATTTTCATTTTCAGGTTCAGCTTCAGGTTCAGGTTGAGGCCTGGCCAACAACAGCAGACAGCAGAAGTTGGCTAAAACACAGGTGGTCAACTTGGGCGGCTTGCCTGATATTTAAAACAATCTGTTGTGCTTTTCAATTACTCTATAGTACGTACACGATATACGATCGCCGTCTGTCCACTTCAAAAGTTCAGGAGCGCATTTTGTAGTGGAGACAAAAAAAAAATAAAATAAAATATTAAAATAAAATAAATGAAGACAGTCAACAAGAGTCAAGCAACCAAGCAAACTGTAAGCTTAAGCAGAGATAAAAGTATTTATTTGTATAACTTTGCTGTGCTACCCGCGTTGCTGTTGAATGCGCTCCTGTACTTCAGATCTTCTGATCATGCGCTCAGCATAAAAACTTATGAGCTCAGCTGTGCTATTAATTGTTTTATTAAGACATTTTCTGATTTAACATGCTCTATACCCTACAGTCTGTTTGTTGAGCTGCAACGACTAAAAATGTTAATTTTATTTTAAAATTTAGAATTTTAAAAGAATAAAATTTTAGTTTTATATGCTGTTATAATTCCGAGTAAAACGTGAGTAAAATTTATGTTAGGCGACTTTTCCTTAACTAGTTTACACTTAAATCCGTTGTAAATTAGTATTTGAATACCCTACACTCTGTGAATGCAGCTCTAAATATTTTTAGTAAAGAAATTCAAAAAGTAACTAAGTAACAAAGTCAGTAAAGAAATAGTCCTCTCACTAAAGTCAAGAAGAATTCCGAGTCTCTTAGAACTCTCTTTTAAGTACTTTCTTCCACACTTCGCATATACCCTGTAGTTTTGATTGTAGCGCAGTTGTGAAGCTTCCACTGAGTGACCCAGAGCCAAACCCAAGTTCAGACAGTGATACTTGGACTGTGGTCTCTCCTCCTTCGTCTTCGACTTGGTCTTCAGCTTCAGTCTGAGACTGAAGACTGGAGACTGAAGACTGCGACTTTGTCTGTCTTTATGTCTTCGTTTTGGTCTTGATCGTCTTCTGCATCAATGCGCATGTGAGATCATTATGATGATCATGATGATCATGATAATAATGATCATGATGAAGATCATGATAAAGATCATCATGTCGGCGTTCGTTGGGTTTGTTTTGAGCTGTCTGCGTCATCATCATTCTCATGATCATGATGATCATTCATGATCATCGGTGTGGTCCTCAAGTGTTTTGCATCTTTGATCCGTGGAAGATTGATGTTAATGTTGGGTGGGCATGGTGTGAACATACTTATTCGCATATTTGTTTTCTTCTCATCCTCATCTTCTTTGGCTTTGGCCCTGACTTCAAATGCGAAGACTCGCAGTGGAAGACTCCACACGATGATCGTAATTAAAATGCGTGCAGCTTTCGGGGGCATCAACGATCAGCATGGAGCGTAGAATGGGCCACTTATAGAGCCATAAAGCGAACATTTATTGATCTACAAATTATTTCGGGGCTGACGCCAGGCAACCGATCGACAGTTGGACCGATCGACAGACTTAACTCTCAGGTAGGTCAAAAGTTGATCGTTGCTTTTCTCTCTTGTCGCCTTCGACAATTATTTGAACGCGTTCGTAATCTTAATATTCATTAGGCAAATAGTCGCAGCGATCGTTTAGACGGCAGATCAGAGACTGTAGACTGTAGAATTTAAAGTGTAGATTGGGGAACTGCTTTTATTTTGACTACCGCAACAAATACTCATCGTAAACAAGCTGAACTCTCTTTGGGGTGGTCTCTTTAGGTGAAAGTCAGCGGCAATTTATTTATTTCTATTTCGATTCGACTTCGAATTCCAAGTTAATAAACGCACTCGCAGATTGCGTTAATTGAGAGGCCGTAAAAGTGGCCCACACACATTCATTTAGACCCAATCTCCATGGAAGCGTAAAATGTTCACACCTCAATTGCAAAAATAAATAAAATGAAAACTAATAAAGTGAGCAGGGGAAAAAAGCGGTGCGACGAGTCTATTAGGCCAGAGATACAGATACTTTTGCAAGATACTGTATCTCAGCTCGCAGTCGGATCGATGTCGCCAACAACAACAACAACTTCAAATGCCACCTGATGTGTTGTTGCCTCCTTCTTTTTATTTATACTTTTTTTAGCTGGCGTCTCGAGTATCGATTGCGGGTTTCTTAATGAAATTGTTTGCTAATATCAGCGGAAAATGCGGTTTACAATTTGTTTTTGCCTTGTCGCTACACAGCAATGCGTTCTCTGCGGTCTCACAGTGTCTCCCAGGCCGACTTCTACAGTGACTACGACCCATCTTGAACCCAATCAATGTTAATCATATGTTTGTGAAACTGAAACCGATCCATTGCAATCTTCTGAGCTCCACTTGGCCAGACTGGAGTGTGAAGTGGCTTAGTTGGAGGCTAAGAGACTTGTAGACAGTTAAGACAGCTTTATATTTAACTATTTTGATTTTACTTTTTTAATTTTTATTTAATGATAATAGTCTTTACTAAAATTTCTACATTTTTAGCTCAGATTCTAAATTATTTTCATGTTAAATTAATTTTTATTTCAATATTAATATACAAAAAAACATTTTGTATTAATTATTTAATTTTTAGTTTATATATCTTTAGATTTATTTTTAATTTCGTTTTTAAAAATTGAATTTAATTAATTAAATTCACAACTGAATTCAGGAAAAAATTATAGAAAAAAAAAGGTAAATTATTAAAATTATTGAAAGTCAATCAAAAATATAGAAAAATTAAATGGTAATACAGATAAGGGAAATAAATGACTAAAAAACTACATGAAAGTAATTAGGTAATGGATGAAGAGTTGAGACAAACCAAAAAATATTTCTTGATTTAGTAATTTTAGATATAGACTATATTTGATTAATATATGTAGTGTAGACCTTCACTTTAAGCCGACTTCAGTTTTAGCCACATGTTTTGACGCCTTTCACAACAACCAGGCACATCAAATTGAAGTCTGCAAGTTGCGGAGGATGAAAGCCAGCTCCAGACAAGTTGGCCAATTGCTATGCAAAGCTGGCTAAAATGCAAAACAGGCAACAGACAACAGCAGTAATAACAACAACTGCAACACCAACAACAATGTTGATAAAGCAATTAAAAATGTATCTGAATACATATTTTCATGTGACAGCGCAAATTATGCGCTGGAATGTTGCCACAAAGCGTTGCAAGTGCGTCAGCGGAAAAGCCGCCGCCTTGGAAAATGCCAGCAACAACTGCAAAGAAGAAGTAGCAAAGACAACAACAACAACAAGTTGGCTAAATAACTATTTTTGATTTGAGCCAAGTCAAGACTGAGATTGAGCGATAGACAAAACCGTTGACAGCTTTTGGCTCTGACTCTGACTCTGGCTCTTGGCCAGGCCAACACCAAAGCACTTCGACTGTTGCCATTGCCATCGTTTGTCAGACGCCGACAGTCGTCGATAAGAAGCGCGTATACTATTTGCAGGCACTGTGACTTATGACTGCAACTTGCCACAACGAGTTGTCAATCATTTCAATTAACGTGCGATCAAATCAATCGACGTGTCAATCAATCAATCATCATTGCATTGATGACAATTGCATAGTCTTCAGTCGGCAGTCGGCGGTTCACAATCAGCACAATCCACAATCGATTGTCAGTCGATTGGCAATCGATAATCACAGTCAACCGCAGCGTTAATTTGCCTGTCAGCCCAACTGATGGAAGGCGGCAAGAGCGGCGGCGGGGGCAAGCGGCCACTGGAGCTGCGATTTCTTTTGGGAGTTGGAGGAGGGAAATTGTTGAGGGAATTGTTGGATCTTAAATTGAGATCACTTTGCATATTTATATTATATTAAAAGTCGGGAGTTTTCCGTTCTTACTTTATGTATTTCTTTCTCTCTCTCGCAATGTCTCTCTCTCTCTCTCTCTATCTCTTTGTCTCTCTTTCTCTATGTCTCTCTTTCTAGGTCACGCTCTCTCTCTCTCTCTCTCTCTCTTTTTCTCTATGTCTCTCTTTCTCTATGTCTCTCTCTCTCTATGTCTCTCCTTCTATGTCTCGCTCTCTCTCTCTCTCTCTCTTTCTCTATGTCTTTCTCTATGTCTCTTTCTCTATGTCTCTCTTTCTCTATGTCTTCCTACATATGTGACATTCTCTACATATCTCTCTTTCTTCCTCAGTCTCTCTCACTCTCCGCCGCTTTCTTTCTCCCAATATTTCTCGCTTTCTCTCTCTCTCTGACCCCACTTCTCTTTTTTCTCTACCCTTCTCTCTCTGCTTGTCTCTCTCGCCCTCTTTTAATCTCTCTGTCTCCCTTTGTTACTACTTCTCCCCTTCACCCTCTCTCTCTCTCTGTCTCTCTCTCTTCCTCTATCTATCGATCTCAAATGATTAACAATCTGACTTTCACTTTTCGTCAATTTGCGTTAATTTCCCTGGCAACGTGTTGCTTTTATGGCTTATTAATGAGCTGACTGATCATTAGATTGGCCAACATCAGATCCGATATCAGTCTGGAACTCAACAAGAAGAAAAAGAACAAGAGAAAGAGAGAGAGAGAAGAGCGAGACTGAAAAACTGAGACAATATCCCATCGACACTGTCAAACATATCGCTTACATGCGGCTCAGACGCTGTCTACTCGTAAAAGCCCAGTTAACCAGCTGGTTCTGGCCAGGCCAAGACGGGGTTTTTATATGTTAGGCTCCCCTGTGACGGCATCGGCATCGGCATCGGATCTCGTTGGCTGTGACTGTGTGTCGCCCGTTAGTTTGAGATCTTTATAAGTCAATTTCAGTTGCGATCGCTGCGATCTTTTTGGGGAGTTAACAGAGACAGAGAGAGGGGAGGGAATCGAGGGTTCTACACTCAGATAATTTAATTTATATTTTTAGGAAATCTATATAATTTCGGGATATTGAGAAACATTTTCTAAAGTGGAAGAAAATTATCATAAATTAAGAAAATAGTGCACAAAAAAAATGCTTTTTCTAAATTATAGAATTTAAAACTCTGAAAAGCTATAAAAATTATTAATGGGATTCCGGAAAACAGTTTTATATTTTGTTTACATTAGTTTTAGATATATCCATACAAAATTTTCAGTGCGCCCTGATTTTACCCTGATTTGGAAAAAAAATTCGGACATCATTCCGGAAAAATTTTTGTAAATTTTGTACACAAAGGATTGAATTTTTAAAAGGAGATTTTATAAATTTTACGCTAAAAATAACTACGTTTTAGGAACGTTTTCTTAATATTAAGTTTGTGGAAAATCATATTAAATTTTAAAAAATTTGTACTTTATTCATGAAAAATAAATTATGCTTAGAATTTACTTTTAAAAACGAGTTTGGAAATTTTAGGATTAAGAAAAGCACTAAAAAATTGAAAAAAAATTCGAAACTAATCCAAAAAAGTAGAATATATAAATTTTTTAACTTTAATGGCGATTTTCTTGGTGTTAAGATAAAAATTGACTTGATTTTTAGGTCGATTTTAGGACAAGATTTTTTGCAGTGTACAATCACACCTACATGTGCGGGGGAATGGGGGAAAGGGAAAGGGAAAGGGGGAATTTAAACTCCCAATTGCCTTGGCTTTAACATTTAATTGCGCACTCATTCACGTTTATTCAGTTGCTGCCAAAATGGTAACTCATCTTGGTAGAAGAGTCTTAGCCTGGTTACTACTACACTCGCAGTCCCGTTGCCCGCTTTCCGTGTTGCCAAAAGGAGGAGTTGGCTCTGAGACTGAGACTGTTTTTGGCATTTGCAACTCATGTTAAGCATAAATAAAACAAATGCGCTTATTTTAAACATATGCCCGACTTTGACTGCGACTGCGACTTCGTCTTGGCCTCGACTTGGACTTGGACTTGGTTATTTTTTGCTTTGGTTTTTGTTGTTGTTTTGTTAGCCAAGTTGCCAGTTGGCAGCTGGCAGTTGGCAGCAGCTCTTACCAACTTGGGTCATTGCGTTTAACAACCGATGATGAAGACATCTTCCCGTTTTTTTTTTGTTTTCTTGTTGCCTGCCGCATTTTGTTAACTTGTCTCGCTTCGTCTTTTTGTTGTTGTTGTTGTTTTATGATGAGCTCTGCAAATGAAAACAATTTATGTGAATGCGTTCCAAGTTGTTAGTGTGCATGTCAAGTCGATCAGTTGTTGTTCATTTTGTTGTCGATCTGTTCTTATTTTGTTATTTTTTATTCTTCATGACTCATTTCTAGTTGCAGTTTTATAGCTCAGTTTAATTGGCCCAGTTAGCTAGCAGAGTCTTTGACAAGTAAGCTGCCTGATTTGACCTTTACAAGCTAAATTTATTTTTTATTTATTTATTTAACATTCACAGAAATCAACAGCCAAAATATTTGATCAAATTAAAAAAAATGATAATGTCAATGCCAATTTGTTTATCTGCAACTTTCTTCAACCAACTTTTCACTTGATTCTAAGTATCTATGACAGCGATAACTGGGAGATCTTTAGTTTTTATTCAGATATCTTAATAAATAAATGTATTAAATAAATAAAAATAATAATATTCTTGATAACAAAGCAGTGCTCATTTTTTAACAGTGTAGCTAGTTTGCTTTTTCGAAACCGTGAGTTTCATTCCAAATTTCATTCATTGAAGTTTCTTAGTCCACTATATCTACCAAACATAATATGTTCTCCCCTTTATCCCACTCATCTACTCTCCTCGCTGTATCTCTCTCTGTTCACTCTCCATCTCTCCCTCTTCCTATCTCTCTTTTTTCACTGCTCAAAATTGCTGTTGATTGAGTTCATATAATTTCTATTAAAGCCAATTTGCCAAATCCTCCTCCTCCACCTCTTCCTCATCTGCCTCTCCTTCTCCCTCCCCCACACACACCAGTCAGTCAGCCCCTCCCCCTTCGCCCTTTTCACTCGTCCTGCAGCATCAGAAGGACAACATTGAAACTTTTATTGTGTCAAATTTGCGCAGAAAGCAATGAAAAATTTAACACGCTATAAATCACAAATTTCCACAATAACAACAAAAAAAGGGGAAAGAAAAAAGATTTAACGCTTAGCAATTGTTGCAGCTCTCAAGACAAGGGGTGGCAGAGGGAGGGGGAGGGGGGGGGGGGTAAACAGGAACTGGCAACCTGCCAAACAACAAAGTGGCAACCCCTCGCGAGGCAGTGTCCTTGCGCCGTTGAGGACGCCTTGGCATGCAACTTGTGAACTCCGGCTTATCTGCCCGGCAACATGCGTTCCCCTCCCCCTCCCCCTTCTGCTGGCGCTGCCTTTGACGATGACGTGGCTGAAAGCGACATCGACATCGACATCGTCTCCTGGCTGTCTGACAGTTTTCAAGGTCTGCGTGTGAAATTTAAAACCGTGATAACACCTCAACACTGTCACGCCCCCTTTCCTTGCTTTGCTGCCTCCCCTCCCCTCCCCCTGAACCCTTCCCCCTCTGATTTAAAGAACACGTGCAGCCACGCACAGTGGCTCGTTTCCCTCAAACTCGTGGCAAAAATCAATTTTCGAGTTGTTGTTGGAGAATAATGTTGAAATTTTTAAATTTAGAATTGAATTGAGTATTTGATGCGGATGGTTTTAAATTTTGAGAAAATTTTTAGACTAAAGTTGAAGTAATTTTTCAAAATATGTAGTTTTTTTAAATTTTTATTTTGAATTTTTAATGGAGTTTTGAAAAGTTAAAATAACATATATTTGCGTTTGACCTTTAGTTTACTGCCTTTTCAGTGCCACGCCTACTCTTATTTCTGTTACAAAAATTTCTTTAAAGTATTGCGAATATATATTTGAAATTTCAGCCCAATAACAACAACAACGAGCCACTGTGCCACGTTTCACTGTACTCTATTTTGTGTTAATGCTTTCGGTTTAATTTCATCGTCGGCATTTTGTTGACAAAATTGATTTGTTCAATTTTTCCAACGATTTAACTTGGGGCATGACTCTGGGCTGCCATTAGTGTCGGTACATTTGCTTTGAAGGTTGTTGCAACAACTGACAGGACGAAAGGACACAAGTCTAAGGAATGGCGTCTTTTAGATTGAACCTTCGTCGGCTTTCGACTCTCGGCTTGAGATTGAGTTTCGGAGAATTCCAGCACGTTTTACCTTTTTTTTTAGATAAACTTTTGGCTGGCGTCGTGGAATTTAATCAATTTTCGAAATTTTATTGATTCGCGTTAAAAGTAAATTTAATTTTCACTTGTTTCGCCTAAGAAAACTTGACTTGGAACCAATTTAATAACATTTTATTTTCTTTCTTTCTCGTTGCAGGTCGAAGTAAGTACAAGATGTTTGTCTGAAAGTCACTTTAAGAGTTTGCAAATGGACTATGGTGAAATAAGTATATCTCTATTTGTTTATACAACTAACTTGACTGACTGACTGAAGGGAAATTGGTAGAAAACTGTATCGGTAAAGAGTAATGTAAAGAGAATTGTTTTTAAAAAAAAGTAGTTTTGAAAATCAAAAGTATTTACACAGATAATAAATTTAGAGATAAGTCTTTGATTAAAATTTGACTAATTTTGGGAGTTGGCAGTTTGAGAATAATTTTTTAAGATTAGGGGTTTTTTTAAAGAACTTTCAAGCAGATTAAAATTTAGTTAGTTAGTTGTTTCCTTCAAAAACATTTATAGCTACACGTGAAAGTTATAAAAAATATGTTGTTTTTTTTTAATTTACATGCAGAATTCATGTGGAAATCAAATCAATATCCCCTTTTAAATCGCTCCAATTTTAATGAAGTTATGGGAGTTTTAATCTTGAAGTTTTTTGCCTTGTTTTATAAGAAACAAAGACTGGAAAAAGCTGCTGTCGTTTAATGCTTTATTTATATGTACCATATTTCAATTCTTTAATTTATTCCTTTGCAAGATTTGACCCTTAAAACTACCCTCAAAGGAGAAGATGCAATAAACACTCCCCATATTTAGCGACTTATGACGAATGTTGGCTTAAATTACAAAATATTTTTGGTTCCCAAGAACCGCAACAACTTGTGGTCACTCTGGTAACTCTGGTAACGTAACGTAACGGCTTCTCAGGGTTGCCCAGGAATGTGCATTAGTAAACCTCATAATTGCTTCATTTTCAGTTCAACTATTTCTTCGAAATGCGTTCAACTTTTGGCCAAGAGTTGAGTTTAGGAAAACCCTTTTAACGACTGCTCGAATATTTGCGTATTTACCCGCGATTCGATGCACACCCCCTGGAAAAACTTTAAGGGGTGGTGGGAGGGGGTTGAGATGTCGGAGCTGTCTGAGACATTGATTCTCTGCGCTTGTCTGTTGCCATTGCTGTTAATTAAAAGCAAGACAACTCAAGTCGAGAAAGGCGTTGACAGTGGCGGGGGGGGGGGGGTGGAGGATAGAGAGGGGGTGTGACAGGGGAAGTTTTGGGGGGTTGAACTGGGAAATTAGCCACAGTGAAAAGTCATTGCGTTGATTACTTTTCAAAATGACGCGCGCAAATTTCCAAAAAACTTTAATTGTTTCGGCCTCCCCCTTAAAAAGAGGGGTGGGAGTGGGGGTGGGGTTGGGGGGTTGGTAGCCAGGGGTTGTCTGAGAACGCATTTAAATGTGAATTAATTGCTGGACCAAATACCATTGCATATATGAGCAGCAGGATTTATGTGTGCGCAATGAGTTGGCCAGAAACAGGAACATTAACAGGAACAGGAAAAGGAACAGGAACAGGAAACAGGGTACAGAAACAGAGTCCAGTCATGTTATTGCCATTATGTGCGTCGTGGAATTTTTATGACCTTCCCCCTCTCACTCTCTCTCACACACTCGTTCTTCCCTTCTCTTCTCTTATTTTTGGACAGGTCCACGAGCGCGCAAACCGAAGAAGCCAACGGCGTCGAGTGCCGCGGGCAGCGCGGGAAGCGGCGACAAATCGGACGCGGATGGCAACTCTGGCTGCAACAATGTGCCGGAGGATAAGCGACCACGGACCGCATTTAGTGGCACGCAGCTGGCGAGACTAAAGGTGAGCTTACACACTTATAATACACTGCTCAAAATGAAACCGTTTTTGAAAAAATAAAAATATTCAACTTACATGTGTGAGACTTTAAAAAAAGTTTTTTAAAAAACAACTTCGAATTTAAAAAAAAAATCAAAAATGTAAATAACTTAAAAAAAACGATCAATTAAAATATTTGACCATGTTTAAAAATCTGCACACAGAGATAATAATTTAAATTGACTTTTATAATTTTACATTATTATGTTTTTTTTTAATCAATGGAAAAATGTGAAGAACTTTAAATAATGCGAATTTTGTATTTAATGTGAAAACTATTTAAATTAATTTAATAATAATTTTCAACTAAGAGCAAATGGTGAATAAGCTTTAAGATAAAGAAAAAAGGAATTCAAATCAATTAAATATAAATTTAAATATAAAATAGAAAGGATAAAAGCTAAATAAATGTTTTAAAAATTTCTGGCAGTTTTAAAAATTGTTTTAAGTGATTACTATATATACTTATTTAAATGTATTTTATAATAACAGTGCACAATTTTCTCTGTGTGTAATTTCTAGACGCATTTCTTTTTTACAAAAATTAATAATATGAAAAAAAAAATGTTTACATAACAAACATATTTTTAACAGTGTACCTACTTATATCTGCCAACAACTAATGCTCTCTCTCTCTATCTGTTTCTCTCTACCTCTCGCAGCATGAGTTCAACGAGAATCGCTACTTGACGGAGAAGCGTCGCCAGCAGCTGAGCGGAGAACTTGGCCTAAACGAGGCGCAGATCAAGATCTGGTTCCAGAACAAACGTGCCAAGCTGAAAAAGTCGAGCGGCACGAAGAATCCTTTGGCCCTGCAGCTGATGGCCCAGGGACTCTACAATCACTCGACGGTGCCGCTGACGCGCGAGGAGGAGGAGCTCCAAGAGCTGCAGGAGGCGGCCGCTGCGTCTGCGTCGGCAGCGGCGTCAGCGTCGGCAGAGCCATCATAGAGCAATATTTATAATTACACTAATAATATATAATAACAATAATATTAATATTAATATTTATAGCGTAGCGTGTAAGTTTAGTGCTTAAAGTTGCTAAACAATTAAGTTGTAAAATAAAATATTCTAGTCCCCAAGTTGAAACACGCAAAGCTGTTTCCAATTGGATTCAAATTGGGAATGGCGGATGCGAGTTTCAGCTGCGTGTGTTTGTATAATAAATTAAAAACAGCAACAACAACAACAAGAAATGTTCATAAATAAAATACATAATTTAATAAACATTTAAATTATACAGATATTTGCTTTTGATTTCGTTTTCGTTTTGAATTGGATTCCAAGTAGGTGGTCTACCCCAACTCCCGCCATAGATCTCAGATCTTGTTATCAGCTGCCGCTGCCAGCGTCGCTGCTTGCGTCGCTGCCTCAATAATGAACCGTGGGCGTTGGCATTAATTACTCAATTAATGAAGGCGACGATCAAGATGAAAATCGAGTTGGAGATCGGAATTGGAATTGGACGGGGGAGGGGGAGGTGGGAAGTTAAAGATCGACAATTGCTGGCATTACAGACGCATTAAATTCGTTATGCAAATTATGCTCGAAGGCAATCTTGGCCCGTAATCACGCCTAATATTAAAGCGAAACCTTAGCGTTTTATTTCTGTCTAATTTAGCCATTAAATTTGCATACAGAAAAACACAAACGACGGCGCAAAACAGAAAAAAGCTACAAAAAAAGAAAAGACAGGGCAAGCATATATGTGTGTGTGTGAGAGAGTGTGTGTTTGTGTGTGAGCTGGCATGCCAACGGCGCAAATTGACACCTTGGCGACGGCGACGGCGCTTTTTTAACTTTTGCCTGAAGTGCAGCGAAGCCGACGACGTCACCAGCGACAGCGACGTCAACAGCGACAGCGACTGCGTCGCGTAGGTGTGAAAAGTGTCTGTCATGTTGAGCGAAAGAGGAGGACAGAGCGAGGCACCAAAATATGCGATAGTCGAATAATTACGAGCACGATGATGAAGCTGATGATGAACATTCGAGTGGATAATAGATGTGCAGCGAATAATTGAGCATTATCATTTTTAATAAAACAATTTGAGTAATATTAGTAAAGCAAATGAATTAAATTGAAAGCGTAGGTATTTCGTTAAAAGCTCTAAATTTTTAATGCACTTTGAAAAACTATCGAATTAATTCTTTTTTTTTAATTTTAAACTCTCACAACTTTAACAAAATTTTGATTATTTGAGGAACTTTAAATTTTTTCCAAAATTTATCACTCAACCCCACGTCGAGTATGTGCCGTTACTCCGCTTTCGAGTGTAAGGAATTGAGAGCGCTTTTGAGAATTATTAACTGTCATGCAGCAAAAAAAGGCTGCGACTGCGCAAACATCTTAATTTTGCGAATGATTTACAGTTTGGTTTTGAGTTTCATTGTTGGTGACATTCTGTATGTGTGTGTGCGTGTGTTTTGATATTGAGGCGAATTGGGCGCTATTCACACAAGTCAAAGGCGAATTCAAGGCAAGGAGAGAGGATTAATACTGAGAGTGAGAGTGAGCGGGTGAATGTGTGCTGGAGGGAGGGGGAGGAGGAGGAGGAAGAGTCAGCAACCGAGGAATTGTGTGTGGGAGTTGCGTTGTGTTGTTGTGTGTTAAGTGAATTTTTATGGCACGCGCTTCGTGCAGAGATGACTTCATAAAAAGTCAATTTAAGTTTAGTAATATTTTGTTGAATTTATAGTTGAGTATTTTGTTTAAGCATAATTTTTTATTGCCCGCGCCACGAATTGAACGCCGATTTGGAACCTGTGTAGCCCGTAGCCTGTGGACTGTGGATGCAGCTGAAAGCTGGACGGTGGATTGTGGACAGTGGGCAGTGGAACATGGACAGTGGAGCCATGCTTGCCAGTTGGTTGAAGTATTTTGTACCAGAATGTTGGGATAATGTTTAAAACTATTTTTCAAAGTCATTGCGTTAAACCTAAAATATTAAAATAACAATATTTTTTTTGCGAATTTATTAAATTGATAATATGTTGTTATACTTTTTTTTAATTACGTTTATTTAGTTTTCCATTGCATAAAATCATTTTAATACTTAAATAAAAATAATAAATTGAATAAAATAAGTGTGTCTAAATAAATGTAACAGAATTGTAACAGAATTGTCCCACGGTGGTCGGCTGTGGATGCTGCAACTCCAAGCATGAGTCATGGGCGCGAGTATATTACGTTATAAATTCAATAAATGTGACCATAAAAAGCCCATTCAAAATACCTTGCGCGCGTACATTAATCCCGGGAGGGGGAGGGGGAGAGGGACAGGTCATGTCCAGAGCGAGAGAGAGAGAGAGAGCGCGAGTTGAGGCACATTACAAACGCCTCGAGTGCTGCCGCAAATGCTGTTGGCCTGGCCCACAATGATTAATGTTCGGCAGTCGGTTGGCAGCAGCCTTGGCCTCAGTCTCCAGTCTCTCCAGTCTCTCGCTGCCCCATTCTCCATCTCATTCTCCAACTCATTCGCCGTCTCATTCTGCAGTTCGAAAGGCTTCCCGGAATGTGAGCCCAAGTAACCCGAAAAAAGACAATACGCATAAATCTATGGGGTTGACACTTAGTACCGCTTTCGGGCCGCTTTCGACCGCAGTCTCAGGCCAGGCCAGAACAGACTGGTGACCAGAGACCAGAGACCAGAGACCAGAGTTGCAACCGCTTCAACGGACTGCAAATGAATTTGTTCTCGCTTTTTCATGCTGCTTCAGCTGCAGCTTCACTTGCCACATGAATTGTGGCCGCGACTCGCGCGAGGCGTCATAAAATTGGCAACAAATTGTTTTTCACGCCGTTTTAAATACACATTTTCGATACTTGGCCATAATGAGCGCAGGCAGAGGGAACTTCCCCTTCTCCCCTTTATCCTCCCTCTCCGTCTCCTCTTTATCCTGTTGCTTCGCAGACAAAGAACCGACAACGACATCATTGGGACTTTGACGAACTGCAGCGTCCGCTTCGGTTTTAGCCTCGTAATAAATTAGCGGCTAAGGAGATAAGCTTATAAATTTTAACTGTAATTATGCGACACAAGATTTATGAAGCGTCCGCTTTCCCTCTCGCTCTCTCTCCCTCCCTCTCCCTCACTCTTCTGGGGGATTATTAATGAAACACAAAGTTACAACGAAATGTGCTCAAGTGCCGGCATTACAAACGATGTTCCCTTTCTGTATCTGTATCTCTACATATAACTGGATCTGTATCTGTATCTGCATCTGCATCTGGCTCTGAGTCTGAGCCAGCTTCAGTCCCTTTTGGCCAAGATTTATACGCCGTCGTCTAATTCGTGGGGGCTTTTAATGAGCTTTTAGCCAGGCGCATGCAAATCTTTTAGCTCAGTTCCAAATCTCTTTTTCTACCCCCAATTGATCCACTGTTACACTGAGAAAAAATAGTCATTTTTGAATTTTCGAAATATATATAATATTTAGGTTATTATTTTAAAATTAACACAAATTGTGGATATATCGTTAAAAAAGCCTTAGGCATTTAATTTGAGAGAAATCGTACTTGAATAAAGTTTATTTCGTGCTTGGCTTCAGAATTTTATACATATTTTATATTAAATCCATATTACCATATTAAGGTCTGTAATTTAACCTTAATTTTTTATAATTAAATAAATAAATTACGGAATCCGGAATTGTTTTCTTCCTGTGCATACGCATGTGGGCGTGGGTGTGGCTCCTCCTGCTCCCCCCCTCCCCCCTCTTCTGCGTCTTCTACTCCTTCCCCTCCCTCAGTGGGTTCTTTTAATGTCTGTAGACCACCTACGTGGTTGTGGTGCCAATCACGACTCCAGATCTGCGTATTTGACATTGCCATCGTCTCATTACGCCTGCGCAGACAACAACAACAACCACAACAACAACAACAACAAGCTGAGAGTGTTGGTGGGAAAAGAAAAGGCGTGGGAGCCAAAGCGACTCGGCCGATAACTTGATAGACTAAATGAGTCTCTCTCTCTTGGCCCGATTATTGAGCCATATATGTAAGTACCTTTGCCAAAGTCATAAACTCCAAAGGTGTGCGATCTGTGCGTGTGTGTGTGTGTGTGTGTGCGTGTTAAGATCTACACTTAAGCTAGAGCTCTTCATTTGCCTCATTCAAGGGAATATCAATGTCACATTAACCAGTTTACAACTTGTATTTATAGAACACTTCTTTTATTGGGCCTTAAATTCAGCTTATGTTAAGATTGCTTCAAAAATAAATATGTGTAATATAAAACTAAAGTCGTTGAATGAAAATTTTTATTGTTGCTTCTTAACGTTGATACCACAGGATCAAGAGGTCAAAATTTGTTGTGTAAATAACTTTTTTTTGTGTTAACATTAATATAATTTAGGAAATTGTTGTGCATCACAAATATTGTCTTTATTTTAATATAAACCAACTAGGTGGGTTTGATGATCATAATATTTTATATTGAATCTAATAATTATAAGTAAAAAAATAAAGGTTTGATGATATATTTAGGTTTTTTAAAAAAGGTTTTTATTGGAATTGAAATATTTGCAAAAAATAAGCTAAAATATTATTATTTTTTTTTTAGGTATATTGTTATAACACAAGTGTACGATCAGTTAAAATATAAAACATTTATGACTCTTTTGCTAAAACTCAGGTAATAATAGCTAAGATAAGATTGAGAAGAAACAGATCAAGAAATTCCTTTATATATACAAATCTGGCGAGTTTTATACCAATCGTATATATAGCTGAGACAGGAATCATAGATAAAAAAATATTACTTAAAAAAGGAGCTTGTGAGAAGTTAATATAAATACTAACAATACTTTAATGAGTTCTCGCAATGAAGTCTCACTACTCTGTTCAAATCTCCAATTCCTTAAAGTGGACCGCAATATCAATACATTGTATTTTAGATTTAAAAAAAGTCATACCTTCATTTCTTTTCAACAATTATATAGAAGTCAATGTCTTGCTTCAACTTTATTTAAAAATAAAATAATAAGTTATTCGTATTAGGAATTTTGGGCATGCCAAACTACTCGAATACCATTAGAGTATCTCGAGCAGAACATTAGGGGTAGTCCTTTATACTTTTTCTTGGGTCTTAGCACCCTTCAATTCACTCCATTGAGTCGCTTTTGAGGCGGGGTTAATTATGCAATAAAAATACTTCAATGTTGTAAAGGGACACATGAAAATGTGAAAATTTCATTTTCATTTGAGGCTAGTTCAAGTTGGAGTTCAGGTAAAGAGCCTCGTTAGTGGCGCTTCCAACATAACTTGGCTAACACTGCCGTTTTGGCATTGGCCCGGAAGTATCTTGTTAACATGCAAAACAAGCCATTTTACTTCTGGCCTTTGACTTGACTGGAGTCGAGTGGTGGAAGGGGCAGGAGGGGGGGGCGGAAACTGTTTATGAACCTGCCAAAACGTGAATACTTTTGCCCATTGTTGTTGGCCAAGTAGTAGTTGGTAGTAGTTGTTAACTGGCGAGTGTCTTTCGATTTTAATTCAATTAGAAGCAGGCAAAGTAGGACAGGGGGGCAAAGTAGTTGGGTTTAAGGGGGTCAAAGGCTATGGGCAGCCGCATCATAAAATCTAACGATGTGGCCCAGCCCAAAAGTTGCATTTTCCCGTCACATTTACCAGAAATTTTAATTGTCATCAAAACCCAACCCAACTGAAGTTTCCCTCCCTCCCTTTCTACCCCCTTTCTACAGCCTTTCAACCCTTTCGTGGCTTTCGTTAACGCGATTGGACACGCATGTCCAAAAAGCTGCCTGCGTTTATTTTTGAGAAGTGGTTGTGGGTGGCAATAAACACGTAAAGAGCATTTAAAGTGCGATAAAAGTGTCGCCAGGACAACGGGCAAGCAGATGTCCTTGTGCTTGAGCTGGTCTGATATTGGTTTCTGATCACAACAGCTGCCACATGTGGCATGCAGCAGTGCTAAACAGCAATTGGACACACTTCCAGTCCCTGGTGACACTGTGCAACTGTCAAAACAGAAATTGATTGCGTCTGGGAATGGGAATGAAAATAAGAATGGGACTCAGACACGTTGGGGGATTGTCTCGGTGTCTGTTTGTGGGTGTGCACACCTGAAACAGAGCTACAAATCGAAACATTACTTGCATAAATTATAAACAATGCGCAAACCGCAAGCAAGAATCGAACCTGCAACACAAAACAGTGGCAAGGTCACAGCAGGCAGACGAGTCGGAGTCGAGACCGAGTCGGAGACGCGTTGCACATATTCCTAGAACACTGTACGAGTAGTGGCAACAATTGTCTACTGTTCGCTGTTTTAATGACACACACCCCCGAGACAAGCAGGCAAGCAGTCAATCAGTCAGAGACATTGCCTGCAGTCAATCAGTCAATTACCAACAAATACTGATTTTCAATCAAAAAATAATTTAGATATTCAGGCTGATAGTTATTCACTCAGCCAGTCGGCTTTTATATCGTTTATCAATCAGTCAATCACTCGGTCAATCAGAAATTGATTTATTCAATCAGTTTAACTCAAATAGTCAGTCATGTTATGATTAACTCTGTTGGTCAATTATTTAGTCAATCAGTCAGTTGCTCAGTCAGCCTGTTAATCTGTCAGTCAATCATCAGTCAGTCAATCATACAGTTTCTCATCAATTCAAACAGATAGTTTCTCCGTGAGTCTGTCAGAGAATTTCTCAGTCACACTCTCAATCAGTCAGTCAGCTTCCACTGACTCGGTCAATCACTCAGTCAATCATTTACTTAGTCATTTAGTTCAGTCAGTCAGTCATACAGAGTGTTTCTTAGTCAGTTGGTTTAGACTCTCAATCAGTCAGTCAGCGATCCACTGACTCGGTCAATCACTCGGTCAATCATCTGCTCAGTCATTCGGCTAATTAGTCCGTTAGAGGAAGCGTCGCTCTATCAGTCGCGTTCACATTGCATCTAATTAAATAATAAAAATGAGCTCTAAATGAGACCCGACATTTCCCCCGACAAGATCCTCCGAGAACCTTTTCGGCTAGTCAGTCAGTCAGCAGTCAGTTCCCAAATAAATGAACTAACGATATGCACAGTAGCTGTAACTTCGGGGAGGTCCAATTAATCGAGACGACAGTCGCGTCGCATCGAGTCGGACATACAAATGAAAAGTCATAAATCGGCGGTGGAAGTCGTCGCTGAAAGCCAACAGCAACAACGGCGATCACAAGAAAGGAAATGTCACCAAAAATTATGAAGGTTCAGTTTTCGGTTTCGGTTTGAGAGTAAGAATATCGTGGGTTGCCACAGTGGTTGCATTAATTATGCAAAGGGCGTGCGCATTAGAAGAGACAGAGCACACAGACCGCAAGGCACGATCCTCAGATCCTCCTTCTGCTCCGATCCTCCCTCGCTACCATCTGGGGGCAAGTGCAAAGACCCACCGGAGAGTGACAGTTGCAGTTGCAGTTGCAAGTTGTCTTAAGTCTTAAGTCGCTCGACGCATGCGCGCCTGCATATTAAGAGGCGATCATCGATCGGCGAAAAGGGAGAAGGACAAAATAAAGTGAGACTGAAGATCGTGCTCATGTGCATGCGTGTCCAGGGCTACCACAACACAACACACAACTCGCCAGTTATGATGAGTGACATTTGATCTTGTTTTGTGTCAAATTAAGAGGCTGCAGCTGGCAGAGATTGTACTGAAGATCGCACAGTGTCCATGTCGATGATCGTGCGACTTTTTTACCTTACCTTAACTCAACTTACCTTTCAACAGGCTGGGAATTTTGTGTGTTGAGTCTTTTCATTTCTTTTTGGGTAAGAGGTAAGATTTCTGTGGCGCACACTTAAGCCGTTGAGTGCTTGATTCCTGGTACTTTCGGAGGCGCTTCGCCTTCGACGGATCGACGGGCCACACAGGATCAGTTCAGTTCATTTCGGTATGGAGATCAGTTCGCCATGTGCCTTGTCATGTTTTGGCACTTGAGTGCTAAGACACACCCTTCTGGGTTAATCAGAGCTGGCAGTTTCCCCTCTGATGGCTCAATTGTGCAGACCACACGGCAAGTTGCCACGAAATGTGGAGCACACAAGTTTACAGATCAGCGATCTTAGATAATAGATCAAAGAAATGTTTGATTTTGCTATGGGATTTTTAGCAAGATGAAATTAAATTGGAACATTTAAAAAATATATTTCACCTTCTTATTTCGAACAGCGATCATTGATCGACGATCAACGATCTTAGATAATAGGTCAAAAAGTGCTTAAATTGAACCAGCTTTAATTTGCTATGGTATTTTTTGGTAAGAAAGTGTTTAAATTACAATTTTAATAGAAACATTTCTTGCAGACGATCGCTGATCGTATTCTCGGTAATGATGATCGCATTCAGATGATGCTAATCAATTGACTTTGATTTGTTGTCACACATTTGTCACTGTACAAAACTCTCATCAAAGTTATTCTTTTCTTCTTTTTTTGGGTAGGTCAACTACGATCGCTTCAACTGAAAGGTTGATCTACAAAACTGTGACTCACTTGTGGCATGCCACACTCTTGACACAACTCGACACTCAACACTTTTTTTCTAGCTCATTTCGAGTAATTATCAACTGACAATTGATGCATTGCTGTCCATTTCCTTGATTGATCAATGAGCTACGATCGACGATCGCCGATTGACATTGCTGACAGTCCACGAAATGTCCACTTTATCAAAGACCGAAGAAGCAGGAGAAAGAGAGTGAAGAGGAGAAAGAGGAGAAGTAGACAATTTCAGAGTGCATTGCTTTGTCTTAGGGGATTTTGTGATTTAATTGCCGATAAGCAGCTGATTAATATGTTGCACTTGGAGGCTATAATTGCACTAGACAGCGAAAGAGAGAGAAGTATAATGAGAGAGGGAGGCAGTAAGAGAGCGGTGAATATGCATACTTAACTAAAATACAAACATTTCTTTGTTTTTAGTTTAATTAAGCCATAATTTATGGCCCACAGCACGCGGACACGCAGTCCAGCAAAAAAAAAAACAAATGAAAAAATAAATAAATAAAAACGGCAAGCAGAAAAGGGCCACACTCGTTGTGGTCTCTGGTCGCTGGTCTTGGACAGGTCGGTATCGAGGTATCGCTTTGGGCCGTCGACAGACTGACACCTGCTCGTGTAAATTAACCTGGCCTGCTGCTTAAGTTGTTGTTGCTGTCGTTGTTGCTGGCCTGGCCAAGCGGCAAATGGTCTTTGGCAATTACACCACGCGACACTTTTAGCCATATGCAAAGCCAAAGCCAAAGCAATTGACTTGGCCCACAGTCTTCGTCTTCGTCTCAGTCTGTGCTGGCTTTAAGCCTGGCTCTCACTCTTCCATCTATACTTCTTTCTGGCCCCTCTGGTGTTCTAATTAGAAACCCTCTTGTCAATTAGTCCAGTTGCAACAAGCGGCCACCTCTGGGGAATCTGCCAGCTTGTCATGTTACTTTCGGCTCCCCTTTTCTCCCTTTCTTCTCTTGCCTCTTTAATTTTTTGTACTATCTTTTCCAGACGTCTATTCTCCTGGCAAATGCCAACTCTTTCCTTTTCTTCCAACACTTTCTTCTCTTTCTCCTCGCCGTTGCTTTATCCCTTTCGTCTTCTCTCGTTTCTCCATGTACCCTTTCTTCTAATTGTTACTCCCATTTCTTCTTCCTCTTCTCTCCAGTTACCAGTATCTTCACCACCCACTTCTCTTTCTTTTCTTTCCCTATTTGCTTCTCTATTCTCTTCCCTCATTTTTTCTCTATTTTCTTCACTCTTTTTTCTCACTTCTCTTTTTTCTTTTTTCTTCTGTTGAGTTCTCTCTTCTGCCCATTCTTCTCTCTTTTTATCCCCTTTTTCTCGCCTCTCCGCCTATTTCTTCTCCATCCTCTTCTCTACACTCATTTCCTGTATCTCTTTCTCCCTCTTCTCTATACATTTCTCAACTTCCTTTGCCACCCATTTCTTCTCCTAATTCTTCTCTCACTACTTCCCCAATCTCTTTTCACGTTTCTTCTGCGCTTTGTTGCATTTTGCGAGAAATGAGAGATAGAGAGAGACAGAGAGAGAACGACAGATAGAGAGAGAGAGTGTGAGCCCCAGTGATCGATGCGAATACACGATCTGCTGGAAGTTATTGAGCTGCTGTTTTGCTGTCGATTCGAAATTGTTAAATTTCTCGACATTCTCGAGACTCGAGACTCGAATCACATGTTGTCCAGCCAGCGATCGATTCTCCAAGGTGTCCCCAGAGAAGTTCGTTGCGCAGGTGAGGCATGCCCCCTTCCCCCTCCCCTCCATCTCCTTCTCGTTCATTTCTCCTGTGGAATTCTCAGTTTACGTGGAATCGCGACGCTTAACTAATGATGCTCATCAGCCTGATGCTCAATGGGCCCTAAAAACAACTTGGCCATCAGCTACTGTATCTGTATCTGCTCTTTGTTGTATCTTTAGCTGCATCTGCATTTGTATCTTTAACTGCATCTGTTGTGCGATCGCTGATCACATTTTTGAATCCCGTTGAATTTCCGTGGAATATCGAAAGCGAATGAAAATTAATTTCCCAAAATATAAAAACACATTCGAAACTTAATTAGCTGCGCGTAATATGAAAAATTGCTATCATTAAATGGTTTGTTGGCCTCTTCAGGTTGTTGCCATCAAATTGAGTTTTCCCAAACTGTGTCCACAAACTGGACATGGGGCAGCAGCAGCAACAACAACAACAGCAACAACAGCAGCAGCAGCAACAACAGCAACTTTTGCTGCTTTTCCGCAGCACGAAACCTTTGGCCCTGTTGCAAAAGCAACAACAACAACGGTACACTGAACGAAAAATCATTATAAAATTCAAGTTTAAATTTATTAATTTAAGCATATATTTTTTTAATTATTTATTCAGATTATTTATGTTAAATTAACTTAAGCGAATGAAATGGCAAACACTCTGCATTAATACACTCTAAGAAATGTCCTAAAACATTTGATTTTGTTTAAAAAATTCTTAAAATAGTCACAGTATTTAAAATATATTAAAAAATCGCAATTGAATTAAATATTTTGTACTCGATTTAAGAAATCCCCAGATAGCCGAAGTTTTTTTTATTTATTTAATGTCAATTAAGTACAGGTTAACAGAAGTACTTTTAGGAATTAAAACAAAATTAAGAGCTCAATATGATAATAAATATTTATGACTGGTTTATAAATTTAAATAAATATTAAAAAAAAATTAGTTTCAATAAATAATGGAGGAATTTAAGGATGGGACAAAGATTAATTTTATCCAAAAATCCTTAGCCGACTTTTTGGTTCTGTGTAACAAGAAGCAACATCAATGATCGCACAGAGACGCAGCCTCAGTTTGAAGTCCAAGTCGCTGCCACAGTCGCTGCCGCAGTCGCTGCCTCTGCCACAGTTGCCGTCGCGTACATGCCACAGTTTGAGTTGCAGACACGGCAACTGGACCACCCAAGTTGCATTTGGCTTAAGCCCATTGGCAGCAGCAACAACAGCAACAGCAACAGCATCAAGCAGAACTCAACGTTGCAACAGCAGCAGCAGCGGCTATTAAGCTTGCCCCAAGTTGAGGCACTCGATGATTACTTGAAATTCAATTGCAGTCCATTAGGAGTGATTAATATGTATGCGATTCGAAAGCGCAGAAAGAGCGAACGTTGCTGTTGTTGTTCTTGTTGTTGCTGCCACAATCGCAGATGCCACCAAAGAGCGCAACATGCAACAAACAACCACAACAACAACAGAGCAACAACAAAAATGCGCTGCACTTAAAATTATTGACACTTTGGCGAAAAGCACAAAAAAGAAACAATTGAAGATCGTCTGCAATGATGATGTGAATACGTGAGGCAGCTACTGTAAGCTTGCCACAGTCAGTTGCAAGCTGCCAGTTGCCTGTTCCCGCTCTCAGCTGCTCTCTTTGCTCTTTGTTCTCTTAGTGCTCTCTTAGTTCTTGCCGTTCTCTCTTAGAACAGCGCCAAAAGAAGACATTGCCACATTGGGGACCACACACGAAGCCTTCTTCCTCACAGCGTCCAGTGTCCACGTTCAAAGTTGCGCCACAGGCAACAACAACAACAACAACAACAACCATAACAGCAACAACAACAACATCAACAGTAGTTTTGCGGCTCGTTACGTTGCCTGTGCACTATGGAAAAAAGTGCGATATTTTAGCATAAAGTCAAAACTTTAGCTGTTCAGTATCTTGAAAATATTAATGCATTTTTTTAATTGAATTTAAATTTAAATTTGTTTTAGATTTCTCCAAACAGAATTTTCAGTGTGCACTGATTTTCCCTGATTTGCTATGGGCACACTGAAAATTGCTTTAACTAAGGTACATGCCAAATTTCAAGTCTCCAGCTTTAAACTCCTTAAAGTCTATTATGCCAAAATATCGTGTTTTTATCCCATAGTGCTGTGCTTGCCTCATTCCCAATGCCAGTCTCTGAATGAACTTCATCATCACACACAGCATCATCATCGTGATCATCTTCATCTCAGTGCGGCGCCAAATTGCCAGCAAAGTAAAACAACATTTAGCATTGAAGCTGTTATGATCTCTGGTCAGGCAATAGTCTTGGCCAAGAGAATTACTTCCACCAAGAGAAGAGTAATAAACCGTTTAGATGGCAACAAGTCAGTTGCAGTTGCAGTTCGAATCGGACTTCTGAAAGATTGGCCAACTTGGAGAGAGAGAGAGAGAGAGAGAGTTTAAGCTGAACAGCGTTGATCCAGCTGGATTAATTCCTTTATGAGATACTTTTAAAATGGCCAAGAAACATGCGTTGATCCGGAGATTAGACTTTAACTTCTTGGCTAATTACAAACTGCAGTTGATTGAGAAAGCAACGGGTTCTTGCAATTGAATTCTTATCGAAAAATAGACACAAACTTAGGCGAGTCGAGCAAGTGGGATGAGCTAATAATTGAATGAATTGATTTGAATTGTCATCTAAAATAAAAATTAATTAAATAGTTTTTTTTATTTTAATTAATCGTGTTTTATATATTAAATGACAACTCAAGAATCAATTTTATTTATAATAAATAAAAATAAAATAAAAATTATAATAAGTTGCTTATTGGGTTAGAGTACTCTTTTACTGAATTTAATATTTAATTAGCTATTAGCTAATTTTTTTTTATTAGCTATTTTTTTACTTTTAGAATTTCCTCAATGTAAATAACATTTCAATAATTTCAGCAAAAATCTTAAGAAGGCATAAGACATTGTTAAGAATTGCCGAAATTTTAAAACAATTGCATACTGTTTATTTCGATTGTAAGAAAATGTTGTAAAGCTTAAAATTGACAGTTTTATAATTATTTGAAAGACCATAAAAAAGTGTAGTCTGTAGTATATAGTGTGTATAATATGCACTTGATGATGTTAATTGAGTATAACGATTTTCTATATTGATAATAAAAAACCTGAATGAAAAGATTTGACTGCTAACGAAATTACTTTTGGAGCAACCCTCTTTGGGTTTTCTCTCATGTGAATTACGTGCCATAAAAATCTCATCAATCGCATCCGTTCCAAAAACTAGTTGCTATAAAACTGCAATTACCCGCATATGTAGAAAGGGAGGCACTTTAATTTATTGCTCCAGTTTCGGTTCAACTCAGCTCCAGCTCCATTTTCAGTTTTTAGTTCCAGCTTTAGTTTTAGTTTCAGCTGCAGATCCCCTAAAAAAAGGAGAAGGCAACTGAAAGCACTGAAAGAAGGAAAGAAAACCAATGAAATGTTGCACATAAAATGGGCATTAAATCTCGCTGGCTAAAAATCTCACTTGCCCGGCCATGCCACGCCCAGACGCCTCCCAGAAGATAGAGTTGGCGCAGGGAAGAGTAGTACTTTTTTCTACTACTGTAGTAGGGTAATAATTTCACTCGCAAAAGGGAAAAGAAAGGAGAGGAAGCAGGAGCAAAAGCTCAATTTGTACCTCAATTAAGGCGTCGTCGCTTCTTTCGCTGCGCCATGGCACAGTGGTGCGAAAGCTGTCCGTCCCGAGCTCAGCTTGCTGTGTGTGTGGCGCATTTCCGTTTCCGTTCCTCCTCTGCCCTCTCTCCACACTCTCTCTCTCTCTCTCTCTCTCAGCCATCATTGAGTTATGGCCTCGATTCGTGCTCGAAACGCTGCACGAACTCAGATAAAAACTGTTTGGCGCTTGCCTGGCTCCCCACTTCCTACCCCTCTGCTTCCTCTCGCCTCCTGCTCCTTCGTCCTCCTGGGTCCTGAGTGTTACTGAATGGAGAGATAACCAAATGGCGGGGTGCGATTTTCAACACATTTCATGCCCAGGATACAGCCAAACATCCTTTTTTCGCTGCGTCCGCACGTCCGCGTCCTTTTTATTGCGCCAATGTTCAGACTGCAGTTTATTTTTTTGCCTTTTCTTTCCTTCTTTTTCACTTCTTGCTTCCCTTTTTTTTTCGCTGTTTGCTTTATTGAGCTTTCCGCACTTTCGCTGCAAGGTACAGAGACTGAAAACGGAAAACTGGCAACTGGCAACTGAAAACTGCAGAATCAAATAATTTACTTTCCAATTCGCGCTGAGATCACGTTTTTAATTTGAAATTTTACAACTTGCGCGCACAATGTTTATTTTTACCGTCAGCGGAGAGGGGTGCAAAGCGAGGGGAGGAGTGTGGAAAGGGGGGGCAGGGTGTGGAGGGGGGGATGCCCAGAGATTCCAAAATCCGATTGCGATTTCAAGTGCTTGGCTGGTTGGCTGTCTGACACTTTTTTCGAGGGCTGCTTTCGTTGTTTGTTGTTGTTGTTGGCCCAGTTGGTTCATGGGGTTGGTTGTTGGTAGCTGAGTTGGTTGGCAGAATCAGCGCCACATTTGTTTATGGCCCGCACAGTTACCAATTAACCCTCGTCTCTCTCTCTCTTTCTCTGTCTCTCTTTCTCTCTCTCTCTGTCTCTTTGCATGTGCTCACTTTGCATATAAACAATTTGTTTTGACACTCGCTACACTTTTGGCCACTTTTGTGCAAAAAATAATAATAATAATAATAATATTCGCGCTGTGGCGACTAACAAGTTTTACATTCAACCAAATAAAGGTACAAGGTGCTAGTGATCGACTACGAGATACTCTCTAAGCTATTCCCAAATTATATATTGTTGGCTTATATCTAAATTAAATTTAGGAGTTCTTTTTAACGGTCACAGGGTGAAAAATATTATAGATTTTGATGGTTTGATAGCAACAACGAGTATCGAATATCTTTGAGAATTAAATTGAATTTAAAAACTATATTGATAATATTAAAATTTTATTTTTATAGTTCAACAAAAACTTTCCGTCGGTAATTATAATTAAATTATGATTATTTATTTTTATATGAAAGAGAAATTTATTTAATATTTCCTTGCGAGCAAGTTGACTGATGTAACTGAGATACCCTCTGTAAGCAAAGTTTATGAAACGCTTGAAACAATACAAATCAGATTTGTTTCATTGTGCAAATATTTTGATTTAATTTGTGCACGAAATGTTTGTCCTGGGTTTGGTCAGTTGGCGAGGGACTTAAAGGTCGATATTAAGCTCGGTGTCCGTTTTGGCCACGTCCTCAACTCCGTGGCCGAGAGATAATTCATTAATTAAAGCCAATTTGGTTGTGGGCCACCCACAAAGTGCGATTTTGAAATATGATCGAGTTGCGATGCCGAAACAAAGGGGAAATCAGGGAGAAAGATCGTTAGCGAAATGTGCGACGAATTTGGTTTTGGGAACTTCCTTTCTTTTTGTTTCTTTGTTATTTATTTGCGTTCGCATTACGCGAATTTCATCGCATGATAAATGACAAATTTCCGTTGCACTTTGCCGGAGTAGAAACTCATTGTTTGTCATATTCAAATGCCAAAAATATTGTCATTATCGGGACGCGACTTTGGCTGCTGCCTGGCCATCATTTGTCTTGCAATTGGAGTTGGAGTCGGAGCTGATGTTGATGTTGGAGTTGTCTCCTGGGGGGCCACCAGACAAGCGACAACCGACAGTCGACAGTGGAGAGTCGACAGAAGGAGACACATTTTTAGCCATGGCTAATGCATTTCGAGTCGAAACCAGTCAATAACCTTTGCCAGGCAACAAACGATGTGCCATCGGTTTATTAGCCAATTTTTGCAATTTTTTGCATTTCAATTGACAGCCCCAGTCTGGGTGGCAAGCTCGTTATACCCTGTATTTATTGTAGCAATGGTTTGCACTCTAAAAAGAGTTGTTTACAAAACCAGAAAACCATCCTGATTAACGACCTTATTTATAAAAAGCATCGAAAATCAGACAAACTTAAAAATTGCATGAAAACTGATTCAATTTCATTTGGGTATAATTTCGAAACCTCATAACTCTGTCAAGTCTTTATATTTTTAGATGTGGAATGTCCCTTTGTTCATTATTTGGCACCTTAATTCATTCTTCATTAAAATTTTTCTTACTTTTAAGATTTTAAAATTTTTAAAAATTAGCCCATTTTCGCAAATATTTTTCCAAACTTCAAAGTCTTACAACTCTTTTAATTCTCAACATAATTCGATAAGCGATCATTGTCTGGCATTTTGAATTTCATTCTTCATTAAAATTTTTTTCGATTTGCAGATTTTAAAAATTTTCAATAATTCGCCGATTTTTCATACCTACGCTTTTAAAATTTTTCAAAACTTCGAAGTCTCTTAAATTTATCAAATCTTAACCAACTTTAAAAATCAATATCTTTTTGATCATTGTTTGACTTCTGTTAATTTGGAGCTTTTAAAATATTTTGCAGATTTTCTATACTTACCCCTCTTCGATTTTAATGGTACGGCTTCTTAATTTTTTAAATTATTATTAGATTTGTGTGATTTGAAATTTACATTTACATAATTAATGCTTTTGAGGAAGTTGAGGCACTTCTTGCTTGGACCCTGAAATACAATTGACTACAGGGTATTTGCAGTTGCTCACGCTCGCTCTAAAGAAACATACACACTTAATATTTGTTGTTCACATTTTTGTTTTTGTGGCAACTTGACCCGCGGTTCAAATAAATAATTGTGTGTTTTTCGCCTATTACTCGTCGTCTATCCATTGGTCTTCTCACCTCGAATCCATCTGTGCATATATGCGTATATATCCGAACCCAAATCGGACCCAGGTCCGACTGCGTTGAGCGGACACACCTTGGGATCTGGGCTTTGAGGTGGCTGAGAAAACACCTCAATGACATTAGCATAAAATTCAATTGGCTGCCATGTTTATGATGTTTATTTAATGTTGTGTGTTGCCATTAAACATTAATAAGCACAAAATAATGATAATAATGTCATCATAATACTCGATGTCGTTGTTGTTGTCGTAGTTGTTGTTGTTGCTTCCACATTGAAGACCCACCGCTGAGAATATGACTTCGTTGCCAATGAAAGTTCGGCTCGACAAGTGGGAAATGTGAAAATGGGAAATGGGAAAATGTTTAATGCCTTTTCCAGCCGGTTTCGGCTATCGGTTTTCGGTCTTTGCTCATTTGCCATGCATTTATTCATTATATATTTATGAGTATTTGCGGCGAACCCCAAATGAAAATTCAATTCATTCGCTTGTTAGCAATTACAACAACAATTACCACTGTGGGCATATCCGCTTTTGGCCACATTCACATCAGTTGGCCCAAAGGCGCCACAGTTACCAACGATTGCGATTACGTATTATCGTCTTATGGCCATAAGTATGACGAGTGTATGTAATTGTCTCCGTCTTGGCCTTAACTGCTTTTTAATTCAATAATGGAAATGGCCAGTTATGCTTTTGAGAGGCCATAAAGAACTTGAGTTCTTGACTGGAATAACTAAATTCAATTAAGAGTTTTATTAAAACAGATGTATAAAATACTTGGAGTCCGCGCTGATCAAGATTTATTAGTGGACTCAGAACTTGTAAAATGCTTAAGAGTGATCATAAATAATAAGCTAAGCACTTAAAAAAATATATAACTATCGTGTATCTATTGAAATTGTTGTAAATATGTTAATTTCTGGTTAGGAACTTTTTTTATATGAACGTGATTTAAATGTTGTAAATGCATTTGTAATAAAAGTTTCATGACTTTAAATAATAGTTAAATAAATTGTTTAAATATCCCATTAGTTAGTTTGCATCTGAAAAGAAACAAATGCCTTAGATTGTAATATATTTCTATATATTAAATTGAATACAAATATACAACGCTTTAAAAGACTTTTAAATATGTGAGCGTAATTTAAATTTATGAATTAAATTTACAAATCAAACAGCTAAATATAGCTTTTATTTATGAGCTCTGGGATTAGCAAATGTGTTAAGCAAACGCTTTGCACTTCACAACAATTCACAAATTAATTTTAATCTTATAATGCAAGCACAATAATTTATGGCAATCAATTAATGAAACTCGCATCCAAAAACAAATAATAAACAAATCAAAAACATGCATAAAATGTGTATAATTTTGAAAAGAGTTGAGAAGTGTTTTCTGTGATTTATTCTGAGCCAAGATGAAACACTTTGAGATGCGCTAAATGGGCCTTTTGTCGGTGCGAGGCGCCTTTGTTGGCCAAGTCAATTAGCGGGGCATTGAGAGCAGTTAGCAGTTGGTCCAAATGGAGAAAACCTGGTAATAGTTGGCTGCTTAGTGAGGTGCAAATCGGCAGTCAAACAAAGGCGCAAGCAGTTGACCAATTAGCATGCCCCCCTGCCACCGATTGTGGCATGCAACGTAGAGAAAAGCAGACAGACAGACAGACAGACAGACAATCAATTACAATTACAATTACAATTACAAAAGTCACAAGTTAACAGCTCAAATATTTGTTAGGCTAACGCTAAGCGCCGACTTGCAACTTGCAACTGGAAATGGGAATTGCTAGTGGAATTGGTAAGGGGAAAAGGGAGTGGGAAATGGGAATTTGAGTTGGAATTGGGAATGGGAATGAGGAGCGCAAATGCGTTGAGTCAACTGAATTGACGTTTCGAGTTGACGGCAATGATGATGTGACTGCGAGTGTGAGTGTGACTGTGAGTATGGTGAATACTCGCATGAGTATACTCATATGTTGGCGTTGACTTCTGCTGAAAATAATGTGGCCAAGTGTGGCTGCCTTTCTGGCCATTTGAATTGTTTGTTTAGGCTGAGGCTGAGGCTGAGACTGAGACAGAGTTCAGATAGCGCCAGAGACAGAGAGGGGGAGAGAAACAGAGAGAGGGAGCACTTGAAGATACACGTACTACAAGATACATTCGGAGTCACAACTCAGCGCCTGTCTGTTGGCCATAATTGAGTGCACTTTCCAGGGAACTGGCAAACGATTATGAAATGCTCCGACTCAGACTCCATCTACAACTTTGACTCCATCTCCAACTGCAACTGCAACTGCAACTGGGAGAAATGAAACTGAAACTATAACTACAACTATAATGGCGAACATCAGTTTGTGTTGTTGCCTCCTGAATTCATTGCTACCAAATTCATTTCAAACACATGTATACACATATTGCAGGCAGTAGGGGTATTCCCAGTTTATTATCGCATCGTAAATCAATTGATAAAGCGAAGCGGAAACAAGTGGCAGCTCCAATTGCCCATTGCCATTGGCACGGCAAATAAATCTACAAGACGCCGCCAACTTTTTACATTTGACATTTACTAGATGTTCACCAAAGTTTAAGCACTTGTTCTGGACCTCAACTGCACTGCACTGCGAGAAAAAGACTACTTAATTCCAAACAAACATTTTATTATGTTTATTATTTATTACCAGCTTTTATCATTTCACTTTTTATTTCACTTTTTATATAAATTTAAGTTTAACTAAACGGATTTTGATGCAGATTGATTTAAATTCGGCTTTTAATTTATTTAAAAAAATAAATTAAAATGACCAAAATGGTCAAATAAATTTTCCACAACCTTTCCTTATCAATTGATTACGATATTCAGTCAAATCATAAATAAATAAACTTAACTTTAGTATGCAGAAGAAAATCTTGCTCCAGGTATGCATTTTTCAATTAAGATGATTTATTTGTGAATAAAAATAGCATTCTATGATCAATATTGTAGAATTTGTATACTCAGTTCTCATGACATTTTATTAAACTTATTTCTGAAGTGGGGATAGTTTATGCGGATCTTGGAAAATAAGTTAAAGTCAGATTGGACATGAAAAAAGCTTTAGTTTAATGAATCAATTAAGAATCAGTTGGAAAAAAGTCGGAATTATATTTATTAGAGTTTATTTCAGCTATATAAAACAATAGCTATAAATATGCTAAATAGTAAAGTGAAATGAAAGCTGTTCCCCCTATTTTCTGCGAGTGTATCTAAGAGATCCGAAACTTTGTGCGACCAGCAATTAATACGACAAACTGTAAAATGTAAAATGCGGCAATGGGAAACGCAATTAGCGAAGACGCCGAAGATGCCACGTGGCGATATCAAAGGGGAAACAGCAGATTTTGTGCCTCAAAGGCGCATAAGTCACACATGCTGAGGGGGGGGGGGGAGTAGGAGGGAGTGGGAGAAGGAGGGAGTAGGAGAAAGGGGAGGGTAAGCGCCCACACACACACCCAGTAAGAGAAGGGGGACCAAGAGATTGAAATTGGTAAATGGGGGATGAGGTTGACTTATGTGGCATACACAATCTACATATGTGTCTGTCTGTCCGTCCGTCTGTCTCTCTGTCCGTCTGTCTGTCGCGTCTCAGTTTTTGTGGCTTTTTAATAGACGATCCTCGAAGTGCTCTCTCAACATTGTATGCGCCATTGAAATTCCTCAGTCGGCAAAAAGTGAAATTTACTGTGTCACTTGGCAATTTCAGCTAATTAGAAGTGTTGAAATCTATTCCTTTGATAGGTAGAACCACTTACAGTGATGGAAAAAATAGTAGAAACTTTGACATTTTAAATAACCTTTTAATAATATGATAAAAAAAAGCTGAATAAGTATTGAGTAAAAATTATAAAACTAAAAATAAATATTTTTTTTTCGAAGCAATTTAAATAAAAAAAAAAATCAGTTCTATTATTTTATATAATAAATTAACAATATTAACAATTATTATATAATTAATTAGTATGAAGTTTTTGTGGCTGATGGAATAACTTATGTCTTTAGCATTACTATTTGTAATGGGGGAACCTGCACATAAGCATTAAAGATATTCAAATTAAGTCAATAAATATAAGCATGAGTACGAGTACTAATCTTAGTTCGTGAACCAGTTACTGAACAAACAACAGTTCCAATTCCATTTCATTTCCGGCTCATTTGAGCTGAGTTGATTCGCTGCCGACGCCGATGCTGATGCAATTGGTTAATTGGTTCATTACGTGCGCAAATGGATTTGCGCCTCTATAATACGCCTGATTTAAGCTGCCTCCACAGACGAGTGACAGAGAAGGGGAGAGAGATGGAAGAGAGTGGGGAAGGGAGCATTACGTCGACTCTCGCACATAATCGTATTTCTTTCTTTATTTTCAGCTTTTCGCTAGCATTTGCCGCAATTAGCGTTCGCATTAATTCATTTAATGTGCGCCGATCTCTTGCCAGATTCACATCAACGCTTGCCAGTAAATGTCAGCTGTCCCCCTCTCCCACCCCCTCCCCCCGCTAGCTACTCCTACTACCAACAACACAACTTTGTCTCTATGCATTTATTTTCAGCAAATTAACGCGCTCGCCGCCTTTGCATCTTTGGCAGCCACAAAAGCAACACTAAAATCTGAAACTGTGCTAATAAATCATTTGATGTTTTCTGCTGCAGTTGCAGTTGCATTTTTGATGCCACCGTCTGTCTGCTGGCTTGCCACAATATTTGTTTATATGACGATTTGTTTTTAATTAAATGGCAGCATCAAATCGAATCCAATGCTGTTGCCGTCACTCAGCCTCAGTCCCATTTTGAGTCTCATTCTCATCATCATCCCAAAACCATATGCCACATGATTGTGCAATTAGCGAATCAGCATCTGCCTCCTTCTCCCTGTCCTCTGTCTCTCTCTGTCTCTCAGTTCTCCGTCTCACCCTCTCGACTGGTGACAAGTTTACAAGATTTAAAGTTGCGTCGGCAAATCGACTTTGATGTGAAGGCGACGGCAACAACAACAACGAAGACGGCGCCAGATTCTACAGAATCCCCGATTCTCCCGATCTCCCGAGTCTCCCCAACTTCTCGCCCAGCTCAGCCCATTAACCTGAATCCACGCGATTAGCGAATTTCTCGCATGCAACATTTGATGTGTCAAATCATGAGAGATTAGCTGGGAATCAAACACGATTAAAGTTGAAGTTCAACTTTGGCTCATTTAATCAGCGCACATTAACATTGAAGTCACTGTCGGCGTTCTTTGAATAAAACACAAATAAGCAGCTTAGATTTTAAATTAAACAAAAAAGCATCTATCGGATTCTCTCATGTAATGCAATAAATTGCATTCTGTGAACATAATGAAAAGTCCAACTAAATACAGCTAACTAACTGAGATTTAATTTGATGTATACAAATTAATGTGTAGCTCAAAAAAAATATAATAACTCACAGATTATATTTAACTGAATTGAAATTTTTGAAATTGTTAAAATTTGGGTAGAGATTTTTATATTTTTAGTCTGCTAAGCTCGAAAACTTTTTCTCAACAAATACTTTAACTAATTTTAAATTTGTACTTTAAGTCCCCAGTTTACTTCACTAATAATTTAACAATTTTTATTTCTGACTCAGATTCACTTCCGATTTATGACGAAAATTCCAACAACCTTAAGGAAAATAATAACAAATTTATTGATTTGTCTGCCATTGAGTTTAAATAAACAATAATATAAAATGATTGAACAGAAAACTAAGCTCTTTAAATAAATCTATTCCAAATAAGAGTTGCTTAAAACTTCTTTTGTAGAATCCACAGCAAAGTGAAGAATTTGTGGGAATCCTTGATATATAAATTAATGTTTTATTTTAGTTCTATCCAAGTCCAAGTAGTTTCTTCCATTCAATATATTCATAACTCCACGAATATTCGTTGCGAAAACTATTCAAAATTAGAGTGTTGAACGTCTTTTAATTTATTTGGCTTTTACATTCCTTGAGATTTCTAAAAATTATGCAAGATCGTAAATAAACAAACTTGTCAAATGATATAACTTTTTAAATATTTTTTTTATTTAATTCATTTTTTTGTAGTTTGTTGTTTAGCACATGGATTTCAATAGATTGCTTTAAACTTCTTTTGTTTTGGGTGCATTTGTTGTTGTGTTTGTTTTTTAAGCGCTTTTTCATCCATAACATTTTCGTTTTTTGTGTTTTGTCTTAAGAACTAGAAATACTTCTTCATCAGAGCGAGACAATGTGTTTTATCTAAGCTAGAAATTAATCTAAAGAACATTTAAATTACTTAGAACGTATTAAGCATATATATGTATGTATAATTTAAAGATAGAACTTTATGTGTGTGAGTGGAGATTTGTTAGCTTTCAAGTTTTAGTTTTGGCATAGAATGATTGCAAAGCAAAACCTATGAAAGGGAGGCGATAAGAGATAAGAGATAATACTTTCTGTATATATATAAAGTTGAAATTGAAGCTTATGGATACATAGATTGTTACTGATAGAGATAGACGTATGTATATTACAATTATATCACATGAACACTTTTGTACGCCGCCATATTGCACACTTGAGGACCAGCCTGGAGAGGAGAGGGCGAGGAAGAGAGAGAGGGGGGGGGGATTCTTCTTATGGAATCTGCCCGTTCATGCGCATCTCGAGCTCCTCCTCCTCTTTGGTCAGCGGCACCGTCGTATGATTGTAGAGTCCTTGGGCCATCAGCTGCAGGGCCAAAGGATTCTTGGAGCCCGTTGATTTCTTGATTTTGGCCCGTTTATTTTGGAACCAGATCTTGATCTGCGCCTCGTTTAGGCCAAGTTCCGAGCTCAGCTGCTGACGGCGACGTTCGGTGAGGTAGCGATTCTCATTGAATTCTCGCTGCAAATAGAGAAAGAGAAAGAGAGAGAATGAGTAACTGAGCGAGACAAAGAGAGTGAGAGATTGTCTGAGGCAAATCAATTATTTGCGGTTTTAGTTGAAAGACACAGCACAGTGTGAGTGAAATACGACTACGAGCATATCCAATTGGTTGAAAGGGACACGGACATGGGATAGAGGCAGGAGGAACGGGAAGGATGAGACAGGAGGGAGGGAGGGACGTGCGGTTGACGTCGCCAGGATGCAACACAGCGGGAGAGGAGTTAAAGTAAAGTGTGTAAATATTTTGGCAATAAATATGACACAACATGGCATAGATTGGACAAGAATTAGGCATAGATACGGATATGGATTGGACATGGATGGAGATAGAGATGGCCTGGATTTAGGGAGGTAGATTCAAACTAAAAATAGAGTTTAAAACTGGAATTCTGCAAGTCTCTAAGGAAATTTTAACAAAAGAGTCGAACATCAATTCATCGATTTTCATGCAAATTTTTGAAAATTTCAATTTAAAATTCTGGTATTTGATTTGACTTGTTCTGATTAATTAAACTCGATTTATGGGAAATTAAACGAAATGAAAAATTGAAAAATCTTTTAGATACAATTGTAGTTCTTATTTAGAAAAGAAAACTTGAAATTCCATATTTTTAAGCTATTGCCTGAACTTGATTTATTGAAATAATTGAGTTGGAATAGTTAAAGAAAAACTTTTACAAAAATCTATTCATAATATGCAAGTTGGTATAGTTACAAAATGACGTTTTCAAAATTCTGTATTGAGGTCTTAATGTTTTGTTTTGTATTTAATTAATAATAATTATAAGTTGTTGTTAATTAATGGGGACTTTGATGCTTACCTTGAGGCGCGCCAATTGCTCGCTGGAGAATGCGGTGCGTGGTCGCTTCTCATCATTGGTCTTGTCCTTTGGTTGCTTGGGGCGACGATAGCGGGGTCCTAAAAAATACAACAGCAAAAAAATAGAAAATAAAATTAGTTGAAATTCCAATATGTAAGCAACGTTTGCCGCTCTGCTTATAATTAATGATATTAATGTTTTAATTAGCATAAATTCGCTTTCTCAAAAAAGGGAAAGAAAAACAAAAACTTGTGGCATGCAACGCGACTTTGTTGCGTGTTCAATTTGTCAGCTGTCAGCGGAGAGTCTAACCAAATCAGTCAAGAGGCCAGGGGGAGAGGGGTGAGGGGAGAGGGGCAGAAGCAGCGGTAAAGAGGAATTTAAAACTCAAATGATGAGTCAAAGTTGAACAAAACGTAAAAATGGCTCAATAAACGCTAAGCCAAGACTAACTATAGTCTTAGTTCCAGTCACTAAACTGCTTTAATTGCCAGTTAGTAGTTTGAGTGTTTGTGAGTGTTTTTTTGCATATGAGTTTCGGGTTTTTTATTTTTTTAGCACTCGCATTTATCGACACATTGTAAATTATAATTTAATTGCTGCGCTCGCTTAGATAATTTGATTAATTTCCGCAGCCTCTAATCGCTGCCTATCAACACCTTGTTGTTGTCAGTGTTGGTTGTTGTTGTTGCTGCTTGTACGATTCCATCGACACCAAATTAAAAAACCATTTCGAGTCATAAAAAAGCACTTAACTTGTCAATTAACGCAACGCGGCAATAACAACAACAACAACAACACACTTGGAAAAACAGATTTTCCTTTTGGCTGCTTCTAGTCTTCAGTCGCTTCTCCTTTCCTTTCCCTTCTCTCTCTTTTTTAATGGGCACTTTCACTGCTTGAAACTCACACTTTATGCATTTTTATTTTCTTTTATTTTTTGTCAATCGTCAGCGCATTTTAGTGGCAACGTGACCTCCGACCTTCGATCTTCGACGATCTCCTTCTGCCTCGTCGGCGATTGGAAAACGTTGTTGCTGCTGCCGCCTGCGCGACATGTTGCCACATAAAGTGTCAGCTTCAAAGGCAACAAGCGCTGCGTGAGGCCCCTCTCCCTCTCTATCTCTCTGTCTCCCTCTCTCTTCCTCACTCCCTCTCTCTGCTCAACAAGACACACAATTGAGAATTGGACATCTAATTGTCGCAGTGTCCTTCGGCTTAATGACAAACAGCATGAAAGGCTGCCGCCTTCCAAATAGTTGGTAGAGCATGGAGTGTGGTCCCAATCCCAATCCCAAATGGAAACAGGAATACAAACAATATCATATATCCTACTTATGCAGCCAATAGATAATAGATGATCTCATACAAGAAATCCATAACTGCCTCAATTGGTCTAGGAAAAGTCTTTAAAGTTGCTTCAATAGAAAGATTCCAAATATTTTCTGATTTCAAGTTCACATCCCAGTTTTGTAAGCAAATTGATAACTGCTTCAATTGGTTTCACTAAAGTTTCCTAAACTCCTTTGGCATTTTCTTATTAACTACTTCAATTCAGCCAATAAAGTTTCCAAGTTTATTCATCTATAACTTAAATAACTTATAAACAATTTAAAAACGTATTCGATCGGTTTCAACTTGGCTCGAATTCCGAATTCAGTTAAGTTTTCTAATTTCTGTCCATAAATTGCTGTATCCCATAAAATATCTTCAAACCTTTATAAAAGAAGATTGTAATCGGAAAGTATCGAACTTAAAATTATAATAAAGTGAGATTCTAAAAGTTGAATTTTTTCTAGGGAATGTAAGTAAAATTTCCCAGTTTCCTGACTATACTCATTGTTGTATAACTTTCCATCATCTATATATACCTCACTAATTTCAACTTGCTGAATTTTTCCCTTCCCTTGGGGGTAAAGTTTCCCAATCCTGTCTCTACTTTTCGCTTCCCTTAGGGAGTAAAGTTTCCCAACACTGTCTCTACTCATTGCAGTTTCACTATAATTTCTAAATTTCTAGAATTTCCAGATAAGAGAAGTGGGAGTTGATAACGCACCTGAGCTGGGACGATCGCTGTAGCGGGTGCAGTAGACCCACGCGGGCCACATCTCGTTCTTGCCGCCCTCGGTGGTGGTGGATCCCGTCTCGGAGCGCGTGTCGTCGGAGGATTCCATGCCGGAGTCGCGGCTGACGGCGGAGGGAGGCGGAATGGGCTGCGGACTTTGGCTGGCAGCTCCAGATCCTGCCAAGCGACTGCTCGGCGAGGAGTTCAACGAGCTGGCAGCGGAGGAGCAGCCCGAGGAGGCGGAGGAGGAGCTGTTGTTGCTGGTGGCGGTGGAGGAGGAGCTGCTGCTGATGGTGGATGCATTCGAGGCGGGCGGCGGACTGGCCAAGTGGTTCGCCTGGTTGCCTGTCACGCTCGTCGTCTGCGACGGCGACTGGCCAATCTGTGATACCGTCTTGCAGAGCGATCCCAATGCGGACTTCTCCACGCCGGATTCCGCGAGCAGTTTGGCGGAGGAGGATGAGGACGAGGGCGGCAGCACGGCATTCGGATTCGGATTGCCGCGACGGAGGCGACTCTGGACGAGCTCCTCGTGGATGCGCGGGTAGGCGGAGGGGTTGAAGCAGTTGAGCAGATTGGCCCGCTCCAGCATCATCGCGGCGGTGGCGGCGGCAGCTGCCGCCTGTTGTTGCCGACTGAACTCCAGCAGATCGACGCGCGTGAAGGCGGAGGGCGTGGCGGCGGCGGCGCGACTCGCCTCGAAGGGTCGAAAGATGGAGGCGGCGGAGGAGCTGGGGGCGGAGGCGGAGGTGGCGTCTCCGAGTTTAGTTTGCTTGGAGGCGTCGCCAAAGCGATCGCTCAAAATGTTGGAGATGGAAAAGGCCAGCGACGGTTTCGATTGCTTCGACTGCTGGTGCGCCGGCGGTGGCTGGAGACGCGCTGAGCCCGAACCGGAAACGGAGCCGCAACCGGAAACGGAAGCGGTGTCATCGACATCAATGTCGTCGTCCTCCTCCTCATCGTCCTCCGTGGCCGTCGTGTTGGCCGTCTGATTGTGGAAGCTGTCGCCCAGAATGGAGTCGCTCTCCTCCTCCTTGATGGTCAGCGTGGAGGCGGGCGTGGAACACGCCCCCGTCGAGTGGGCGCCGGGCGATCCGCTCAAGCGCTGCAGGCCAAAGGTCGCCGGGTGGTGAAAGACGCCCAGTTGCTGCTGATGCAGCTGCTGCAACTGTTGCAGCTGGTGCAGATGCTGCAACTGCTGCTGCTGGTAAAGTGTTGCCGCCGTGGCAGCAGCAGCAGCCGCTGCTGAGGACTGACTCATGTCCAGAGCGGAGATCGAGATGGGAACTGGAAGTGGAAAGAGCTGTGGATGCTGTGGCAAACAAGCTGCTGGTGGACTGGGCGCTGATTGTGGACTGCAGCGATCCTCAAGTGCCATTTGTCAATTCACTTCACTTCTTGTTTGTATTTTCTCTCTAATCTTTGCGTTCACTTCACTTGCTTGCACTTGTTTCGCTTTATATGCTTTTCAATTAGAACTATTTATTTCGTTTCTCGTGTTGTTGCTTTTGCTTTTGCTTTCGCTGTTCTTCCGACAACTGCGACGCGCACGTCTGTTCCATGCGAGCTCAACGACTAAATTAACTAATCACAGTTGCCCGTCGCTGCGACGAAGCCAGCAGAAGCAGCAGGCAGCAGGCAGCAAGGCAGCTGGCAGCACACGATTGAACTGTCAGCGCAAGAGAGCGAGACAGCGTCGTTTGGCTCTGGCTCTGGCTCTGTGTGTATGTGTGCGTGTGTGTGCTCAACTTCCAATGCGCGCCCAAGAGAGTGTGTGAGCGAGCGAGCAGCACTGCCTGTATGTGTGTGTGTGTGTGTGTGTGCGTGCGTGTCTCTGACAGTGACGAAGACGATACTCAAACTTCGACTGATCGATTGGCAGAGCTCTGCTTGCTGCTCTCACTACGAACGCGCGCGCTCTCGCTCTCACTCTGTGTGTGTGTGTGTGTGTGCGAATTTTGTTGTGACACTCGACGTTGTCACCTGCAATCTGACAGCGAGACAATGTTTCCAGTCAGCGCAGTACAAGAGCGAACTCACTGCGAACTCAACCGGTTTCTTGTCGTATTCGTATTCGTATTTGTAGTGACTTCTTTTCGTGTGCTCGCTCGCTCGCACGCTCGCTCATTCGTTCGTTCGTGTTCGCATTCGTATTCGTTATTTTTCCCGTTCGCTCACTCCGCGTTGGAGCCCGCGCTTGTTAGGGCTCGATATGACTTTATTATTGGGAGCTGTCATGCGGTTGACAACTGTGTCGCTGTCTGCGTCTGCGTCGCCTTCGCTGCTGCCGCTCTCTCTCTCTCTTTTTGCAGCGGGGCGTTGCCAGGCTGCACTATAACTGTCCCACTCCCGCACACATGCGCATGCGGCGGAAAATGGCTGCGTTTGTTGGTTTTGTTAGTTGATTTATCAAAATCGCGCACGTCGTGTGCTTAACGCTGTCTCTGTCTCTGTCTCAGCCGAAACGGTTGACTGATGCTTGGCCCTGGCCACCCACCTCCACCTCCACTCGCCGCACCCAACAACAACACAGTAAGTATTTAGTTGTGTTTATTTTGTTTTTGGCCGCGACGTTTCAATCTGTGCCTACAACTTTATCGACACCAAGCGACGAGAATGATCGACAATCGGCCATCAACAATCGACGAAACGAACAGAAGAGAGACCCTAATTATATACAGAATGCACATATACAGTAAGTCAAGTAAATGTTTTGACCAGCAAATAAGCGTGGAAGTATTTTTATAAAATAGTTTGATCTTGAAAAAAGTAAATAATTAAATAAATAGGTTTCTTTATTTTGTCAGAACAATTACTTGACATACTGTATATGTATTTCCATTGAATGGTTTTATTTTTAAGCTACACAATTAACGGGTTTAATGTAGCGAACATTTGGTGCAATTGATTGAAATTTAATTGATTTTTAATCTATTTATTTATCTTAATACCACGCACACATATTAAATATCAATCTGTTTGCCGTTCCATTCCATTAGCATCTTCCATCTCCATTTTTTATTTATGTCTGAAAATCAAATGTGTTAAAAACTTGGCATTGATCAACCAACAACAACAACAATAATCTTATCAAAAGTCACATCTTACAAAATGTGAAACATGTGCTGCTCTCAAGTATCAAATACCAATTTATATATGTATTTGTATATTTAGATACATATCCGCTGATATATGGCAGATAAATCAAGAGACGCGCTTTGAAAACGCTAATGAATTTCATGATTATGTGACTTTTTATTGTTCATATTTGTATTGAATTCATTTTCGGGCATAGTCAAGTCAGTGAAACGAGTGTGGAGGAATGTGATTAATTCGATTGCATTTGAATTCGAATTTCATTTCTAGCCAGTTATCGATTATTGGCAATTTTTTCATTTAATAATGATAATTTCTGGGCTTTCCTGCCAAACGACATAATCAATAAGTTAGACGCCCAAGCAAACAATAGTTCCCCATCCCCCAATGACCATATTAAGAGTAACAAGAATTTTAAATTTAAAATTTGAAACTTCACTCAGACCCGTTTTTGGAATCGCAACAATGGCGCGCCACACAATTTATGTCATTTTTATGCGCATTTTTATTTGATTTGCGGCAAATAAATAAATAAATATTTGAACAAAAGATAAACTATTGAAAGTTGGGCAGTCAAATTAATTAAATAACGATAAGAGCCAAAAGCGGCAAAGGCAGCAACGCCAATCTAACAGCACTTTAACCGTTTCGAAAATAACCGTTTCGAGAATGAACTTCCAGTCGTTTCGTTTCGTTTCGGCAGTCAGCCATTAAGAGCCAACTGGAATATCGAAAATCTCAATTTCGAACATAACCCACAGCAAGCTAGTTGTGCTGCTCGCACACATGCGTCTAAGGCAGAGAGAGAACAATAACAATGGCTGCTGCTGCTGCTACTGCTGTCGTTGTTGTTGCTGTTGTTGCTGTTGCTGCTGTTGCTGTCGTTGGCTGCCGTCGGCTCTCAGCGGCAATAAAAGCAGCTGTTGATTTTTTCGCTCGCCCTTTACAAAAAAAACATAAACTCGCCCTCTCTCTCTCTCTCTCTTCGCCCCTTTTGATATGTACGTTTATTGCCATGATTTTCAATTATTACCGTTGTCATGTTTGCATTGCATTTGCGTGCTCGACAACCGACAAGCGACAAGCGACGGCCACAAAGGGTTAAACAGCCGCCGACAGTTGCGTAAAAACGCGTTAATTAAAGTTTTTAACTTGTTTTTGATTACAATATGTACGCATTTATTTTTATTTTTTTCTCTTTTCTGTTGTTGTTGTTGTCTCTAACGATGTCAGAGAAATGAGCTCGGGGAATTGTCAGCTGCTAATGAGATTGCGCTTTATTTTATATACATATTTTTGTTTTCTCCTCTTTATTTTAATTTTCTTCTCGCTTCACTTTTTTGGCTACCGTTTGCCCCTAATGATCGGCTATCTGTTATACTTGCCTTTCGCTTCTGGCCAGGCCAAAATGACAAGACTACAGTTGGCCAAAACCAAGTGCGAAATGCGCGTGTGCTTTATTTTTTGTTGGCTTAATTGCGGCTACAACTTAATTTGGCCAACGACTTTTGGTTCACTAGCAACAACAACAAAAACACGTATGCAATTGTTACTTTTTTCACTTCACATTTAAATACGTAAACAAAGTTAAAGGCAGAAGAAGAAGAAGAGATACAAAACACATGTCCGACACGGCAGCCACGAGCGCGCCCTCTGGCGGTCATCGACGCTAAATGATTACTCTACCTATCTCTCTCTCTCGCTCTGTCTTCCACTTTAAGTGGAGTCTTTTGGCTCCATTTGCGTGTGTGTGTGTGTGTGTAATTTAAAATTCATAATTTACACAGAGCGCATGAGGCAAGAATCTGTGCTGAGTGCCGGCGAGTGGCGGCGAGAGTTATTAATGATGCCGGACTCGTAGCTAGCCTAAGTATCAGTTTTAAGAAAGATAAACCCCCTTTACCCCATCCCCTCCTACACTCAACGCACAGTGGGCGCAAATGTAATAAACGCTTGTTATAACTCATAATCCACAAAAACTAAGTGAATAACAAAATGTGGGTCTTTTACCCTCTTTCACATTTCTGATACCACTTTTGGCTTTTTCAAACAAATCTTTAATACGGATTAAATAGTGAAAATCAAAGGAAATATTACAAAAACTTAGTTTGATAATTATGTAATTAATTGCTTAAAGAATATAAGTAATTTGATATGATGACATGATTTCTTCTGATATTATTAATTTTCATTTAATTTACAAATTCAATTAAAGTTAATGCATAAAATGATGTAATTCCTTTATCTAATGTTATATTCAATTTTTACAATAAAGATGAAAAGATAAAAAATTTAAATTAAATTACGAAAGTACTTCAATAATATTCTTGTATTTCCGAAATTTGAAAAAGAAATTTTGTGCTAAGCATTAACACCACATAATCTTTAGAACAATTTGTAGCTTATATTTTAACACTATTTAAGTAGTGTATTTAATAGTCGTTAAGATTGCAGTTATTGCGCTTTTTGTTGACTTCTAATTAAAATTTGACTTGATTCGTAAATGGATTCTGTCTCTTTCCCGCTCCCCACTCAAGTCCCTCCTTCATGTTAGTCTTACATGAATTTGCCGTAGGCTTTAAAATAATATAAAATTTGTTAAAAAACCATTTGCTGTTGTTGTTGCCTTTCGGCTGTTGTTTAGGGTTAAATGTTAATGAACTTGTTGATTATAAATTTGACTACTTTATTTGCCAGTTGAGGAGACAAAAGCCAAACTAATAGAGGGGAGACTGAAACTTAAACAAGTTTCTCAATTCCCCAGAAAAAAAGAGAGAGAAAAACTCTTTGTCGTAATATTTCTCGAGTCTTTCGACTTTTTTACGAGTATAATATTTGTGAAAAGCAAAAAACCAAAAGCCAAAAGAAGCATTTAAAGCGACAGTCATAACTTTTTTATGACTTCATCACATTTTGGGGGCAACACGAATTTGCATGCGTTGGCCAGTTTGTCAATTTGGCCAAAACGAACAAAATGAAACGAGAAAACAACAACGCAACGTGTTTTCAATCAATTAACAGATCTTTAATCGTTGCTGTTGTTTCGCTTTTTTTGCTTAATTTGCTGGATATCCGTTGCAGCTGTTTTGGCCAAGTTATTGTGGTTGTTGCTGTTGCCTGTTTTGCTTAACAAACTCGCGCTGTGTCTGTAATTTTGGTGTCTGTAATTTGACAAAATTGTTTTTCTCAGCTAATTTGTCAATTTGCCTGCGCTTATTTACTTATTAGCTGGCTCGTTAAAGTCGCTAGTTGGCCACTAATATCTTACTTTATTTATGGTTTTATTGCTTAAACATTTTGCACAGTTTCTAAACCATTTTCGAATTGGTTTTCTCTGGCCAACATTTCAAATTGTGAAAATCGTTAAACTCATGTCAAGTTCGTGTCCTAAGTCTTTCGTTTAGTTTCTTGGAATTTGGCCACAAGTCGCATAAGTTGGGCCAGATCTTAAGACACCTTTGTGTGTTGGCCTAATCCAATAAAAACACAACAATTGCTGTGTTGTGTGTTTGCAAACAGCTCAGATTTAAGGACTTAAAACGGATGAAAACTGCTCAAATCTGTAAATCTGTAAATTCGATTAAACCGCAAAGCATGAAAACATGTAAGTCGAGGCATTAACTGGGCCCAAGGACGTGGCCAAGACGCACACAGCAAGTGTTGCGATTTAACAGCCAATTTGCAACAGCGCCGCGGGTTGTCCTGGCCCAAAGAGGACGCAGGACAAAAGGACGCTGTGTCTGTAAATAATTTGTGTGGTTTGAACGGAGACGCAAGAAAAGTTGCAACTGAAATTGAGGCACAGAAGCCGCTGACTGTGCAACAGCAGCAACTGCAAATGACTTGGCCGCTTGCTTTTGGCCTTGACTTGTCCTCGTCCTTGTGTTGACCTCGTTAATGCTAATGATGCCTTATGGAGACTATCGAATATTATATATGTCAATTGAAATGCATTACCAAGTGCAACAAGGTCAACGAAAAGCCGTTAAGACGACACACGACCCACGGCAGCCGCTTGGGTGGCAACTGGGCAATTGGCCAATTGGCCTTGGCCCACAGACAGGACGTGCAATCGGGTCTAAACTGCACTTCAAACGCAGCGACTTTGGCCATTTTCATTCTCAGCTGCCAAGCATTGGAAAACAAAACTAATTTATGAAGCAAACATAAAAGTAAACAGAGAAAATGAAAATCATTTATCATGACACCCATGACTGAGATCAAGTTAACTGCTCTGCGAGTATCTTCCAATCTGGCCTAATGATGCCACAGCTTAGATACATTTTGAGTTCTCTTAACACAGCTGGAAAGCGAGAGAAATCCAATAACATTTTAATAACAAAGCTGCGTCATAAATAAACGCAAGTATTTCCACGGAATGAAGCCCCAAAAAAAAAGAAATTTAAAGTAAATGCAGCCACAAATTGTATCTATATCTATTTCTATTTCAAACCCAAAAGAAAAATAAATAATTAGCTACACTGATTGAGGTTGCGGATGGATTCGAAACACGCCCTCAAATGAGCCGAACTTCAACAGATACAGATACAGATTCAGATACAGATACAGATTCAGGTAGAGATACTTAGATACTGGCTAACAGAATGGCCCCAGCGATAGATACATACGAGTTTGAGATACATCTGTGCTGTACATGGTTTCTCACTTATGTACATAAGCACACATCAAATGTATCTTTTTCTGCTTGTCTGTGTTGGGTCAAAGATTGTGTAGTCTGATTTGGGTAATCAATTTTTCTTCTTTTCAACCAATGCGCTGGCATTTGGGCCATAAATTAAGAGACGCTCTCCCATTGGACATTGGACACATCTTCCCCTTCCTCCGGCTGAATCACGTCGTGACAATTAGCCCGGCCGAAGATCTTTGATTTGTCCCAAAGCAGCCACAGTGTGAAATGGCCTAAACGTGGGGGCTCAATCAATTAACAATTGCTTGAATTCACATAATCAAATTAAAAGGTTATTAGAGTAAGATAAATGGCGGAGAGTGGGTGAGAAGTAAGAGAATTATTATAAAAAATGGTTATTGAACTAGGCAATTAATTAATATCGATAATCGATTTTTAAAAAGTATTTTGAAATAGATAAAAAGGGAAATTATCAAAAATATTTCATGCACTGTAAAAGTATATAAATAATAGTTACAAAATTAAATTATAGTTATTATTCCAAGAAATGATAAGATTTAAATTAATGCAAGTCTAAGAGAGAAGTAATTCACAGTGATATATTACAATATTATGGTTTATTATTTAATTATACCTAATAAATATTATATATGCGTACTAACTAATATTAGATTTATTCAAATTGCTAAGTTTCATTATTACCAGGTATACAGAAACCTGTACTTATTGTGCCATCTCCCCAAATTACATGAATATTTCTCGGATTACATATGGGTAATTCTCCCATGTCGAATGCGACATTCGTACGCATTCAACGTGAAATAAAACATATGCCAAAATATAATTTTGTTGTGACAAAATTGGAAACTTATAGGTCTTACTTAGCACTATTATTGGTGCAAATTTTGATTTTGGGAAAGTGTTCGTTTTCAAGATAATTTAAAAAAACCAAGGCATTCGCACGCGACTCAAATAGAAGTCGTTTTTTCGACGACCAGTTCTAACACTGATTCCGGCAAAACGTAAACGAATAGTTTGATGCAGTTAAATTTAAAATGTAATGCATTTATTTATCTTAAAAATGCGTTTTGTTTGATTTAAAAATATTAAGTAGTTTTTTTTTAAATTTAATTTGAATCACTTTCGCACGCTACATGTCGCTCGCGACATTTTGTTCCACAATATATTTATGTTGTTTATGTCTCTCTTTTTTTTTATTATGTATCGTAACAGCTCGAAAAACTTGTTTTAAATTAAATTTCAATATATTTCTTTATATTAAAATGGTTTATGTTACCATCTTACTATCTTACTTAGTGTTGTCGATAGAATACAAACGGTCCATTTTGGAAGTCAATTTTTAAGAAAATGGGCAAAAATATGGAAAAAGTGAATTTACTCCAATGTTGAATCTATATGTTCATCCTAATGAATATTTTCTAGCGTATATTGCTTAAATAAATAACTTGAATACATTTTTTGAAGAAAATTTCACAAGATGTGAGTTTTTGATCAATTTTACGTTTTTGGCCTCGGTTGACATTTCTGTGGAAATGCCCATATTGTGAATGCTATAATAACAATAAATAATAATAAATTACTCACTGGTCAATTGTACAGTAGCTGACATTTAATTGAAAAGCGGTTGAAAATTATTGACAGAAGTTCTGAAGTTATTTTCCATTTACTTTTAAATATTCAAAACAGATTCTAAAAGAATTAAAGCATTCTTTCTAGTCCAATTGAATGACTGACTGATTGACCGAATGACTGAAGTGACTGTAAAAAGTTGTAATTAATAATCTTAGTTTTATAGAAAGAATAACGTTTATAACTAAGATTGACAGTTTAATTAAAACACTAATTGAATCGTGTTTTCCAACATTTTTAAACTTAATATTTAATTTTTAGCCCTATATTTCTGAAACTTACTTTCAAATCTCTCTATTAATATAGTTTTTGACATTCAAAAAATCCATAAATGAATAATTATTATTAATTATTAATTAATCTCGATATTAGTTGCACATCTTGCAAGTAAGTTATGCGTTTTCAACAATCTCTATCAATTTCAAAACCTGTCGAGATTGCAGTCTACTTTTGAACTTGAGCGTAGAATCGAATCAAATTAAATGGAATCGAATCGAATCGCTGCGAATGGAATGTTTAATGCTTAATATTTAATGCACACAAACCGTTAGCAATCTTGGCTGAACAAGCTGAGAAATGAAAACTAATACTAAAAAACAGTGTAAATTATAGAGCCGCAAAATTGTTTGTTGTCGAGAAAAAGTCTCAGATCCATAAATTAGCACCTCATTCCACATAATTGGCCCCCCTTTGGCTGTTGATTGAGGCTTTCAAATGCTCGACGAGGCGTGGAAGGGGGGTGGTTGGGGGGCAAGTGCTAAGTGAAGTGCAAATGTTAACAGGCAGCGTTTTCCGCCTAACTAAAGTTTGTTTTTTATTCATTTATCCAATCGAGCGCGTCGAGTTGAGACGAGACGAGATCGTAATGTTGCCACTTGCAGTTCTCCAGCTATCCCCCAATCTCGTAGACCTGGTCAATTCAATCAGTCAAACAGCAGCGCTGATTAGCAGCTGGCCCGGCCAACTCGGCTTAACTTGGCTAACAGACTTGCCGTCAACTTGCGACTCGCAGCTAAGCACGTACTAAATGGTTAAAACGTTAAATGGTTGGCCAACTTGGCGCACTTGCTCAATCAGACGGGCGACAGTTGCCCCCCCCCCCCCCGCTCCTCTCTTTCCCCTCTCTCTCTCTCTTCTAACTCTAGTGTGCAAGTGTCCACTGTTCATCATCATCGACTGGTTAACAGGCCGACACGTCAATTGGCTGAAAATTAACGCATTTCGCGCTTTCATTTATACCCTGTAATTGAGTTGAGCAGACGGGTATGCACTACTACGCAGCAAGTTGGCTTTAAAAAGGCAAGACGATGCAACTACGAGTTATTATAACTATCTTCGGGGTTTATACAAGAAATAAATTTATTTTACAGGGTATCTTTTAATCAAATTGGTAGTAAGTCATTTGTTTTAATAGAAGAACTTTTTAAAGGGTCATTTCGTTGCATAGAAATGTTGAATATTAGCTTGTAGAGCTTATTGATATTATTTACTGGGTATCTATTGGTCGTTCTGACGACTTACGCATTTGATTCAAGTTCAAAAAGAAGAACTTCAGCGAAGCATAGATTTTTACATTAATTTGTAAGGGTTAACTATTTTACAGGGTATCTATGCATTGAGCTGGTCAAATTTTTCAAGAGTAGAAAATATGAGCCTTACCGAGGTTCTTGTAATTGTTTTACTAACAAAACTGAGGTCTATTTACATTTTATAGGGTATCTATAGGTCGAGCTATGGGTTTTTATGTTCGAAGACATTTAATAAGTGGCTGCTAACAAGTAGCTGTTAATCCATTTCAAGCCAGTTTTCAGTTAATCATTGACAGCGAAAGCCAGGCAAAATATTGTTATTAGCCATGATGATAATTCATAATCAGAGAGGAACTTGAAGACGAAGAAGAAGAGGAAGAAGAAGAAGAAGAAGAAGAAGAAGAAGAGGAAGAAGTAGTTGAAGAAGTTGCAGATGGAATCAAAAGTTGTTCTCGGGCGGCTCTTGATAATTATTTGTAATGGCTGCCCCGAAAACTATGTAAAATGGGAATAAAGAAAAGAGGAGAGAAGCGAGGGGAGAGAAGAGAGGGGAAGCGAAGAAAAGACTATAAAAAAAGAAAAAAAACAGACGAACGCACTTTGTAAAACTGAGATACGATTAGGGGCATTGAAGCTGCCGTCTAAATCATAAATTATGAGGGAATCATGGACAAAATTTGGGGGCAACTTTTGGTGACCGAACCTCGAACCGATCCGATAAGCTGTGGCAAGTGGCAAGTGGCAAGTGGAAGGCGGCAAAGCGACAAACGACAGTGCAACAGGACATTAGTGTCACATTAAACATGACCGCAGAACCCAAATACAAGTGATAGAAAAGAATAGAAGAGAAGACATGAAAAGAAAAGAACAGAAAAGAAAAGAAAAGTCGAGCCCTATTTATCCCCTGCTGCTGCTGAGGTTGCATGTTGGGAGCACTTATCAAAAGGGGCAACAAAAAAAAGGAACCATCATCATTTTTCATCAGCTTCTTCTGCGTTGTTGTGACAACAAATGGAGCCTCGGTTGTTGTTGTGGTTGTTGTTGTGGCTGCTGCTGTCGATGGTCGATAGTCGATTTAAATGTGGCTCTAATCAGGTGTCTGCCTGTGTGTGGTCTTGCCTTCTTGTACTTGGCAATTAAAAGCAAGGCAAAGCGGCTTAAAACGCGCCCGTTGCTGCTGCTGCTGTTGACCAGGCTAAGAACTCGGAGTTGTAGTTGGAGTTGGGAAGAAAGAGCAATGCGTGTGTGCATTTAATCGCCGCTAAGGTGCCAAAAGTATCTCTGGCATGCGTAGAATGCCACGCAGCAACAACAGCAACAGCAACAGCAACAACAGCAACAACAACAACATTTGCCATCCGCAACAGTTGCCGATTTCGTTGAAATTCAGAATCGTGAGAGAGTTGCCGTCGCATCGTTGCGACTCATTTAAATCTCGTTTGTGGCAGGCAACACAAGGCTGAAACCCCAAAGCCTGTTGCCAGTTGCCAGCATCGTGTGTGGTCTCCAACAGCAGCAACAGCAACAGCAACAGCAGCAGCAACAAGGCAACAACAAACGACAGCAGCAACAACAATAAAGCGTCCAATCAACATGAGCATCTGCAATAAATACTCGATACTCGTTGACTCCTTTGTCTCCTTTGACTCCTTATCTTACAATGATAACGACTCCGAATTCACTTCTCTGCCACTGCCACTGCCAATTAGGCCAATTGCTTGAGTATCTAATGCAACTTTTACACCGAAAAAAAAAAACATTTTCAGATACATATTATTTAAATAACAACATAACAAAAAATAAAAAATAATAATAAGTTTAAAAATATAAAAATAGATTTAATACAAAAATAAAAAAAGTAAAATAATTTAGAGCTTAAGCAATAAATAAATAAATATATAGATATTTCATAAAAATATAAATGTGATTAAGTTTTAGTCTTCTACTTTTATCTATAAACTTATAAATGCAATTCTACAGAGCTTGGAAGTAAGAGCACTGTGAACGGCAATCCACGCTAGTGACGCCAACAGATCTCAAAATAATAAATTTTCCAAAAATTCAATTTAAATTGAAAATTATTACTTTTGTACTTACAAAATAATTGCTAAATTAAAACATGCGAATAAAATGAACCTGAAATAATGAAATAAGCCTAAAATATAAATATTTGATTTAAGTAAAAAATACTTATAGATCGGCAGTAATTAATACATTTGCTGAGAGCGAAATGAAAAATACTTTCCTCAATCAAATATTTTACCCTCGATTTAAGAATCATTTGTCAGGGTTTGAAATTGTATTTATTTTCAATTATATTTCAAGTGAAAGTTGTTAATGTTTCTAATTTTACAAGTATTTTTCATACTAATCGGCTTGCGTTTTTTTTGCGGTGTATCTGCAATGCGCATTTGTATCTTTATCTGCTGCAGCTGTCGTTAAGCTCGTATCTGTATCTAATGCAAGTGCCAAGTGGCTGCTAATTGGCAACTGCACTTCGTATCTCTCTCTCTCTCTCTCTCACTCTCACTCTATTCAAAGGCGCTGACAGGGTATCTCGAACTGCCAGACAGCCACACACACTCACAGATACACAGATACTTCGAGTGTTGAGCGAAAACCGAAACCATTTTGAACGTCAACACGCGCGATAAGCAACTAAATTATTAACACGACTCCCAAATCCTCGACTACCTCGAATCCAAATCCGAATCCGTATCCGAATCGATCCAAAGCCGCCATCAGAAAAAATGGAAAAAAACTCGCGACGGCTCCCGTTGTTAATTCTCTTGAATTTTCTGCACCCAATGTTGCAACTGCCCCCTTCCCCCTCTCCTTGCTCCTTGCTCCTTGAATCGCATTGACTCATAAAATATATCGCTGACACTGATATGAGTTTGAGTCTCGGGTTGGAGTTGGAGTCTCAGTTTTAGTTGAGCACCTGAGCTTCATTTCACATGAAATCATTTCAAAAATTCAATTCTAAAAGTTGATTCTCAATCTGATTTCAGTTGTTGTTGCTGTTGTTTTGGCTGCTTCTGGCTTTGTTTTCAAGTGAGGAAATTTCAAATTTATGACACTGACGTTTGCCAATCAACAGGGCCGCCCACTCTCCCCCTCTTTCCCCCCTCTTCCCCCTGTCTACCTCTCTTAACTGCAGCTTGTTGGCCTTGTTGTTGCCTATGAAAACTTAATTTGCCATTGGGGAAAAGCGTGACTACCAATTGAGTTATGTCTGAACTGTGCTGAGGGGAAGGGGAAGCGGAAAGGGGGATGAGTAAAGGGGAGATGGGGGAGTTAGAGATGTGCGCGTGTCCAAATCGTGAATACTTTAGTCTATAAATTAACAATCAACTTTGGCTATGTGAGTTACTCAATTGACTTTAGGAATAAACGAATAAACTAAATAATTTAAAGGGGAAGAGTAAGGAGAGGAATGATAACTGAGAGAGAAAGATAGAGAGAGAGAGAGAGAGAGAGAGAGATCATCTGTGATCACTTGTGAGTTTGATGTAATTGATTTCAACTTGATTTGAATGTGATCAGTTTTAAAATAAAATAGGGAGAATTAAAGACAGAGTTGATAAAGAGTTCGATTATCGACAAAGACTAAACTTGAAATAGATAATAGGATGCAAAAGAGAGATGTAATCATTACTTTAGTTTTTTTTCTGCTTTGCTCGCTTTTCGATTTCTTTGACATACTTCAGTTCAGGATAATCGACTTAAATATTGCCCTGTAATCTTGACAGATTGTCGCTGAACTTGAACTTGAAGTTATGCATATTTCTGCTCATTTAATTGGCAACATTCAAAGTCAAGACAATAATCTGTTCGTTGGGCAACTCAGTGAACCAGAAATTCAAAATTAAACAATCGAGCTTAAAGCTGCTTTAGAGTCATCTCAGAGAATCGGGGAATCGGAGACTGAGACACTGAGACACTTGGACAATCGGACAACTGATGATGTATTACTACATCGTGTCACAATTCGCTACTGCGTGAAGAGTGAAAGAGAAGAGAGGGGAGAGGGAGAGGGAGAAGGAGAAGGGAATGAGACGCCCACGCATTGAAATTGGTGGCAGAATAATAAAATTATAAGCGGGATTAGTGTCGAGTTCACAAAGAGTCGAGACAAACAATGACAGACAAGCCACCGTTGTTTTGTTTACTTGTAGTTGTTGCTGCAAGTTGGAAGCCCCAGTGGCTTCCAGGAAGACCAGCAACAAAGGCCAAGACGGAGACAGAGACGGAGATAGGGAGAGAGACAGTCAGAAACGGAGTCTCAGTCTCAGTCAGAGTCTAAGCTTGTTGTGTCTACTGTGACTGATTGATTTGTGTCACATGAGTCTACTTGTAGACTTGCCTCTTCAAGGTGAGGTAGTCACTGAATTATGTCTCTCTCTCTTTCTATCTGTCTATCTATCTATCTATCTTCTGTTCCCCGGGAGACAGACAACAAGATGCTCATCATAATAAATCCATAAATTGCTGACAAAGTCAAAGTCACAATTGATATCAAAGTCAAGGTTGGCAACTTGACCTTGTGCTCTATCTTCTTAATCTTCTTCTCTGTCTCTGACTCTGTATCTTTCTTCTTGTTCGTTCTTCGCCCATACGCGTGCCGTGTGTCGTGTGTCCTGTCATTGTCCTGCCACTGATTGCAGCGCGTGTCCGACTCCTGTTGCTGCCTCGCAAATTGTCATATTGTGAAATTGTCATTAACTCAACCTTCGATCTGCATTCCTCGAGTGTCCTTCATTTCAGCGACTTTCCCAAGTGCGTTTCTCACTTGGCCCTGATTACAGTTAATGCGAATAGTTAACGCTTCTCCTCAACCAACTCACACTCATTCCAATGTCACAGTGGGCCGAAAGTATATTATTCCGGCATCAACTCTGTTAAATTAGACACTTTAAGCTAAGCATATTTAGTTTGACAGATAATAAATTTAATTTATTAGCATATATAATATATAAATTATATATTGAAAATATATTAATCAAAATAAATACAAGTTTTACTTTGTTTTGAATATGGAAATTGAGAAAATCATAAAATATTAAAAATACTGAATAAGCAGACATATTCAGGGGTGCCACAGAAATCGCTTTCGCTTGAATTTCACTTGAATTTCATACAAATTTTAAGTGAAATTCAAGCAAAAGCGATTTCTGTGGCACCCCTGATTGTATTTTGAGCATTGCAATTTAAAAAATCACTAGCTCTTCAAAATACTGAGCAACATTTAAATGTTATTTAATTGCAACACTTTTCCCACAGTGCAATTCCGCATTCCAGACTCTAAGCTGGCTCAAAGGGGGTTTGGCTCAGGTGACGAGTTGTTTGGGGGGAAGCTCTCGAATTCATTAACGGTGATTTGTAATAGATGTTTCTCCATCCCCCCCCCCCCCCTCTCCCACCTTGCCTCCTTCTCCTCCTCAATCGATAAAAATCGTATTAAGCTAAATAAATGCGTTTGCCATAGTCGGAGTCCAAGTCCAAGTCCAGAGTTGGAGTTGGAGGCTGGGCATTATTAATCTGGCATTGCGATGCCTCTTGGCCACTTGCCTCTTGGCCATTACAGAGAGCCATAGATCTTGCATTATATTGGCCTGTCGTGTGTCATATGCGATCCTAAGGAAGAGCTTACAAATTGCCACTTGCAATTATCGCCAAAGCTGATAACGGACTCTTGATTGTGGCAGCTGGCTGAGATTGGAGCATTCATACGAAACTTGGCTGGGAGCATCTGGCGGAGGAGCATCAAGCCGAGTTATAGCCAAGGCGATGAGCTGGCTAATTGCTTTTAACGGTTGAGGAGAGAACAGCAATGCAATTACTTATTGTTAGCCAAGTCGACTGAGAAGGCTAACCACCATAAAAAGCTGTTAAAAACTGAATTAATTCATTAAGTCACTGGCAGTACAGTCAAACTAACCTATGAAGAATTTGCACAGGTCCATGAAAATCACTTTATTATAAGAAACATTCAAGATTAATTTTCACTTATTTATTATTTATATAAAATTATCATAACGTTTTTCTTCTGAATTACTTTATTAAAAACAAATTATATTACAACGCTTAAAAAATATTTTTCATAATAAAAATTATATTAAAAACAAATAAGAAATTTAATTTGATTTTAATTTTTTAATTTTTTTATTGGCAACAAAACCTTCCAAGAGTTTTTCAGTTTTCTTACAACTTTTTTCAATTTCATAAGTTTTAGTTATTTAATAAAATAATAAACTCTGTTTTCCATTGTCATTTTCAACTTTTGGGAAATTAGGTGTTTTTAAAAATGCGATTTCTTTATTATGGAAGTATTTACTATAGACAAGTTGTAATTTCCAAATTAAATGGCTCATTTTCTTCCTGATGGTTGCCTTTTTATGGCTGCCTCCCACTTGCCACTTGCCAGCTGCCACTTGCCACAAGTGGATGGAACAACGCGATGGCTAAACGATTCCGGGCTTCTGACTAATAAATTCGTAACAAATCAATGACCTCACAATGGATGTCGTTGCATGCCCCAGTCGAGCAATAAAACTACACGCATTTCTACTTTGGTTGAGACAGAGACAGAGAAGGGGAATGGAGAGTGCAAGTGTAAGTGGAGAAGGAGATGGGAGAAGGATGTGCAACAAGTATTCTCTCTGCTCGAGTTGGACTAGAGTCCATGACATGTACTTGCATTGGGGCATTCTTCACGCATCTCAAAATATGCCACAGCATGAGGCAGCTGACAAGGACCGAGAGAGGGGAGGGAACGGAGGAAAGGGGGAAAGCTGAAAAAATAAAAAATATATTCAGGCAAAAGCCAAAGGCATCGGAGAATTCTCCTTGCTCGTTTCTCGTTTCGCGTTTCGTCGACGTTCCCACAAGTTCAACTCTAATTGTGACTTTATTTGCGCATTTATTGCGGTCGCGAACGCAGCCTAAGAGATACAAAGATACACACACACACACAGATACAGATACAGATACATTGGCACTCACACAGAAGCAGCGCCCTTTGGAGCAGCGCATCCTGAGCAGAGTCCACTTGGGTGGTCTCGAACAACTTTGCGGCGCATCTTCAAAGCCAACTCGAATCGAGGCTCGAAGCTGCAACGCGGTCTGAACATGCAGCATGAGGCATGGGGCATGAGACATGGGGCATGGAGCGAACCAAACGAGCGAGCGAGCGAACGAACGAACGAACCTCGGGCCACAGTTGCTGAGATGCTGCATGCAACACCGAGACAGAAGAGAGAAGAGAAGAGAAGAGAAGAGAGAAGAGAAGACGAGGAGACACCCAAACTGATTCTGAATTCTAAATGATCGTTGAAATTCTGTGGAACAGTGTTTCGTTGGAATTTGCAAATGAGTTGTGCCTGTGTGTGTGTTGTGTGTCTGTGTGTGTGTTGTGTGTATCTCTGTATCTGTGCATCGATGTATCTTAGTATCTTTGTATCTGTGCATCTACGTATCTGTGTATCTGAGAAGAAGAAAAAAAAGCAGCGCAAATTCTTATGTACAAAAGCCATGGCCAAAGTCAGAGCCATAGTCCGAGCCATCGTTCGAGCCAAGTTAGTGGCGAGTTGTCTTTGATTCGAGTGCAAATAATAAATTTGCAGCTTTTGTCGGAGGCGGCGGCCGCTGCCAGAGACATTCAGGAGACGTTGTAATCCAAGACAAAGTCACAGAAACTTGAACAGAAAAGGGAAGAGTGGAGAGTGGAGAGAGAGGGGAGAGAGGACAAGACTGTGACCCATTTAGTGGCCAAGTCTTCGAGTCTCCGGGTCTCCGGGTCTCCGAGTCGCAGCTGCGTCTAACAAATGCACAGCTTGTACCATTTTATTGGTATTAATCATCGTTGTTGCCAAAGCAGCCACAGAAAAAGAAAATCTTGTAATACTTTTCATGTTGATTGATGAAGTCGATTTTCTAAAAATTTTATTAGCTTTTTAACTATTTTTTTTACGTTTTATTCGGCGCATAAATCACACTGCCAACTGCCAAAAATGAAGAAAACAACAGAAGAAACTTTCGCTGACAAGTCGAGCGAATTGACCTGAAATGTCTGGAGACTGGCCCCCAAAATGGTGGCAGCTCCTTGGACTTTCAGCCATGTTGCAGCATTTGCAGTTAATTAAAGTCCTGCCTGACAACAAAATAAAAGTATCTTTAGCCTTTTTTAGGGCCGTAGACAATCCAGATTGCCCATTGATTTTGCATGTCGATGGGCCAGAAATTAATGGCCAACTTTGTTAGACTTTGTGGCATTTTTTGGCTTTCATTTTGTGCCTTGCATTTGGCAACTTGTTTGGCTCAATCTTCGGCCCGCGGCTGCTGTCTAATTGTGAGTTAATGGCCAACAGATACGAGTACTCGTTTATTCACCTCCATTTCTCAAGAAGGTGTCTCGAATTATTTATGAGCTTACCTAAAAAGATTAGTGTTATTCAGAAGATAGAAAGCATCTTTTTCGCTTTGAATTTAATATTAAAATGTGTTATGTAATTTATAAATTGTATAAACTATGAAATGGAGTAAAAAGTATCTTTTGATCTTTAAATTTAATATTAAAATATTTGATGTTAATTATCAAATATTTTCAAATAAATTTTAATTGAAATCTATTCGGATTTCCTATTGATTAAGAATCGAAGAGTCCACAATTTATATTAAATTATTTTACTCTGAATTATAATCTATGTATTATTATTTAAATACAAAGTATCTTTTTGCTGTCAATTTAGAGTTGGCAACAGCCAATGGAAGTGGGCTGAGTTTAATATTGGCCACATTTAATTGCAAATATCATCTACTTACTATCAATTCTAAAAGCTAATTCGGTCGATTCTCACAAGAGAGTGTTAAACGAGCACACTTAATAATAGTTTATATATTGCTGGATTCACAAGCTGTTGCCAATAAAATAACACCTGCTTCTCACCCATTGAACAACTTGAAAGCAATCAAATACCATTTGGAAGTATATAAAGAGATATAGTAAACTAAGTATCAGCATGCGGATAAGATGTTTGGGAGACCTTCAGTGTGTGGACTCTGCTAGTTAGTTGGCAACAGCTTCGAGTCGCCGCTGCTTATTACACGGCACTTGTTGGCCAAGTTAGCGACGGAGCGTAACTGATGCCCAGCTACTGCATGACGGCACGTAGCCAAGAGTCCGAGCAAGGGCCATGAACTAACTGGCCAAGACAATGAACGGGAGATGGAAGCGATCTTCACAAGCATAAATCTTTGACTCTAAACTGTAAATAAAGTGTTAAACCTAATTGGCTTTGTAATGCAGCTGAAAGATGAGATATGTACAGAAAAGGAATTATTAAATTAATTTAATTTATTTAATTGATAAAAACTATTGACTAAAATCGTACACGTTTTTCAAGAAACTGTTTAAAAAATCAACTGGAATTGGAGAAGCGGGAGAAAACTTGTATTTTAATTATGGCAGAAACTTGAGAAGGTAATAAATAAAAAATATAATCATAGCCCATATAATATTCTGGTTCCAAGCGAATTAATTAAAAAGAAGTTACATTGTATTTTTGTTTGGCAGTCAGGGACAATTTCCCATATAAATTCACCAAAATTCATCCTTTTAAGAATAATAAATCTCCAATTTCATTAAACAGTTTTCCTCTACTCTAGCGTATTCTGAAATAAAATTAATTTTTCGCATAAGATTAAAAAAAGATTGAATAAAATATCAATATTTATAGGTAATGTATGTTTATATATTTTATATTACCATTTATTGTAATTTCATTGTTAAATCAGCAAACTGTTTTTACAATCTCATTCAAAGTTTTGACTTTTTCCATCAATTGTCTTTTGAATATATTCGTGTTTCACAAGTCGTACCTATAAATAAGTCAATAAGTGCTTGTGGCGCTTGCACCTGCCACAAGCGGCAGCAGTAACAACCACAATAACAACAATAAAAACAACAACAACAGCAAACACATTTAACAAACTGAAGAGCCATAACAATTACAAAATGGGAGCAAAGCAAACAAAACTGACATTTTACACCTTTTCATTATCTCCACGTTCAGACGAATCAGCAAGCAAACAAACGAGCTGAGCAGCAAAGCAAACAACAGCAACAACAGCAACAACAACAACAACAACAGAGCGTAAAACGTTGCACAAATAAGTAGGTGCAATGTATTATTTGTTTTATCGCTTAAATTGCGGGAAACGCCGCCAAACGAGCGGCTAAAAAGCGCTAAGCGTTAACCCCCCCGCGCACCCCACCCCATCTCTTTTTTTTCTACTCCCACATTCTATCCTTTCCCTCTTCCTCACTCCATCTCTGTCTCTCTCGCTGTGCTGGCAATTTGTGTGCAACGGCGCGCAAACTTCAATTTCAGCTGCAACTTCAACTGTTTACCAACTTTTTGTGCTTAACAAACGAAGAACTGAAAGTGAAGAAGCGCTAGACAGCAGACTTGGCCAAGAGCGTGTTGGCCTGGTTGGCTTGGTTAGTTAGTTGGGTGCATAATTAGCAGCTTCTCTTAATCGTGATCCATTTCCTACACTTGGCTAAATGAAATGAAAATGTTGCACATAATTTATGGACAGAGAAAGAGAGAGAGAGAGAGAGAGAGAGAGAGAGGAAGGGTGATGGGAAATTAAAAAATTAACTCGATTGTGGCTACTGTGGAATTAACAGACCATTCGAGGGCTGGATGCGATGCCAAGTTGGAGAGCAAGAGGAAAGAGAGAGAGGGGGCGATAAAAGAGGGGAATCAGCGAGGCGAGACAAAGCTAATATTAAAGCAAAGGTGGCATAAATTAAACAACAAGAACAACAATAGCCACGTATCATTTAACAGGAAATTGCTACGTTTTTCAAGCGAATGCCAAACATTAAGTCATAATTGTGGATACGTGTATCTGTCAGATACTTTTCGAAAATGGGGAAATGCCAGCGAGAACGAATTTCGAACAGAAGTTCGAAACCAGTTTGAGGTTGGAGAAAACTCTACACACTCCACTCACACACACAAGTGTGTGAGAGAGAAAGGAAGAGAGCGAGGAAGACAGAGATGTAAATGTATCTGTGAAGTTGGAGTCTGTCGCGGTGGTTGTGCCTCTCGTGGTGGCAGCCACACTAAATGCTGGGGCGGAGCCAAGACAAGCAAATGCACAGATGTTGCCCGAGGATATCGGTCTCCATGTGACTTCTTCTTCTTCCTCCTCTTCTCCTAGTTGTTGTTGTTCTTGTCCTGATGGAATTATCAACGTTTTATTTATGGCGTTCTTTGGACACGGCCAAAAAAAACCTGCGCGTTCCCAATTTAATTAGTCTTGCGCTGAGCGCAACGAAACAGCAACTGAACAACAACAACAACTGAACGACAACAACAACAATATGAGAGCCATAAGTTTGGCTTAAACTGTTGTGTGGCAAGCGAGCAGAACTTTTCATTTGCCAACTGACTGCAGTCAGGCCAATTAAGCGATCTTGCACACGAGTTGAGTTTGGGCCAACACCAAGAACTGAACAACAACAACCAGGCAACAACAACAACCAGGCAAAAACAACAACCAGGCAACAACAACCAGACAACCAACTGCTTTTCATGCTCCCCTTGGAGGAGGCATCTCACTTCTTCTCCAATTTCCGTTGCGCCTTTTGGCGTTTTAAAAGCAGCAACAACAACAACATCAACAAAAGCAACAACAGCAACAACAACTACAACAGACGGCCAACAAATTGCGCACAACTTCATCATAATCAACGCTCAACGGACACAGTGTTTGCAATGGCAGCGGCCAGAGCGAGTCTGCTGGACTTGAAGATACCCTAATAATAGCAGCAACTTGTTTTTTGGAATAATTTTTATTTCTTTAATTTGAATTTTTTTATTTTATTTCTTTTATTTCTTTCTATTTATTGTCAGGCTAAAAGCAGCCGACACAACAATTAATTTACAATTAAACATTAAGATTTAAAAAAGTAAATTCATATTACAAAATAAATTTAAATTAAAAACTCAAAGTTGAAAGTACAAAGCTAACATGGCTTAAAATCAGAGTTAAGACTTAGTCATTATCATTAGCTTTTATTATGATTTTTAATATTGCTGCATTGAAAATTAATTTTTATTGACGTTGAAATTACTTTCATTATCATTGATTAAAGTAATGCTACTAAGATGGAAAATAGAAAAACTATCATTAATTTCATAATACAGTCCCTTGACATTGGAATAAGCTATGCTGGTTTCACAAACATTTCATTAACATTAAATATAAGTACAGCTCTAATGAAATGACTTTAAATGAAAATAAAAATATAAAAAGTAATGAAAAGTATTTTGTTTTGGAATTACATGATTATAAAGTCAACTTAGTTTCACTAGAATTGAAACAAAAGAAAATTAATGAAACTTACTTTTTATTGGAATCAAATGATAATTATTAATATTTTTATTCATTTAATATTATCTTTCACATCATTATAATTGAAATATTGCAACTAGAACTTACATAAATTTACCCCAATATTAGCTAGTTATTTCGGCATACCCTTTTGTTGATCTATTTTTACAGGGTATCAACGGCTGCATTTGCAGCTTAAAACGAAAACTGGATGAGGCCAACATCATTCGCAATGTGAAAAACTAAGGTTAAACGTTGGCTAAATTATTTTACGTGCCACAGTCGCAGCTTGTGGCAGGGGCAGTGGCAGAGTCAGGAGGGAGGGGGGCAGTTGCAGATGCCCCAAGTTGCAACATAACTCAGTTATCGGCGCGGGAACGGGCGGAAAAATGATGTGAAAATTGTGCCATAACTTTTGGAGGCTGCTGTTGTCGTTGCCGTTGATGCTGCCGCTGGAGGTTGCAAGAGCGAGGAGCTTTGTTGCATGCAGCTTGTTGCACGCCCCGAGTTTCGCTTCGTTTTTATTTGTTTTAGAAATCACAGCAACAAATCATAAATTGCATTTTACGATATTGATTGGCCAAATGATCAACCCGTTGTTGTTGTAGCTGTTGTTGTTGTCGATGTTTTTATAGTTATTGTTGCTGTTGTTGTCGGGGGCGTGTTTTTGTTGCTTTGCTTGTGCAACTTGCAATTTTTATGCGATTCGGCCCTGGGCAGAAACAGAAACTCAACCAACAGCGCATTATTTGCTCAGCAGGAAATTATTACTATTATTATTTGTATACGTATTTTATTTTTATTTAGCCAAGATTGAACATCACTGAAGCATTGAATTATGTTTTGGGTACTTCGAATAGAAATGTCTGCTCATTTCCGGTTGAAAATCGAAGCAGAAAGTTGAGTGAATGCTAATCGATACACTCACTGGACTAATCGAATCAGATGCGAGTGCTTTCAATCGATATTTAATTGCTTTCCATTCGACATTCGAGCAATCATTTCAGCCACATACCAAGCCACAATTATATGAATATTATGAATGATGTAATGGCCGACATGCTTACATCAATTCAAAACAAATAAATAATCACATTACATCATACTTTTAATTTTAAATTCGATCATCGAAGCACTTTAAATGAAAATCTGCTCATTTCATTTGACAAATCCGAAGGAATGGAAAGGAAAATTTCAGCAACTGAGTCACGTTCATTTTGAAAAGGGAATAAACAATCAGATTAGGAAGGGTTTTTAGCAAAGAATCAGAGCAGCTGCTTGGCATTCAAAATAATATGAAAAGGGGAAGATTTAAGAGACAACAACAACAAGTTTATGAAGACATAAATTGGCAAATTGAAAGTCTCTGTGTCTGATGATGATGACGATGCTGATGATGCTGATGAGTCTGATCAGCGGAGAGGCAGCTAAATATTAAAAGTCATCTTGACACGCCATGCAATTTGGCCAAGACGACGATCCAAGTGGCCAGCAATTAAACCATTAACTTAATGGCAAGTGCGAGCAGGAGAAGATGCATCATCCAACCACTCAACTATGCACCACACACTCTCCACTCTGCACCACAGACTCTCCACTCTGTTGCAACCACTTAGCCAGGCAAATGCAAAACGCGTACCAAGTGTTGCCACGCCCCTTTTTGGCTGCCACCCAGCTAATTACATGGAAGGCAAAAGCCAAGGATGCAAAGCTGAACAAGCCTGAAATTGGCGGCAAGAAAATTGCATATTGAAAGAGACAAGAGACGAGCAGAGACAGACAGCAGAAGTTAATTAACCAAGAATGGGTTAGACTGAGTGACACCATGTAAGGAAATCTGAAATAAAAATTTAAAACTATTCTTTTACCTCTTCAATTAGAATGATTTGAAAGCCAAACAAAAACAAAGAAACGAGAGGAACCAAAAAGAATAAAGTCGAAACTAATCATAATCATACTTATTTACTTTATGAGCTTCTAAGTTCATTTTTTAATAATTAAATAGCTCTAATTTAGTAAGAGAAAAATTTCAAATATCAAAGAAATTTTTACAAATTATAGCATTAAAAAAAAATACAATTATTCTCGTTATTCGTATGTACCTACAGTCTACTCTTTACTTTAATAGGTTGTAAGCTTCCTGTAATCGTGTGAGAATGCATATAATTTGTGAATATTTTTAAGACTTTTAATTTTATTTGTCAGCACAACAACTTACCAGAAATTTTAGTTGCCCTAGCTTAAAAACAGTTTTAGATACAGAATTCTTATAAACAAAGTATACTTTTTTTTTTCAATGTCTAAATAGGGTGTTTGATAACTATTGAAACGAGAATTTGACGTAAAATGTATAGAAATTAATGTCAAATTTGAAATTTTATGTTAAATAAAATTTACATGTAAATTAAAACAGCGGGCCTTACTATATTAATAAATTTTTGAATATGTTTGCTTAGAGATAAATAGTATTTGATTTTGGATTATATGAAGTATTCTTAAGATTGATATTATGTTTGATCCAATCCAATATTTGAACCTTCTCAATACTTTTGCATACAAAACGATACAATTAAAATAGTCTACAATATTTAAATATATTTTATAGGGTATATAAGTTGATATAAGTTACTTGGCTTGCATCGCAATTAGGCACTTGATGGCAACTGGTCTAAACGAGGCAGACAAGTTGTTACTTTAACTTGTTGTTGTTGTTGTTGGTCAAGTTGTTGCTTTAGTTGTTGTGGCTACATTTTTATTAAATTGAATTGGGTGCTTAAATAAATTATTTAATAAGCACGTGATCTACGCATTCAAATGCTCTCCTGCTCTTCTTGCTTTTCTGTGTTGTTTTTTTGGGGCCAAGGGCCAAGTCCGCCACGCCCCCAAGATGTGAGTGAGTGAGTCTTCATTTTGCAATTTCTTGTATTAAATCATTGCAATTTGAGCAACTTGTCTTCTGAGGAGGCAAAGAGAGGGAGGCAGGGCAGTAGGGAGGGGGCACCTTGGCCTTTGGCTTAATAATAACAATGCTGAATGCCGCCATAGCTGTTACATGGCCAACAGGCATCGGGCCAACTGGGCGTCCCTCATTTATAATTCTCCACTTTATGGCTTTGCTTTGCTTGGCCCAGAGCCTTGATGGAGGAGCATCCTGGTTGCCCACAACTCTTCCCTCTTGCCCCTCTCTTCCCCCTCTTCCGTCACTCCTCCTCTCGATCATTTCTGCTCCTGTCGAGGCATGCATCGCAATCTTCAATTTGATCGAGCGATCATTTTGCGCGTACTTGCAGTGTAATTTTCCTTCGCCTCTCTCTCTCTCTCTCTCACACACACACTCTACCTCTCTCTCACTCAATCACGCCTCTTCACCTGTGGCAAGCTGCATTGTAATAACCATAATGGCGCGCACGATTTATGTTTTAATTTTGCATTTAAGCGGCAAAAAGCGATCGAGCATCAGCATCAGAGCCAACTCGACTCTTGGACTGGCTGGAAGACCGACTCCGTCTTGGCCATGGTCTTAACTTCAGTTTGATTGGCGCTGATAACCATGCAATTGATGCTCATGTTGTACTTGTTCTTCTCTTTCCAGCCATTTCGAAATTATGTTTGCAGGCGCTTTATTTAAATCGATTAAGTGATCCTCAGTCTCCATCGCCAGCTGCAGATCAAGCAAGATCACTTCTGCCTTTCACACTGATCACAGATGAAGTACTCACATGACTTCTCATTGGTAAGTTATTTAATAACTAATATGTGATTAAAAAGAGAACTGGAAAGTGATCTTCGTTCTCTTGTAAGATCACTGATCAACAGAACTCTCAGTTGACTCAGATGGATTAGAAATTTAAGTATACATTTTCATTAGAAATATTTGGTTAGTGATCTTCATTCTCCAGCTGCAGATCAAGCCAGATCCGTTCTGCCTTTCACACTGATCAACACAGTTCAGCACAGATTAGGTACTCACTAGAGTTAAGATTGATGAAAAATTAAAAAACTATCATATTATGATCAAAAACAGAACTGGCAAGTGATCTTCGTTCTCTAGCTGTTTTTGTGTTTTACACTGATCCACACAGTTGATCACTTGATAAATCCATAGTCAAACCTTCAATCTCTCATAACTTTGTCAAAACTGAACGGATTTTCAATCGGAAGGTTATTTTGATCATAGTCATAGTCATTAATCTCATTCTACATTCCAGTTTTCTTTGGATTTCGTTAAAATGTGTTTCAAATGTGTTTTTCAAAAAACCAACTTGGAGTTTTACTTTTATTTTACGTCCTGTGTCATAATTAGTATAAAACAACACTTGACATTTGATTCAGAGATAAGAACTTTTCTTTTTAGCTTTTATTAGCCCGCATTAGGCCAACATTCCACACCACAATTGGCTCTTCAAATGGCGTTTGTTGTGCAAAGTTGAGTGGTGGACAATTTAGCATCTAGTTAATGGGAAAATAGGCGCGACATTCCCCAGCAGCAAAGGCAGCTGCCAATTGGCAATTGCCAACTGCAATTCCACTTGCAATTCCAAAGCCAAAGACAAAGCCAATTTCAATTCCAATTCCAATTGGCTTGGCATGGCCAAAAGTCGTCGTCGTCGTTGTTGTTGGCCAAATTGTCAGCGTGCAACAATCTACACCATTAAACAAAACGATGCCAGCGACTGTTGGCCAAATATGGAACGACGCTAAAAGCTGAAAGCTGGCAATCTAATTAGTGTTCACTTTGGCCTGGCCAAAACCAAAACCAAAACTAAACTAAGTTAAATGAAAAAAGAGTCTCTTTTTGCTGCTGCTTAATTACGTCTAAAGCGAAAAGCGGCGCAATTAGAGTGCGAGTTGCAACTTGCCAACTTGCAGACTTGCAGCCAAAGTTAAAGTTAAAGTTAAAGCCAAAGCAGAACGTGAGAATGGCCTCAGCTCCTGTTGCTGCCACAAACACAAACAAACTCCAACTCGGGCTCGTTGCATGGCCTAAACATTTGGCAAACCGCAGCAGACGCCGCATGTCGCAAACCGCAGAGAATTTAATTTGTCGAGCAGCAAAAAAAATAAAGTAAAATTAAAACAGGACACCTTGCAACTGCAACTGCAACAACGGCGCAGCAAATCGCCACAAGGCATGGGAGACATTGAATAGGAAAGAAAGGACTCTGAGCAACTGGACAACTGGGCAACACATGTCTCAGGACGAGGACGAGGACGAGGACAACGCAGCAGGACATCGGCAGGACCAGACAATGCATTGACTTCTTGTTGGCGCAACAATGATTAGTTTCGGTCAAAGTCAAAGGCAACAAAATGAGGCAAGGACGCAGACAAACAGACAAGAGTCCAAACGTGCCGCCTCTTCAATCTTTGATCTCTTCTCCCTCTTTTCCCTCTCTCTTTCTGTTTGTGTGTGGCCTCTGTGAACAGGAGTCCTGCAAGCATTAGAAATAGAAACAGAGGCATAGAAATCGCTATCGATATCGATATCAGAGTCCGAGTCCGAGTCAGGTAACTTAGGAACTGCCCTGCGGTCGATTTGGCTGTCAAAACAACACGATTTATGCTTTGTATTGAGAGCAGCCACAGGGATAACAAGATGTTTGCCGACGCCTACCAAAATACTTTGAGGCATCCCTCGTCCTCGTTTTCATCCTCCATCCCATGCTCATCCTCAACCTCATCCTGCTGATGTTGATGTATGGCCTTTGATCGTGCATTAGATGCCATCGCTGTTGCATTTAATGACTCGGGCAATTAATCTACTTGCATTCACTTATTCGTAGCTGTAGGAGTTGCCGAGGTCAGTTCGACAAGTTCTTGCACTGGCTATTCAAATATTACAAAGCACTAAGCATTTTCGCATTTTTTTGAGTTATAAACTCCAAAGTGATTTTTTTTAATGTGAATTTGAAACCTACACTCACAATTATTATTTTGTAGTTACATGTTATATATTTTCTAATTTTATTTGATCAATTGAATTTTATAACGACATACTCTTAAAAAAAAAACCTTCTTTTAATAGCTAAAATATTCGTCTTAAATACTAATTTTTACTTTTCAAAAAGTACAACAACTCAAAATCGTGTGTTCTTCAAATTTATATTAATTAAAACTTGTATGCATTTTAATGTCCAAAAATGATATTTTTTGTGACAAATATGCTTTGAAAATAAATTTTGCATCAGTGTAAATGGAATTTTAAAGACTTAATGCGCTTGTTAATTAATAAACAACCCTCGTAAGTTTGTTTTATTTGTAGCCTACTTGCATTGTCCTATTTGTAAGAGCTGCCGAGGTGTGCTCAAGAAGTTCTTGCATTCATCACTAAATTTTTTAAAATTAATAGGCAGGTTCTTAGCGCTTAAAATAAATTTCAAAAATTAGTGCGTAATTTCTGAGCACTTGAATGCATTTAATGCGTTCATTACTTAATGTACGGCCCTCGACAGTGTTGTTGTTATTTTAATGGACAATGCAATGAATGCAACAAAGCGTCGTTATCAGCTTCTTTTTGGAGTCGAGTCGAGTCGAGTCTTGTATGCAAGTGGCATACACTGTAAATCTCTTTAAATGAGCATTTAAGCGCTGACACAGACACCGATCTCGATACAAGACTCCTGCACCTCTGAAAGGGAGTTGGAGTCGGAATCGGAGTCAGGGATTGGGATTGGGATTGGATTGGGATTGTGTCTTGGAATTGCGCGTTGAGTTTCTGGTATCGATTTCAGTTTTCAGTTTATGTGTGACTGTAATTCAATGCTCAATGCGTTGATAGCATCGAGAGCTCTGTTAACCCTTTTCTTTTTTGTCGACTGGAGAGTCTCCTTCTCCATCTTCTTCTTCTCTTGTCTCCCTCTCGAAGACAGTCGCTGTCATGGAAACGATCGCTGATCTTCTGGCTGCTTCTTCAGTCTTCTGTTTTGGCTGCCGTTGTTTTGTGCTCAGTTTGTTGTCTGATATTTATTGTATTGTCTGCTGGCATTTGTCGTTGTTGCTGCTGTTGAGATGTTGCTGCTGCCGTTGCAGTGTTGCTGCTGTTGGTTGTTGGTTGTTCGATGTTGGTTGTTTGTTTGCTGCTGATTGCCGTCGATCGATCGATCGACAATTGATCGAGCTGCGAGTCGTTTTGTCGCCTTGACACTTTTGCCAGCGACTTTTCACATTTTGGCATTACAAATGTTAACAAGCCCAAAATAGTTGCTTAGTTGGTTACTCAGTTAGTTGGTTAGTTAGTTTGTGGCACCCACACGGACTTGCTCGGCAATTGCAACAACTGAAGTCAAGTCATTTATCAACATGTGGTCGAAGATCAGAGCCAAAGATGCCGACACTTGTTGTTGGTCCAGAGGGGACCACCCAAAGAGGAAACTGCCTCTCCCTCTCTCTCCATCTCTATCTCCGTGGTAATCACCCACAAAACTGGGCATTATGTCGGTCAGTTAACAACATAAAAAGTCAATAAAAATAAACATAGAATCCTTTTGACATTTTTGGGCGCGTTTGAGCAAATGCCGACATAATTGTTGTGACAGGCAGACACACAACACACACACATACACACACAACAGCACAGGACATTGAAAGAATAAGAAGAAGGAGCTGCGTCCAAAAAAAGGACACAATGCCCTAAGTAGATTATATATATTGTCTGACAAAGACAAAATTAATGGGCACAACAACTATGACTGACCTCCCTATCTCTCTCTCTCTCCCTCCCTCACCCTCTCTCTCTTTCTAGCTCCTTAAATGCTCACTTACAGCAGCTCAGCCAATGAAAAGACGCTTGCAATGAGTCTGAGTCTGACTTTGATTCTACCTGGGGGAAAGTGTTTTTCCTGCTGTCGGCGCATCTGAATTGCATCAAAGAGAGCACACACACACACATGTACACATATACATATATTTAGTTCAGTTATCCCACGGCTAAAACGTTAAGTCATCTTGCCTATCGGCCAATTGTCCAATTGTCTCTAAGATTCAAACGATCTTTACTCGAAGTTCAGTTTTAAGGAAGTCTTGCTGTGTGCATAAATATTTTGACAATAAGCGTTATGCTCCTTCTCTCTCTCCCTCTCTTTTTTTGTCTCTTTCTCCATCTGTGTTTCGAACAGAAATTTAGTTTGCCCAGAGATTTTCTTAAGCCTTTTATTGCATTCGTTACACTTGCCGCATTTCCTTTCATTTTAAATTTGTTGTCATTGCTGTTGTTGTTGTTGTTTTCGATGTTGTTGTTGCTTCACCCACTAAGCGTCTTATAATGGCCCCCACAGCGTATGGGAAAATCATTAAGAGTCTAAATAAATAAATACTCAAACTCGTTCATCTGGCAACTTGCGAATCTGACTTTGATTGCAGTTTGTGGAGAAACTTTCTGCACAACTCATTAATTTGTACATTAACTTTTTGCTGTATATATATTTATATACATTAATGTATTTTGTTATTAATAATGAGAAGCATCTGCCACGTCATGCAAAGCAATTAAATGATCGCATTTGTGCCAAGATTAATGAATTCTTTTCCAAATAAATTTGTTTTCTTTGTGATAATTAAAAGTTTCTATAACTCACTTCTCATAGTCCGGTTAAATATGATCTTAGAATTTATATTGAATTTCTAACTAAAATTAATTGCATCATAATTAGGAATGATTAGAAATAAGTAAGTAAATAAAAAATATTAAAAAAATTAATTACCCAACAAAAAATGGCCCTAAATAGCGCTTTAGTTAAATAAGGTTTTTATTCACAATATTAAGTCGACAAATAATTTCTAAAAGGAGATATAAGATTAAAATCATTGAAGGTCAGTCTAAGTGATAAGAGAAATCACTTTAAATGGAATCTTTTCACAACAAGATAGCCTGAAATAAACTTTTCAAGTTTACATCAAAGCAATCAAACATAAAATATGTAACGTGATGCAGTTTTGTGTTTTAATTTTTATTAAAATGATATTTTCAGTAAGTGTGCCAAAATATTGTATTCCTACATATTTATGATCAAGTTTATTTTTTAATCTAAATATTGTGTTATGCATAAAATATAAAATAAAATAAATCTACTAAACATTATTTATATTAAAATTGCATTTATTAAACAGCAATTAAATAAAGTAAAAGAAGTATCTGCTTTACTTAAAACGCTTAGAGGGTATGGGAAGAGGCAGAGCTGAATGCCAGGCATTCATTTGGGGGCAGAAAGACATTTTGCAGAATATTTTGTGCTTGGACTCGCATTCGGAATGGACGCAGTTAAGAAGTTCCTGCATCTTTCCTGTCCCTTCTGTCCGACTGTCCCTCTGTCTGACTGTCGGTCTCTGTCCGCATTGAAGAGACAGCGACGAGATAATTTTGCAATGCTTATGGCCGCCAATTTGCGGAAGATCGCCGTACAAGGAGCGCACGCAGGAGCTGGAGAAGGAGCTGCAGTTGGATTGGAGATCACTTCGGCTGCTGGCCCAAAAAGACAGCAGACAGACGCGCAGAGGGACTGAGGTCTTGGGGCAACACGTGTGTGTGTTGATTGGTTCGTAAGAAATAAGCCAGCAACAGAGAGAAATCATTTAAAACAGCAAACGGCGATCGTGCTTAAATATGCCAAAAAAAGAACGAAAAATAAATAAAGAACTGGGCAAACGGGTCGAAGAGGGAGAGAGGGGGGAGTGTGGAGGGGAGGACGAAGTGCAGCCATGCCAGCGATAGCTACAACTATATAAAGGGTCCAAAAGGAGCACAGACAACAGAGAACAGAACGGAGAAGGGACTCCGGAGACGGAAACAGGGGAAGAGTGGGAGAGAGGGGGGAGAGAGCCGTAAGGCAGACAGGATCAATATAAGAACAACGTCGTTTCGTGGCTTGTACATAATTTTGCATTTATTTTATTTTCTTTTTTCAAAAAGGGATCGTGGCATGAAGGGAAACAAAATGTCGGTTACGGCAAGAAAGCCATTAAAGTCAGACAGAGGAAGCTGAAAAGGGATGACCAAGGGAAGGGGACAAGGGAGTAGGAAGCAGGGAGCAGGGAGTAGGGAAAGGCAGTGGGAAATGGAAGCAAGGCATGAACAGAGGCTGTGCGTCTTCAGGAATTGAGAAAATTAAGAAGCGACGCGAATCTTCAACTCTTTTTTTTTGGGTTCTGCTTTAGTTGCTGTTGTTGTTGTGATCTTGTTATTTGCGACGGTCTACGGTTGCCTTGGTAATTATTATACAATACATATGTGTATGTGTGTGTGTGTGTATTTAAGGGTATATAGAGTTGTGCTTTGCTGCCCAGTCCACCATGATGAAGATCATTTCAGGTTCTCTCACAGCACACGTGTTGTTTTTGTTGCTGTTGTGGTTGTTGCAAGTTACTCGACTCGCATGTCATGTCCGCGCGCTGAGGCTGTCAACAGCCCCGGGATAAAATGATCAACATTGATCGCATAATGATCAGGCAGCCAGAGCAGCATTTTTAAATGCTTTTTCTCGAGAGAAGATTCGATACACACAGCGCAGAAAGAGAAGAAGAGAGAAGATACAGTTGCTGCCGCCGTGTGGCACAGATTCAATCAACTCAGCTCAACTCAACTCAACTCAACCCAAAGATCGAGCTGGACGCGATCATTGAAGACTCTGTTTTCAGTTTTGATGCTTTCTTGTTTACTTCGTTGTTCAGAGCTGTCTGTTCGTTGTCTGCGTAGATTGATGATTGAGTGCGTGGCTTAAAGCCTCAAAGCTGGAACTGGAACTGGCCAGCAGAAGACTGCGTCTTGGCCCGGCTAAGTAAGCTATTATGCGTGTTGGCCAGCTCGCAGTTGCTATGATTTTGATCGCCACTTTTGTAGGCCCCGCATAATTTACTTAATTATATTTAATTGAATTTTAAAGCTACTGGTTAAAGTCGGCCTCAATCTCAGTCTCCGTTTGAGTCTCCGTCTCCGCTTATTTCTTAATTGCGTTCTTTCTGCGGCTCTTCAACTTTCCCAGGCCAAAAGAGTCAATTTATTTATGTACGTGCCAAGCTGACAAATTTGCGTCTTTTTTCCATTTCCACTTTCCACTTTTTTGTTGGTGCTCGATATTGCAGGATAACAGGATGACACTCGAACCCTGTCGAATCTCTGAATCTCGAACTGATTCCGCGCTGTCGTTTATCACGGCAATAAACGAGCCCAAAAGTCAAACAACGCATATTTTGCAGCCCTTTTTCCCTGTTTATTTTTGACTTTCCCTCTGTCCTGGCAATTTCCCAGGACGCGTGACATAAATCAAAGGCCACACATCCTGCTAATACCAGTCAGAATCAGCCACAAAGGATTTGTTCAGCAAATCCTTTGAGAATTGATTCGTGCACGCTAATAAGTCCAAACAGAAAACTAAATTATGTCTCACAAAGAGAAACAGGGAAAGGGAGAAGGGGAGGAAAAGGGAAGTTGCTTTTGCTCATTTCCGGAATGCGTTGTATGATTTTCTAAAGCAAATGACATAATCATAATGAGACTGGGTCTCAGTCTCCGTCTCTGACTCTGACTCTGAATCAGAAAAGGGGCCGAGTTGATTTCAGTTCGCTATGAATTTCGATTTCAGTTTCCATTTCCATTTCAACCACCTCGCGATTCGCTTTTAAGGGTGGCAATTAAAATGTTTGCCCAACTGAGAGTAGCCAAAAACAAAATGGTCGACGCCATCCACATTTCCCTACCCTCCTCTCCTCCTCCTCCCCTCTTTTCCTCTTTGCCACCACAAGTTGCAACTGTTGCAAGCTGTGCGGGCGCTTGGCCTGAAAAGACGATAAGTGGCCGTGACGAAACTCTCGAGTGTTTGTTCCACATAGGGGTGTTAGACACCACCCTAACCCTCCCCCTCTACCCTTCCTCTTCCCCTGCCCTTCTCCTTTCCTCTTATGCTGGGAACTAAACATTCCTCTTTTCAGTCTAAATTAATCGAATTAATTCTTCATTTTCAAGTGCGGCAATAATTATACAATTGAAATATTCTTAGAAAATTATTCTAGTTAATTAGTAGATGTTTATCTTAGCTTAGTACAAACACTGATCAAAATACTTGTTTTTAAAACTAAACTAATAAATCTTAAAATGTGGTTTTTGTATGTAAGATACCTTTAGAAGAAATATACAAAAACTCAAGTAAACAATTTAAATGAATTTCTTATTGTAAAAATATTTGAATATCAAAAAATATTTCAGAATACAACGTCACAAAATCAAAAAATTATTGTTTAAAAACGCGTTTATAATCTAAATTTGAGGTACATTTCAGGCTAAAATGATTGAACAAATCACTGCGGACGGCAGTCCGCGCTAGTGACGAAAGCAGCACGAAGGGTGCGAAGGCGACTAGCATATATACACAGGAAGAATGGAAAATTTGCTATGACCGTCCGATCGGGTCGAGTTATATACCGATCGAAAGGTATCAATTTAACTTACAAATGTGCATACTAAGACTTTTGGAAACTCACCTGGTTCGTGAGATAAACAGGTGTAAGTGGGAAGAAAAAAATTTAAATGATTGGGGCAAATGGGGCCGTTGGGGCCTTTTTGATTTTTTTTTTAATTTTTTACTATTCTAATCAAAAATACGCGTCGAATGACACCTCGATCATCGAAATCCAATTACTGGTTAAAAAAAAAATTAATTTTGAAATTTTTAGTCGCCTTTCGAAAATGAGATGAAAAGTCAGTATGTCTGTTTGTTTGTTTGTTAGTATCAAAGCGATGATTTAGCTAAAATGTTTGAATGAGGACTTGTTCCCGCTCAAAAATATAGAAACGTTTGTTCTACGACTTTTTCGAAAAATAGCTAATTTAGCGGGAAATCGCTAAAAACCGCTAAAGTTAAAACCCTCATAGCATCCATACTATAGAAGCTACAGATATGATCTATATATCGATGAAAAGGTATTTTGAAGGGCTTTTAGGCATACCTTCAAAGTTTTTTTTTTAAGAAAAAAGGTAAACAGCTACAGGTGAAATAATTTTTATTTTTCCATTTAAGAAAAATCTACGAAAGAAATCACTTTTAAATATGTAGTATGTTGTAGTCAATTCAATTCCGCGTCTTTTGACATATAACACCTATCTCTCAAAATTCGTTTGGGCAAGATATTACTTGTTAATTGAATATACCTTTTACCTTTACACTACTGCATGTATACTACTGCATGTACACTACTTGCACTGCTTGCAGTGCATGTGGAAAGATACTGCTTGCTAGTGGTGAATTCTTTTTGCGGCAGATGAAACATTTTGTAATTCCAATTACAGCAAGATCGAAATATATTTATAAATATATATAATATTGAAACGTCTCTGATTGAATGTGTTTTTAATTCTCTTAATTATATAATTATTGAATTGTTTAAAAAAATATTGCAATTGTCAAAATTTCCGATGTCTTATTAAAAAATTTCTGATATCTTATAAAAAAACCTCTTTACGAGGTAAAAGTCTAGTGCCGAAAACATTTTCATGCCCCAAAATTTCTGATATCCAATTTTGTGACGAAAAATATTAAATTTTACACATGAATTATTAAAAAATAAAATTTTTGTCACTGGGCACATTGCGCTAAATTTTTCAAACCTATTAAATAGTACTTTTTTGCGAAGTGCCAGTGACAAAAATTTTATTTTTTAATAATTCATGTGTAAAATTTAATATTTTTCGTCACAAAATTGGATATCAGAAATTTTGGGGCATGAAAATGTTTTCGGCACTAGACTTTTACCTCGTAAAGAGGTTTTTTTATAAGATTTCATTGTACTGATTAGAAGGAATTTCCCGAAATAGTTACAATCCTATCGAATCGGAATATTTTTACAGATAGAAAAGACTGTAAAATCATTCAGATTCTAAGCCAACAAACATGGCAAGTGTATTCCAGATCTTCCAATTGAAGTTTAAGCAAATTTCATACATTAAAATCATCATATTCCCTACTTGCAAAATATGTAACTGATTAAGTCACACTTTTTATGCAACTTAAAAGATATTTTATTTGCCGAATCTAATAAAAATATAGCTGAGTTTAGATCCTTTATTCCCGCACTTCCCGTCATCAACAGATTGTTTCGAAATAATAACATCGAAATCAAAATGGCGATAAAGAATCTTCCCAAATGATGCTCAATATGTGTATCTCGTTGCAAGTGTGTTTCGGGCCATTTGAAGCTGCCGCGCCCATTGGAATCTACCACAGAGACGGGACTTACCCCCCGTCTGGTTGTTGTTGTTGTTCCTGCTGCTGCTGTGGTTCTTACCAACTGTTGTTGTTACCAACTTGGCGGCAAAACATTAACGTCCAATAAATTGTTGTCAAATGTCGCGCACCCCGTTGATTTTAATGTGGCTTAAATAGGATAATAAAACTAACCACAGAAGAGGAAGACGAGTAGGAAGGTGCAAGGTGAAGAAAGAGAGAGAGACAGAGAGGGAGAGAGAGACTGGGAATGAGTCTGAGACAGAGGCCAGAATTTATTGTTGGCTTGTATATAAAATAGTGCGTTTTATATACACTCCGTGGACAGCGGAAAACCAATAACTTTTCCACTGAATGGCAGAGCAGCCAAGCGGAGAGAAAAGAGTGGAGAGAGGGGGAGAGAGAAGAGTGGGAAGGGGAAGGGGAAAGGGAGGCGAAGGTAACAGGTGCTTATCGGAGTTGCATCGCGACATTTTATTGGCCGGTTTCCAGCGTCGGCTATGATGCTTATCAATGACCCAATGGCCAACGGCAATAAATGGAGAATGTGGGAGAATGGAAGAGAGAAGGGGAAGGGGTGGCAGAGAGATGGCAGCTGACGCAAGGCAGCTAATGGCTAAAATGGTGGATAGGCCTAAAGTATGGAAATGAAGGTGCACATAAACTTAGCTTTATGACTGACTTGGCTGACAGTTCGTAAAACCGAAGACAACTTGGAAACTGAATTGAAATTGAAATTAAAGAAAAAGAAAGAGAAAGAGGAAAGAAGAGAGAGAGAGAAGAATGTAGAGAGATCTATTCAGCTGGCAATTCATGGAAATTTACATGGTGATTTTAATTAATTTTGTTGAATTTCAAGAGCAAAGCGCACGCGTCGCTGGCAGTCAAAACAGCTCAAAAAAGGGGCCAGAATTAATTTGGCCAATTTGTGCGAATACCCAAATCAGCTGCCCGCTGGGAGCTGATCAATTAGCCATGGGTGTCGGGCGCGTTGTCGTTCTCGTTGCTCGAATCCAAGTCCAAATCCAAGTCCAAGTCGAGGTCTGAGTGTCGGTGTCAGTGTTGGCCACTTACAGCTTCACAGGCGCCGCCTTCGCACATTTCATTCGCATTCGCATTCATTTACTCATACTCATGCTCATTCACAGATTCATTCACAGACCACCCAAATGACAGGGCCCCCATTTGAGGGATGACTTTGGAGCTTTGCGCGTGGGTTAACCCAAAAACAAAAAAAAACCAAATAAATAAATATAAAATGAAATAAAATTAATTAAAGCTTTTTTAATGATGCCGCTTTTTGGCCAACTCCCTGATGCGTTGGCCTAATGATTGCTTTTGGCACCTTTTTCATGTTGCCAAAACGGGCAACGTTTTTTTGTTGTTTTTCTTTTGTCTCTATCCCGCATTTATTAAGCAAATATTTTGACTCATGCAAATTGCTAAGCAGAGAAGCGAATCGTGCATCCGAGCCGGGATTACTCTGTGGCTGATTGCTGCTCTTGACGTGGCCCAAAAGGGTTGACAGCTGCTCAGCTGCTGAGCTGCTTCCAATTTGATAAGCTGGCCAAATATTTGTCTGCTTTTATGGCTCGCCACTGAGATGTGGGGTTGATTCTTGGAGCCAACTTTACAAGACTTGCTTATAGATACATGTAAGCGACTAGAGGGTATTGGTCGGCATTGCCCGTGACTTTAAAACGCACTCTATTTGACAACTGATGCTTGTTCCAGTGCTGGGTGGAAACTTGATGAGATTATTTTAGTATCAGCCTAGGAAAGTTATTTAAAATGGTCTGATTAAAATCTGCTTAATATTTTACTTTAAAGGAAGCATTTTGAACAGTCAGATGAACATTTATCAACTGGTACACAAATTTAGCCTCATATCTTCCATCTGCGGGAATTTTTACTTGAGGATAGTTTTAATTTCTTTACTTAACTACTTTAAAGCTTAAAAAAAGAACAACCAGATAGAATCTCAGGCTTTAATATTAAATTTTACTTTCAACAACTTAGCGTTTTAAAAACGAATTCCATCATAATCTATGTAATGTTGCTATGCCTTCATAATATTTTAATCAGATTTATTTATTTACTTTTTGATTGTCAGGCTAAAAGCAGCCGACACAACAATTTATTTAAAAATATAACATTAAAATTAAAAAAATATATATATATTTAAATTACAAAATAAACTAAAATTAAAAACTAAAAAGAAAAGATATTATTTTAATAGAAATACATCAATATGCCTAGAACTTCCAGGCTGACTCCCAATTTAAATTGGAATTACTATACTGTCTTTAAAATTATAATATAATTTTGAAACAGCCTAATAAATACATAAACAAACATTTTTAAAAGATAAGATACATTATAATATTCGAACTCTTTATTAGGTATGAAAATATATTCATTACACTAAAGCACTCTGATGCACATATGAATCTTATGAATACTATTCAGACTATTCGTATCCGTAATATATGTAAAAATAAAATGTCCATTTGTGTAATTTTTTTCATATTCTTTGGAATTTATGAATTTGAGTCGTTCATAAGTTACAACAGCTGCAAAAACTAAAGCAATAAAGAACATAAAACAAGAACAAAAGGAAGCGAATAAGAGGAAGAGGTGGAAATGGGGAAGGAGACGGAGGAGAAGATGGAGAAGAGTAGCCACAAATGGGAGAAGCAAACAGCACGCGCACAAAGTTTTTATATAAAAGCAAATTAATTTTTGGACGCAGAAAAAAGAAAGAAAGAAAAGCAAAAGGAAAAACTACATAATGAGAAAATAGGCTGGACAATGGGGCAGAAGAGAAGCGAAGAAGGGAAGGGAAGGGGAAAGCCTGATGGCCAAAAGTCAACAGTAATAAAAACGCAGTCAGGACACGAGCTGAAGAGAGAGGCAGATGGGAGAGAGGGAGAGGGAGAGGGGCAACAGGAGCTGCGCGTCGTTGACAACAAACTGAGGCAATAAAAGTGGAAATCAGGATTATAATGCCACAGCCGTCGCCGTCGATGTCAGCAAATTAAATAAATCCCCCGGGCGGCAGATGTGCAGGAAAAAAGCGGAGCACAGGACACAGACTATGCTGGAAGAAGAAGAGGATGATGGAGAAGAATAGAAACAGAAACAGGAGGCAGGAGGCAGGAGGCTCATCATTAGGCCTCGTTCATTGTGGCCAGCGAAGCGAGGCAAACGAACAACAAACAAGGCAACAAATGACATTGCGGGCTATAAAATCAATTACATAATGAACAGACTCAGAGCGGGACAGAGATAGAGAGAGAGAGAAAGAGAGAGGTAGCGAGATACAAAGACTTTGACTGAGCAGATTTAGACTCTAAGCAGTTGTAGTTGGCAAAACATTTGGCCAACTTTTTACGGTTAGCCGCAGCACAATGAATCCCAGGGACAATGCCTTGTCTTGGCCCATTTTGACTTCTGTGCGGTTAGACAGACAACGACAACGACAACAAAAAGCAAACGCATCCTGTTTTTGCAAAAGGTGCATACAATGTCCTGGCCAGGAGGCAGGAGCTGCTGCCGCAGAGGAAGCAGCGCAGCAGGACACGTGTTTTGTCGGCCAAAAGCAACGAGCCAAAAAAGAAGCCAACAAATTTCATTAAGCAAAAAGTGCCATCAGCGACACTTGCCAGTCGCCAAGCAGAAGACGAAGAAGAAGAAGCAGCAGAAGACTTCCTGGAATACCCCTACTATAAAAAAAACAAAATAAAAACCTGGCTGATGGCAAATTGAGTTTTTCTAAAAAGCCGTCGTTCTGTTTGGGCAACAAAAAATTGTTGCGTGACTCAAATGTTTTCATCATTCTTGGCTAAAATAGTAATTTGCCCTCCTAATATGCTTCAGCTATTAAACTGCGGCACAACAACAACAACAACCAAAACAACAACTATGAGTTATGTCCTGCCAAAGGATTTTCCCCCGTCAACCAAACTTTGGGGCATGTGTCGCGTTTTCCTCGCCATGAAAAACTGAAATGTCAAGAAATTTGACAGCCAAATGATTGTTGGCCAATATGACTGTGTAGTGGGCCAAAATAAGCGATCCAATTTGGCCAAAGCAAGTTGAATTGAAGCACAGGGAAATGACATAAATTCGAAACCTAACAAAGCTCTGAGAATTCACAAAAAAAGACAAGGCAGACTATGAACACTAGATGGCGCTAACTCTCCGCTCTTTGTAGGTTCTTCAGTGAAATGAAAATATCAACCCACACTAAGAATATAATATAATTTATGTATATCAAATTTGATGAGGATATCTTTATCAACACTATTCTAAATGTTTTCCTAAATTTAAGAAGCAGCTAGAGTAGTTAAGATGTGTACTATATTTACTACTGGCTTTTACATTACCGTGTACCTATAATTTCTGGACATAAGAATAGTAAAATTCTATTGTCGAGTTTTGCAACTGTTTGGAAATTTGCATTTTTATAGCTTGAGAAAAATGCTTAAGGCATATTATACATATTTCTTTCGCGGTCTGCTTTCAGCGGTTTTATGATCTTTTCAACACAAACCAATCAGGTTTATGGTCCAGTTTATTAAAATCAAAGACGCAGAGCAAATATCGTAATGCCTGCGAGGTATGTTGCAGTCGTATACCCTCAAGATATATGGTCCCAATCAACCATTAACATGTTCACTAATTTTACGAGCCATATTATAAACGTTTTCAGATACTTTTGAGTAATTTTTTGTTCGTTTTTGATATTGGCATTGATTGGCTTTGTTTCTGCGCGTTTTTGTGGGTTTCGGATCGAAAAGAGGCCATAAAATATATGTGAATGGGAACCTGAAGATTATAAAATTTTATGCGCAATTGGAAACAGTTAACAGCAAATTCTCCTCATGTATACTGTATAAAAAAATAAAAAATATATGTACACAAAATAATCTCAAGCTCATTTCAATACAAAAGCATCTGGGAAAGAAGGAGGAGAAAAGGAAAAGGAAAAGAAACTTGTCAACAATATTTTACGAGCGCGTCGAGATTTTTTATTCCTTTCTTTCTGTTTTTGTTGTGGCTCTCTTTTCATTTTGGTCAAAATGTATGGAAAAAGAAAAGGCTGTAAAGTCGAAAACGAAAATCGTTAAATCGTTAACAGCCACAAATATGAGTATGTCCAATGCATTGATGATGACGACGGCACCAGCTGCGAAGAAGTCGAAAAAGTCGGAGGAGTCGCCTCCAAATCGACGACAGCCATATTGAAAAGTCGACGGAGTTGCTTGGATGGAGGCAAAATGGAGTTGCCCGGGGGCCACATGGAAAACCATAAACATAAATAATACCAAAATATGTTTTATACGGCCGAGACTCCGAATCGATCCCCCCGAAAAGAAGAAGAACGCTGAAATGCGCATATATTTGGTTATAAAACGAGACTCGCATCTAATTTATGATCTTTCGCCGCATTTTGACTGTTCACAATACCAAAATATACATTTGAGCGTTTGATCGTTGTACTAGGCCAGGTTGAAAGCGATCGTTGAATGATCGATTGATCGATGATTGATTTGTTGCCGAGCTGCCATTGAATTCTAAAGCAACAACCAATTACATGGCCTCGGTTCGGTTCAGTTCGGTTCGGTTCTGGCCATACTTTGCATTAATGTGCAGCCCGAAAACGGTAAACGTTAAAGGTAAACGGCAGCTGCAATTAACTTGGCCAACAGTTGGCATCGGCATCGAGTTCGGGGATGGAAATGGGAATGGGAATGGGAATGGAAATGGGGATCGCTGTTGTCTGTTGTCTCAACAGATCGCTTTTAATATGGCGTCCGACCATATGCGCCACAGACAGTTCCTAATTTTGTCTGTGCTATAGAGACGTTCAGTTCCCAGTCTGGCAAAGCAGAGATACTCGTACTACCATAAAAAGAGCCAAGACAAAGTTTATGAATATGCAAGCGAGTCGGGGCGTGGAGTCTCCAAATAGGCACAGACTCAAGCTCCAGCTCCGTCTCAGACTCCAACTCCAACTCGGGCCCCGTCTTCGGTCTTCGCTTCGATATCAACTCCAAAAATGGCAGCAGGTAATAATCTTTGCACAATGGGCACAGAAATTGCACTTTCCACTCATAACTACGAATTAGAATTCAGAATTTGACGTTTACATCTTAAGTAATCTTAGCCACTCAACAAAGCATACGAATTTAGTATCAATTATTAACGAAACTAAGAATAAATATTTGTTTTTCCATTCAAAAAATCATTGATTTTGTACTTTGTTAGAGTAACATTAAAGTGAACTTGTATATTTTTCTTATTTATATTCAATTCATGTTAAATGTTTGCAACTAATTCATTTTATTTAAAAGTCTTCTACTTCTTTTTAAAAGTTTTTTTAGTTGGAAATTAAATTTATTTGTTTTTAAATAATACCTAAAACTATTTACTTCCTGAAAAAAGCCTTTTAAAAAATTGGTTTACAAATATTTATAAATGTCTATTTATTTTTTTTTCACAAAATAACTATATTTTATCGCTAGTGACGAAAGCGAAAGGCGACTAGCAATATATACAGGAAAAATGGAAAATTTGCTATGGCTGCCCGATCAGGTCGAGTTATATGCAGAGTATATTTTAAGAAGTCCCTGCTAAAAATACACTTTACTATTCATACAACTGAATAATTCTACTTTTCATTACCATTAGCCTTTCTCTGTATTTTATTAAATTCTCTTTGATTTTGCATGTCAGCCCCACTGTGCACTGTGTGCCTAGTGGCCGCTTCCATTTGAACTCCATCTCCATCTCCATCTCGAGTTTCCTTTGCGGCACTCCATTAGCCAAATGCAGAAGTCCCACTTCAAATTGCCCGACTGTCCGTCCGATAAGTAAAGTGGAAGTAAAGTAGAAGTGCAAGTGGAGCTCTTTTATCTGCTTTTTATTTATTTTTTGTTATTTCGCTTTTCTCTCCTGATAAATGCTTGTGGCTTTTTTGGCAAATGTGCGACGAGGCGCCCCCTGAAAACCGCTTGCCACATCCAGGGGCCGACATGTTATAAATGATGTGCCGCATCCTGGCAGAGACCGAACAAATTACAACATGTTCAACCGACATGCTGTGAACACAGCACCCAAAAAAAAGAAAAAAAGACAATTGAAAAACACATTAGGGCAATCAAACAACCAAAAATTGAAATTGATAATGTTGCTTTTTGAGGCGGGGGTTGAAATGAAACGAAATGAAATGAGATGAGATGATTGGGAGAACTACAACCGATGTTCTCTCTAATGCCAGAGGCTATAAATTTTCCAATGTTGCCAGTTGTCTTTGTTGTTGTTGTTGCCAGTTGTTGTTGTTGTTGCCAGTTGTTGATGATGCTGCTGCTGACGAGCACATGAAACCCTAAAAACCAATCGCCGTGTATATTTACGTACTTTGGGATCATCAGCCAGTCAGACAGAGACAGAGTGCGAGAGAGAGGGAGATAGATTACATGCAACCATGCGCCATCATCGATGCTGCCACAACATGATGAAGCAGCAAAAATTCGAAAATGGACGTAAAACACGCAATCAACCCCCCCTCCCCTTTCCCTCTCCACTTCATCTACCCCAGCCTCTCAGAGGGCGTTGCAATATGCTGTGTGTGTGTGTGCGTGTGTGTTTGTTGTGCCCGCGGCAGCTGCAACCAAGTGCTAATAATCTCATAGTTCTGTTCACAAACAATCAATAGATAGACAAACTCACAGATACACAAACTCAAAGATACACAGATACATTCGCTTGCAAAATTTGAAAGCGCATTTGCCGCATTATCCATTTGTTATTCCTTTTCTCGTTGTAATCGCTTGCCACAAAAAAAGAGTCGCCTTCAATTTTTCAATCTCTTTTTTTTTCTATCATTTAATTTTTTTTTTCATGCCATTTGCCTGGCGGATATTCAGTTCGTTTTGGCCGCTAATCTTCCGCTCTCTCCCCTCTTCTTCATTCTCCTTCTTCCCTTTCCTCGCCTTAACTTGGCCCTGTCATTTTTGGCCCGCTTTGGGGCGTTGTTGACTTTTCGCTTTATCTTTTAATATGCACAAAATGGCGTGTCAAATGTTAACAATTTTTCAATCAATTCTCGAAAGCGTAAAACAAACGCAGACTACAACAACAAAGTTTAGTTTCTTTGCCTCGAGCAACTGTCAAAGTCTTAAATTTTTGGCCAATCCATAAACTGGCAACGTCTCTGTAGCTTCAGGCCCAAAGCCGCGTGCTCCCAATTAGCCAAAAATAAAGAAACTAAGCTGACATTTCGATCGATTTGAGAGCTAGTCAATTTTACGTGTTTTTTTATTTATTTTTTAACGAAGTCTTAAAATTATTTAATGTTAATTAGAACTATAAAATAACATAAACTATTGTATATTTAAGACAATTTTAATGAATAACTAAAAAGACTTTAAAGTTAAATTAAATTAAATCATTATTAACTAAAGTATTGAATATTAAAAGTAATATTTCTACTGCTCTACATAAAAATTTAAATTTTTTTATTTGTTATTAAATTTATTTAGTTAATTAAAAAGAATAAAATCGAAAAACTTAAGGTATATCTGAGCTATTTTCATTCATCCAGCGAAAAATTCTAGTTTGATTTCTTTTAACTGTTCATCTTAGGCAGCTTTTACTGTTCGCTGTTATGAAGAATATAATGGCCAAGACATTGTATCCATCAGACATTTTCAGAATTCCCCATTTTGATCTGTTTTAAACCATCTCCAGCTGCTGTTGGCCAACGTTGCGAGTGCTCTCGTATTCATGTGGAGTGAGTGCGAGTATTCACGACGTACTCGTATTCATTGGCAATTAGTCGGCCCACTTATTCAGTCAAGCAGCTGTCGCACTTTCACCAAAACACATTACACACTACACACATTTCTCATTTCACATTTCACGAGCATTTCCGCACTTCCAAGAATAATCAGACTCAGACACGAGTAACTAGCTCATTAATAGCAATAGCAGCAACAACAACAATTGGCATTCCACACACACACGCACACACAGTGACAAATTCAAACCACAAACCACTTAGGTATCCATTGTCAGTTGTTACATGGATATAGATCTGGATCTGGATTTGAGGCTGGCTGTGAATGTTGCCATTTGCTGTGATGGCAGCCCGACAAACCGACAATCCGTCAACCCCTCTTGGACTGGGCTAAGCCGTCTCAAACCCGCTCAACCCCTCGTTAGCACAGCGTGTAAATCAGCCAAGTAGTTCTCGCCTTTTTCCCACACACGCACGCAATTTTCCGACCACACTTTTCCCCTGGCCAAGAGCAAATGTTACGCCCTCCTTTGCCACTTGCCACTTGCCACAGATGCTGTAACGAATGCTGAGCGCCATTTTGTGCCGAGTGGATTTACGAGGATGTCGATGAGGATATGGATGTGGATGTGAATGTGAATATGGATGTGGATGTGGTTGGGCATGAGCATGAGCATGAGGTTGATGCTGATGTTGATGTTGTGGCAACACTTGTGGTTAAGCACCGGCTACACGTCCATTGACAGGCCACACATTCGCATGATAAATGCCTTTTAATAATAAAAAAATAAATGATTTCATGAAACATTTGCGAATGGGATTCACAGCACGTCGCTCCACACGGCAGCCCTTCACTTCCTCCCTTGCCCGAAAATATGCTTGGATAGACTGTTCGGTATTCTTATCAACTTATCAGTGAGCAGTGACAATATTCTGCGAGTTTTCCCTGAATAAAACAGCAGCATTTGACTAAGAAATTATCAAGAAGGAATGAATAATAAAGAAAATAACGAATACTTTTTGGGTAAAAAATGATTCTACAGTTGAACTCGAATTTCTCTCTAACTCGAGCTAAATGAGAGACAGTAAAATTAATAAAAATAGCTCTATAAGTCGAATATCTCCATAACTCGAACCTTTTCTTTGGATAATGGTGATTCGAGTTAGGGAAGTTCGACTGTATGTTTAAATAATTAAATGCTAGTCATTAAATACATTTTTACATAGTTCTTAAAGTTAATTAAAATTAATGCTATAATTTTCTAAGTAAACTAAAGAATCATTGGCGCAGTCCATTTTCAATAACTGTCAGTTCTTTTTAGAAAAATATGAAATCAGTCAATAGAAAATACAATTTTTAAAACTAAATTAATACAAAAAGAATTTAAAAAGCCCCGAATATTAATGCTAAACTAAGTACAATTTCCCGCACTGTAACATCGATCAAAAGTCATTTTTAGCTTGAGTCAAAAAAGTTACTCGTTCTTTGGATTAGTTACTTGATTGTTGTTGAGTCTGCTGGTAGAATTTCTTGATTGCTTTTTAGCCCGATTCCCTTTTTTGGTCGTTCAGCAAATTGCTCCATTTCATTTTTTACTTACTTCGTTGTTGTTGTTGTTGCTGCAAGTTCTGTCCAAAATATTTGCGCAAATATCTTTATTGCCAAGCATTTCCAGTTAAGAAATGAGGGCTAACAAAACAAGCAGAGTTCCGAGTGAAGGTAACAAAAAAGAGGCGAAAAACACATTCAATAAACGGGCAAAGTCTTTTAGCTCTTTGGTTCGGCCATGCTGAATTCCAGGCATCATTAAGCAAAGGAACACTCGCAAAAAATGAAACACTCGGGTACATAAGGGTCTGCCCTCGCTGCCTCTACCCCTTGCCTAACCCCTTGCCTAACCCCTTACCTTACTCCTTACCTTACCCCTTACCTAACCCCTTACCTTACCCCTTACCTTTTCCTTACCTAGCCCCTTACCTTATTCCTTACCTTATCTTACCTTACTCCTTACCTTACCTAACCCCTTACCTTACCTAACCCCCCATTCCTTACCTCCTTCCCTACCTCTTCCTCTGCCTACTTGAGATCGAGAGAACGCAATTGAGATCCAACTGGTCGTCGTTGCAGTGAACTGGTCAAATCGGGACTTGGAGGCGGAAGCTGGGGAGCAATTCGGGACGGGATGGGATGGGTTGAGCTGAGCTGAGCTGAGGAGGAGGTTGAGGGCTTGAGGGTAGCATGTCGTGGCTGCAGCTTTCTACCTGCCACGCATTTATTAAACACGATCGGGGCACAACAGCCACAACACGTTTTGGCTACAACTTCACTTGATTGGAGACTGGGACTCGGATGGGATCTGTGACTGGGGACTGGGGACTGCACTTAGGCGTTTACCTGCCTCCAGACTCAGCTTTAGACTCGGAGTGGGGCGGAGTGGTGCGGAGTGGGGCAGACAACGCGTGCAGCAAGCAAACGCGAAAACGTTAATTAAGATTATGAAGTCATAAGACTTGCAGTGGTGTGTGTGTATACATGTGTGAGTGTGCATGGATCCTTGGCCCAGAGCAACCTTAGACCGGTTTATATTATGCCTTTTTTCAACTCTTAGCTGGCCAACCAAGCTGCACGATCTTCACGCGAGTTGATTTTTAAGTCAACAACTTGATTTTCCAGCAATAACAAGATTAAATTATTTAATTTTTTGCCTCATTTGGTGGGGGACCCCGTGGAGCAGCTGGATGGAGAGCTGAGAGCTGGTAACTGAGAACTGGTAACTGGTAACTGAGAACTTGGCCTAGACCGCTCTTTGATTTGCTAAAACGAGCGCCGTCCGCGGCAAACGTTGACTTCCTAATGGCGTATTATAATTACGTGCCTGTTGGCCAAGAAAGGAATCAGGGAATGGGGAAGGGAATGAAGTAGGGAATGGGGAAGGGAATGAAGCAGGGAATGGGGAAGGAACGAGGCTCGCGGTAAAGTTGCAGCTTAAGTGGCTTTTAATGCTAATGTATCGATGATTGTGACAGGGGGGGGGACATTTTGCATTTATGGCTCAAACGGCCCTTTCGGCCATGTTAATGAAGTGCAGAGGCCTAAAAGCCTTTGCCAATTTCGGTTACTCCGTCCTATGTGAATCAGATACAGATACACACACACAGCTCAGATACTTTCCGTTTTATGACCACAAAAGCTGTTTAATTATGATAAAGTTGTAAAATGGCTTTTGGGCCAAGTTGGCTGCTCCTTGGAATTAGCCAAATGACAGTCAAATAAGCTGGGCTAATAAATTCATAATTTGGCAGACACGCAAGCCGCTGATTAATTAGCCAGGCCAAGACTATGTGAATGGTTGCCAGGCAATTGGTATTTCATTTCCCGTCCCCTCTCTCTTCCTCCTCCTCTCTTGTTACCAATATGAAAATGGCCGTCCGCTAAATGCTGCCATGCGCTTCCGTTATGTGTTTCGGCCATGTTCGTTGCCAGGAATAGTTTTAATTGCCCCAAATGCGACAGCAGCTAACAATCATTAGCCAAGGCATTAACGATTTCCACTTTCCAGCTAATGAATTTATAACTAACCCCTTTGCTGCCTTCCCCTTCCCTCTTCCCTGTTGGACACGCTTCACTTCACTCTTAACGTGGCCAATGAATTATGCAGCGCCAAGCGAATATTAATTGCAGTTCTCTCTCTCTGTCTGTCTGTCTGTCTCGCACATTGCGTGGGCCACGTTTAGTCGTATCATTCAATTGTGTTGCCTGTTTGCCTGGGAATATTACCAATAACTCCCCCTCGTGAGGGAGGCGTGTCGTTTGGGGGCGTGAGCGTTTTCCGCCTCAGCCGCAATTTCAAAGTTTAAATTTTCAACTTAACCTTTGAGCTTTTCCGTTTGCTCCACTCCCACTTCTGTTGCCCCTCCTCTACCTCCTCTCTCTCTCCTCCACCTTTCCACTGCCTTTGGTAGAAGTTGTGGCTTTTTGCAACCTCTATTTGATTTTCATTTTCTAATTGAATGGAAAATTTACCAGCTGTTGAAATGATGGCGTGTCTCAGTGGGCGGCTTGACCTGGGCAGGATCTGAGGGAGAGGGGAAGCGGGAAGGGAGGAGATGGCCAAGAAGGTGTCCGACTTGTGATGGCCAGCGCCAATTTTAAATCGATATTACGAACTTCGCTTTGGCTCGAATAGAATTAAATAGAATAGAATAGAATAGAATAGAATAGAATAGAATAGAATAGAATAGAATAGAATAGAATAGAATAGAATAGAATAGAATAGAATAGAATTGAAAGGAATAGAGTAATAGAACTCCCAGTTAATTGACAAATAATATGTGATATTACCAGTAGTTAGTATATGTATATGTTTTATTTAATCGGTGAGCACAATTTTAAATGTCGAGAAGTTTCTAAAAAGATTTTGAAAAGTACTCGTATATGATATAATTTATAATCAACAATAAAAATCTGCATGGAAATCGTATCAGTTTTTACACAGTTTTAGAATTTAAAAGATTACAAGATTTTTTCTCCGTCAAAAAATTCGTAAGAGTGAATCAAAGACAAGAATATATTTTCTAATATTTCGAATAAACTCAAATTTCTTGTAAGAGTTTCATTAAAATTCGAAGCCTATATGTAAAACTTCTAAACAAAAGATACTTTTAATTAAGGGTGAATTAAAAATTATTTGCAGCTTCACAATTTAACAATTAGAATTAGAACAATTATAAAAAATAACAATTTTAAATATAAAATTTTCAAAATCAAAAATAAAAATTCGAAATATAAAATTTGTTAAAGGTACTATTTAATAGGAACATTCCATTGCCAAGTTAGTCTTGGGTTCATGGTCGTCAAGCCGTGTCTATCTGAAATACATCGAAAACAGTATCCCAGAGAATTGGTGACTCTTTCAGTAAAGATACTTGGACATCGCTACATTCACAATTAGTTCCCGCGCCTGTAAACTGTTTTTCCCCTAAGGTAATTGACATTGTTACTCATGGCTGTTGTTTCCGTAAACAGTTTCATGCGTTCATAGAAAGGCAAAGTGAGCCAAGTGTAGATACAAACACCCTCTAAACATATATACATGTAAGTGTGCGTGTGTGTGTGTGTGTGTGTGGTATAATCATAATTATAAAAAAACATATATTTAAGCTAATAACTGAATTAATTAAAATCTCATTTTTCGAGCTGCCAGAGAGAGGAAATGGAAATAGAAATGACAGTGGAAATGGAAATGAAAATGTGGAAAGAGGAGAACAAAAGCTGAGCGAAGGCGACGAACGAACGAATTTCATTTGGGCCAGGCTAATTAATTTAAGCCCTAGTAGTATAAAAGCAACAACAAACACTGGGACATGGTTAGTGGGTAAGACCATAATTAAAACTACGAAAGCAGCACAAACACAAAAACAACTTTTACGACACTTGATTAGGGTCAACACTACAGTTTGTGGCCAAGAGAGAGAGAGAGAGGGAGAGAGGTGGGGGTGGAGAAGGCTCATTGCCGAAATGAGCAAACAATATGCAACAACAGCTGCTATCTCACTCGCACAGACAGTTAGCCGCTAAGCTGCCGACTCCCCCGCTCCCCAACTCCCCATTTGCCCATTTCTTCCTCATTTGCTCAGTTCCTGGGCCCTAATTAATTCAATCTGTGCACTTACACGCTTATCAAAATAACGCTGCCAGCGAAGCCCAAACTCCATCCAGGCTGAACTCAGACTCAGACCCAAACCCGAATTCCCATTCCTGTATTCCAACCCAGACCCCAGTCTGAACCCGACTCCGACCAACCAATCCAAGCTGGGCAGGCAGCTTGTTGTCATACCCTGTAACGAGGGTAACATAAGTTTGTACAACGTATGTAACTCCTTAAAATATTTTAATTCTAGGTCACTTTTCGGCTTAGATTCAGATTATTTGAAATGCTTAATAGTTTGTTAGATAAAGAAGAAAAATCATACACTATGTGGCAACCTCGTCGACTCGATAAACCCTTTTGAAGATATCGATAACTTAAAATGAATCATTCTCATTCTCAAGCAACTCACGAAGAGTACAGAACACAATTAAATATTGTTCAGTTTAGAAGTAAGATAATATATATGAATAAATAAGATTTATTCCCAAAACATCTTACAACTATATCTGCGAAATTTCTTGGTCTTCATAGTTTTTTAAGTATCTAATTTTTTTATATACTTCTTTTTCATTTCCTTTATTTTTTCTAAATATTATTTTTTCAAAATCTAACTTATTATAGCCGTCAAAATTCTGGCAACACTGATCAGTCTCAATAAACAAGCAGATCTCAGAGTTGGGAAGAGCTAGACGCACTAAATTTGGTATGTAGACTCTTAACAAATTTTTTATGCCTTCCTTACAAATCGAATAGAACGAATTACAAGATCTATTTAAGGTACATAATATTGTAATTTGACACTTACAATTCAGGTCACCCAACGTTCTGTGCACAGGGTATTTCGTAGTCAATCAATCCCGACTTGAGCTTTGCTACTTGTTTTGTCATGATTTTTAATTAACTTGAAATCAACCCACAACCGTGGACTCCCTTGGACAGTCCCCTTGATTCCTGTTCCTTCTCCTTCCTTTGCTTCCTTTTCCCTCCTCCTCCTCCTCCCTTCTCCTTTCCGCCTTGTTTCCTCGACTCAATGGGGTTCTCCTGTTGAGGTTGCTGTGCATAATTTGATTACGGCTTATCGCCAGCGCCGGATCTTGTTTAGCTCGTTAAGTGCAAGCCGTGACATTTTCACGCAATTGTTGTGTTTGTGCTCTGCGGCGAGCGAAGGGAGCAGGGGGACAGGGACGGGCAGCAGCAGGAGCAGGAGCAGATAGAGTCGGGGGTACGTTGGGTCTGCCCACTTGCGCCAAGTCTATTTACACACGCTGGCGTCAGATAATAAATTGGCCAGCTCCGAGCCTTGGGACACACCCACGCACTTTTGGCCACGGCCAAAATGAACAACAAACAGGCGCAAGGATAATAAAACGATTTCCGCAACGTGCCATAAAATCCCTCGAGCAATTCAATTCAATCTACGCTCCCCACCTTCCCCTTCCCCATGCTCCCTGCCCTCGCTGAGCTCCCCTCGATTCACAGTAAACATTGCCTAAGCCAGTCTGGGCGTAGCAGCTTTTTGTTTGGGCCACAGAAACACGTTGATCCTGTGCAATTTGTAGTAAAAACACGCGCGTTTTTATTATTCCATCAGATGAGGAGGGCAGAGGGGGGAGAGGTGAGAGCGTATAGTGGTTGAACAGAGCAGACACTCCCTTGTGAGCCATCAGCAAATTAGAAACGTTTAGAGAGAGGGAGAGAGAGAGAGAGAGGTCTTAAGGGTTGTCCAGGGTTGAGTTTAAAGATGAGCATGAAATTGAGAATGTGGATGACGATGAGGCAATGTGATGATGACGACGACAATGGCGCTGTTTCTCAGACGGGGGCTGTTCACCCTCTCTCCCTCTCTCTCTCTAACTCCCTCTCTCTCTCGCTCTCTCTGGCCATATTGGCTGGGAAAAAGGGAAACGCATAAAGCGTAAAAAGCGAAAAGCGCTTTATTGAATTAAATTTTAATTGAAGGACATGAGCGTGAATATATTTAAGCTGCAGATAAGTTGGTAAAGAGAGGAAAGAAAGAAGAAGAGGAGAGTAGAAAGAAGAAGAGGGGAAAGGAGTCGCGATCAATCAATGGGAGGCAAGTGATTCCAAAGTGGCAACTGCAACGACCAAGTGCAGTTAGAGTTGTTGTGATGTGTGTTATAGTTATCGTTATACTCCTTACTCGTAGAGTGTAGAGGGTATTTTATATTCGTTGCCTTAAAGTACATACATTGACTGGAGGATGTAGCATTTTAAAATGTATAAACTTAAATTAAATCTGACAAATTGTGCAGTTAATTCATTAAAACATCGAGCATACTCGACTGTCGGCGACCCCGTACTTGCTATGGAAAAGCAAACACTGCTTACAATAAAATTATATAAATCGCAATTGGTTCAGATATCTTAAACAACAAAAAAGTTTTCCATACTAAGACTTGATGTTCGACTGATCGTTCCTATGGCAGCTATATGATTTAGTGGTCCGATCCAAATTTAAAACAAGCTCGATCTGCTTGCAATATAGACGAACCTACACACCAAGTTCGGAGTCTCTAGCTCTTTTAGTCTCTGAGATCTAGGTGCTCTTACAGACGGACAGACGGACGGACGGACAGACGGACATGGCTATATCGACTCGGCTGTTGATGCTGATCAAGAATATATACACTTTATGGCGTCTGCCACGCCTCCTTCTGCCTGTTACGCACTTTTTTTTTGTGACAAAGTTAATAGACCCCTGTACTTTTTTTAAGTAAGGGGTCTAAAAATAAAATTATTCTTAGATTCAAGTTAATTCTTGGCATTCAAATAGTCAGAAGAGTATAAAACATTTGATTTTACTAAAAATAACTCTCATAGATTGGGTGAGGGGTATCTTAAAGTCGGGCACTCGTCTTCTTGCTTGCTTTAGTAGTTGTTTTAGTTGTTGTCATCGTTGTTGTTGCAGCTGTAACAACTGTATAGAGACCAAATGCGGCAATAGTTATGAGCAACAACGACGATCGATGTTCATTATGAGTGATTATGATGAACAACCAAAGAGACAGAGAGAGAGAGGAGAAGAGGAGAACAGATGCTGGATAGAGACAGATATAGACTTGCTGCAGTTTTAGCCACGTTGATTAGCTGTCACTATTGACAGCCGCCGATTGACAACAATTATTTTATTGTCAGCGGCAATAAAAAATATAAAGTATAAAAAAATAAATGGACGGCAATTGCAATTGTCGTCGTCGTCGTCGTCGAGATGCCAACAACTTGTTGGGGAGCCGCATTTTTGTGAGACAGCCATGTTGGGCGATCGTTTTACAAGTGGCAACATATTATGGCCAACATGAAATGGCCACTTCTGTGGGCCACCCAAAGCGCCAATTGTCACAACAATTGTGCCGCCTCAAAAGGCAAGCGGAGACAGAGACAGAGACACAGACAGAGACAGAGATCAAAGTGGAAGTCAAAGATCTTTTGGCACAATCCGCTTAAAGGATCGCTTGTGTGTCTAAATATTTACAGGATAACAATGACAACTGTTGGCCAGGTTCACTGCGGTCACATCAAACAGACACAGACACACACACAGATACAGATACAATCGGAGTTAGAGGTACAGATACAGATACAGATACACACGTCTTGCACTCGTATTTTGTCAACTCACAAATTGCCTGACATTGGCTCATCCTTTTGTTATCCTGTGAGCCTTGTTTATGGCCTGCACATCTGAGTTGCCGCCTCTGCCTCTCCCACTCTCCCTCCCTCTCTTTCCTCTCCCTCTCCCTCATCTATTTGGCCACCCGCACGCAGCAGCGTGAGAACATCTCGTTCCCAGAATTTTATAGACTCAACTCAACTCAACTCGGATCATTCTCAACTCCATCTCATGCTCATCTCATCTGGAAATGTCTCTGGCGCTTGGCCGGAACGTGATCTCCAATAAATGCCGAGGATTGACTTTGAGTTTTGGCCTCAAGATTGAGATTGAGCGCATTTATGGCGCACGGCGTCCAGCTGGAAACTTTGGATGGCCTTTAAATGGACTTGAGCGGCATTTATGATTTTAGCGGCCATAAATGGCCAACTGCGTGATCTGTATTCCGTGTGCGGCATTTTATAATGTGCAACCCCATCAACTTGAATCAGGGGAAGAGGGCGGGGGAATGAAGATGAAGCGAGATTGCGGCAATTTCACTTAAGCAATTTCCTCGGCTCCGCATCCGTTAAGCATCTCGTGTCAGAAGGCAATCAAAATTATTACACCCAGCCCAAAAAAACCACAAATAAACTTAAAGAAAGGCCTCGTTTCTCTGTCCCCCTCCCGCTTGTCAGCCACCAGAGTGACGCCCCCAAAAGCCAAGTTGGTAATGCCAAAAACAACAGCCAAAAATAAGTACTGTTAGCATTAAAGTGGATTGGATACCCTTTACATGATTTATCTAGGGCTTTTGTTAAATGATCTTATGTAATTGTAATTTATTAGATAATAATATTAAATGTATCTCGCTAAAAATATTATGAAATAATATGTAGAATAAATAAAATAACAATTTAAATGTAATTATTAGTTGACAGTGCTTTGAGTATATCTTAAAATAAAAGATAAAATATTAAATTCATTTAATTGAAATAAAATAAAAATATAAATTTATTCCATTACTTGACACTGCATTTAAAAATACTGTGTGTAATAATTAAATTACAATTCAAATGTAATTATCTAATCATAGTTAAAGTAATTAAAGTTAAAAATAAAATTCAATTAATTAAAATTAAATTAAAATATAAAATTATCCTATAACTTGACACCGCATTTAAAATAAAATTAATTTAATTAAAACATAGATTTAATGAAAGGAAAATGTAAAATTAAAATATAAATGTATCCCATTACAGGATTCTGAATTAGTAATAACTATAGTAACAATCTAAATAAATAAAATATAAAATATTCTGACATGTTTTCTTTTCTAAGTACCAAATAACTCACAAACAGAGCACTCCCAGTTTATAGTAGTATTAAGGAGAGTATATAAATTAAAACCTTAGCTGAAAAACCCAACAACACCCAAGAAAGTCACGCGCTGGCGACTCGACGAAACCACGAAGTTGCAGTTGAGGTTTAGGCCAAGACTGAGACTGAGGCTAAAACTGAGACTGAGACTGAGTCTGAGGCAAAGGCAGAGACTGAGATTGCATGACAGGAGGTTGGGCAGAAGGCGCAGGACATGCCCCTATAATAATAACACGGCACTTGTGTACTCGCATTATGGCCAAAAAGCAAAGGCTGCTGATGTGATGATGATGATTATAATGCAGCCAGCCAGCCAAGTACTCGCAACTGGCCAACTGCCCAACTGCCCAGCCACAAACCTAATAAAGCAACAAATTTTCATTTCTTAATAACTGCTCAGCTCATGTTGTTATTGTTGTTTTTACTGTTGTGTGGAATTTAAACTTATTAACCTTATGAAAATGAAAAAATCAACAAGTGGCAAGCCCGCAATTAGCCTGATTGGATTATGTGGCTAAAATAGCACAAAACTGCCGAACAGTCGATTGAACTTTGAACCTTTGCTAAGCACTTAAATGGAGGTTAATAAAGCTAAATAATTCCAGTGTTTCAGTTTATCCGAAAAGTCATCAGTCTCCATAAGAAAGCTGTAAGTATTTGAAGCATTTGGCTTTTCTCATACTCAAATGTGTTTTCGTTTTATAATTTGTAATCAGTTTCTTTATTTCCAAGTCACGAGACTGAAATGTTGTCAACCAAAGTGTTTTCGACTAATTAGCTAATTTAAAATTTAAATCATCGATATTAATTGGTTGATTTTTGAGTGGCTTTCTGATCACCAGATTTATTCATGCAATTTAAGATTTATTTAACAAAAAGTTTACTTAAATACTCTTAGATTTGAACTTAATTAGGCTAAGTTTAAATTCTCTGATGGTGATGAACTTATCATCTATATGCTAAAGTGTTTCAATTGTTAGGAAATTTAATGAAGATTTTAAATCAAGATATCATTCTACGCACTGGAGTTGTTTAAATGTTGCAACAAATCAAAATTTTTATTAACTTTGGGTTGATTTTTTACAAAAATCAAATTCAAAATATTGGAGGTTGATAGTGAAATTCATCTAAAGTGCAATATAATTATATTCTCAAATGAATTCATTTATTCTCGAAACTGCCTTCAAGGTAAAACTAATTAAATAGCCATAAGCCCTTTGAATGGACTTTCGTGTTGGCCTAATGAATGCATTGCAAAATAATTCCACGAAGTGCTCAGCAGGCAGCTGGAATCCCCGACAGCATCCTCGGCAATCTGCGGCAAGAGCAAAAGTGAGTTATTTCCTGGCGCTGCGTCTGTCCCTCTTCGCTCCTCCTCATCCCCTCCATCTGCATCCGCCAAGAACCATTTGCAAAACGCTGGCGGTCAAGAAGGCGAACGTGAATGGGCGGGAACGTGAAGCATGAATGCGAACGTGAACGATTCGAGTCTCTAAATATGAATACTGAATACGGCAAACTGAATACTGACCATTTTAGAAATACATGTTGCCCAGACAAACCGCAGACGACAAGGCAGCTACAACTCCGACTCCGACTCCAACTCCCATTCCAACTACAGCTCTAAATCGAAACCGAGTCCAAGTCCAAGTCCAAGTCTGGCGAAGCGTTGCCTTAAATGGCCAACTGTTTAGCCAACTCCTTGGCCAACTCTTTGGCCGCCTAAGTAAGTTATAAATAATAACTGGCATGTTGTAAATCAAAATTATCAGTTTGCGTTTTGCCCTGCGTAGCAATTGTTCAACTTGTTCGAATTGTTCTCGACTTGGCCAAAATGGCAGACACGGCCATTGGCCAGTTGGCTGGCTGACTGGCCAGCGAATTCAAATTATGGCTCAGTCTGTGGCTGTGTCTGTGGCTGTGTCTGCCCAGACTGATTGCACCTCTAGATGCGACTGTAATTATGAGGCAAATACGAGGAGACTAACTGAAGAGGGACTAACTAAAGAGGCACTAACTAAAGAGGGACTAACTAAAGAGGGCTAGGCATTTAACCGCTGCCTTTCTCAGTGCATTTCAAGCTCATTCAATTCACTTGGCCAACAGTCTCTCATTTCGACAACAGTTTAGAGTTCCCAACTGAAATAATTTCATAATTTTAATGCAGAATCAATTAAAAGACCAAACAATGATCAACAAGGCATTGATTATTGAAAACAGTTAAGATTTACAAAATTATGAGACTTAGAAATTTTAGGAAATTTGTAAAGGGGTATGTAAAGATAAGTATGGAAAATTGGAAAATTTTTGAAACTTTTCTAAATCTCAAAACTTAAATGGAGAATGAATTTTGAGGGCAAACAATGATCAAAAGACGTTGATTATTAAAATATGTTAAAATTTGACAAAGATACGAGACTTTGAAGTCTTGAAAATTCTGTTAAGGTGTAAGTACGAAAATTGGCAAATTTTTGAAAATTTTAAACAACTCAAAAATAAGATAAGTTTAAGTGCAGAATGCTAGTTTTCATCGAATTTAAAAAGATTAAAAGCATTATTTTGAATTGGAAAACTTTAATAATAAACTTTAACTCTCATTTGCCTCGATTTTTGGCCAGAATTCTCACACTAGTCTGAGGGCTGGAGGCTGCTGAGCTGGCTATGAGCTCATGACATGACTCAAATGCTGTCTCGTTATTCGTTCAAGCATTCGTTCATTCGTTATTCGATTATTCGCAGTTTGCAGTTGTTGTTGCCATGTTTCGCATGCAATTGAGCCATGTTCGATTAATCTCTTTGATTTATGCTCACGTGCGCCGCCGCACAACAACAGCAACAAATGTCGCCTGTCTGCGCCTGGGAGCTGCCCCCTCCCCCTCTTCCCCCTGTCCGCCCCTCTTCGCCCCCTTGGCATGTGTTATGCGACTTTAATTGGCGTTTATTGTGTGAGAGACGAGACGCCTGGCTGTGCCGAGCGAGGCCATCGAGGCATTTCGACCCGAGCTGGAGCTGGAGCTGGAGCTCCAGATGGAGCTGGAACTGTGACTGGGACTGGGATCGCCTCAAATCGAAACGAAATGGAACGGATCGAGTAGGTTAACTTGTCTTGCCTTGGCCGGGCCCCTTTTGGCTGATTCAACAGCCATAAGAACAGCAAAACTAATAGTTAATATGTGCAGCTTGCAGTGCTGTGCTTAAAAACACCCTGTGATTTATTTTCAACAGAAAACAAGTGCGATAAAATTTCATATTTATGTCAAATTAAAACTGCTCTTAAAACTGTCTAATTTTAAATTCTTCCAACGGGTTAAAAACTAAAGCAATACAAAAATTGCTTTTTACAAATATAATATATTTATTAAAAATAGTGACTGCTCTCAGAACTCCTTTCTGTTACACTGGGAAAAAAAGCTGCAATCACAGATTATTCTCATGTAAAATCAAAACTGTTTCAGTATTTTTTTTATTCAAAATTTACTTCAATATAGCGATGGAATCTGAGAGATTGAATATTATAATATCAAAAAAAAAGAAAATCTACTCCTCATAAATCACAACTATTTGTTCTGAAAATCGGAAGATATGCAAATTAAAATATAAATATAATAGAGTAGAGAGTTGAAAAAAATACTGGCTGAAATTTAATTGTGATATTTATAAAATGATGCAAAAATATACACGGAAATCACAAGTGAAATCTAATTCAGAGGAAAGAAATTCCGCTCGAAAACTTTCTCAGAACTTCGAGTTATTTAATTTTTTTAGCATGTTCACTAACCTTTTCGAACTCGGCTGCTAGGGTTGTCCCCTTCTCAGATTACATTTCCCAAGGGTTTTTTTTAGCAACTTTTTAAGTTTATCAGTGCAGAATAATAGGTTTTTTTTTATTTTTTTAATTAATATAATTTAATTTATTTGCATAGTAATTGATTTTGTATGGCTTAAGCAAATTTAAAAGTTATTGGTGCGACAAACAATGTACAAGTTACTCTACAACTCTAAATTCTAAGGTTAGGAAAAAATGTGTCATTTTTCTCATGGCATCGGAAGCCAGCGGATTGAGCGATGATTTCGTTTCCCTCAAAAATTTACGGCTGAGTTGACTGTGTCACAGTGAAGTGAAATTCAAGTAGAAGTGATTTCCGTAGCACATCTGATAATAAATAATTATAAATTATAGTATTTTTATTGGAGATTTTTGTTGGCTGGATTGAAATTGTGTCTGCGAATAAAATAACACTCAATGCATGATTCCATCAACTTGCCGCACAGCATACCCAATTCAACTGATAAGTCCAGGATATGGCAAGTTAACAAAACTAATAACAACATTGAGGTTGCTGTTGGTGCTGAAGCTGAAGTCGAACTTGGAGTTGGAGTTTTGAGCTGGCGGCGGCTTTGCTTGGAGAGCATATGAAATTTCAACACCGCCAGCGACTCCTTGGCTTGACTTGGCTTCGAACTAGCCCCTGCCTCCCCTTCCCCTGCCCCTGCCCCCTCCCCCACTAGACTCGCGACTCCCTTTCAACGTCCTCGACTTGTACAAATGTTGTGCCATTCGAACTCGAACTCGCTTCTTCGGCCGGGTTTTTGTTGTGGAATTATGAAGCCATAAATATGAAATTCAGCACATTTATTAGCGTTGTCAAATGTCGTGCCCCAAGTTGTTGTGGTTGTTAGTATTCGACTTGTTGTTGTTGTTGTTGCCATTAGTGTTTGCTTTTTTTGTTTTGGCTGTTGTATCGCTCTGGCTAATGGCCCCAACGAGCCCAAAACGACGCAACCAAACATTCAGCCAACCAACCAAACATTCAACCAATTGCCAGCCTGGGGTTAGTTCTTCTTCTTCTTCCACTTCTCGACCAGAAGAGTCGCTGTTTCAGCCTTTTTTTAACTACAGTACAACTTGCTTCATGGAGTCATAGTTAAGCGTGTTTTCAGCTTGTATCTACAGCAGTTCATTGTTTTTCTTTCTGTTTCTGTTTCTGTTTCAGTTTCTTCCCCTCTCTTTTCAGGTTGACATCAAATTTATTGTGTGTAATTTGTGAGCTGTGAAAATAAATTGAAGTTAGTTGATATTTAAGCTTCCCCCATTCCCCAAAAAGATTCATTGGGAATTCTTCAATTACAGTCGGTAAATATTTAGGAAAAACTAGTTAAACTATTGTATAATAAGCTGAGATACGAGAATAACTGAAATAATTATAATTATATCTTAACACTCATTTAGTGGGAGATAAAGGTAAATTTATATTCTAGATGCTGATCAAACAGAAGAAAATTAAAAATATAATGACATTTTTAACTCTCATTCATTTTTATCAAAAAGTTAAATTTAATATCGATTTCAACTAATGTTTTCTCCAACTGAAAATCAAAATATAAAAACAATGCCAACGAAATAAATTAGATTATTTCTACACAGAAAAAAAAATGCCATTCTAAAATCAAGTTTAAAATTCTTGATTCAAGCCTGCATTTTTTAAGTATGTTTTCAGGATTAATCTGAATAATCAAGCCTGTATCGGGATTGAAATGGGAAAATAAGCCCAAATTAATTGATTCTCTCTCGGCCTCTCTCATTTCAACTGGTCCGATGGCTCAGTGGTTAGAGTCGCCGACCTGTTTGAAAAAAACATGGGTTCGATTCTCCCAGTCAATTGCAGTCACAAACATTCCCTTCCTTAAAAAAAAAAATGTTTGAGACAATAAATAAAAAATGTTAAAAAAAAAATAATTAAAAAAAGAAAATTTAAAAAGAAAATTAAAAAAAAGTTTAAAAATTTAAAAATCATAAAAAAAGAATAAAGAAAAAATTTGAATAAAAAAAAACGACCAGAATAAAAAAAAAGTTAAAAAAAAATTGTTTTTTTTGCTTTGTTTTAAGAATTTTTAGGATTGAATTCGGGATTGAAAAAATCAAGTATTTCATACTTGGTTTAAGTAAATCCGAGATTACCCCACTTTTGACATCGTTTCGGATTGAATCCGAGCTAAATATCCCGGATTTTTTTTTCTGTGTATGAGTTCTATTAGTTGGAACTGAAACATTTTGAATAGATAATATTTTCAATTGAATAAACTGCTTTCACTTCGGAGGGAATCAATTGAAATGGAAACTCCTACAACCATTTGACTGCAGCTGCTTATTAACAAATGAATTTGTAATAAATTAGCCCACTCGTAATACAATTATTAACTAGATATATATGTATACTTATATATACAGTCAGTTTGTTATTATAACGTCAACTGCCCGCATTCCATGCCCAATTCCAATTCCGCAACTGGCTCCGTAATTAGACACAAACTCAACCACTGAAGACCACAAACTGCGAATAAGCTAAGAAATCGTTGTACAGTGGGCAAGTAGAGCAGTCAGAGCTATAAATGCAGAAGAGTACTTAATAATTGAATTTTCTCAACAACTTTTTACTTGAACATGTTCAGTAGGATATCAAGCAGTCGATCAGCTAAGTAATAAAAATACTCAAATCAATTCAGAATTTTGTTCAACAAACACTGAAAATCTCTGCATGAGTTTGACGATTTATCCCACTGTGCAACGAGCATTTCTTTATGGCCAATTAAAGCAAAATGTCGCCGTCAGACATAAATTGAAAATGATAAAAACAATATTGAGACTAATATTTGTTAATGAACTAGGAGAGACCCGCACAATGACATTGAATTGAGACAAAGTGCGAGAGAGGAGAGAACTGAGAACTGAGAACACAAAGCTACTTAAGAAGGGGCAGAAAATAAAGATGGAGATGGAGATGGAAATGGAGATGCGGATTCGGATGCGAATTCGTATTCAGAGTCAGAGTCAGAACCAGAGTCCCAGTTGGCAATTGATTGAAATCAAAGTGTAAATTGAGCTGAGCTTGGCGCATTGCAATTACCACGAGCTCAGTGCCAATGTCCGTTGCCAATCAGCGAGAACAACAACAACGAGAACAACGACAACTCAGAACATCAAAATGGCTGCAGTTAATTGTCCCATGAGCTGGCGACTGATGGCAACTCATGTTGTTGCATGCTCATAACTCTGATTGGGTCTTTGCCACCGACTGTGGCAGCAGTGTTGCCAGAGTTTCAGGGCATCTATTGGCTCACTGTATCTAGAAAAAAGCCAGCTAGAAATAGCTTATAAATGTGTGTAATATGAAAAGAAAATTTAAAACTTTTTAGAAAGTTTTATATTAAACTTATAATAAAAAAAATTGAATTGGTAACTTAGGTATTCAAATATTAAACAACAAGACTATTTGATATTATAAACAAAACCTTTATATTTGTCATTTTATCAGACCATTTTATCTAACAAAAAAATGCTAGAAATAGCTAAAGAAATTATATAATATGCAAAAATTTCTGTAAGTAAATGTTATTAAATTAATGAAAAGAGATTCCAGATTGTAGTTTAGGCTTTAAAATATCTGACACATCATATCAAAATTTGATAATAAAAAATATAGGTATTATACACTCTCTTTGATTGTCCACCAAATATTTTCGACATGGCTTATACTTATTTTAAATGAGTCATGTAGCTACATATTTATTTAAAATTGTCAAATTTGTAGCAATAGTTTTTTTAAAATTTATCAATTAGAAACGCTAGCTATAAAATAGCTAAAGCAGCAGCACTGTGCGACAGTTGCAACGTTGCAGCGTTGATTTGCGGTTCATTAAGTTAATTAAACAGGCCGCAATTGGAGCTGCGATCATCATTAAAACAATGAGTTTGGCCAATAAAGTTGTAGCCCATTAGCGCACTATCTGGCCAAGCATCAGTCGCGCATCCATCGGTTATTGGTAGCAAATGTGCAGGCATAGAATTGACCAACAACAATAATAACAACAACAATGGCTGAGACTAATTAACGCAATTGTGCGAAAAGTACGCACTTAACAAAATCGGTTGAAATCAACCAACAACTTTTCTTCTTCTTGCCAACAGCGGTTGCTACAGTTTTTAAACTGCATCATTAAAGCCAATTACAATCGAGCAATGCATTTGATTTTATATAACCTCCCCTCCCCTTCCCCTCACCCTCTGCACTTGACTTGATGGCGTTAATTAATTGCAAAGCATTGGAGTTAGCCCGGCTTAATACAATTAAAGCCAGCATTGGAATTTTGCGTGCACTCAACACTTTTTGATGGACAATGCGAATTGTGTTGCCAATTGTTGTTAGACAGACAAAGGCATTTCCAAGCCACAGTCGAGGCTCACAGCCAGTTAGCATTGCTTTGAGCCATGGCGGAAATCGTCAGTTAACGGAATGCCATTATTGCTCGCATTCGAAAGTTTGTATTATTTTATTTCGGTTCAACAAACGGACAACTGTGCAAATGTATTAGTGAGCCTATGCTTTGATTGCAGTGCGATTGTGAAAGCTTTGTGTACTAAAAGCTCACATGTATAGCGTATGTGTGAAAGCACAAAAGCTGTGAGTATTATGTTAGGAATTAATTAAATACAATAAATAATTATTGTATTAGCAATTTTAATATTTAAAAACTGAAAATATTGTGAAAGCTCTGTTAATTAAAAGCTGGGGAAAAATTTCAAAATTATTATCAACTATATTGAGTTATTTTTGTATTAAATATGCCAATCTATTTAGGTAAAAAAGCTTTTGCTCTTAAAATGTATGGCATGTAAGTAAAATGTGCATGTGTATTAGTGATCTTTCTTCGAACAACAACACCAATGCAAAAGCTCGCAAAACAAAAGCTCACATCTATAGTGTATATGTGAAAGCACAAAAGCTGTCAGAATTGTATTATATTATGAATAAATTAAATATAAAAATTGTTTTTATTAGTGAGTTTATTCTTAGAACAGTGCACATTGCGAAAACTCTACAAATTAAAAGCTCTCACAAAAATGATGATAAATTTTAAAATTACTATTAACTATATTGAGTTAATTTGCATTAAATATAAAAGTCTATTTATTCATTTTGTCTAAAGCTCTCCCAACTAAAAGCTTTCCAAGCACATGTATTGCATATAAAATGTACATGTGTCTTAGTGATCTTTCTTCCAAAATCACCACCAATGCAAAAACTCGCAAAATAAAAGCTCACATCTCTACATAATTCTACTTAGCTTCAGCTTCTGTCTAATATACGAGCTCTTTTAGGAGTTCTTTCTAATTTCCACAACAAAAGGAACAGGAAAAAACAATAAAAATAAAAATAATAGGCCCAGCTTTTAATTGGCTTGGCACATTAGCAGGCGGCTGTTATAAATACCCTATAAATGTGTGTAATTAAACAGTTGGCCAAGTAAATTCAATTGCCTAGGCCAAAACTAATTGGTACTTACAAATTGGGGAATAGCTGTGAATCGATTCAATTGCTTTGATTGTTAAGCTGGCATCGCGTGCTGTGGAAATCCTTGATTCCTGCCCTACTCGGAGCTCATTAGGCCAACAAATAAGCCAAAGAAAAATGGCCAAAGCTCTACAAATTGACGGCAATTACCAGATTTCCGGTCTAAACGCCGAGAACAGCTGTGAGAGAAATAAGAAATAATATATATAAGTTTGGCCAATAATCGTAATTGCAATTCAGACAAAAGCAGGGAATAATTTTCAATTTCTGAGGAAACCTTGCCTAATAATTTCCATTATAGCCACTCAGTTGAGAGTGTGTCTGTGTGTGTGTGTGTGTGTGTGTGTTAGCCATATATCATCATTATGAGGCCAAAAAAAAAAAAAAACATTCCAAAGCCTGATGACTTTGCACATGTGATGCAGCAGCAGCAGAAAGCAGTTAACACGACAACAGGGCCAACACCATTGGTATGGCATGTTACCAAGGCCCAAACTGGATTAGTTACAAACGAATCAACCTCAATATGTCGACAACTTTGTACAAACGGGGGCCATTTTACACGCAGCCAGCGCTAATGACCAAGCAGCAACAACAACAACAGCGACAAATCCCACGAAAAGGGCCAAGTCAAAGTCAAGTTATTGTTGTTGCTGTTGTTGTTGTTGTTGGCCACGCAAAAGGTGGCAATTAAAATCGAATGAGCGCCGAAGCTTCCATGTTGAGCACTAATGGGTGCCTCGACTTCAACTCCGACTCCGACTCCAATTTCCAGTCGAACTCTCCTCTTACCCCTCCCCACCCCACCCCCTCTGCTTTGAGTTGGAAAATGTGTAGAATTGTTTTAATGGCCGACAATATGGCCGACAAGACTAATGCACTGCGATTAGCAGCGGACCAGCTTCAACTTCAACTTCAACTGGCCAACTACTCGGCAACTTCGTCAGAAATCGAGCATAAAATTTTTTAATTAAAAAAATATTCTTCCCTTCCTTATTCCTCTCTACCTCTGTCTCTCTTTGGCCCATTTGTACTACGCATAAATCAAGTGCCGACTGCAATTTCTCTAGAATATCAAAGACAATTACACTTGAAATCTCAGGCTGAACTTTGTGTTGTTGTTGTTGGAAATTCGAAACTTGAATCGCTTGAAGAGCCGCCTCAGAGATTATTTGATCTTCGGAGCGGAAGTCATGATTAGTTGGCCCATTAAAACTTGCCCCAAAAAATAGAGAGAAATAAATATAAATAAAAATACCCTGTTGCCAGTTGTGTGCGGCAATAATGAGCAGGATGCTGCTCAGGGTCAGTTTGCGACTTGATAATTTATTTATTTAAACATTTACCTATTGATATGTTTATTTATTTATTAATGTATTCATTCATAATTTAAAACAGCTACAAACAGAACATCTTAAGCCTCAACTTCAGCCACGCCTGATATTTTAGTTTTGCATCAAGTCAACCCAAAATGGAGTCTGCCTAACTTGGCAAATGCAAATGTTGCATGTTGCAAGCACAACAACAACAGCAACAACTGTTGCTATCTCTAGACTCTAGACCTTGTGTCCATGTGTCAACAGTCAACAATATGATGTTGTTGCCCGACGATCAAGACGCGACGATAATAGAGAGAACGCTGCCACAGACAGCAACAACAACAGCAACAGGACAACAACGTGAACAACAACGACAACGACAAGCTGAAGCCATGTTGTACTCCGTTTAAGACTCTGTCCATGGCATCATCTTCATCTTCATCCTCATCATGGTCATCAACAGTTGCTGCCACAGATCCGTGACTGTTTGCTGCTGCCACTACACGCAACTACTTGCCACTTCCACTTGCCACTTGCCACATTGTGCTGCGTGTGAGCAACAGCCTGGCGTCTGGGCTACGAGAACTTCTTCCTTAGTCTTCGTTTTTCAATAACGAGTAGTAATGGATGCCCAGCACCAAAGCGACTTAAAGACAAAGTTGTCAGCCTAATACATTTGGAAAGTGTTTAGCTTAAGCCATAAAGCTAAGATTGTGGTTAACAAAAATAACAAAACAAGAGTGTAAACCAAGCACAAGCCAGAGCTAAATTAAGTCTCTAATCATTGCAACTAATGTTTAACTAATGCAACTACTGCTTTACATTTATTTTTAAAAATTTGACCTTTTCTTTAAATTTTAATACAAGATTTCTCATAATTTGTTTTCATACAAAAGAGAAAATTAAAATTGTTCTTTTAACAAATTTTTAGGTTGGTTTTGAATATTAACTTTCGTAAGTTTATTACAATTGTGTTTATATTTTCTTGTTAAATTAACTGTGATTCTGTCAGACTTTAAAGAAATACGTTCAACTAGTCAGAAATATGATTAAAGTTCTTTTTTTTTCAATCAAATCAATAATAAAGAATAATTCTGCACCATTTTTGAATGAACTCAAAGCCGCAATCTTTGCAGTCTTTTTATATCCTCTTTCAAGTCATTCATTTTAAAAGCTAAACTATTTTCAAATATTATTTTTAACCTTAAGCTTTTTTCTCTTAATTTTAAATTTATAAGACATTTTTGTTAATACTCATTTCTGAATTTTCGCAACAATTTCTTAATATAATTACTCCAACAATTTCATAATATAATTAAATAACTCCTTAAATGAAAAGTCCTTAATATCAAATCAAAAATTTAGAATATATATTCTATGCATGTTTCTTGTGATTATTTTAAATACTTTGAGCTTTTTCGTGTATTTATTGTGATTTAAAGTCGCATCATTACAAAGTTTCGGGGCAGCCATTGAGCTGTCATTAATTTATGAATATTCATGAGTGCATCCATGCATATTCATGGGTTATTTCGGTATATTATGAGCCCGTCATTCGTTGTCGTATTTCTTTTTTAATCGCATTTTGTGTCTTAATTAATGTTCCAATCACAAAAGCGCCTAAAAACCAATCCCAAAAAATACAAAAAATTCAATAAATATCTGCGCCCATTATCGAAACTCCATTTTGGGGGCCGTTCTGGTCAGCAGCTGCTCACACACATACAGATGCATATATATGTGTTTTTATATATATGAACATACATAATATGTATGTTTATATAATCATACAGAGCTTTTGGGCCCAAGTCCGGAGACAACGCCATGAAACTCGTTTCGTTGCAGAGCGCTAAATTAGTTGCTGCATTCTCCTCCTCCTCCATCTCCTCCTTCTCCACCATCTCCATCTGCTCTTCCTCCTCCTCCATCTTCAGATTCCCTTTGCCTGTTTTTCAATACATTTTTCGTTCTTAATTTCGATGGAGGCAATTTTATTGCCTCAGAGCATCGCAGGTAGCGTGCGATTCGAAATCCCATCGAAGTCCAAGTTCAAGTCGTACCTAAAGCTGCAGCTCGAACTGAAGCTGGAGTTGAAGTTGAAGTTGAAGCTGGGATTGCAGTTGGAATTGGTGGAGCTGAAGACGTCGCCATCGTGGGCCGGACTCAGTTAATTTGGTCATCTTCCATGATGTTTTGATAATGCTGCCTCAGCAGCCTCGGTTTTGTCGTGTCTCCTTGCAGTTGTTGTCGTCGCTTTTATACCCTAGACTCGCACTTCGAGTGGGATATGTTATTTCAAAGTGATCTTAAAGTACAAACACATAAAAACCTTTTGTTTAAGTTGCACTTTTGGCTTAGGCAATTTAATACAAAGGTAACTACCAAAAATGCAACTTGAATAAAGTTGGAAGTGGCAAAAAAAATAATAGCCCAGAATATTAGCTTATTAAGTAATTAATGTATTGGTAACTCGTTAGTTTGATCTTCGAGATCTTAAAAAAATCAGTTAATACAATACAACTTTATACCCCCAGATTTTAAATTTTTCCATTTTTTATCATTTCAGCTAAATTTAATTTTAATTTATTTAATATTACTTAACTTTTAACTAAATTATTACATTAATTTTGGTCAACTGTACTTAGTTGACATTTAATAAAATAAATAAATATAAAAATTTTTCAGAATTATCAGGATGCAGTCAAACTATGAATTTGAATTTGTACGAAACCAGAAAAAAATTCTTAATGAATTCCCAGTGAATTTTCACAGACTCCAAAAAATTAGTTCATTATTCAAATTCAAAATAAATTAAGACATTTAATTTTTAATAAACAATCAAATTAATAAACATACAAAATTTTAATTAAAGACTCAGAAAATAAAAAGAAAGAGTTTAAGAATTGATAAAAAAAAATACAGTATTGTTTATAGTTGAATAGCACAATTTATAGTTTATTAAAGTATACTAAGATGTGTCACTTTAGTTCTATAGAGTAACTGGTAGTCGAGCTATTTGTACTTGTTGTTGTTGTCGACCCTTTCTGAGAGAAGACAGCAACAACAAGAAGATGAAGAAGATGAAGAAGAAGAAGAAGACGACGCAGACGAGCACGAAATTCTTGTCGCCCTGAATAATTACATAAATCAGCGATTTTTAAAGCGTTTCGAGTTTCAAGTTTTCAAACTGTCAATGGCTTCCCACACATACATACACACATGCTCATATCTATATACAGATATATACTCGTAAACATATATACATATATGTATTTAGACATGGCTGACTTGGCTCACAAAGTTGGGGCTTTAATGAGTAGTTTGCGTGTTGCAGGTTGTCGGCTTTTAACGCTGATTGTTCCGGATTATGTGTCGGAATTGGGACTGGGATTGGAATTGAAATGGGAATGGGAATAGGATTGCGATGGATCGTTAAAAGAGCACAGTATTAACACCTTAAGAGACGCCGCCGATTCCCACAAAGCTCAGCTTCAATTGCCCAGTTTCACAGTAAAAATCGCACCTTCATAAAACCAAAAACATTCAACATGCAAAATTGCTGCCAATCTGTCAGCGTGGCCAAAAAAAGGGTGATTTATGTGGCCAACAAAGACTTGGGCCAAGTTGATTGATTTTTTTGGCAAATTGACGCAACTCCATTTGATTTACAATCCAACTACCGACAGTTTGAAGTTGCCACATGCCACAAAGGAAGTCAGCTGACCGAACTGCTGGCCAGTTGCAAGATTGGCCCAGTTAATCTCGGACATGGCCAATGAACAAAAGGCCGACAGTTGCGGTGACTTTTTGATGCGCTTGCAAAGCCAACAAGCTGTAAACTTGTAATTGCCATGCAAATGCAATTGATTATGATGAGTATCCGTCAGATACTCAGAGCTTGACAGTCGACGCCCAAAGACATCCGGCCCACAAAACTGTAAATGGCGTGTCCCAGGCATCAAGCTGCCAATGGGGGCATCTGGAGCAGCCAAGGGTTGACCTGCTCTGCGGTTTTGGCACAGGTACGAGTCTGAGCATGAATTACACGTGCAACGCCTCGGGTTGCATGCCACTTTCCATTCATCTTCTCTGCAGTTAATTGACATTCGATGAGGAAGCAAAGCATTCACTTTTTGGAATGTAAAGGATGCTATTCAGCGATGTCCATTTTGAAAGGGAAACAATTTTTAAATAATAATATATAGTATTTTTTTTTAATATTTATAAGGGCTACTATCTCTGTTGAATAATAATCCTTTGAGTAATCCAAATGTATTAATTTCTGCTAAATACAATTTTGAGAAAGATAGTGGACAAAAGAAATTATTTGAACAAATAGATAAAACTAACAAACAATGATTCAATTTCAAATTTAAAAAATTAATAAGGTCAGAAGTTTCTGAGCATGTTCTTACACACGTTAGTATACAACAAATTTTAAATTTTAACTTAAAAACCAAAATTCAAGGTGCTGTCAGTTTTTTATAAATTACGCCCCCACAGATTTTAACATAAACTTGTCCTGCCTGACATTATAGGGAGTCTACATTCCAAATTTGGTGGTCCTAGCTCTTATCATCTCTGAGATCCTTTCGCTTATACGGACCGTCGGACAGACGGACATGGCTATATTGACTCGACTGTTGATGCTGATGATGATATAGAATATACTATATATACTTTATGGGGTCGGAGATGCTTCCTTCTGTCTGTTACTTAGTTTTGAACAAACTTAATATACCCCCAGGGTATAAACATTAAAAAAAATGAGTTAATTTCCCATAAAAAGTAAAATATCGTCATAGCTTTGCTGATCTTGACGAAACTATCAGTAGAGGAGTTTTTGGCGTATCTCAAAGGAGATCAGTAGTATCGTAATAGGATCCTTACCTGCTAGGAATATCTTTTGTTGACAGTTCTCCACGAGGTTAATCACTAGAAGATGCTTTGTTTGATAGACTAAAGAACTTGTCCAGCATTAGTTTCATTTCAAGAACATTTTGAAGGACACTTAAAAACATATTAATTTCGCAATTAAATAAAAGACCTTTTCATACATTTTTGATATTATTTAGTTGTATTTGTTTCCATGTGTGCGCAAATGTCGAAAGTTCTTTATTTGTTTGTTTTTTTTTTTTGAATTTTTTTTTTTTGATGAATTTATCTTCAATTTAGAGATTCTTTTTTTATTTATTTTTTGGGATTTCCGAAAGTTTTGTTTTTGCGTTTGCTCACAATCATATGTTTAATATTCATTCATCATTAAATAGGTTGTATATATGGTAAGGTAATATTATTATTTTTATTTGTATTATTAGTTAAATATGCTTTAAAAATAAATGTATTTCTTTTTATGTATCACCAAAAACAACACACATGCAATTAGTTATTGTTTTCACTTGTCCTACGGCGTGTAAAATTGTTTTTCTTGATTTCTTGGGCATCAAAATGAGGCAAAAGCGCTAAAAAAAAAATCAAAACAAAAAACATTCGGAATAAACTTGCCATATAATCTAGTTGATCTACAATATAGATCCTAGAGTTGATATATAATTCTGGAGAATAGTTGGAAAATCAAATCAGTTTATCGGTTTATCCCCTCTGTATGTACAACTCTCTCTCTCTCTCTCTGTATCTCTCTCTCGCTTTCTCTCTGTTTGTCACTATTTTTCTATTTACAACCAACTACTGCTAAACACACTCATTAATATCAGTTATATATGTACTTTAAATGTGATTTGTTTTGGGTTGTTGGTAATGATAATTATTAAATGGCCAATTCCTTTTTAGCCAATTCTGCAACTGAAATGTTTGTTGTTGTTGTAGGTAGTTCGATTTGTTGAGGTTCTGTGTCTATGTTGTCTGCTAATTTAATTGATTAAACTTGATTTCGAATTATAATTTTAACTTTTCCATCATTTTGTTTTTATTATTATTGTGCTGCACTGCAAATCATTTAAAATGTATTATGTAAATATTTGTGTTTGATTTTAGTGATTAACAACATATATTATATATATTTATTGTGAATTTAATTTGGGATTGTGTTCATATTGTTTACTTCAATTCAATTTATTTATTGTTTTTTTGTAATCTTTTTTTTTACAGCTAAAATAGTTGTTGCGCTGTTGTTGTTGCCACATTCATAATTTGTTTTCGTTTTTGTTTCTAAGCTAAGCTGTAAAATTGCCTTAATTGTCCGATTGTTCAAATTCAATTAATTATTTCGGAATTAATTTAAATAGACGTGTGTGCTTCCTCTTTATGCTGTAATACTGTAATTCTCTCTTTATTTATTTAACTGTGTCCTTGTTGTTGCTGATTAAAAATGACACCGTTGTTGTTGTTGTTGTTGTACACTCAGTTAATAATTTAATAGTTTATAATTTTGAATTTCATTTACAAAACGTTGCCGTCTATCTTTTGTTTTTCTCTTCTTTTGTTGAGTATGTATGGTTTTTGTCGTTTATAAGTTTAGTTATAGTATAAGTTATAGTTTAAGTTATAGTTTAGGTTGTAGTCATACAATATAAATACAATTAATGCTTGCATACATATACAAAATCGCGTTTACTATAAGTACAAATACAAGTTAAAACTTAAAATGAGCGTGATTGCTATCAAATAAAGTACAATGTCATGTAATTTGTTAAAGTATATAGTTATAGTTGTAGTTTATAGTTTAATTTTTAGTTTAAGTTATAGCTAGAGTTAAAGTAAACTACCATTTAATTAATCAAAAAATAATCATATGTTATAAATATTATTAACAAAGCAACTCAGCTTTGTGCACAAAATACTGTTCAAAATGTTGCATTTATAGACGACACTCGTGACACGTTCTAAATTGTTATTGTTGTTGTTCTTGCCTCACTAGTTGCAGTTGCTAAATTACGACAACTTGAAAGTTGAAAAGATTATGTTTTGGAAAATCCACACATTCCATTTCATTTCATTTGTTGTTGCTTTGTTCGTGGCTTTAAACTTTCTGTATCCCATTTAGATCTAGAACGCATCTCTCTCTCTCTTTCTAGCCCTCTAGTTCTATATATATCTATATAGTTGTATAATTCATACTTTGTGTATAAATATATATATAATGCATAATAATACAAACTACAACTAACACTTTCTTCTCTGTCTCTTCTGTTTCTTCTGTTTCTTATTTACAAAATTCTACTCTCTAGTTGCAACTTGACACAGTCTCTACCAAAATTGTGCTGCTGTTGCGGCTGTGACTGGCGACATTGTCGTTGTTGTACTTCCAATTGTGGTTGTCGTTGTTGTTGTTGTTGCTAATGCTGTTGTTGGTGTTGTTGTTGTTGCTACTTCCGCCACTGTTGCTGCTGCTGTTGTTGCTGTTGGACTTAGCTGCGGCAGTGGAGGATATCAGGAGTGCTTGTCGGTCAGCTCCGTCCAGCGCGACTCGAAGAACTTGCGCATTCCATGTCCCGCCTTGCCAACCGGCGAATCGTCCTCGTTGAACATCTCGCAGTTGTCAAAGATCTGACGCACATCCACGCAAAAGTCCTCGCGACATTTGTAGCTGCAAAACGGATCGAGGAAATGTTTACGTTCAATATCAAAAATAATTCAAATAAATATTGGAAAGTAACAAACAGTTGTTGTATCATTAGATTATTTTAAAAATATATTTATCTAAAATAATATTATAGTTTAAATTTATATTTGCAAGTTTGAGATTGAATTTGCAAAAACAAACGAGACTTTTAAAAATATACCAATAAACAAATTAGTTGTAAATGCATTAAATTGATTTTTTATTCAATTTCAAATATAATTTCAATAAAATTCAATAACAAAAAGTAAATTTTACAAATGTTGCATTTAATAAATTAATTAATTTTTAATTTTTATATTAATTTGGTAATTGTAAATAATTATTGTCGAATAAATGTAGTCAATATTACAAAAAATCAATAACTATTTTTATTTTGACCCACCTCAAATCCTGCAGTTTCTTCTTGATGGTGGACAGATCCATGGGTGTCTTGATGATTTTGCGATATGTGGGAAACTGTTTGGTGTTCACCGGCAACAGAAATGGCCACGAGTCCTCATGAAGCTAACAAACAAAGAGAAACATGGATTCAAGTGGCATTCTCAATTTGGAATAAATGTGTTTATCGCACCTCCATCTCGCCCAGCAGCGTCTTGCAGACGGCGAGCTCCTTGATGAGCTTCTTGGTGGCATGCTTCTCCTTCTTCTCCTGCTTCAGCTTCTCCTTGGCCTCCTGGATGGCATGTATGTTGATCGGAGGCGGCGACATTTGCGTCCCGCCCGGCGGAGTGGGCGTGCACGTGCGCGGCGAGGGCATGGCCATCAGTTGGGGCTGCTGCTGAGGCGGCGATTGACACACTGCCACATTGAGCAGCGATGTCGGCGACGCTTGCTGCAACATCACTGGCGTCGTCACATTCGGCGTCGGTGGCTGCAACGGCGCTGGCAGCGCTGGCGGCGGCGGCGTCGGCGTCGGCGCAGGTGTCGGCGTTGGCGTTCGCGTCGGCGTCACCGCACGCGGCGACATTGCCACAAATTGCATCGCTTGTGGCGCTTGTGGCACAACCCCAAAGTTGCTCGGTGGCAGAGTTGCATAGCCGCCGCCAGTGGCAGTGGCAAAGGAAGCGGCAACTCCTGCTCCTCCTCCTGCTGCCTCATCCTGGAGCTGAACGACACCGCCATTGTTGCTGGCACCCAGGTGCGCCTGGAAGCGACTCGTGTCTATCGAGTTGTTGTGATGCTCGTCGTACGTCGCCGACGCAATCGAATGCGCTGGACTGCAAATGAAGAACGGAATGGAAATTGGCATTAGCAAAGAAAACATTTCTTAAACTTACAATTGTCAGAACTACAGTCGAACTTCCCTAAATCGAATCACCATTAGACAAAGAAAAGGTTCGAGTTATGGAGGTATGCGACTTAAAGCTCGAGTTAGAGAGAAATTCGAGTTATAGAAGTTCGAGTTTTGGAAGTTCAACTGTATATAGTAACTGATTTTTAAGTATTGGTTTTCTTAACAATTATTATTTTGTTTAACTTATATCATATATTTGATTTGCTTTTTAGCAAAATGGTTAGAAAGTTTTTTTAATTTTGTATTTTTTAATTTTTTAATACAACTTTGAATTGCTTATTTAAGATCTTTTTATTAGTGATGTAAATCCAAGTTGTGAATCGAATTTAATAGTTTGATCAACTTTAAACTTTCATAACTTTTATTTTGATCGCAATTGAAATTTTTTAATTCATTCTGGATTTAAATTTTATTCTATTTGTAGAAATATTTTTTCAGATTTCAGATTTAGAAGCGGATTGTCATTCTGATCATGAATTTGAGTTCTAAATTTGTTCTGCATTCAAATCTAATCGAGATCTATAGATTTTTAAGAACAAATTTCATTTCCTTATTTTAACTTTTTTAAAAGTTCAGAAATGTAATCAACTCCTGTCATAAAATAAAATAATTATGATGTTTTGTTTAGCCAGGTCAGACTGTGACTGTGACTCACCTAAGCGGTGCTGGCAGGGATGTCATGGACTCGTCATGCGACGAGTTCAGCGATTGCTGTGAGCTGTGCAACAACAGTTGCTGCTGCTGCTGCTGCTGTTGCTGGTGTGGATCAATGGGGCACAGTTGCTCCATGCTGCCGCCGATCGATGTGGATGCCAGCAGCTGTTGCTTCATTTCGTTGCCCCGTCGCTTGGCCGCAGTGCTCGCATCCCGATCTCGTCTCGATTTGCTGCTGCTGCTGCCGCTGCCGCTGCTGCTGGCGGCGCTGCGTTTCTTGGGGGGCGGGGCACGTGTGATGCAGCCGTGGCAATACCACTTGCCACGCGGCACCTTCAGCAGCGGCGGAATGTAGCAGTCGGCGTGATAGGCACGCGGACACAAATCACAATAGATCATCTTGCCCACTGGCGAGGGACGATGGCCGCCACAGACGATGCACTTCCTCTCATTGGTCGCCTTGTTGACGCACTCGTAACAGTACCTGGTGCCAAGAAGAAGAAGAACAAGAAGAGTTGGGATATTTAGTTAAGTTTTATAAACAAATTGAATTGTATTTTAAATTGTGAACCAAGTCAGTCAGTTGTTCATTAACAATAATAATAGTACTATTAAGTAAGTATTAAGTAATAACAATATTATTATTATTAAGTCTCTCTAGTCATTTCTCAGTTGATCGTTACTTTCTTTAGATGCATAAAGAACATAAATTAACAATCGAATTTTATTTTTAATTAAATTTTCATTTAAAAATCGCTGAATAAAAAAAATTTAAACTAACAATTAAATTGTATTTTAAATAAAAATTTTAATTTAAAATTCGTTAAATAACTTTTATTTTTAAATATAAATTATTTTCATAAAGAAAATACCACCAAAAAAAATTTACATCAGTATTTTTGGTATTTATAGAATTTTGTTTAAATTTTTTCAATATGATTTCAATTTGAAAATAGCAAATATTTTTTTAATTTTATTTTAATTTAAGCGAATTGTTATGATTTTCAAATAAAAGTTGCGTCATAAAAATTATTTTGTATTATTTTAGTAACTTTTCTTTTTGATATTTAAAATAACACTTAATTCTTGGCCAAAATTAATAATAAAAAATAAATCCTATTCCTTAATAATTACTATTATAATTTTTATTTTAAATTCTTTTTTTTATTGGTAATATATTCAAGAACATTAAATATTAACTGTTCTTTTATAATAAATTATAATTATTAAATTTCATTTTCTAATCGAAATAATATTAACAACAATTGAGTATAAACAGATCAACTGAGCAATAATTGAATAAGTTCATTCGTTATTTTGTTGAAAATTCGTTAAAAAGGGGGCAGTGCGAGGGCGTGGCGTGGGCGTGGCATGGGCATGGGCAAAGACAAAAAAAACAAAGTATAAAAAAAGGAAAACAAAAAAAAACGCAAAACGACGCGAGACAAAATGAATGAGAGATGAAGACAGTGAGAGACAAAGAGAGAGTGAAGTGAAGTTGAAGTGAAAGGAGAAATCATTTTATATCATTTCTCTATACTTTGTGTACTCACCAGTCGCCATCGGGAATGTTGTCCATTTTGGGCTTGAAGCAGTAGGTGTGATAACCCTTATCGCAGCCATCGCACAGCAGCAATTTATCCTCGTTTTCGCCCGATGTACAAAATTGGCAATTCTGCAAGGAATTTGAATATTTGCAAGAGTTTGTAGTATGGCCTGAACGTCGTCCCTGTTGTTGTTGTCGTCTGCGACGTTTCCCGTTTGTGTAAGTGTACGTATTGCAGTCACTGTCCGTGTCATAGTCAGAGTTCGAGTTCGTGTTCGTGTTCGAGTTCGTGTTCGAGTTCGTGTTCGAGTTCGTGTTCGAGTTCGATTCGCAGCCATTTTGTTGCAATGCTTTCAAATTGATTTTAATTGTCATTGGCGGAATTTCTTGTTGTAGTTTCTCCTCCTTTGGCTTTTGTTTAGCTTTTTTCGGTGTTGGCTTCTTTTCCTTATCCTTTTTCTTGGCATGTTGTTGTTGTTGTTCTAGTTGTTGTTGTTGTTGTTTCTCTAGTTGTTGCTTCTTTTTTGGTGTTGCCTGCTTTTTAGCGCTGCTTTTCTTCTTCTTGCTGTTGGACTTGTTGTTCTTTGTAGGCGTTGCATACTTTTGTGCGTCAGTGTTTGAACAGAGTTTAGGTTCGAGTTGGAGTTCGAGTGTCAGTTCAAGTTCGAAGTCGAGTTCGAGTTCGTGTTCGATGTTGCGTTCGTTTAAAAACAGGCAAAACGGGTAACGGATAAAACGGATAACGGATAAACGGATAGCGGGTATTTTGGCAACAAAAGCATTCAATTGTGATTAAAACAAATGGCAGTGTAATTTTTTTATGCATGTATTTCATGTATTTAGATGTGTATGTGTATGTATGTGTGTGTGTGTGTGAGTATGAAAGCGTTAAATTCGTTTTGTTTTTTAAGAACAAGAGAACACCATTTTATTTTGTTTTGAAACAACACCACAAACAACAAACAAGTCAAACATTCAGCGATAAAAAGTGTTAAGAAAGAAAAAAAGAAGAACAAACAATAAAAACATCGAATTAATCTTCAAGGCAGTCAAGAATTTTGTGTGTTTTTAATTCAAAAAGGACATAAAGAAATTGACTACAACGTTATTATTCAACTACTAAGCAATGCAAATAAAACATGCAACTAACTAACAAGTTTCGTTTAAATCTGTAAAAAATCATTTGAAATAAAAAAAACTTCTATTCCAATAACAATTAATAACATAAAAAACTGCTTTGTTTATAGTTCATAACATAAAATGCAGTAATTAACTTTTGTTGATTTCTGCAACAAGTTGGGAGCTCTATTTTTTATTATTTTATTTTTTTTTTACCTGGCAACTAACTACCTACTATAGTAATCTTTTTGATAATATACATCTATTATATTATACTGAGCACTGAGTATAACAATCTTTATCACGTTATCTCTGCAGAACTCTCTCTCTCCTCCTTGAATTCAGCCCTCTCCCTCTTCCTTTCTAGAAATCCCTGACCTTCCTAACTCTAATACCCGTATTATTACTAATTAATACAACTAATACTTTTTGATGTTAGATCATTTAAAAAAATTTTGAATACTCCCAGATTTTTAATTTTTTTAATTTTTCACCATTTCAGTTAAATTTCAATTTAATTTTCATTATTTTAATATTACTTAATTTTTTATATTACTGAACTTTTACCTAAATTTGAACATTAATTTCGGTCAACAATACTTAGTTGATACTAAAAAAATAAATAAAATTAAATTGTTTGTTGCATTTTAAAATACGTATATTTTATTTTTTATTTACATTTATATTTTTTTTATATTTTCTTCTATTCTTCTGTCTGTAATAATCATTTCTTTTTTTAATATCCAACTGCTTTTCCATCATTTTTTTATTTGATTAATTTAACTCTCTGTCTAACTATAAAGCTTACAATCTTCTCCTTTAACTATATACAGTAAGTCAAGTAATTGTTTTGACACATCAGATTCACATATTTTACTTTGCAAAGAAAATGTGCTCTTTATTTAATCTATTTTCAATATTGCTTAAGTTTTTTTATGAATCAAAACCAAATAAAAAATTTAAAAAATAAAAATATAAACAAAAACGTGATTTTTGATCCTTGTCAAAACATTTACTTGACCAACTGTAACCAGCTATAAATCAAACACTAACCAAGAAATTAGTAAAGATTCAAAAAGTAAAATTGTTAAAAATGGTTAGTGCATATGTGTGTGTGTGAGAGTGTGAGTGAGAGTGTGTGTGTTAAATATGAAAAAAACTACGTTTAATGTGATTGTAATGAAACTGAATAGGAAAACCAACAGATTTACTGATTAATTAATTAAAAACAATGCACCAATGTGTGAATGTTGAGGGGGAAAACAGGGGAAAAGTGGGAAAAAGGGATGCCAAGCTAAGAGATAAGCCAAAAAAACAAAAAAAAAGTAAAAGAAAAACTCTAAATAATAAACAAACAACAACTTGAAACTTACCGCCTTCATGATGCTCTTGTCCCAGGCCACACAGGACTCCAGCACGTACAAGGCCATGGCCAGCTGAGCGGTGGTGTGGGAACGCGCCACCGCATCCCGCCACTGGACGAGGCCCTTCGGTATATTCTCCACCTTCTCGTCCTTGTCGCTGTCGCAGTTGCTGGCGGGCGACGCGGCGCCCGAACAGGATTCCATTACAGTGCCAGCAAGCAGTGCGTTGTCACATGGCGTTGCTGCTCCCACAGCTGTTGCCGTTGTTGTGGCTGCCAGTGTTGTTGTTGTGGTTGCGGCAGCAGCAGCTGCTGCCAAAGCCATGGTGCGCTCATTGAATGAAGAGGCGTTCAAATTGTTGCCAGGTTGTTGCTGCTGCTGCTGTTGCTGTTGTTGTTGCAGCAGCAACTGTTGCTGCTGCTGCTGCTGCATCTGCAGTAGATACGCCGCAGCCGAGGCGGAGTTCTGCGTCTGTGTCGACGTGTGCTGATTCTGGGCAATCACAGCGAGATGCGCATCGCCCGTCTGAGAGCCCAACGGCGGCTTCAGATATCTCCTCTCGATGTTCGCCTCCAGGTCGATGATGCGTTCCCGGATCATCGGTATGATGCTGACAAACTCCGAATCCTGCAGATCCTCCAACTGCTCGTTGGAGTTCAAATTCAGTTCGTTGTCGGTGCGCGTGGGCAGCTGCCAATTCTTGAGCTGCATCGAGGCACTGGCAATTTTATCCTCCAGCGATTCCAGTTGCTCCAGCAGCGCCAGCTCCACGCGCCTGGCCACCTTCGGATTCCAGTCGCCAATCTTGTCCGGCTGCATGTACTCCACCAGGTCTGCCACTTGTGCTTCGTGTAGTTTCAGCTGATAGTTGACACCCAGTGGTTGTTCCAGGCCCAGGAATCTCTGCAGATTCTCCTGCAGTTCACGTTCCCGCAACCCCGAGGGATTCAGCGTCTTCAAGAGTTCTCGCAACTTTTGCTCGTCGTCGAGTTGCCACCAGCCGTAACGTTGCCGTCGCGGCACATAGACACCGTGCACCTTGTCCGGGAAGCCCGCCAGCTTCACCTGCTCCAGCAGACGATGCTCGTCCGGAGTCATGGACAGTGGCAGTGGTATATCAATGGGTATATAGGTTTGTACGCTGCTCAGCGACATGTTGGCGATATTGTGATAATAGGCCTGGGACAAGGCCTCATCCAGACGCAGCTCAATCTTGGGCGTCTTCAGTTCGGTTTGTTGTTCGGCATTTGCACTTCCACTTGGATTTCCGCCTCCGCCCGTGTCCTGCTGGGCAACATCAGTGGCCAAACGAAAAAACGAATCCGCATTCGTTTCGCTTTTAGTCCTGTCCAGTTGCTGCTCCTGCTTCTCCTCCGGCTCCTCATCGGTTGGCTGACAACGATGAGGAGACGCCAGACCGTTTTTTGACACCGTTGTTCTTAGCTTTTCGTACTCATCCAACTTGGCCAGCATTTGCTTCTCATCCAAACCGGACAGCGTAAAGATGCACTCCTGACTAAACTTGCTGGGATCCACTTTGCACTCCTCCATCGGTATGCTGTAGTACTGCATGTTGTTGATCAAATCCCAGGCATGTCCCTGCAACTGCAGCTGGGAACTGCAATGCTGATAGCTCGCATAATTCAGTTGCAAATCGGAGGCGACCACGCCCCCCTCCTCCGGTGGCAACTCACTGATGAGCGGCACTTGACGCTTCACAATCGAGAACCATTTGGGCGTGGCATCTTCACTGGGATGCGATGTGGAGACTATGATGCAGTCATCTTCCTTTTTCATCAAATCATCCAGAGTCTCTAGTTTATCACAGTTGCCATTGTTGTTGTTGTTGCTGTTGTTGTTGTTGCTGAGTGTTGGTATCAATCCTGGTATTGTCGGTATCTTAATCTCCGCCTCAAAGTCCGTCTTGGTGGAAATGTGCACCGTGGGCGGTGGTCCCATCAATTCCATCTCGGATTTCACTTTTATTTCGGGTCGTGTCACTGGCGCCATCATCGGTTCATCGTCATCATCACCCAGATCCACAATTTCCGGTTCCACTTTGTTGATTTCCGTCACATCGTCATCATCGGAGTCGTCATCATTATTATTTTGATTGTTCTCCTGATGATTTGTCGCTTGTCCTTGTTCCTTGGGCGTCTCCTGCTGCTCTACATGATCCACCTCCATGTGCTCCGTTGCTGTCGTTGTTGTTGTTGTTGCTGTTGTCGCCTCCACTGGCAGCTCTGTCTGCATCTGCTTCTCTCCATCTTCCTCCTGTTTCTCCTCCTGATCTTCCTTCTCTTTTTCCTGCTCCTCCTTCTCCTCCTCCGGCTGCTTCTTTTCCTCCTCCTTGCCCTTCTTCTGCTCATCCATCGCCTCCAGTGCCTCGTGATAATCGCATATATCGTTCTGTGCCGATTCCAGGGCTTCTATAAAGATGCCACCCGCCTTGGGCAGCTTCCAGTAGCGTCGCCAGAAACGATCCTGGCCAAAGCACGCGGCACGCAATTGATTCGTGCTCTTCTCGAGGGCTTCCTTGCAGTTCAGCGAGGCACGCACAATCTTGTCCAGCTTCTTTTGCAGCTCATCGGCACTGAGGCGATTGTCCTCGTCCTCCTCCACATTGGTTATCTCCGAGTCCAGATCCGAGAGATCATCCTCAATGATGCTGACATCGTGACTTCCGCCGCCATCTTCGTTGATGGAGGAGCGTGCTCCGCTCTTCTTGGCCTGCAACAGGGCAGTCATGGCTGTGGATTCATTTGTTGCTGTTGCTGTTACAGTTGTTGATGGAGTTGTTCCTGTTACAGTTGTTGTTGTGGTTGTGGTTGCTCCTCCTCCTCCTCCTCCATTTTGTTGTAGCTCCTCCAGCTTGGAGTCCGTCACTTGTGCTGCCATTGGCAAGGATTCATTGTGGACACCACCATCGCCATCCAGTTCCATTGGCTGTGCCTGCTCCGTCTCCTCCTGCTGCTGCTGCTGCTTGGCCTTCAGCAGCTCCTGCTGCTCCTGCTCCCCATCCTGCAGGGCAGAAGCTTCTCCCGCTCCAGTTGCCTCTCCTTCCGCTTCCGTTTCCAGCTCGGTTCCCGTTCCCGTTCCGGTTCCCGCCTCTGCCTCCGCCTGCTTGGCCAGTCGCTCTCGCTCCTTTTCCCTTTCCCGCTCCGCATCCAGCTTCTGCTGGGCCAGGAGCGCCTGCATCGTCGCCTCCCGCTCCGCCTGCGCCTTCTCGTAGGCCTCGATGCGGGCCTTGCGCTGATGCAGCGCTTTATATTTGCGCACCTTCATGTCCGTCATGTACTTCTCCTTGCGCATCTGGGCACAGGTCTCCAGACTGCCGTCGATCTGCCGCAGCACGGCCTTGTTCATCAACAGATCGTTGCAGAGATGGGCCAACATTTGGGCCTTCCTCGTCGGATTCAGGGCCACAAATGGCCGATCCTTGAGCGCGTGCGACAGTTTCCATGTGTCGTTCTCATGCAACAGCTTGTAGTACTCATGATTCTTGGCCGAATGCGTTGCCGTGTCCGCGTCCAATTGATGGTGATCCGGGACACGTCGCTCCCGCTCCCTGTCCACCGTAATGCCGTGCATCTGCCGGATCTCGCCCGTCGCCGTGGCATACAAATAAATCCTCAGTATTTCCGAGACATTCGAGTTTGTAATGTCCGCATTGCGCAAGGATTGACCCAGCAGCGTGGTATGTCGTCCCGGATTGGGCACACCCGGATCCTCGATGGCACAGACCAGCAGATGCGTCATCACCGACAGCAGCTCCTCCTCGGCATCCGCATTGCTGTCACTGATGAGGGCATCGTGCAGATTCTGCAGTGATGGCAGCGATTCCATATCGAATCCCAGCGTTTCCCCAAAGTTGTGCAGGAACTCAAAGACCATCAGAAGATCGGCCATCGCCTGGCCGGGCAAACGATTCCCGGCAATCCTCTCCAGCTCCGGCACCGTCATCTCCTGCGGCAACTCCGAGTCCTCACTCGGTTTCCGTATCAATTGCAGAATTTCCGCATCTCGTTTACGTTCCGCCATGCGACGTTCCCTCAGGATCAGACGATCCAGCACCAGTTGATGCTTCTTCTTCTCGCGCTCCTCGAACTTGCGACGCAACTCCAGCATCCTGATGAGGTTCATGTGCTGACGACGACGCTCGCGTTCCTTTCAAGAAATCACAGTGAATTAGATAAGGAATTATTCAACTTTCTTATTTGTCTCTTACCATTTCGGCAGCTAGCAACATTTCCTTCTGCTTTTGCAGTTCCTGGTGGATGGATAAGAAGAGATTAGTTGGAAATCAATAGACATCAAGTAAAGAAAACTAATTTTAAGATTGGTCTTAGAAAAGGGGCGTAAAAAGGAAAAAAATGAGCAGAAAGCAGGCAAAAGAGGAATCTACCATCTGTCTGTTCATTAAGGAGTATCTACATATGGGCTAATCCTGAGTTGCGCACGTTACATTTGCACGCAAATTTTCATGTTACAGTAGCTCGCGTTCAGATTGCTGAATTTTAATGAAATTTTCTCGAAAATGCATTTCATTGGGAGTACTCTTAAACCTATTTTAAGATAAAAGCTTAACTGTTTTTGAAACAAAATTATGCTTGCTGAAAGTTCCGTTGCGGCCGTTACAAAGAATGGAAGTCGATTTGAGGTTAACGTGAATTTGCACATACTATATACATATTAGTGAATTTAGCATAATCAAAAAAAAATATACAAATAGAAAAAATTAAGTGGACCATATCAATCCAGCATCAAAAATAATGATAAGTAAGTCTCGGTAATTAAAAATCTTAGTTTTTGTCTGTTGCGAACGTTACACTTTTTCCACACACACACTTTTTTCTTCAAATTATTAATATATATTAAGAAACATTTCGATACAGTTCGCTAAACACTTAGACGACCGTTTTGCCCATTTTCTTGGCCAATTCACTTTTTATTACAAGAATTATTAAAATTAAGAGGCAAAAAGAGGAATTAATTGTTAGACTCGGCCATGAACAACCAAACCACCGTAAAACCTTTATGATTTTGTAATTTGAAGCCTGAAGGTGGTTTAAAAACTTTCGGATTAGCCCATATTTTATTTATATATAAATTTAATTGATCATTTATTTTATAGATTTTAATAAAAAATAAAATGATAAAAACTCTTTAAAATTATCTGAATAATTGAAAAAATGCCCAAAAGTTAACTCGGAAAATTATAAATAATTATTTTAAATCTTTAACATAAAAATTACGTTAAAATTTTATTTAAGAGGAAACATTGGAAATGAATAAAGTGTGGAAATATTCAACAAGTGGACTACAAGAAAAGAAGGCAAGAGAATAAGAAATGGGGAATGTTGAATGGAATTTGTACCTGTTCCTTAGCTAGAATTGCCTCCTGACGTCGCTTCTCTTTCTCCTGCATATGACAAAAGAAAAGATGCCAAATTTGAGAAAAGGACTTGACAAAAACAAAAGACAAAAACCGAGACATTTTTGACAGAGATTTGAAAAACTGACCTGCTGCTTCTTGAGCAATTCCTCCTGCTTGAGACGATCCAATTCCTCCTGCCGCTTCTTGCGCTCCTGCAAAAGAAGATAGAAACAGAGGGAGATAGAGAGATAGTTTAGTTAAAATTTTAAAGCAAACTTTAATTAGTTACAACAAAGCTTCTAAATTTCTTTCTATTATATAAATTCGAGAAAAACTTGGTACATTATTTTAAGTTTTTTTTTTAATTTATAAATAATATTATAAATTTAATATAATTAATATTATAATAATTCCTTTTAGTTTCTATTTAAAATTTGCAAAGGAAATAAAGCGGTAATTTTTAAAAATATTACGGAGAAACTTATTTAAAAAAATGAAATTTAAAATCAAAATGGAATTAAAATTAAAAGAAATTAAATAAATGTTTAATATATATTTTTTAGAAAAACAATAATGTTTTAAATTGATTTCTAAAAATATTAAAACCGCACCTCGATTGCCTGTTGGTTCTTGAGCTCCTTCTCCTTGCGCTGCTGCTCCAACTTGGCGTTCTTCTCCTGCCTGGCCTTCTCCTTGTTGCGAGCCAGTTCCTCCTTCTGCTGCTTCTTCGCATCCCGCATCGCCTGCTGCTGCTTGGCAATCTCGATGCGCTGCTCCACGTTGAGTGTCTGGCGTGTAAAGACCTTTAAGTCCTCCAGCCGCTTGGCCACATCCTCATCCGTCATGCGGATGTACTCGCCATCATTGGCATAAGGCGGCGGAGCGGGTTGCAGGAATGATCCGACAATGGCACGTGCCGAGAAACTGAAATTCTCACGTGTCAAACTCGATGGTTGCTGCTCCAAAAGCTAAAGAAAAAGACGAGGAGAAAGATGTGTGTTTATAGGGTATCTACTGATGAGATAACAGTCTTCCTTAGGGAAGGGAAAACTGTCTCCTAGTTGTAAGTTACAAATGCACCCTACAAACTCACAGCAAAGACTTGGCCAATGGTCTTCAGTGGCAACGTGCTGCCGGGTGCATAATACGTGACCTCGCCACGGATTTGTCCCTGCTTGGTTAAGCCCCTGATGACCGTATCCCGTTTCCAGCCCAGCTCCAGAGGCACACGCAACTCGGCCACATTGAGTATATTGGCATCCTCACTCTCCGATTCCGACAGTCCGCTTTCAGCGGCAACGCTCTCCGAATCCGTCGAGGTTTCCATGTGCGCATTTGCCTCGCTCAGTGCCAGACGAATCTTCTCCTGCAATTAAATAATCGTTGTATCTTTACATCAAAGGAAAAGATTCCCTAGGGAACTTACAATATCTGCGCCTTGTTGCAGCAGCTGCTGTGTGGCAAGCATGGGCTTCAGTCCCACAGCGCGGGATTGTGCCAGCAGCGAGGCGACTGTATTCTTCTTGGGCTTGGACACGCCACGTCCCAAATTCCGTGGACGACCCTCTTTATATGTGGAGGAACCCGAGCCGGAGCCTGATCCCGAGCCCGAGCCCGAGGATGTGCCCGAGTTGGCGGGCAAGTTGCCCTGGGCAGGAGATGGTGATGCACCGCCCGCACCGCTGCCAGAGATGGAACCACCTGGCATGCCACCAGTGCCCCCCAAGGCAGCGGTTATGGAGCTGAGACTCTGCAGGCTATTGGCGCCATTGCCACCTACAACCTGGGCCTGATACTCGCTGGCCAGATTGCCCAATGTGGAGGCAGCTGAGGCAGATCCCCCGCCAGCGGATGATGAGCTCTTGTCCGATGGCTTCATGGAGAGATTTAGCGGCGCATCAAAGTCATCAATGGTTATGGGATTCGAGGCGGAACCAATGGCGCCCGTGGCGGGCATCGTGCTCGACTTCAGGCTGAGATTGACACCCGCGGCGAGTTGTGGATCTGTGGTCAGATCATGCAGCTCCTTGTTGCAACCTTTGCTGGACAGATTGTAAGCACCATTCGAGGTGATGGTCGGTGGCAACTTGATGACCTCGACACGATCACTGGACATATTATGGCCACCGCCCATTGTTGTTGTTGACCCCGCTGATCCCGCCGTGCTCGTCACAGTTGATGAAACGGATGCGGAAGCAGCAGATGCTGAGGAAGCGGCAACTGCAACTGCCTTCGATACATTGCTCAATTGGTCCATTGGACTCATGCCCAAAGCACTCATTGGCATTCCAGCTGCTCCCAGCATCCCGTGCAAATGTTGTTGTTGCTGTGCCGCCGCTGCCATTGCGGCGTATTCCATTTCGAGACGGGCTCGCTTCGCCGGACTGAGGCCTGGAAACGCAAGCAAAGAGGAAATGGCATTTGTTGTACTCTCAAAATCCTTTTGTTGCTGTTGTGTAAGGTGTTGTTGTTGCTGTTGTTGTTGTTCTGCTTGGTGTTGTTGTTGTTGTTGTTTCTGTGTGCTTTGTTGTTGTTCTGTTTCAGATATTGTCTTTTTGCGACCACGCGATGTACTACCAGGAATCTTGGGGCCCACGATGGAGGACGTATACTTGATTATCTCCGTATCCGGCGGCAATCGAACGCCCAGCAACGATGAATGCTCACTGCTGCTGAAACAACAACCAACGAACAAATATTAATTAAAAGAATTTAAAACACATAATACAAATAAAACTATTTACATAATAAAAAATATTAAAATATAAAAACAAGTAGTAATAATAATCTTTATACTTATAGGTATATATACAGTTGAACTTCTATAACTCGAACTTCTATAACTCGCATTTCTCTAACTAAATGAATTAACTTAAGAAAAATAGCTCTATGAGTCGAATATCTCCATAACTCGAACCTTTTCTTTGTGGTTCCACTTATTTGATTTTTAAACTTGCTCTAACAAATCTTATATGTTTTTCAATTTGCAAAATTAAATAAGTGCATTTTTTCTATTCAAAATAATTGAAAATTCACCCTGATTGCTTTTGACTGAGACTGTCAACTAAATTGAGTCAAAGCTATAATGCTCATATAATCAACAAGTTTAACATTATTTCTCTTATCTCTCTCTCTTCTCTCTCCACTCTCCTCTCCCGCTCTTCACCTGCTCATCATGGCCGCATTGGTCATGTAATCCTTGGCGCTTCCTTTGCTCCCGCTGCCTACCGACATTGTTGTGCTGGGCAACTGTTGTTGTTGCTGTTGCTGCTGTTGTTGCTGATGTTGTTGTTGCTGCTGTTGCTGCTGTGAGGAATGCGCTGATGAGGTGACTGTGGCACTGGGCGTGCCACCTGTCTGGCTGGCTGCAAACGCATTCATCGCCGCCTGCATGCTCTGCTGTGGCGTCATGCCCAATGCCCCGAACTGTGACAGTGAATTGAGAGCATTTAACGATGGATTATTCTTGTCACGATCCCGATCACGATCTCGATCCTTGCTAGATCCATGCGGGGACATGGCCATGCCCGGATGCAGGCTGGAGCTGGAGCTGACATTTGTCGACGCCTTGCTGCTGGACATGATGCCAGAACTGTTGTTGTTGCCACCTCCTCCGACGCCGCTGCTCAAACTCATGGCCAGATTGGAGAGGCCATGAGCATGCAACGATGAGTTGCCGCCTCCTCCTCCGCCACCGCCACTATTTGACTTTTTGCTGGAGCAACTGTTGGAGCTGACCCCTGACCCCGAGGCTGCAGCGGCGACCGCTTGCATGGCCAACAGTTCCTTGTGCAACGTCACCGGATCGTAGGCAGAGCCAGGATTGCTGGTCAAGCCGCTGCCGCTGCTACTGCTCGTCATCGTCGAGGGTTTACCATAAGCACTCGCCGTGCTCTGCAAAAAGATAAAGTAAATAAAATTAATAATTATTATTCATGTAGTAATTAAATTGCATTCAAATTAAATATGTTTCATCTTATATTTCATTGTTTTAATCAACGCAAAATAAAATACCTTGTTAAAATACTTAAGTCAAATATATGACATAGTTAATTTACAATTCTCAATTGGTTCTAGTTCTGGTTTTGCCGTAAAATGTTTTAGAAATCAATGACAATATCAAAAAAAAAAAAACATCTCTAAAATATTATAATTTCTTGAACTAAGTCTTAAAAGTAAAAAGAAAAGTATTATGTTATTTAAACTGTAATATGTCGTGTTATATTTAAATTTTTCAAATGTTATTCAATCTAAATTTAAAAATGTTAAAGTTTTATAGTATTGAATGTTCTTTTTTTATGATATATAAGATTTCAACATGCTAAAAATTGTGGATGATAATAAAGCCAGCTCAACCAAATGGGTGAATGTATAAACTTGGCCAAGTCTGGCGGGCTAACACACATGCAGCCGAGAGAATTGCCACTCACCTTGTAGCCGCCGTGGGCTGCGCTGCTCGTCGAGATGGACGAGCTGCTGCCAGTGCTGACCGTGGGTTGCATGCCACTCACGGGCAGTCCGAAGCCATGCATGCTGGCCAATGCTGCCGCTGGATTGTTGGCAGCTGCTGCCGCCGCTGCAGCTGCTGCGGCATTTAGGCTATTGGCCAGATTCTGTTGTTGTTGCTGCTGCTGTTGTTGTTGCTGTTGCTGCTGTTGTTGCTGCTGTGCGGCACGCTTCTCTTTGCGCGACTTGTTCGACTTGCTGCTGGAGCCAACGCCACCGCTGTTGCCGCCCCCACCACCGCCGCCTCCTGCACCGCCCACTCCCACCATGCCCGCACCGCTTCCCGCTCCCGAATTGCCACCCGCGCCTCCGGCGCCCATTGCCATGGCGGGTCCAAAGGCAGCTGCCAGATCGGGATGCGGAAACGGAGACAATCCGGAGGCTTGAAGGCGGCTAAAATAATCCTGAGCTGCCAATTGGGCCATGGACCACCAGCCTGTAAAATAGATGCAAAAGTGCATTACATAAATGTGTATTTATAGGGTATCTATTTGTCGATCACTCCCCACTGCAGCATTCTCACTTGCTTTTGTTGTTGCTCACTTTTGTAAAGTATTTATTTGTAGAGTACTTAATAGTCTGTCTGTCTCCACTGTACCTTGCTTAACTTAACTGCGCCCTTTCCCACTTTATTATTCTGCTGCTGCTGCTTCTGCTCTTACTCAGCTGCAGCGCTGCATGCGTCGCAGTTACTTCTGCTGCTAATAAGGTGCTGAGCTGCTCGAACATTGCCATGTGTCATAATTAATAACTCTTCAATTCTTGCTGCTCTCGTTCTTTTTATAATAAAACCGTTCTCTTTAATAAAACCGTGATCTATTTCCACTCACTCTCCCACTCTTACTTCTTCTGCTTCTACGCAGCCTCAACTGTTATTCAGTTGCTGCGCTGCTTGCGTCAATCTTCCTCTCCTCCTTTTTGAATTTGTTTTTGTTTTGCATTTTTTATTCGTGTGTCGATGCCGACATTTTACTCACTTGCTGGATGCAGACCTGCCAAACTGGCGGCCTGTGAGGCCGCTACGGCCATTGTGCTCTGATGATGATGGGCGCCCGCAGCTGCAGCCGCTGCCGCCGCCATCGATGAATAACGGTCATTGGCAGCCGCTGCGCCCGCAGCATTTGGCAACAAGCCCAAACCGGCGGCAGCGGCTGCATTAAACTGCGAGTTAAAGAGAGGATTCGATGCAGCTGCCGCTGCGCCGCTGGCATCGCGTCCCCAATAGGCTAAACGAAAAGAGAAAAATAAAGAAGAGAGTGTTGAATATAAGTTGATTCTTATTATTATAATTGAGTTTGGCAACTTACCAAAGAGCGAGGCAGCATCTAGCAGTCCGGTGGGATCGTGAGGACCGCCAGCTCCTCCCCCTCCACCTCCCGCACTGGAAGCGCCCTTCCCACCATGATTGTTTGAGTTTTTGCCATCGTTGCCGCTGCCATCGCCGGCATTCTTGTTCATGTTAAAGAGCAAATTTTCCGTAATACGTTTTTATAGTTGTTGTCCGTGTTGTTATTGTTGTGATTTTGCTGCTGTCTGCAAATAGATAAAAAAAAAATGCAAATTAATAACCTAATTAAATTATTAAAGTTTAAACTCAAATTTAACGGCTTAAGCAGTTGAAAACATTCTCTCTCCCTTTCTCACACACACACAATCACGCACTCTGCAAAGGTATGTCTTATTTCAAATAAAACAAATTTATCAATACATTTTTGATCATTAAAATAAATAAATAAAATATTTATTAATTTCGCTTCATTTTTATTCACAACAATTACTCAAAATTTTTAACTCTCCCTTATTCCAACCGCTCTCACTTGTGTCTGTTATTAGTGTTGGCAATGCCATCGCAGCGGCTGAGTGCGAATGGTCAACTCAAAGAGGAAAGCGCAGAAACATGAAAAGCAAAACAAAACTACAAAAAAAACTACTATACACCAGCACACACAAATCGCAAACGGAAGCAGCGCTCACATTGTTGTAACTGTATGCGTGAAAGCAGCAGTGTGAAAGAGAACCCAAGAGCAGAGACGCCGCGGTTCTCTCACCACTACACCTGCATATATACATTGGAAAACAGAAACCGAAACAGAGCGAATTAGCAGCGTCGCAAAGCGCGCAACTCAAAGAAACAACACCAAAAGTGCGGCGAAAACAAATGTACAAACAAATTACATTGAGAAACGAATGTAAATATGAATAAATTCAGCGGCTTGTAAGCTCATTGCACTTTTCTTGCCACAAAACACTAATAAAATGTCAAATGCACAAAACAAAACTATCGCGCACACACACACAAACATTCGCATTTATTTTCATTCTCATCCACTCTCTCGCTGCGGCGAACGATGCATACATAAAGCGAAAAGAAAATGACGTTCAGTTTATACTTCGAACAGCATTAAACGTTGAGTATTTTGAGTCGATGTTTTATTTGCTTGGTTTCTCTTTATAAATTTCATTCATAAAACTTTGCCTGCATTTGCATTTCACACATTTTGCATATAAGCGCCGTCGCCGACGACGACGTCACCGCGCAGCCGACGATGCTGACTAAGCGCTGACTGAGACGCAGACAGACTGTCGGCCTTTTTCACTCTTTTTTTCTTCTCTTTTTTTTTGGAAAAAAATCTTTGCATCTGTTGTACCGGCAGCTGCTTACTTGAGGAACGGCACTTCCATGCATAGAGCATATTTGTTGTTACATTTCACATATTTTCATACAATTTTTACTGCATTTTATCCATTAAAATCCACAAATTAAATTATTTTGAGTCAAGCGGTAGCGAAAAGAACACCGAATATCTGTGGGATAACACGGCGACTGAGAGCGACAAAAGTGAGAAAACAAAAACGCGCTTCGTCTGTTACAAGTGGAATTGAAACATGAGAGCCGTGGCAGCGCAGCGAAACGAGTGTGAGAGGCAATGAATGGACCGATGCCGATGTTGACGTCGACGTTAACGTTGCGTCGGCGCTTTTTCACAGTGGTTGATAATTACAGTGTTTTGTTTTGTTGTTTTTTATTTGTATTTCGCATTCGTTTTGCGCAAAAGAAAATGCATATTTTTATGAATTAATCATTTTAATGAGCACACGTTTAGCAGGCCGCAGTGCCACAATAAAGGAGGAGCTTTTTGGAAGCAGTTGTTATTGCTTTTTATAGTAACAGTTGCTGCGCTTTCTTGCTTTCACGCATCTACCGACGATGTGTCTGCTTATCACACAGTGCATGTGGAATCCAAGTTTGTGGGTGCTAAGTAAGTGAAGGGGGTGGGGGGATTAAAATTGTATGCCAACTGGAATCGATTAAAGTGGGCGCAAAAAGTAAAAGTCAAATACGCATACATAAAAGAATAAAAAAATAAAAACAAACAACATGTTGCTTGATTTTGCAGTTGTACTTATTGTTGTTGTTACACATGCAGTTAGTCAGTTAATTGTTTTGTTTATTACTCAAAAAAAATTATACACCTTATCTTTAAATATATTTTTTTAATTAAATATAAGTGAATTTTCCCATATATCAAAACAATTACTTGACTAGCTGTATTTGTCACTTCTTATGCTTCGCTTAAAGTTTTATGACGGCAACCGCACAGTGGGACCTCGGTTCGGGTCAAAGCGTCGGCTTTATTTCTTTTCTGTACGTCTGTGTGTGTGTGAGGGTGTGAGTTGAGCTAGCGCGCGCGCCACAACAATAGCAACAACAATAGAGAAACAGCAAAAGCGTTGGCAATATGATTCGAGCATTTATCTTTGACGCTGTCACCAACGACATCGACAACGTTGACAGCGACGCCGACGTCGACGCGCTGCCAATGAAAAGGTGCGCGCTGAGTGCGTATGGCGAAGGAAAAGAGAGGGAGCTAAGCGAGTGCTGCTGCTGTTGTTGTTGTTGTTTTTGTCGTTGCTTATTTTTTCTGCTTCGTTTTTCGCTAACTTGACGTGTAGATATGTTTGTCTGTATGTACGCTTTTTTTGCCCATAGCGAATGACAGACGTTGCTGACTCTCTCGCCTGACCGACCGCACGGCTAACAACTGCGCTCCCCTTCCTCACCTCTTCTTCCACACCCCACACGCTCGTCGTTTCAATATTTGTGACTGACAGAGTACAAATGTGAAATTCTTTTTATTGTGTTCGCCCGATGCTGCCGTTGGCGTAGATCTGCCCCCTCCCCCACCACTCTCCTTCCCCACCACTCTTTTTTTTCCTTTTGCTCTTGATTATCTCTAGTTCAATTGGCAGTCGTTGTTTGTATGTGTGTGTGTGTGTTGTTTTGTGTGCTTGGGTATTTTATTGTGTATCTTTGGCGAATGCCGCTGCTTTTGTGTTATACACACACAACAATAACAACAACAACAACTATTGTTGTATTTCTATTAAATGCTGTGGCGAATGCCAATGCGAATGCTAATCAATTCTATCTAAGCTTTACAACAATTTTCACTCGTCATATCTAATTGAAATCATTTTATATTACCAACATTGGCATTGTATTTCTTTATTTTCGCATTTATATTGTTGCATGTGTATGCAAATTCTGTAGAAAAATGAATGTTCATGATTTACAAAGCAAAATTGTGCAATTTATTAATGTTTACCCACATACAGTCAGTCCCAAATTTATTCGTACACTCGTAATTATAGATTATTTTTTATCGAATAATTTTTTCACGCTCTTATCATCTGCAAAATGAAATCATCATTACAAAAACCTGAACAACAATAGCCGTTAAAGTACACATAGCGAGTGTGCGAATAAATGTTGAACTAACTGTATGACAGGAGAGCATTGAGTGTTCGACTGTGTGTGTGTGAGTGAGTGCTTTGCTTTGATTATTGACTGCTCTCGTCCCTTTAACGTGTTTCAATTCCAACTGTGGCACTTTTGCCCCCCTCCCACTCGCACACATTCAAAAATGCATACATAATGTACGTATGTATGAATGTAGGTATGTATGTTCACTTGTTCGCGGCATTCGTTGATCATCTTTGACTGCACACGCATGCACTCACTCACACATGTATACAAGCTTGCACACGCACACATTTAATTTTGCTGGCATTCTTGGGGATTTAGATTTTAGGTTCATGTCGTCGTCTCTCTGTTGTTGTTGTTGCTGCTTCTAACCATGCGTCGCCGCCGTCTTTTGATTGTTGGCGGCTTTATTTTATAACGCGCCGACAATTTTCAGTTCACTTTGCTTTTGCTGTTGCCTTTTCTCATTACTCAAAGTTGACTCTTGCTGTGAGAGTGCGAGAGAGTGAGTGAGCTGCTCCATACGTCTTGTTCGCATGCTTGTTTGCTGCTGCTTCTTCGTCGTCTTGGTTGCGAGGTTATTGACACAGGCAAGTAACAGACAGAGACAGCGATAGACCAACTGAGTAACTGAGAAAAGCGCAGAGTTTGCGACGGCGACGTCATCACGATCTTCATTTGCTCGCCCGTTTGGTCTTCTTCTGTTTTCTGCCCCACTTCTGCATCGCTGCAATTGCAGCAGCAACAAGTTCACTGCAAATACGTTCTTGCATGTGTGTGTGTATGTGTGAGTGAGTAGTTGCGTTGACCTTTGCACTAGGTAAATCGAACAATCAAAAGAAAATCAAATTACCATCACAAATACTTATCGATTTAATCCATAACCAGAATTTGGGTTATCAAAAGTCACTTAAACACCTGACAGGTGTTGCTGTTACTGATAGCTCTTTAAGTTGAATCAGCTTAATTAAATAATTCAATTAAAACTGTTGCAATTTTAACATCCCAGATTTGCTTACAACATTTCTATACAACATTTCTCAACTGTGGCAAATTGTTTACACAGTGAGCTTTGACTAAGAGGCACCAAAATAAGAATTAAACTAAGTAAAATAATAATATCGCAATCACTCTACAAATAAAATCCATTAATTGTTTGTGTATTATTTTAATATAACATTTATAGGTATTTAAATGTCTAAATGCACTTTAGGTACTATTTACTGTAAGACTGTTAATTCTGTTGTAGTTCTCGTCCTGCACACAATGTGAATGAAAGGGCGCAAGAGCGAGAAAGAGAGAATGAGGGAGTAAGAAGAACCGGAATAAAATGAAATGGATTTCAGCGCAACAACAAAAGCATAAGCTGGAAGGGGGTTTCATTTCGGTGTGGGGCCAGTGGTTAAAGCGTGGTGTGGGGAAATAGGAGGGGGGAGATTGAGTTTGTTCGTCCACTTGTTTTTTGGTGTTGTACACATTATTATCAAGGATATCGCTAACCAGTTGACGGTCGTAGGGATAAGGGAAGGGACGGTGAAGGGGGCTTTTGGGTCTGTCGGCTGCGCGCGCTCAAGGAAATTGGGTAAAAAAAGGGACAAGCACACACACACAGACCCTAAAACACACACACATGAAATGTAAACTGAAACGGCGAGAAGTTGAGTGGGCAAGTGTAGGGGGTGGAGGCTATGGGTCGAGGGGGTCAGACTAAGAGTCAGAGTCAGCCAGAGCCAAGTCCCAGTCAAAGCCATGGGCTAAAGCGAACACACACACACACACACACATAGACACAAACACATTCACACACACAGGAAACGAGCGCGCAAGGACACGTCCGTGTCCGTTGCGTGGGTGGGGTATAGTATAAATGGAGGAGGGGGCAGCAGTAAACGAACCCAAACCGAACGAAGGGAACAACAAAACTAAAATTGAAAATGGCAACGACGCCGAAAGGGGAAAACGACAACGGCAACTGTGACGCTAAAGTCAGCGCAGCAGCAGCGGCAACAGCAGCAGTGACAGTGACAGCAGCGACGCTGGCAGTGCGAGTAGTAGTAGTAATAATAATAACAACAACAACAACAAACAAATGAATTTATGCAGCCAACAGCCGCAGCAACTCACAGTTGAGATTGTTGTTGTTTTTGTAGTTTGGGTATTTATGTAACGGTGAAATAGTTGTTGCTTGTATTTGTGAATGTCGTTGTTGTTGTAGGAGTAGCAGCAGCAGAAGGAATGCATGGCAAAGGCTCAAATGTGGAACGAGAGCTCGCTCACGACTCATAAATTAGAGTGAGAGAGGCACGAAGGAGTGAACGAACGTACAGATGAGCGAACCAAATGAACGAGTGAGTGAGCGAGCGAGTGAGAGAAGGAACGAATGAACCATCGTAACATAAGAGAGTGAGCAATGCAGCATCAGTGGAGGAGTAGGAGGAGGAGGAGGTGTGCGTGGAGAAGGAATGGGTGGGTGATAACGGGAGAGGCTGGTAGAGATGAAGGCAGGCGGCATTGACGTATTTGCTATTTGCAGCAGACCAAAGCTGCGTCGCCTCTGCTGCCCATATAAAACTCAAAGCGAGCTTCGGGCTGTAACAAGTACAGAGAGAGGGGAAAAGAGCGAAGGGAGAAGAGCAGCGACAACACACACAGTGCAAGTAGCACAGCAGCAGGAGGCAGCATCTGTGCCGGGCTTCAACTGCAGTTGGAGCAAGCACACAAATACAAATGACGAACAGAGATAGAAAGAGAGTGAGTGTGAGGAGGAGGTGGAAAAGAAGAGTGGGAAAGCAGTCAGATGGGCTGAGGGGAAGAAAGGCGGCTTTTGCGGCTACACAGAATGCACTCAAATGTGCTCAGTGGCCAACTGTCATTGTTGTTGCAACAACAACAACTGCAACTACAACAAACATTGATAACGTTCATCCAGAGGGAGCTGTAATAGTGCAGCAGGACATAGTTGGGGGAAGGGGGAGGGAATGGCGAACTGTTATTGGACACGTTGCATTGTGGATTACCTTTGGAGAACGAAACTTACGAGGTGCTTTAAGCTCGTGGTAAGCAACATACTAATCATATTTCAAGCTTATTGCATAATTGACAAACATATGAAAGAAGAGAGAGAGTAGGAAACAAATTGGGCCGTTTCAAGGGTCAATCAACTTGCCAAACATTTTATATACTTGTCAATGAAAATTTATGGTCCAAAATATGGTCACCCCAAGAAGAATAACATTGCCATTAACATATTTTCAACCGTATCGTAAACATTATCATATGGGGTATCTGCTAGTCGATTACTTGCCTATCGATAATTTAAGCTTGTGAATCAAAGCGTATCTGTTATATTGTGAAAAGTTTAATTATAAGAAAAAGAAAAATAAAGCTAATGTAGAAAGCAGACAACCTTCGTTAAGGATAAGCCTGAAATTAACTAAGAGAACTTCCACTCTCTGCCATTTCACATCTTTCCTTTCTTCTCCTCTGTCTACTAATACCTTTCCCACTCTCACTCTATCTATGTATGCGCAAAAGCTTTTAAATGTTGCGGTGATTTCATTAGACAACAAATACAATTAAAATGCTTGTTGCACGTAATCTAATATGTGTCTGTGTGTGTATGTGAGAGACAGACAAACAGTGAGAGACCAACACTGCCAACATTTAATTAAATCTTAAATCAGATTATCCGACAATGGGATGCAGATAACCTTCTTTCTCGCTCAGACCACAGACATCGATAATCCCCAGCTGTAAAATGGAAAGAACAACAACAGAGAAGAGAAACTCTAGTAGACTTTTCTTTCCATTTTAAATACAAAGCATTATTAATTTAAAATTCCTTGGTTAATTACAATAAAGTTATTAGAATAAAACTATTCAAACTTTAAGAAATTTAGAGAAATTATAATTTTCAGCTATTATTAATAATAATATATTAGGTTTCTACGCGGTGTTTTTTTCCTATTTCAATTTATATTTAATTTATATTTCAACATTTTCTACTTACCACATACAGTTTTCAAAGTTTTAAGTTTGTTTCCAATTCATAGCTCCTACATTTGTTGTTTTTATTGCATTTGTAGATTCTCCCATTGAAATTTAATATTAATTATATCGATTGTTGTTGTGGTTCACTTCGAAATTTGAAAAATTATTTTATTTTTTAATATTAATTTTCATCGGCATTTTGGCCTGGTTAATACACGCACTCACAACAAATCGCAACACAAATTGTTATTTCACAATGTCTGTTTAGTTTTTGAATATTTGTAATTATTGTATGATTATTTTAACTGCTCTCGTAAAGGAGGCTAAAAAGAAAGAAGAAAAAATGCAAATTTTGGCATAAAATAATTGAATTATGTATAATATTTAATTAGTGTATAAATATTTAATTAGTGATCTAAGTCCAACGATTATCGATTATTTAACGATTTATTTTAATGATTTTTTTCACCAGAATACGATTTTGATGCAACTCTCAAGTTTTAATCAATCTTTCTCTCTCACTTCCTCTCGTTCCCACTTTAACTCATTAAAATTTTCATTATATCCAGAAAATAAATTTTAAAATATTTTATTACCAGAGTATTTGCAAGTCGTCCACGTTTCATATCATTAGAGACAACAACAATAACAAAGAACTATTGTGAATGGTGTTTGTATACACAATAAGCTTTAGTCAGTTCACACATACAGATATTTGATTCAAGCAAATTTATCACTGTATTTGATTGTGAGTCACTCTTCGCACACACACACAAAACACATACACACACACAGACAGCAATGGCAAATATTTCGGTCAACTTTAGAGCGATGAGGAGACGTCGCCGCCAACAGCCGTTAGGGGGAGTACTAAATGAAGAGAGTGTGGTCAAGAAAGCTTTCAGTACTCGCTATCAGCGAGTGCGTAAGCAAGTAACGGCACCTGCTCACTTATCTACAACAACTGATAACAAACTAACCTAGCCTAACCAATTAGTTATCCACATACAAACATTGTAGAAGCAATCAATGATAAGCATAGCGATTGCTATAACTTACAAGTTAAATATTTAAAGCTTAAAGCAAAGTGAAAGAGATTGAAGACCTTATATAAATTTGTATGTGTGTTTGTATGTATTTATGATCTTGCTCGTTACCTTACAGAATTCATCGTTACATGAAGAATGCACACGCCCACTTCCATTTATCATTTATCATTGACGCAGCGTCAGTTCATCCATTGGAACTGAAATTGCATCCAGTGGAAGGTGATCAAAGGAGAGAATGAACAAGGGGCAAAGCAAATGTGCAATTTTTGCTACAAACAAAACCAAAAGCAGCACGCTGCAGATGAAGCAACAGAAAAGTTGTATGTATGTGTGTATGTATGTATGTGTGTGTGCTGTGAGGGTGACTGGCTTGAAATGCATGAAAAAAGGGCCGAAAGCAAACAAATGACTAAAATTAAACAAGAAAACAAATTCATCACGAATGCCTCAAAAATGAGTGAGTTCAATTGGAAGGGATGATGACGAGACTGGATGATGATGATGATGATAATGCGAAGCTGTGTGCAGTGGACAGTGGAAGAGTGAGAGGCGACGAGGCAGCGCGCAAAAGGTAAGACCGACAAAACCAAAGAGAGCGAGAGAGAGAGGGAGGGATAGGTCGCCGCTGGCGTTGCAGCAACAGCAACAACACGAAATGACGAATTTATACACACACACACATACAGATGAAACAACGGCAATGGCCACAATAAAAACCAACGAAATAAATTAAACAATATGAAAAAGAAACACTGCACAGCGTCGTCGTCGTACACCCAAAACGAGCTGGAAATGAGTTGGTCGAAGGGGAACGAATGAATGAAGAGGGATCGGGGGCAGGCAGGCCAAAGCAATCAGCGAGGAACGAGACAAAACCGCCACCAAACAAGCAGCAACAACAACAACAACGACGGTCATCGCAAAACTTGAACGACAAACTGACAGACTGACTGAAGGACGGACGAACGCAGACGGCAACTTTTTACATACGAACAAACTCAACGAACAATGTGACAGACAAGCGACAGACAGACAGACCGACAGAAAAAAAAAACGAACTGTCAGAAAATCCAACTAAATATCGAAATTACAAATCCGCAACTGAGCTGCGTTATAATAAAAGCAACAACAACAGCATCGACACAAAATTGTATTTTCGAAACGAATGAGAGAGTGAACTGAGAGAGAGAGAACTGAGCCGCATTGAGTTGAAGTTGATTTGCAGTCTTATTGGAATGGCCACAGTCCAGCCAAATAGACAAACGGAACAGACAGAGACAGACAGACAGAGAATCGGTCAAGTTGAGTGCTAAGCGCAGTTAGAGATTCCAGGGCAGCAGTGAATGCTTTGACTTGTTGTTGTTTTCTTTTTGTTTTGCAAATTGCAATATCAACAACAATCTAATGAGTGGGGGAAGGGGGAAATGCACGCACTTTGTTGCTACAAAGATACAGTATATCAAATAATTGTTTTGAAAAGGAAAGAAACCACATTAACAGGTACAAACAGATAAACAAACAATAAAGAATCATAAGTAATTATAAAAAAATTTCAGTAGGTCAAGTAATTATTTGGTCAAAATAACAATTCTACAAATTTTATTGATATTTTTATAATTATGTACATATTAAATTTGACTGTTATTAATATAAAAAAAATTTATAGAATTTCTTGGAAAACTGTATTTACTTTTCTCCATTTGCACAGTGGGGCAAAGCGATCGTCGCAGGGAGACGACAACGACGGCCATTCAAAGGGGCATTCAACGCAAAACAAAAAGCGCAAAGCATATCCAAGTCAACTACAACAACAACTACACAAAGTCTATAGACAGACCCACAGCGACTGCGACTGCGACGTTGGCAGCACTGCGGGTCGTGTCATGCACACATTTGCTGTACACACACAAACATACAAACTTACATACAAGCATGTATACAAACAGAAAACCGTCGGCAACAACAAGAATAACAAAAAACAACTAGCCAAGCAACAAGAAGAAGAATAAGAACAGCAACAACAACAATAATAACCACGACAGCGAGACATAAAATAAATGAGCGACGCTGCCGCGCAAACATGTCTCCAATGTTGTTGTTGTAGCTGCTGTTGTTGTTGTTGCTTTGGCTGGCCTGCCTCGTTGTTCGGCCATTCGTTCCATTGAGCCGCTGCTTCAATTTCGTTTTGTTGTTTTTTTTTTTGTATTTTCTCAACGCTTCGTTCGTCGTAATTATTGATACATATAAAAAAGAGTACTACATAACTGAACATGTCGCGACGTCGCTTGGAGTTTACGCAATAAATCTTATTGGAGTTGCGCGCTTTACAATTTCAATGCAAGTAGCTGCTAATTATTGCATTGGTCAGTAACTCGTTTAACCATTTGGAAGCTCTTTCACTCTCTCACGCTCTCTTCTCACTCCGCTACTCTCCTCTCTTACTCGATTTGGAAATTCGAAACGCATTAATCGCATGATTTATTTGTGTTTCGATCACGCATTGTATTTTGTGATCACTTTTCGAGTTTTAGAGTTAATGGCAACTGCTAAACACAGCAAAAGTAAAGTAAACGCCGACTGCGAAGCTTACGCTAACTGTGAGTGAGACGTCACTTTGCTCGCGATTTTATTGATTTGACAATTCTGTTGCAAATTTGTATGTGTGTGTGCAGCGGGGCGGCTTTAGATAACTGCAAATTAAACATAAATACATTTGCACTCATATGCACATATGTATGTATGTACTTGCTGTATACTTATAAGCAACAACAAGGAGAAATATAACAAGCAGCATCTCTTGTGCACAATTTTAAATCCTTTTTGGTTATGTCTTGCCCTCGGCTCTCTTAGGTGGGCAGTAGAGCGGTAGAGTGCGAAAGAGAGGGCATAGAGTTCACACAACTGACAAAAGAAAATACGGTGGCCAGGGTGCACACACATACACACTCGCACACAAACGTACACACACACAGACACACGAGACAGACAGAACTTGCTGCTGCTGCTGCCGCTGCTCTGCCGACTATGTATCTCTGCTTTGGGCTCTGCTCGCTTGGCTGAGTTCTCGCGCTGGCTTCGTTGGCTGCCTTTGGCTTTGGCCCAAACGATTTGGTTAGGTTTGCTTTTGGTTTGGCATTTATGTATCTCTATCTGTATCTGTATCTGTCGCACTTCCTGCCGTCTTTGCTGTTTTACTTTTTTTTTCTTTCACATTTTTTTTTTGCAATAATAAATATTGATATACACATGTGAGTGGGGCGTACATTTGTTGCTGCTGCTGCTGCTCCTCTTCTCACACTCACAAAAGCACATACACAAACACTTGCATACCGTATAATTTATTTGTGCGGCGCACAGAAAATTTTTCGTAATTTTTCTTGGCTTTGCCGCCCGTTTTGTTGCTTTTGCTTTTACTTTAGCTTCTACTTCTGCTTTTCGCTTTAGCTGTGACTGCGACCGACGAGTTACCGAACTAAACTAACGAAACGCCAACAACACAGCAACCAATCCAAGCCGAAGCCAAGTGCGAAGCCAACGGGCAGAGGCAGCGGCAGTGGCATCGACGCCGGCAGTAGAGCGGCGCTCGCTGATGGAGACAACAAGCAAAGCAACAAAAACAGCAAAACTTGCCATTGGACTTTAGGGCAAGGGGTGTGGTGATGAGGTGTGTACAGGGCGAATGGGATAAAGACGGGGGAGAGCAAAATGACGACGATGACTACGACGACTGCGACGACGATTATATGAGAAAATTTTGTCATGAGGATGCTAAATTTGTAGGCGTGGTGGGCATTCGGCAGCGGCTTACAATGGCAAATTAAAACACGTAACGACTTCATTAACAAAATGATATAATTATAATGTTTATTGATTATTCCGTTCAATATTATTCAAAGTTAAGATTAAAATATAAGTTTAACAATAGTTCAATATTAATTCCGATTAATATGCAAACTTAATACGTAGACGCGAGCGTTGCGCCTTTTCCGTTCGATCGCCAAAAACCAACTACGCTGCTCGCATACGAACACCGTTTCGCCAAGCAGCTTGCAACTTCAGCATGTTTGCAACAATTATATGTTGCGGAATAAAAATCAAATGTTGTCGGATGACAGCTCGGCCAATCCTGAATTCGAATCGGCCTCGATTCGATCGTCGTCATCAGATTCTGCATCAAGCTCAGGGATGCCGGAACACCAGGGCTTCATTTTGTCCGAGGAATACACAGAACAGTATTTCCGTGATGTGATCTGCATTCCAGGAATGTCTTCAATTACGTAGCGGTCGTTTCCCAGGGTCTTCGTTACTTGATAGGGCCCACGGTATAGAGGCTCTAGTTTGCGTGATTCGCCAGTGGCTGCTGGCTCATTCTCTACTACGACGAGATCACCTGTGGAGTAAATAACGGGGTTAGAGTGTTTACTGTCAAATCGCTTCTTCCATTTGGCACGTTCGGAATTGATATTGACTGCAGCTTTGTCATGCTTGATAGCAGTGTCTTCCATCTTTTCTGCGGCATCTAAATCGTCATGTATGGCAGCTGTCAAGTGATTGTGGATGACATCTAGGGGCTTGAATTCAAATACCAAGTCGTTTGGGCTGAATCCCGACGTTTCGTTCCGTTGTGAATTAATGGCCCACTGCAGATTGCGTAAAGTTAAGTCCCAGTCTTTAGGTGCTTCATGTGTGCTTCGTATAAAGTTGAGGATCGTCTGGTTCGCGCGCTCAACCTGTCCGTTGGCACGCGGAGTTCTTACAGCATTCTTGATGTGTTGGATTCCATTCTCGGTGCAGTAGTCTTCAAACTGTTTGGAGGTAAACGCGGTACCTCGGTCGGATACAATACATTTCGGTAGACCAAAGTAGCTGGATATGTCGTTAAGTACGTTTAGGACTGGTTGCGTTTTCGTGCTCTTTACGGCTTTAACGATCAGGAACTTGCTGAATGAATCTGAGACTGCGAAGATATGAGTGTTTCCACGCTTACTCTTGACAAATGGACCCAAATGATCCACATGGACTTTTCTGAACGGTACAGCCTCAATGTTGTCGTAATGCAAACTTCCTTCTGGTTTCCCACCTTTGGATTTGTAATAACAGCACTTCAAACAGGACGAAATGTATTCTTTGACGTACTTCCTAATTTTCGGGAACCAAAATCTTTCTTGGATTCGTGAGATTGTTTTGTCGAGTCCAAAGTGCCCGACGTCATCATGACACAGTTTTACAATTCGCCATCGTACAGCTCTGGGAACCACAAATCGCATTGCGTCATTTACTTTACGATATAAACGATGATTGTTGATGACAAAATCCAGTCGTATCTGTTTTGCTTGATCACTTTGACGTGTGCCTTGCAAAACACCAATTATTTCCACGAGGTTCGTATCTTGTAGTTGCATAGTCAAAAGCCAGTCATCGACATTGTTGGTTATTTGTCGAATGGTTTCTTCCAAAGATCCCTGTTGCGTTAAATCTGGAGCTCGGCTCATTGCATCGACGTGAGCCATTTTAGTACCTTCTCGATGAACGATTTCACAGTTATAGTCCAGTATGCTAAACCACCAACGAGCTATTTTTGGTATGAGTTCCTTATTCGATTTAGCTTTAGCGATGGCAGCACAATCGGTGACTAAACGAAACGGTTTTCCCAATACGTAGACACGAAATCTCTTCAACGTTTCAACTACGGCTAAAATCTCCAGCTCATAGCTGTGATACCGACTCTCAGTATCATTGCAATGACGACTGAAATATGAAACGGGCTTCCAATCGATTTTATCATGGGACTGCAAAAGAACTCCAGCTAGTCCAATCGCAGAGGCGTCCGTATGAACTTCATGATGCGCTGAAAAGTCATACAATGCTAGCACAGGCACGCAACATAGTTTGTCGATGAGTTCGCTAAATGCCTGTCGATGCACATCAGTCATCGCGAATTGATTCTCTTCAGATTTACGTAGCAGTCGTGTTAACGGTCTTGAAATCAGCGAGTAATTTTCGACGAACTTCCGAAAAAATCCGGTCAGTCCCAGGAAGCGTCTAACTTCGGTTACGTTCGAGGGCATCTTAAAATTTTTAATGGCGCTGACTTTGTCATCTCCAGGAGCTATTCCATTTTCGTTTACGATATGCCCTAAAAAGGTGACTTCTGTTTGTAAAAACTTGCATTTGTCATACCTCAATTTCAAGCCGTTTTCGTTGAGGATACGAAACATTTTCTCCAGACGTTCGATTCCTTCGTCAAATGTTTTGCTTGGAATTATGACGTCATCCAAGTAAGCAAGAACCTCTCCACGGTTCATTTGACTAATTATTTTGTTCATTGCGCATTGAAAAACAGCAGGAGCGTTGATCAGTCCGAAGGGCATCCTATTGAACTCATAGTGACCGTCAGAGCTGACAAAAGATGTATACTTCTTGGAGGACTCGTTTAATTCGATTTGATGATATCCCATACGCAGGTCCAATTTCGTGAAGTATTTGTTACCGGATAATTGTGCAAACTGTTCTTCTAGATTCGGCATAGGGAACGGTATCTTTGTCGTAATGGCGTTTAGTCGTCGATAATCGATACACATTCGATACTCCCCATTTTTCTTGTTGACGAGAACGATTCCGGATGCATATGGAGACTCGGACGGACGAATGATATCGCACTCGAGTAGCTCTGATATCATGTTTGCTACAATTGGTCGTTGGGCGAAAGGAATTCGATATGGTTTGGTGTAAATGGGCACGTTTGAGGTTAGCGTAATATCCATTTTAGTCAACGAGCATTTTCCTAATTCCATGTTATTTCTTGCAAAGCATGTATCATTTTGACTAATCAGTTTCTCGGTTATTTCCTTTTCTGCCGCTGGAAGATTATCGTTTATTTTGCGTATGTTCTCGACAGTACAGTCGTTACCTTGAATTACGAGTTTATTATCGTCACGACACAATACATCTTTGCCCAAGAGTACGTTTTCGGAAATTAAGTCGTCATCCACTAATAGCGTTTCAGTGTCGTACGTATGTCCATCAATAGCTATCTTCGCGATTAGCTTTCGTGTGCAAAAGAATTTTCCTCCGCCAAACCCATTCAAGGTTACAGCACAGCTTTGAGTTACGCCTATTCGATCGGCGAATGATTTTCGTATTAGCGTTCTAGTACTACCTGGATCTACAAATGCGTTCGTTTCATTGCCATTTACCGAAATCATTTTACAAATATTTGTTTCAGGGTTTTCTTCGATTTTATTAACTTTGGGATACGCCTTTTGCTTATCGGGACAATTTGCGTCGTCATGCGTAGTACGATTGCATATTGAGCATCGGGGCTTACGTTGCGGCTCAGGACATTTGGCAGCATAATGTCCAGTTTTATGACAATTAAAACATTTCACGTTGTTTCCGTTTTTGTCGTCGCTTTGGCTCTTTATCGTTGACGTGTCGATACGTTTTTGGCTGGACGTGGTCGATTCTCTCTTGTTACCCAGAGATGAAGTATGCTTGATTTCGTTGTGAGCGCTGTACATTAATATATCGTGTAACAGATTATTACAGGATTCGTAATGGTTGGATATCTTTCTCTTCAGGTCATAATCATTGATTCCGTTAATGATATGTGTCGCGATTGCTGAATCTGGTAACTCACCCTTTTTACCAAGTGAGAGCATCTTGTAGAAATATTCTTGTGGCGTTTCGTTGGCTGCTCTACGTGTTTTTGACATCTTGACGTGAATATCGGCCGAATTCTCAATGCATGGAAAATCACTTAGAAACTTTGCGACAAACTCTCTCCATGACTGATAAACTTCATCAATCGTGTCGACCCAATATTTTGCGGCACCTTGCATCTTCTGTTGTACGCCAAATATCAAAGCTCGATCATTCCATTGATATGCGTTACGAAGGGACTCGACGCGCTTGATGAACTGACGTGAATCCAAAGATTTCTCGGAAGACGGATTAAATTCTGGCAATAATGCCACCATTTCTTTTACGCTTGCAAACGGGTTAAAATGGTTTGTATGACTCGGCTCATACATTGGACGATCGTTGTTGTATACATTACTGGGATAAGAATTGTACGGGTACGTGTTTACCTTCGGCGTAAATATGCCCGGATATTCGTGAGCGTTTGGGAATATGTTTACGTTTGGCATATTTATTTTTGGAATTTGCATGTTGTTAATATACGTTTGTTGCTGAGACGTTGCAACATTTTGAAAACGTTGATCGTGCGACTGTAACGTAGCCACATTGTTAATATTCACATACGTTTGCGGTTCAGCGATATGTTGCGAATTCGTTGCAACATTTGCCCACTCGATTTGCCCATGTAGCTTGTTCGTTGCCACATTTCCGTTAGGCATGTACGTTCGTGCATCAGCAAAATGCTGCTGAGACGCTGCAACACTTGCCGACTTCATTTGCCCATGTAGCTGATGCGTAGCCACATTGTCGATAGGCGCGTACATTTGTGAATTAGCAACATGCTGCCGAGACGTTGCAACATGCGCCAATTCCATTTGCCCATGCAGCTGATGCGAAGCTACATTTTCGTTGGGCGCATACATTTCGGGACATTTGATCGAGCCTGGACGCGGCATGATCGAACCTATGTGTTGAGCGTTGGTCGTTGGAGTTGGCTGACATTGAATTTCAGACGATGGTGAAATAGCTGAGTTTACCGTTACTTGTGCTGGCATTGTGGCAAGCGACATCGATGCGCGACAGACAGGCGCCGTTGCTTGCATACGCGAAGAACTCAACGAGGGGTGAAATGACTTTTCTTGCAACTCGTGTACCGTGTTTTCGAGCTCAATAACTTTCTCTTGCAATGTTTTGTTCAGCATTTCAGCACTAACATAATCGTCATCACTACCTTGTTCTTGTAAACGTTGCATTAATGTTTCTCGTGTGCCTGACGTAGACAACCCAGCATTTCTACACTTTATTTGCAATTGCTTCTTCGTTTGATAGCTTTTGCCCGCCATTGCTAAAACTTTTGTCGCGACTCTCGTTGTTCGTTTTATGCGGAAAATATCGTTTTCTTATGAAATGCGCACTTTGTTCGTTTTTCGTTTGCGTTTTTGTTTAATTCACCAATTTTGCACTAATAATCCCACTTCTGACTTGTCATGAGGATGCTAAATTTGTAGGCGTGGTGGGCATTCGGCAGCGGCTTACAATGGCAAATTAAAACACGTAACGACTTCATTAACAAAATGATATAATTATAATGTTTATTGATTATTCCGTTCAATATTATTCAAAGTTAAGATTAAAATATAAGTTTAACAATAGTTCAATATTAATTCCGATTAATATGCAAACTTAATACGTAGACGCGAGCGTTGCGCCTTTTCCGTTCGATCGCCAAAAACCAACTACGCTGCTCGCATACGAACACCGTTTCGCCAAGCAGCTTGCAACTTCAGCATGTTTGCAACAATTATATGTTGCGGAATAAAAATCAAATGTTGTCGGATGACAATTTATTCAACATTTAACGAACGTGCTTGTTGTTGCCTTGCTGCTGCCGTTTGAAATTGTGGGCGCAGCAGAGAAGACAGAAGCAGAAGCAGCGCAGAGACGAAGGTGTCAGACTCTGGCGGTTGACAGAGAGGCCAGAGTGGAGTGAGTACCAAGTGAAGCCAGGCAGAAAGCAAAGCCTAGGCAACAGAACCCAACCAAAGAGGCATTTGTATTGTTACAATTTCTTTTTTACATTTAAATATTTTCTTGCTGCGGTTGCGTCGCAGCGTCTGATGACGACGACGCCGACAGCGACATTGCGTCTCATCGTTCATTGAAGTGCTGGTAATTAAAATTGCTACAATAACTAAATCAAATGAGCGGAGAGAGCAGCTGCTGGAGGATTGCGTGCGTGCGTGTGTGTGTGAGTGTATGTGATTGTTTGTGTGCGTGCATGTGTAAAAGGGACAAGTGAGAAATTAAGCAAAATGCAAGCAACAAAAAACAACAACAAGAGAGCCACAGTTACAAATACAACGACAATGAGAGGGCGCGTGGAAGTAAGAGCAAGCAAATTTTAGCAATGTTGCGGCTTGTATATCTGTGAGTGTGGGGAGTATGTGTGTGCGTGAGAAAGAGAGACTATAACATAATATAAATGAGGCTGGCTAAAGGTGTTCGCTCTTTCTGTCTTCGCATCTTGTTACTGTTTTTGTTGTTGCTTATGTTTCTGCCAAAAGTTTTGCAGCGGAAATGCGTATTCCCAGCGTCGTCATCGTTGTTGTTTTTTGTTATTTTTGTTGCTGCTGCTGTTGCGGAAGCAGCGTTGCAAATTGTTGAATAATGTCTACAGTAAAATAGCGCTCATGATAAATGGAAATGGACGATTTGTGAAAGCTGCCGACACTGAAATGAAAGACGCAACTGCAAAGAAAATTTTCTTCAATGTTTTTGCATTTGCTTTTCAGTTGACATAACAGCGCCAGGAGGCGTGGCATGTTGGCTTGTGTGGGTGAGACAAGTATATGAATGTACATACAGTCATGGACATACAAATATCAACAATGATAACAAATACATATTTTGTTTGATTGATTGTTAAATGATTGATTAATTAAATGTTACAGATTGTGACTAAAAATTTTGAATTTTTGGTTAAGTTAAGTGAAGGAAAAGTTAAGTTCGAGATGAAGCGTCCACTCGATTAATATTTCGGTCAATTCTTGCATTTTCATGTTAAGCTCGATTCAGTGATGACTATAAATGTGGTTAAAAAAATCAAAAATACAAATATTGTAAAATATTTTGAGCAGATGCACTATATGCAACAAAGGCTGCTGCTAATGGAGCACTTTTGTTGCAATCATCGTTGATGTGGCCAGTCGTCCAGCAGAGAAACAAAAGTCAGATAAAATCCAAATAAAATGTAATACACACACAGTCTCTCTCACACACACACACATGTATAAATACACTTGCATATTCATGTATTACACGTACAGTACACACTTGCATACATACATAGAAAACGATGATGACGCGCACAATACAAAACTAGAAGAATAAACAAAGTTGACTTAGTCGCACCTTTGATACTCTATCCAACACAAAAAAAATTTTTCGGAAAATTTTATTTTTGTAGTCATGAAAAACTTCAGATTTAAATTTGAATTTGATAAAGAACATTTAAATTTATTAATCTATGAATCTCTTAAACTTTTTACCTTTCTTTACTTTAGTTTATTTCTTAGTTAAAACCTGTTTTTTTTTTGTATAAATATTTATTTGTGTATAAAAAACATGATGATTTTGAAGGACTTTAAAAGTTTGTCAAAAAATTAAATTAAAAATAAATAAATAAATTTCCTTGATAAAAAAAAGAAATACTTTTTACTTTAAATGTAATTCCAAATTTTCTGAAATTTGTTTTCCTTTTAAATAAAATAATTATAATGGGAACTAGGAAAACTATATTTATTCGATACTTAATCCTTCAATACAGTTTTCATTTACAAGAAACCAGCTGATGATCTAGCCTATTTTATGTCTTGGCGCTTCTAGAAACAAACTGATGGATAAAGCCCATAGTGTCTTAAGGGTCTCTAGGGTATAAAGCGCAGAATGTTTGTTGGACCTGAAGTGAAATGAAATATAAAGGGCAACGAGAAGGACGACGACGGCGACAACGATGGCAACGCATAGTGCAACAACAGAGGAGCAACAACATATATAGTGGGAGGGGGGCGGGGTTGGAAATGGTAATGGTGGGATGGAGATGGGGAAGGAGGGAGAACTGTGGACGATTGCAGACAAAGGCAGTGGCAGTGGTTGTAGCTGATGTCGAACGTAGTTGGTTGGTTCGTTGGTTGCTTGTTTCGTTGTCGAGTGTGTGGCGTGTGGCAAAGAGGATGGGCATGAGGAAGAGAGTGCAGCAAAGTTGTTGCTGCAACAGCGACAGCACCAGTAAAAACAACAACAACAACAACAAAAGGCGAACGTGCCAACTACAACAACAAGGATTACAATTCAAACTTGCTCGTCAGCCTGAGAGTTGCCGCGGGGCCAAACAAGAGACTGTGCAAAGAGAGTGGGGAAGAGAGCGGGAGGTGTGTAGGAAGAGAGGAGCCGTGTCGTGCCGAGGCAAAAGAAGGTGGCATTGGCAACAGCAACAGCAGCAGGAGCAACAACAACAACAGGCAGAGCAGCGCAGTCCAAGTTTTGCGCTCTTCCTCTGCCTCTCACTCTTTACCACTGTCCTTAGCTGCAGTGCAAGAGAAGAAGAAGCAGCAGCAGCAGCATACACATGCATAAAAACTGTGCGAAGGAAGAAAATAAAAAAAATATTTTATAAGTACATGCGTGTCTATCTGCATGTGTGTAAGTGAGAGAGCAACGTTCTTTTTCTTCTTCTTCCACTGCTCGCTGTCTGCGTCGCGTCGCTGTCGACGTTTTTGTGGCCGCTTTGAAATAAAAAGGAACTGAGGCTGCTGTCGACGTCGCGACGTCGCTGCCGACGCGTCGCGCAAAATAAATGAGAGCGCAGCGAGACCAAATAAAAAAGGAAGAAGAAGAGGCAGCAGCACCCAAAGCAAAACAAAGCAAAGCCAACAAAACGAGCGACTTTTCCTTTTTTGTGTTTTTTTTCTAGCTTTTGTTGCTTTTGTTAATTTTCATCAGTTGAGCAAATGAGTGCAGTCAGTGGGGGGACGGGGCGGTATAGCTAGCAAAAGAGAGAGAGAGTGAGAGAGAGAGAAAGAGTCAGATGGAAACAGGAAGGGAAGTGAGTCGAGTCGACAAGTTGCTGGTCACTGCATATCCTCAAAGTCCAGCTAATTGGCAACGTGCAACGAGCAACTTGCAACTGATTGCCAGTTGCATGCAGCAGCGTGGGCTGCATAATTTTAGTGACTTTTGCAATGTATCAACTTCAAAATTACTGCAATTCTACTCCTGCGGTTAAATTAAAGCCAAGGACATCATGAAATTCAATTCCCAACTTTGTTTTTCTCAACACATTTTTAAAGTTCGATTAAATTGAAAACTAGCGACGGAAAAGAAGAAAAATTTAAGCAAAAATGATTTTATAAGATAAACGTTTATAATCTTTACCATCTGGACGTCGATTTTCGGCCACTGTTTGAATCTAGTCATAATTAAACTTTTATTTTGATTTTGAAATAATATTCTTGTTTTTTTAGTTTCAATTTAAATAATAAAATAATACAGATTTAAAGTGAACTTTATTTTATAAATAATTAAAACTCAATGGCCGTGTTCACCAGAACAAATCGACAACAGAAAATCGATTAAATTTGCATGATTATTCTGGTGAAATGCAGTGATTAGCAATCATGATTTCAAATTTTGTGATGTATGATGACTGAAAATTCATCACCAAAATAGTACGCTGAAATTCTGTGATTGTGATGCTTTGTTATCGAACAAACAAAATACATGATTACTGATTGATTAGTTCTGGTGAACGCGGCCAATATCATACTTTTTTTTCAATCAGCTTTAGGAGTTAATATAATTTATTAAACAAACCATAGAAAACAAAAGTTTATCCCATATTATAACTGAAATATTCTCATTCATCCAAATGATATTTTTTATTTTATTGGTTTGATTATTTTAAGTTTTCCATATAATAATCCTTTAAAACTTTAACAAAACAGAATATAAACTAATTGATTACTTGTTAAATTAAATTATTTAAGTTTTAGTGAATTAAAGTCATACGATTTTGAATAAAGCTTTCGGAACTAGCCAAAATACGATAGCTCAAGATAATTGACAGACCAAATTATTTGGGGAGTTGTGGTTGCTTTTGTCAATTATATGTGACTTTGTCTGCGAAATGAGAAGGACATGGCCAAATTGGTATCTGAAACTGTCTTCCAACTGACATCTGGCCACATATTGCAAGTGGATGCAACGAGCATTAATTAATTATTGATAATGTGATGTGGGGCACGTGTGTTTCCATCTCTCTCTCCCTCCTCTTCTCTTTCTGTCATTTTGCAGTGGGTGGCAGCCACGCCCACTCTCCAGGCAATATGGCAAAGTGAAGTGAAATAGATGCGAAACTTGTATCTGCGTGTGTGTGTATCTAATATTACTACAGAGAAGCGAGGAAGTGGGGGGGAGGGGTGGAGTGCTGCATATGGTGACAAACGTTGTCGTTGTCGTCGTCGTCTTTGTATAATTTGCACAATAGTCGCAAAGAAAATGCCCGCTGCGCAGCTACGTATACAAGATGCAAAAGCTACACAGTTGCAGATACATTTACAGATACAGATACATACGCACAAGGAAGGCGACATCGCAATATTTTTGGCTGTGGCAGAGAAGGAGAATGCAGGTGAAGATGAAACAGAATTCGATGCATGCAAGCACAAGATACAGATACATGCCACTTATGTAAGCATACATACAAATGTATCTAGATACACACACACACAAACACACGCTTGTTTAATTCGTTGGCGTTGCCACATCCAAGTCGCATTCACAGTCACAGTTATGTTTGTATGTACAATAAGCAGGATTCAATCGAATCGCGTCTCTTACTTCTGTTTCTTCTTCTTCTTCCTTATTCCCTTTCCCAAAAATTCAGCAATTCACAGTCACACACTCGTACACAAACACACACACACACACAGGGTCACACTTTTGTACATTTGTCATGCCCATAATGAAGTAGAGCAGAAATGAAATGCTTTTTGGGGTTGCTCTTCTCTCCGCTCCTCTCACTCACTCACTCGCTGCCTCGCTCTCTTCCCACTGTTCACCTCACAACAGTTCCAGTTTCAGTCACACAATCGCGTGTCCAAGCAACAACAGCAACAACTTCCTCTTAAAGCCCAAAGCCACAGTCGCGTCATCAGGCCACCAACAACAATAAAAACAACTACAAACTACAGCAAAACGACAAACATTTCATTTTCAGCTTTTAACTTTTATTTAGCAATTCAAGCATAATGTTTAATTACGAGTTCACTAACAAATATAAGATATTAATAAATAACTTTTGAAAACCAAATCGCTTCTCAATTGTTATTCTTTTTCCTTCTTTTACACACCACAGTGGCTGCTTAGACACTACTTCCCTTCTTCTTCTTCCTCGCCTGATCACAGCTGTCGATATAAATGAAGAGCAAAAACGCAGTTATGACAGCTGTAACAAAATGAGAGAGAGAGCGCTTCATAAGAGAGCGTGTGTATCAAGATAATTGACAGATGAAGACGAACAGCTACTCCAATTAGAACTGGCTGCTTACAGTGGGCAACAGATGATGCATATTTATATTTATGCAAATTAGTAAGCTAATTATTAAATTAAAAATTTTTTTATTTATTACATATTCCAAAATAATATTTATTATATTCCTTCACAAATTTTCCCTTTCAAATTAAATTTCTCTATTACTTTATATAATTAACATTTTTGCATATCAAATTAAGTCCAATTAAATTAAGCTAATTAAAAATACTTTGGTCATACCAATAAAAAATAAGCCTATTAACGCAATAAAATGTACAAATTTCTACCGCAATCCAATGAAATATTGTTTACCGTTAAAAGCTGGCCGCAGCGACAGCGACGCTGGCGTCAGCCGCAGCAGCAGAGGCGGACACATTACAAATAGGCGCCCAACAAAACAATTTCTGTTGTATGTTGTAACATATATAGAGAGAGAGAGAGAGCGAGCGATGGGAGTGAGAGGGCTAAAGAGCGTGAGAAAGGAAAAAGGGAAGGGGGGTTTGCCGTTTGGGGACTTGCAATTTGCACTCATCTTTAGCATTTTGCAATTTTCCGTTAGTGTTTGCAGCTGCAACCGAACGGCATAAATTCAATTACAGCCAATATTTTCAAAGCGATGCCTTCAACAAAAACAACAATAACAAAAGCAACAAAATTCAATTTTCAGTTATCCCTAGACTATCTATCCATCTGTCCTCCCCTCTCATGCTGTCTCTTTCTGTCCCATTGGCGTGTGATTTTTTGCACTTTTAGCTTGCAGTTCAATTTTATATTTATGTGTGTGCGTGTGTAGGTGTGAGTTTCGATGTGTGTGTGTGTCTGTGGGGTCGTCGGGAGCAGTGCAAATAAAATATGTGTATGTGCATTACAAAACAGAGTACAATCCAAAGCTCCTACATGTTCTGCTTCCATGTCCACGTCCACTTCCAATACACTCCTCTCCCCATCCACAATATCCAATTAGTGGGCAGCCCCCCGAAACTGACATCAGTCAGAGGCAGTTTCGATATTTTCTCATTGTTCCAACGTTTGGTTTTTATAGCCTCTCGATGCCGTACACACAAAAATCCATACAAATACATGCATATGTGTGGTTGTGTGTGTAGTCTGTCTGTGGTTCTCCTTGTTGTTGTTGTTGCTGTTACTGTCTGCATTCGGCATTTGCCATTTTGTTTGCTCTTCTTGTTGTGTGCCGAACTCTTCGCTTACGCTTATCTGCCATTTAAACGACGCTGCGCTGCTGTTGCTGCTGACATCGCTGTCGTTGTCGCTGCCTCTGCGCTTTACTTAACTTTGCTCTGCTTTTGCTTCAAAATTCGCCGTTTCGATTTCGGTCGCAATTCCTCCTTTCTCATTTTATACCCGCGCGCATCTCTCAAGTTGGAGCTCAAGGTGCAACATTGGCAACGGGCCTGGCTGGGGCCACAGCCTGCCAGACGCGGCCTCAAACAAACCTCTCTCACACTCTCACACACACATACACTCACATATGGTATATTCTCTGCCGATGTTGTCGCCACCTGACGTTTGGGGGCGCAGCATTTGTCGCCATTTATTTACACGATTAGAAATCGATTTTATGCGTTTGGACAATATTTCAAATGTAGAAAAGAAATTCACAACAATACTAGGTACACATGGGCACAAAAATATATACATATGTGTGTATTTTTATTTGTTTGTGTGGGTGAGTGACGTCGTTAAAATGATTTATGTCAAGCTTATCGGAAAGAGGGTTGCGATTCCACAATTCAATCGATTTGTGTGTGTATGTGTGTGTGGGACAGGGCAACCACCATTCACCTCACAATTCAAATAAAATAAAAGCAAATAAAATCCACTTCGAAATACAAAACAAAAAATACAAAATAACCACAGCTAATTAACTCAGCAAGATATGAGTATTATAATTTGCATTGAGCTCAATAAACATAAATTAAACTACAACAATGGGCAATAATACACTTACAATATGATCCACACACACACATATGCTCATCCACACACAGACTTGCACATGCAAGCAACGACTAATTGATTAACAACTTTCGAGTTGAAAAAGCTTAGACATAAGTAAATGATAAAAAAAAAAGAAAAGAAGAAATACGCGCATTCATTTCGAATGAGAGAAACTGAACGATTAGCCCCCAAAAAGAAACGAAAAAGATGGCGCAAATAAAACAAAATCCAAATTCAATCCTCTTGGCGTCAATGCGTGCTCCGTAGGCCAAAAATACAAAACTCCCATATAGGCAACAACTACAACAAAACACCCACATTGCCAATTTATATACATATATACACACACATATACATACACTTACCTATACAACGACAACAACAAGCACAGAAATAGCAAAAACAATTCCGTGAGCAAATCTCAAATAAAAGCACGCAAAGTCAACGACGACGCGACGTCGCTGCCGTTGCTGAAGCTCCCTCCACTGTGTTGATGGATTGTAGCCCACACACACACACACGCAGGCCGAGAAAAAATACAATCCAGTGGAATCGTTTGGCCGGTGACTCTGTCGGGTTGTCTTCTGTTTCTTGCTCATACTACTTCTCCCTGCCCTTTCAAGCAACTAACCCATGCCTGTGTGTGTGTGTCGTGTGCCAGTGCTCATGGCGTTCACTGTCACTGAGTCCGAAAAAAAGAAGAAATAAATAACAAAAAAAAAAACAAGACCCTGCGGAACGAAACGAAATGAAATAGCAGTCAGAACTCTGCTGCTGCTGCTTCTGCCGCTGCTTTGACTGCCTGTCGCTGTCGCTACTCCCTCTGCCAGCCTGCTGCTTATTCTTATTCTTCTTTGGTCTTTTATTTCTCCAATTTTAATTGTTTGTAACTTTTGCTGCGGTGACCGGCCATTGAATTTGTGCGTGTGTTAAGTTGGGAACAAACCCCCTCCCCATTTTTTCAGTTCATGTCATGAAACCTTAGAAGAAAGCGCTCAAACTTCTCTCCTTAAAAGCAAATAAAAAGTGTGTGAAAAAGAAGAACGAAAGAGAGAAACCTGCAGTTCAATTACCTCTTGCACCGGTTAGCTACAAATTCGTTGCTTTATTATTGCGTGCTTTAATTTGTTTCCCCTTTCCAGTAATGCTTGACGAAGACGTGGAGAAACGGCAACTTAAGAACACAATACTGTGCATAACACACCACATTTTGGGGTACAATTTGATGAGCAATACGGCCGTGTCGTCGCCTTGATGAAATAACTCACCTGTGTCTAGTTAAATGCTGCTTAACGGCGTCGCTTTGTCGCTGAGTGTTGTTGTTGCTTATCGCTGGCTTCTTTTGCTGCGCACATTCGTGTTTTTTGCTTTATTTGCTTGTCTCACACACATAATATTTCTTGATTTGCCTGCAATTCCCAATCAAACTTCATCGCTTATTCCTTTTTATTTATTTTTTTATTTTTGTAAACAATTTATTACGCTCAATTCACTTATTCTTCTTTCGCGCATACACCAACATACACGCAACACACACACGCACTCACACACACACACACTGCAATACGCGGGGCCAACAATTTTTTTCCGTGGGCGTTTTTCTTTTGCTTTCTTTAATTCTGCTCACAGGCAAAACTGTTTTTTCAAAATTTTGCAGTGTTTTACAAGTTTGCACTACACATAGTATGTAAGTATGTATGTATTTGTATTTTAAAATAATGCTTAAAAATTGCAAGAAAATACTTTGCGCACTTTCCACTGACGATGCTAAAACTGCGCGCGAACCGCACGACAACCGAAACGAAAATGAACCGATGGCAATAAAATTTTGCAAATGGTAATGGAATTGGAATGAAATGGAATCGAATTGACGTCGGCAGCGCTGCCAAAAAGCAGTAGCGGGCAGTTACATAGTGTGTGTGTCGGAGAGGGTGAGTGAGTGACAGTGTGAGTTGGAGGGGGCATTGAGCTAAATTTTAAATGCTCAACTGAGCACCTTAGGAATTGAGCGTAGTTTAGTAAAAACTCTTATGATCATTGTTACATGTGTAACATTCAGGTTAATAATAGTGGCTAAACTTTGAATTAATAAATACACGATATGATAAAATTTGTATATATTATAATTTGTAGAATACCCAATAACAATGAATCAACACTTAAAAATTAAAAGTGAGCGGATGAACTGGAAAGTAACCTTTGCTCTTCGTCACCTGCGAAGAGAGTCGCAAGAGATTGTTGTCATTGTTGACATAGTTGCCATTGTAAATCTCCGATGCAAGGCGCATAGCATCGTCTCTTCCTTGATTGCAAATTGACGAGGCCGTTAACATCTCGTGATCGGCGAGCGGGAGACCAATGCAATAGGAGCGTGAGGCACGTGCCACACTCGACCACATTGCATAGAGAATGGTGGCAATATTGGCAAGACGTTGCATCTCATGCTGACGCTCCACAACGGCGCTGCCATGTCGCGTAAACATCAGTTCCACAGCCATGTTGAGACGTGCCACCGAGTGTTCAATGCATTGTGCTGCCGGCTCCAAAGTCGGATGCACATTCTCCGCCAGCAACATGCGTGTCTTGGGATTCTCCAAGCTGTTGCTCGACAGAAATTTGCCAAAGATGTGACCTGGATGAAAGAGAGGATTACGAGATTTGCGCACGCCCTCGTTCATGCGTTGCTGCGAGAGAGAGAGAAAGAGAGAATTAGGCAACTGTTAAACAGATGTTGTAGAGCTGTTATACAACCAACTTTAACACAGCTGTTATACATCGGGTATTCAACTTTTTTACAGCTGTTAACCAACTGTTATACATATGTTATTCAACTATCATGCAACTGTCATACATCTGTTATACTACTTTCATACAAAAGTTATACATATGGAATACATCTGTCATACAACTGTTATACAAATGGTATACACTTATTTAACTTACCCCAGCGTATTGCAATCCCGTCAAGGCGATGAACATGCTCAGCGTGCCCAAGGATTCGCCCTGCGTGCAGAGCTGTGCCGCATCCCGCAATCCCCGCTCCCAGGGCTGTCCACGGTGCAAACTCTGGGGACCCAGCAGACCAAGACTCTGTGTGGCAATTGCGTAGAGCTGTTGCAGCGTGTAATATTTGGTTATGCTGCTCTCCAGCGTCACATCCTGGCCGGCAAACTCGTCCAAGAGGCCCGCGCTCATATACAGCATGCTCTCCATGGCGTAAATCGAGCAGGTGGACTGCGATAGATGCACACGCATCAGCTCCAAATCTCTGCAGAAAAATTTAGAAAATATAAAATTATTTAAAAATTGCAACTAAAAACGATTACATTTATGAAAATGTGTAAAATATAATTTGATTTGTGGATTGTGCTTAAATATAAAAAAATAACTTAAGTTTTGTGATAATAAACTTTCAATTTTCAATTTACATTTTTTTTTTAATTACTATTTTGCTATGAATCATAAAAAAAATTTTGATTTGAGCATTTAATAATTTTGTTAAAAAAAATATCATTTAAAATAAGTTGTAAATTAAACATTTTTTCCTTTAAAATATGATAACTGATTTAAATATTTTATACTTATGTAAAATTTAAATTAAAAACAATTGAAAATGAAATATTAATCGTTTTACACAAATAAAGAATTTCCATGTTTTTCATACTTCATTTAAAAATCATGAAATAAATATTTAAAAATAAAGCAATCTTTCAATTTAAAACTATTATTCTACATTTAATAAAATAAGAATTAAAGTTTGGAAACATTTAAAATCATAAAAACAAAATTGACAACAAACAAGTTAAAAATATTGTTTCACAAATATTCTACATTGAATAAAAAATAAACTTGGAAACATTTTAAAATCATAAAATAAAAATTGAATATTAAAGCAATCTGTTAGTTTAAAAATATTACATCAAAAATATTCTACATTGAATAAAAAAAATTATTTGGAAACATTTAAAAATCATAAAATAAAAATTGAATATTATTAAAAACAGTAAATATAAATAAGAGTTAAAATTTTGAAACTTTGTCATGTTTCCAGGATATCCAAAGCTTATCCCCATTCAATCTGATAACTTCGGATAAATCGGATAACTTGTCAGTTGTGAGTTATTTCATCGCTACTCACTTGATTTGAGTGCCGCCCTGAGTTGTGTCCACGCTGTAGTTGGCCAGCTGATTGAGCAGACGCTTGGACAGCGCAATGCCGAGGAGACTGCTGCGCAGCCGTGAGGAGCGCACGAGCTGCTCCGCATAACGGTTGCCCTCATGTGGCTCGCCCAGAATCTGTTGCTCCGTCAATTCCAGCTGGTCAAAGTGAAGGCGACGCATGTTGGCCTCGGGGCAACCAAAGGTGTCGTGTGCTTCGCCCAGACGCACGCCTTTCAGCTGGGAATCGACCAGAAAGATGGTGCTGCCACGTCCCGTGTTGCCAGGCACATTTGGATGCTGTGTTTGGGCCAAGACCAGAAACAGTTGACGTTGTTCCTTTGCAGCCTTTGGAGCAACAACAACAAATGCCTTCTCTCCACTCAAGGTCCAGCTGCGTCTCTCCGAATTGTAGCTGGCCTGGGTGCCAAAGAAATCATCCTCTGGTGGTGTATACTCCAAAATCGCCTCCGTGGCAATCAAATCACCTTTGGCCAATGAGCCCAGATAACGTTGTTGTTGCTCTGCAGTTCCCAGCTCACAAATAAGATCGACAACAACGCGATGCGAGTTTAAGCCCAATGCCAGACTTGTGTGCGAGCTTTCGGGTTCACTGGCCATCAAACTGGCGCTCCATTTGTAGCCTTTGCCTCCCTCGTAATCTGTGGGCACATTTAATCCATAGAGTCCCAATTGCTTCAGATTCTCCTGCTCCAATTGGGTTGACGGCTCTTCAGCAAAATAATTCTGAAGTGGCACTAGCGCATTTTGCAGCTGCACCATCTCCTCACGTGGTATGACCTCGGGATAGCCCAACAGCTCCTTGTCCGTCAATCCCACAAAGAAATTCTTGACCAACGGTTCACGTGCCGGCAACTTTCCGTCCGTTTCTGCCGTTGCTGTCACCTCCTCCCTTGCATTGCCTTCGCTTTGCTGTGTATTGAGGCTACTCGCATTGTTGCTGGCACTACGCAATACATAAATTGGCTGTCTTTTGTTTTGATTTTGATTCAATACGCGAACAGCACGCGAAAGCAAATTGTAGCGCATCTTGAAACAATTAGGTAATGGTGCTGCTGCTCATGTCTTCTCGCTCGCACGCTTTGCTTTTGCCTAAGGAAGTTGCCTGACGGTAAAAAAAACTCATGTGGCAGCCTTGGCTAAGCTTGGCAAAGAACAAAAAAAAACAGTGACTGCATTGGCAACTGTGCCAGCCCTGAATTAATTAAACTCCTTTCAGATATATTATAAAATATGGTTTCTTATTTTCCACCACGCGAAGGGTGATAGGCCTCAAACCAATTTTAAAATGAACTTTATTATTTTAGAAAATTTAAAGTTTTCTTGGTTTATTAAATTTGTACTTTTTTGAATAATAATGAATAAATTTTTAAATTTAAATTGCAGCCTTGTCACGACTTTGGCAAAACTAGGTGGCAGCCTTGTATCCAAAACACCGTGGCAGCCATCCTCAAGTCACAGAAAAGTGGCGGAAGGTCGATTACGAGGTGTGCGATTTTAACGATAAATAGGCGGGCGATTTCAAAACAAACAATCTGAAGACTGGATGAAGATTGAGTAGGAATAACTGGTAAATAGGGGTAAATTAATATAGTCCGCATTTAAATCGATTTAATCAATAAACAGAGAAACAGCCAGTTTGTTTAGGTTTATTTTTTTTTTTTTTCATTTTTTAATTAAAAACACAAAACTCTTTATTTGAATCATTTTGTATAATTGGTGTTTTTACTCGTATAATTGCTATTGACTGGGCACATTTAAGCTCTCTACTTAAAAAAACAACAAACAAGTTGAAAAAATAAAGATTTGTATTTAGTGGGTGTGTATATGTATTTTTCTTATTTCTTTTCTGTTTATTTGCTTGTTTTTACCACTTTATTAAAATTTGTTAATAGCGGTAGAGTTAGTTTTACATAGCTTTAATAGTCAGGTATCAATTGAAATAAGATTTTTAGTGTTAGAATTTAACACAGAGACAGAGACAAACTATTTCATATTTTTGAAGTACAGTTGTGCTTGATTGATTGATGCCTCTGTCAAACACAAGAACAAAAGCAAAAAACAAACTCATTATCAAGTAGATTGCATTTGTTGTAAAGAACATAAATTCATTGAATTGTATTTAACTAAAGTTCTACACATTTTTATTATTTTTTTTTATTATTTATTGAAATATGCATGTTTTTTTGTATCTCATCGGGCAGCTCATATCGTATCACAGGCACGCTCATCAAAAAGATACACTCAAAAAAACAAAATAAAAGGAGCTACATACAGTTTTTGAAATTTGATTTGAACACTTGAATGCTTCACAAATAATTTTTAGATTCATACACTACGCTAACAACAACGATCGATACGAGCCTGCCTCTCCTTCTTTCTCTCTCTCACTTTCCACCCTTTATTTCTTTAAATACTACTGCAATTGATTTGTTTTATTTAAATTTGCATTTTATATACATATACATCAATAAATATATATGTGCATATATATGTTTACACCATTCGAGTCTCCTTACAAGTTGTGAATAAAATGAATGAGCATATGAATCAATTGAAATGAATGCTTAATTGATTCAAATGCTCAATCAAAACACAATTAGAGTAGAGTGTATTTGAATTCTCTATTCTCTTTACTCTCAAAAACTCGTGTTTTTTGTAATTTGATTTTTGATTAGTAGTATTCACGCATTCATTCGATTTATTCAAACAGTCAATATTCACGCACTCGTATTGCATATAGTAGTTTATGAATTTGTTGTAACTAATTCTTAGTATTGCTATTTTTCCATTTTATTTGTTTGCTTTCTCTACTTTGTGGACCCCCAAAAAGAATTCAGTGTAAAGTGTTAATTGAGATATTTCTGCATATTTATCAGATGGCCCCCATTTTATAATAAATTATAGAGCCATTGATTTATATATGTGTATATATATCTATATATATGTATGTATATATAGGCTTTTGAATGTTTTTTTTTCTTTCTTTTCTTTAGCATTAACAAAATTCAAATTCAAACTAAATTTGTTGACTTAACACAAAAATATATTGGATAACTAATAAAGCAGGGTGTGTGTGTGTGTGTTTGTTGTTGAGGGAAAGTTGTCTCAATTCCCGCCGTCAAATTGAATCGTATCGAATATTCGATATACTGCATATACTCTACAGTTGATATTTGGGATAGTATTGCTGCCAGAGTTGCCAACGCGCCTGCAGTTGCTTCCACAGGCGTCGCATTAAGCTGCCACCGCTGCCACACGCTGCCACGCCCACCAGCGCGAGGGCGCTCAGCAACTACTAAATCTTGGAGGCACTCTCCTGCCGCGCACTGTAACGCGGCTCCGTCGGCATCAGCGTGTCCGTCACCAGCTCATTGGGCGCCTCCAACAAGCCCTTGGCATGCGCCGCCGCCGTGTCGCAGTCCGTCCGTCGCGAGATCAGCAGTCGGATGTCCGTGTGCAGCGACAGACGGCCCGAACGGGATGTCTGGAATCTGAAGGCACAGAGAGAAAAACATTGTTAGACAATTGTGGCTAAAAGCTGTTCACATACAAATATTATTAACTTGGATTTCAAATTAAAAGTACTGAAAATGGCAATCTTATTTTAATTTTTAAAAACATTAATTTAATGAACAAATTTTAAATTGTGAATATGTTTTTAAATTAGTATTCAGTATTTTAATATTTTTAAAATGCCAAATACATAAAAATAAAATTTTTTTTAAGCATTTTTGACTTGAAAAATATTTTTTTGCAAATTTAAATTTGTTAATTTGTTCTTTGTCAAAACAATCAAAAACAACAAACATTTTTAAAAGGAGTCCTAAATTTCTATTTTCTACAAGATTTAAAATAAAGTACATTGAAAATGAAATAAAAAGTACATTAAAAAATCGACAACTCGATTTTCACGGAACGATTTTTTAAGTATTTTAACTCGATAATTTTTTGAAAATTTTAACATTTCAATTTAAAAGTCGATTCATAATTTGGATTTGCATCACTAGTAACAACTCTTTTTAGCTCTTGCACCTGCTCCTTGTCAACTAACCTCAGGTGTATGGAATAGCGAAGACGCTTCATCTGCTCGGCGCTAATAAAGTGTCCCAATTTGCTGGTGGTGCTCGTCGCTGTGGGGCTGCCCGGTTCGCGTTTCTGCTCCCGTTCCCGTTCCCTTTGTCGTTGCAACTCCCGCTGCGGCAGACTGAGGATGCCGGTGCAGGGATTGGCGCCGGGCAGCTCCTCGGCCAGGATGCGCTGACGGATGAAGGTGCGATGCAGGGGCGGCATATCGTGCATATCGTAGGGTATCACAAACATGCGCACCACCGTCCCCATCGGATTCAACAACGTGGCCTGCACCGTGCCCGAGCGCGGCACAAAGTAACCCTTGCGTGGCAAACGAATCTCGCACTGCAAGAGGCACAAAAAACATAACATTTAGTTAAGATTATAATCGAGTTTTTTACTTTGAACTAACTGCTACTCAACTCAGTTGACTAATAAATAATTTATTAATAATATACATTTTTTCTACTAATTTTAAGCGTCACAAGAAAAAATCACTGCATACTTTTAGGCGCCATAACTGCCAGATACTTAAATCAGCCAAAACTATTGTTACATTTAAGCAATAATCATCGGATTAAGTGGAGTTATTGACTAAAGTAAAAAAGAGGTTTAGAATACACCAAAAAGAGCCTTCAATCTGAAAAAAAAGCCTTTTCATTGCATATATAGAACTAAAAACAACCATAACTATCGTAATATTTAACCGATCCAGATGCAATCAAGTAGGATAATAAATAATAATGAAAGAGCATATTCATCATCAAAATTAGCGCTCTATCTCAAAAATTGAGGATATGGTAAAGTTTTTTCAGATTTGTGGTGGTGAAAAAAGACTGGTAAATTAAAAAAAAATAAAAAAAAACACTTGTCTGTAGATTTCATAGCAGTCTGCATGGTAAATTTGAATGATCTAGCACTTACAGTCTCTATACGAGTTACAGTTATAGTTAAACTCTATGATTAATTAGGTTCAATCATTAGGAATACCCACCAGATAGGGTGTGCTAAGCGTCTCGCCGTGCAGTTCATAGAAATACGAGGATGCCGGAATGGTCAATTGCGTGGGACAAAATCCGCCCGAGGCGCCCAACTGCAAACGAAAACCAGCGACTTCAATTTTGGGCAACAGACGCTTCTGCAGCAACGATTCCTCCAGATTCCCGAGCAACGGCCGACCCGTAAACTGCGAGACGAGACGTGCTCGGGTCTTGAGCGGAGAACCCGCTGGACTGCACATGCCCGACTCCAGATCCTCGTCCGACAACTGCTCATCGGAGCCCAGGGAACTGCGGTCCGAACGATCGCTAAGATGTCGCGATCGACGCTTGTATAATGCCGCCTGTTTGGCAAATCTCGGGGATATTGACAGCGCATTGGGCAACGTGGGAGCCGAGTAGGATTTCTGCACCGGAAGATTGTTATTATTGCCATGTTCCGGTGGCGTCAACAACGATTGCGATTGACTCAGCGACGTTGACGATGATGGTGAAGATGATGATGGCTCAAAGCTAAAGGCCATTGCATTGCTGTCAATGGCAATTGGTGCCGAGCAGCTGCTGCTGCTGCCGCAAAAGATTGTCGTCAAATTGACTTTGGGCAATGCCTTGCGCAACAATGGCGACAACATTGGCGGCGGCGTCTCCCTGTCTCCCAGCAACGCGGCAGCTCCGCAATTCAAGCGCAACTGATGCGGCACCTTTGTTGAGTGTTGTTGCTGATGCTGTTGTTGCTGTTGATGATGATGATACTCCTGCAATTTGAGGGGCACATGACTAATTGGTGTCTTGAACTGCACCACAATGCGCTCATCCAACAAGGCAGATGCTCCACTTCCTATTCCAGTTCCAACTCCTGCCATTTCTGGTGGCGTCTGGCAACGCTCCTGCTGTCCATTCAACGTGCAACGATCTAAATTCGGCGTCAGCTTTGTTGTCGATGACTGTGAAGAGCAAAGAAACGAGGATTTATAAGATTTATAAATTAATCTTTAATATTTTGGTACCCTATCCACGGTTGCCACTTAAAAAATGCATATTGAGCCAAAATAAAAAAAAAATTAGCCAAAAAAAATTTTTAGTACATAATATTTTTGCGTTAAATTAAACAAGTATTTTTCCCCAAAACATATAATAATTTCAAAGTATTTTAAATTTAAATTTTAGGGCCAAAAGTATTTTGGCACTCTTTAAAGTTAATTCTACTAAAATTTTAAAATTAGTTCATGTAATGTTTGGCATCAATGAAAAGGCCTTTTGAATTCCTTTTGAATGATGGAAAATTTTCCTTAACCCATTAGGTACCCACTGAAAATTTCAAATTTTTGTAAACGTCTACTTTTTCAACTATTTTCCTCAATTAAAAAAAAAATTTTTTGATGCAAAAAGTTTCTTCAAACAATTCTAATAGTGACTGCAAAATTTGTTTTTCAAATATCTCTTCGCTAATATTTTATATAATTTTTTGAAGCCTGCAAAAAAGGCACTCTTTCCTCATTTTCATGGAAAAAGTGCAGTTTTCAAAAAATTATATAATTTTACGTCAAAGTATATTTTTAATAGTTATCAAACACCTTATTTAGAAATAGGAAAAATGGGATTTAATCTAGTGATTATGTAATTAAATAAAAATAAATATGTACTTCAACCTAAAACTGTACAAAAACACTGATCCTGAACTGACGAAAAAAAGAGCCAATTCAAAAATAAAAGTGCCATTGCGCCAACAGGAAAAAAAAGAGCCGGATTTGGCGCAAAAACGCCAATTGTGGCAACCGTGACCCTATCTATCTAAATATATTAAATAATTATTAATCAAAATATCGACAACTCGATTTCCGAAGAAGCAATTTTCAAATACTTCAACTCGTTATTTTTTTTCGACTATTAATCGATTTAATTTTCATGAAAATTTGACAAATTACTTGAGTTTGTAGTTAATTTGCAGAATTAAATTTTGTTAATTATGACAGAAGCTGATTAAATGTTAAAACCTGAGAATGACAATTTTGAAAATTCGAAAAACTAAAATTTGCTATAAAATGTATACTTAAATTAAAATATTATTTGAATGAAATGATTACAATTTGAATGCAAATCGAAATACAGTCGAACTTCTCTAACTCGAATCACCATTATCCAAAGAAAAGGTTCGAGTTATGGAGATATTCGACTTATAGAGTTCTTTTTCGTAAGTTTATTAATTTTACTGCCACTCATTTAGCTCGAATTATAGAGAAAATCGAGTCATGAAAGTTTAACTGTATTAGCCCATGTCATGTTCAAAATGACATTTCGCTTGAAAATTTGTGCAGTTTTTTATTTATTTTATTATCTTTTTTTTGTGAAATATCGAGTTTTGGTTGTCGTTATTATTTGAAGATATATCGACAAACCCATTTCGGCTTCGAAATATTGGTATGATTTCGGTTCACAAAAAAATGAAATTAAAAATGTAAAATATATATATAAATTTGAAATAAATATTCATAAAACTCAAAGAATAATACATTTTAGTATTGAGATTGAGATTTATTGATTAGAAATCAATAAATTCAAAATAAAAATCAAATTGTGTTTAACAAACGTTAATTAATTGAACCTTGACAACATAGTCAAATTTTTTCGCTTGACCGAACCGAAATTAATCGTTATGCATGTAACGGTTTCTTAACGGTTATTTCGGTTGGAATAAATCGATTTTTCGGTATATGTATAATAAAGGTTTTGTTTTGGATACGGTTTCAGTTACGGTTACCAATTTCAATCGGTTAACGGTTATAACCGTAACTGTTACGGTTTTACTCCCTGCTTCTGTGTATTTCCTGTTCCTACCTGTTCTGGCTCCTCCTGTTCCATGCTGTTGCTGTTGTTGCCATATCCATTTTGGCCATTGCTGAAATTGTGCTGCGTCTTTTGACGTTTGCACACCTGACAGCCGCTTGTTGTGTTTGTGTTGCTGGCCATCATTGTTGTTGGCTGCTGCTGCTGCTGTTGATTGTTGTTTCGATTTGCAGTTGGATTTGTTATTGAATGCGATTGAGATTGCGAATGCAAATGAGAGATCGCACTGAGATCGTTTGAGGCTCTTGTTGTTGTTGTTAATGTTGTAGCTGCTTTTGTTGTTGTTGTTGTTGTTGCTGTTGTGCTTGATTTGCGATTCTTTGGCGTTCGCTGTATGGCCTGAAGCAACAACTCGGCCTTATTCCGGGGCGTGCCCACAATGAGATCGCAGCTGCTCAAGCTGCAGCTGCTGGACGACATGTCATCCATATCCGAGACGCTTCTATCATCATCAACATCAACACATGCATTTCCATCATCTGTAGTGCAATTGAGACAGAGCAACGTCTTCTCGCTCCCACACTGTTGACAGCTGCTCAAGGATGTCTGTGTGCCCGTCGAGATCATGGCAATGCTGCTGCGTTGTTGTCTTGGAGCTGCTGCTGCTGCCGCTGCTGGCGCCACTGTCACCATTGTCATTGTCATATTGTGATCACTTCCCTCATCCATTGCCTCCATTTGCTCCGATGGTTTTCGTTCGCGTTTCTTATCACGTCGCTGCATTCGCTTGCGATACTTTTGCAATTGGCGCTCCCGATGTCCATCCAGTTCATCACCCACCCCTCGATTTCCATCTAACTCCCCCTCCCCCTCCACTGTCGCCTCTTCCTCCTCCTCCGCCGCCTCCTCCAGCTGCTTCTTGGTGTATTTATTACAACTCCCGCTGCTGCTGATCGCAATTCTTGCCCCCAGTCCAGTGGGCGTGGCTGCACACATGCCTCCGCCGCCTGTGGGCGTGCTGGCAGTGGGCGTGGCACGCAATGTACGCGGCTTGGATACCACCAAGGGTGCAGGTGGTGTTGGTGGTGCCACATGTGGCAAGCCGCCATTGAAACGCGGCAGACTCTTGACGCACACGGCCACGCTAAAGTTCTCGGCAATATTGACATTCGGAAAATTGTGAACATTCGCCTTGGCACTAAAGCCCCCATCTCCACCAGAGTTGCCACCATCGTGTGCACGAATTCTGTAAAAGATGTTGAGACGCGGCCGTCGCATGGGCATTGAAGATGATGTCGAAGTGCTTGTTGATGTCGATGCTGAACTTGAACTGTGTCCAGCAAGATCGCCGGCATTGCTCGTGCTGCCATTGCCAAAGATCACCCTGCCACTGTCGTAGACCGAGGGATCGCATTTACGCAACAGATCACACCAGGCGACAATCTGCGAAAAGTACAGCTGACTTCGGATCGCGCTGCACAGCGAGGGAAGCGTCATCGTCGGCGGTGGCACTCTGAAAAGCATTAACAAAACAGGGTATCAATATATTGACTTTCAAAAATATAACTTGTATATTAATTCTTTTTTTTGATCTGGTTTATAAAAACAAAACTGTCTTAATATTTAATTTTTAATTGTTATTTTAAAAATAGTATTCTGGATATTTGCGTAATTATACGGAAAAATCCCAAAGTTAAAAAATACAATTGGATTGGCAACATTTTAATTTTTCTAAGTGTCTTAAATTTCAGCATTTCTTTCTACAACTTCTTCATATTTTGCTTAACTTAATGGGTACTTTAAGTTTTAAGTTTTTTTCATTTTTTCATCCTGTCTTTTTTTAGTTTAAATTTCGTTTTGTTCCTATTTTTCCATTCAAATTTTTGGTTCATTCTTTTTATTATATTTATAATTTTATTACTTTAAGACTTACTTCTCCTTGCCGCTAATGATCCATTGCTCCAGTAGAATCTTATGGCCGGCGGGGCCGAGATAAACCTCAATGCAGACACTCTCCCGTCGCGCCAAAATGGCCTCCATTTTCAGACAATGGGCGCGCCAACGGGAACACTAAATAAGGAGAGTAAAGAGAGTGTGAGTGAGTGTAAGCGAGAGAGAGTATAAAGAGTAATGGACAATTGATTAACTTACGGTTATATTTACGTAAGACATATCACAGAAATGCTCCTCAGGTTCGTTGGAGTCGCCGCCCTTGGCGAGACCCATTTTTCTGAGGAACTGATCACAGTGTGGCCCAATTTTGGGTCTAGATGCTGCGCAGCTGGAATTACCGTTACTTGTACCGTTAACATTGACATTTCCAGCTGCGCAGCTGCTGGCAGTGGCTGTTGATGTGGCTGCTGCTGCACGTACTCCTCCTCCCACTCCTCCTACTCCTCTTAGACCTACTCCTGCCATTCCTACTCCCATTTCTACTCCTTTTCCTAGTCCATTTGTGCTGCGACTGCAATTGTAATCGAGCAAACTTGCCGCACTCACTGTTGTTGCTGCTGTCGCAGTCGCTGCTGCCGTTGTGGGCGTGGCATAGCCCAAAGAGAGACTTTGAGGACGCGTTTCAACGCTGCCACCGCGCAGACATGTCGTGGCCAGAGATTGTAGCGAGTGCAATATGTTATCAGAGCCGGAAACGGACATGGATAGGGCACCGGAAATGGAACCAGAGCCGGAACCAGTTGAACTGCCAGCACTTGAATTGTTGCTGCTCAGTTGGTCAAGAGTGCCGCCTCCTCCTCCTCCTCCCCCTTCGCGATTCAACATGACACGTCGAACAATCTCAAAATCACGTCGATCCAGATCATTGATGGCCAACGAAACTAGTTCCGGTTCGACGCTCATGCTCTGCGCTGCCGGCGACACTTGACGCAGCTGGCAGAGCTTTTGCGTCCAACGTTGATGTGTTGCATGATTATTGCTGCTGCTGCTGCTGCCACTTGTGGCATGTCCATAACTTTGACCCTGAGCATATGTGGAACGAGCTGCGCCGCCGCTTATCAAGGCATAAGGATTCGTTGTAATGTTAATGGCTGCCCGCGATGTGGAGGGGCGTGGCGAGAGGCGTCCACTAACCGCTGCTGACGTCAACTGCGACTGCTGCTGCGACGGCGACTGCAACTGATACTCATCATCGGCTATGGGTCTACCCTCTAGGATAAGCGATGCCAGGCCAAGCACAATGCAATTGTAATTGTTCTGCTGTGACGTCACAGTTGATGCTGCTGCCGCTGCCGCAGCTGCTGCTGCTGCTGCTACTGCGCTGCCACCGCTGCTGCCAACAACAACAATAGCCGCACCATTCTGTGCCAAGCCAGCGGCAGGCGGAGAATTTGTAACGCTTGTGGGTATCATCTCGTGTTGTCCCTCTTTCTCGACTCTCTTCGAAAGCTTCTTGCCTCGACTACTCCTGCTGCTGCTGATCCTCTGCTACTTCTACTTGTAGATGTTGATTCGTCGTCCTCTTCGCACCTGCACCAGAAGTACGCTGCAATGTCAAAGGAAAGCAGAAATTAAGAGAGATCTTAAGTTAATGAATATTAGACTTAAGAGAGACAGGAATTTTAATAAACGGATTATCAGGGACACAAAAGAGCGAGCAAAGGAGATTTAAACATAGAGATGAAATAAAGATAAAACATGGATGTTTCTGTATGTTTTCAAATAATCCTCAAATAAAGTCGAAAAACACGTTTGAAGTTGATAAATGTAAAATTTGCAGTTCTTTTGCATTTATTTAATGGCATTGGGGAATGCAAATCGAATGTCAGCAGCTGTTGATAGAAACTAGGGCAAGGCACCCTGTATGTCAAATTGAATTATGCTCTGAAGGTCCCCATAGTACATACCTAACATGTATGTACCAACATACATACATATGTATATATCTTCATATCACTGACACAATTTACTTTGGCCTAGATTCTAGTTATATTGTGGCATTTAAAGAATATGCAATTGGTTTTCTATTGGCGTCGACACACTGACACGGCCTCAATGTGGCCCCAAAAAACCAGGCAACCAGGTCGTTACTTAATCAGGCAGCTGTTGCCATGTCAGAGAGCCGAGCGAAAGAGCAACAGTGTGAGAGAGAGAGACAGAAACTTGTGCAATGTGCATTTGGCGATGCAACTTTTCAATCAAGCAACAATACATGTTGCTAGCGCTGTGACGTCATTTGACAGAACAAGCCAAGCTTAGCGCAAGATGTCAGCCTTGCATGTAAACAATTTTGCAAAGCATCGCTACGCGTCGAAGGTCAGCGTCAGTTTAATTGTTATTGCAAATATGTTGCTAAAGACGCGCTTGGCAACCAAATTGCACAAACAGCTGTTTGTGTTTTTCAAGCATGTGTTGCTAAGTTTTAGCAACATGCTGCCAACATCATCACAAATGTCTCAAGAGAGCCAATCCAGTCTCTACCTCTCTCTCTGTGCGTTTGTATATGTGAGCTGCTTAGCTTGTAAACATGTTTGTCTTTACTTTTGCTTTTGTTTTTGCGTTTCTTCTTGACCTGCATACACAATATATAACTAGCGCGCGAGACGCAGCCAATGTACATACACAGCGCGGGAGAGACACAGACATAGAGAGAGAGAGAGAGAGAGAGAGAGGTGAGTATGCTGCTGCTTGTGTATGTGTGTTGCTGTTAGAAAACATATGATTTTTGTGTTGGCTGCTCACAATCAGTTGGCAATGTTTGCTCACATGTATTCAAGTGTACATTCGTGTGTGTGTGTGTGAGCAGTTTTGTTTATGGACGCTCGCTCATACAAATACACTTGGCCCACAATAGACAAGCATTCACATACACACAGCGACAACAACAACAACTCGTATATGAAAATGAGGGCAAGCGAATGGAACGTAACAGCACAGCACAGCACAGCAACAACAATAAACCGCAATAACAACAACTATAGTGGTAGCGGAGTTTAATAATATTTGATTACATTATCGCTGTTTCGCTTTTATTTTTTGTTTATGCATAATTTACGTTTTCTGCTAAACATTTATGTATTCATGTTTGTCTGTATGTATTTGAACATTATATTTTTTTGAATAGCGGGAAAATTGTACATATCAATAAAGATTTAGAAGACTTGGCGTCACTTTTGACGCTACAAAATGGAATGGCAGTTATGTATGTTTGTTTGTATGGATGAGTGACTTAAGAGAACTGACACACTGCTTGAAACGAGCGGCAGTCCCGTTACCAACATAATCATTGCACTTCTTGGTTGTTTTTTTTTTTAATTCATTGTGAACTAATTTAATTTTCGCTTTAGCCGCCGTCCTTGGCATGCTTTTTGATTTTGCAATAACCGTTTGTGTACCAACGTGAATGTGTGCATTTGTACGTAAATATGTATGATGTATGTATATGTTTATGTGCATTTGTTGTGTGTGGTTTATTTTTGCTGAGTGCGTTCTCTCTGCTTTATTCATTGCACATTTATTGAGGCGCATTGCTAAATTTGCATTAATTTACCGGGAACGACGAATTTTCATATTGTATATTATTATCTAAATACATACATGTGTCCTATGTGTTCCGTTATGCAAAAGAAAGAAAATAAATAATTGGGCCCAACAGTGAAAGGCAAATTACACACATACAAATACTTGAATGTGTGTCTAGCGTCAGCGCTAGATGGCGCTGCACTCAACGAAAAACCAGTTCACAATTGTTTCAAAGTGTTGCAACTTTGAAAAAGCAAACAATAAAAAAACAAGTTCCGACGTTGACGTCGCTGTTGCAGTCGCCGTCGCCTTTCGCTTCGCTGCTTCCTTTGCCTTTGGTTGACTTTTCGATTATGAAATGCGTCGCTGCTGCTGCCGACGTCAACGTCGTGCACACGTGAGTGCAGCAACAAAAACAAAAAAAAAAGACGACATGAAATAACTTTAAAGCGTGTCATTTAATTTCTCTTATGTCTCTCTTTAGTCACCCCACAGAATGCGTCATGAGATAAAGTTTATAGCTAATTGAATGCATACTTATACATACAAACAGCATTTGAAAGTGCATGACAGTGTTGCCAACTTATGAGTAGCAAATAAAGCTGTTATTAGTGGGGAAAAAAATCGAATAAAGCTAAATTGACGGGGAAAAAAGATCTACTGGCAACACTATTGCATACACGCATACATACATACATTTCATACTCATTTTATTGCTGGGAATGGGAATTTGTCATATGCACAAAGCGGAAGTGTTCCACAGTCGACGCATTTCGACTTTTAAGACAGCTGATTTTGTATCGAGTATTACATCATACACATATTTATCTAACCATCTCTTTCTCTTCTTAGCACGTTTTGTGTGGCCACTTATTTAGACATGTATGTATATGTATATGCGTGTGTGTGTGGATAGCATATGACTTTGATTAGACAATAGAGCTTTTCAAATCGCTGTTGACCTCGTTGTCGACCTTACAAAATACCCGTATTTACAAGCATGCTTCTACCTATCTATCTACCCTCTTGGCCCCTCCCCCACCCTTACTCTGCCCCACTCCACCCCCCTTTTTGGTTTTACAGCTGGGCAAGCAAACAAAAGTGCCGCACCTTTTTTGATATGGGTTCGTAAAAAAAAATATGTTTGTATGTATGTATGTATGTAAAAACAGGAACAAGAGAGGCCATGAGATAAGGCATTACACACGTCTATTTCCCAGCTGAAGTCTTACAATTTTACATATGTAAGTGTGTGTGAGTATACATGTTACAATAACTCAAGGTTTCGCATTTGAAATCATAATAGAAATAAAATAAAATCAAAATAATCGAAATATATTAAAAGCTCATTTATTTTTTCAAATACGGAAGCCCAATATTAATTTTTCTTGGAAAATTGGTATATTTTTTCGTTTTTCCTTCTTATTTCATAAATTTTTTTAAATTTGTTTTTTCCCTTCATTTCTAGCATATTTAAACTGCATGTCAACGCTGGCTGTGAGTGGTTTTAAGACATACATATACATATAAATCTTTATAGCTAAATCTTGTTCAAGGTTACTTTTACTTGATTTTATAACAAGTCAATTTAAACACTTACCTCTTTTTACTTTGTTAAAAATCCATTATTTTAGCTTTGTTGCTGCAATGAGAATTGAAAGAAAAATGTTATTTAATTGCTAGTTAATAGGGCTTAGTCAGCTATGAAACTTATAAAAGGTACATAATGAGGCATTGTTCAGGCATGTCTATTATTTGTGCTCAGCCAATAGAGAATTAATTATTTTAGCATTCAAATACAATTCCAAATGTTGGACAGGAACACCCTGTTTTTTTTTACACAGTGTTACATGGCTTCTCGTTCTTACTCTCTCGCTTAGTCCATAACACACACACACACATACGCGGAAGAGCTTCACTCACATGTGCGCAGTAAACGAAAAAAGGCAAAAACAAAACCAAAAGATTAAATTGTAAACAAACGCAAGGCAGCAGAGCAGCAGCAATCGCGCGTTCACTCTTGCTCTTCTTCTCTTCTTTGTCTGTAACGTGAGCACGTGAGCATGTCTCGCTTACACAAATGGGAAGGTATGGGGGCCATCGCCTGGAGAGAGAGCGAGGTGCCAATGCCAGGAAAGGACAACGAGACGCAATCAGTGACAAGTGTTCGTGTGCTTGTATGTGTGTGTGTGTATGTGTTTACGAGTGCGGGCAGCAATGCGTTTTATTTTTAGCCCAAAAACAAATTCTGCCGCTTTGCAAATTGAGAGCAGACTTCACCATCGCACTCAGAATTGACTTTAAGAAAACGTGTCGAGGAGAAGCAGCAAAAGCAAATGACCGAACGGTCGCTGAGTCAAGTCAAGTGAAAGAAGGCAAAAAAGTTCTCCATCGCCTCCTCCTCTCCTTTTGCAAATTGCAAGTTTTTCTGCTTCGTTTACAAATGTATATTTTTATTTTTTAAAATTCATTTGCTCATTTTCATTTAATTATGACTTTCCATTCCAACATTCGCCTATCTCCAACACAGGTTCTTTCTCACTCTCACTCTCTCTCTCTCTCTTGCTGTTCATTTACATTACCAACTGCGCACGTAGTATAAAATTACACGCGATGCGACGCATTTTTGTCTTTATCGCTCTTTCATTGCTTTTTACAGTTTGGTTTTCACACCATCAAATGTGAATAAAGTACAAAATACAAATATATTGGCCCCAAAACCACAACGAAGCAAAAGCAAAACAAAATTAGTTGTTCTTTGTGTGTATTAGTGTACATAAGAGTGTGATGATAACAACAGCTGTTTGCTGTCTGTTTTGCTTTTTGCTTATTTTCGGACTCGCAGTTTATATGCGATTTGTCCATTTTTGGTCATTGTCTTATCTTCCTAAAGTAGAAGCATACATACAGTCTGTGGTCATTTTTTTGACAAGGAATACAACTTATATATTTTATTTTTTCCTGGATTTTATTTTTTATCTTTTTTTAATGTAGGTTTGACATAAAGTTAAAAACTATAATTGAAAATGAATGAATAATTTTTTATTGTCAAAACAATTACTTGAGTGACTGTAAGTATATTCTTAGAATTGCCGTAAAAGATAAATCTAATTGGCATTTGAAATATAAAATCAAATGTAAATCTAATTGGTATTTTAAATAAGCAAAGTTTTCCCAAGCTTTAGTTAACATTTAATTCCCACACTTAACCTTGATGCGTCTTGATTCTTTGTTTGAGAACATGCATACATACATACATATGTATCTGAAACTCATGTTGCGCAACTGAGCGCCCTATATGAAACTTCTTATCGTTAGACGGCTTTCATCAACACAAGGCCAGTTTTGTTGTAAAGTGAGTGAGAAATGGGAGCAAACAGGAGCTGTTAACTAACTAATGCTTTAACTAGCAACTGCACGACATGTTCACACCTGTGTTGTTACAGCTGATGACTTGTGACACAAGTTGGCAGCACCGCACCGCGCCTCAATAATTGACAGCTTGACAAACGATCCATGTTTCACGTGTGTGTGTGCGAGAGAGAGAGCAAGAAAATATGGACAAACGACGACGAGCTTACGCTACAATTAGAAAATGTGTGTCAATTATATTACAAAAAAAAAAATTATAATAAATAAAACACCTAAAAGCGAGTATTTTTCCTGACTTCATGCAATCATACACACACATATTGCACTTTGTGGGAGCGGAGTGAGAGAGTGAACAAATGAGAGAGCAACGCAAGCAAGAGCGATATTTGAATTGCTTTTCTGTTATTTATTATACAAGCGCAACGCCAACGCTGAAGGGGGCGTCGCATTGTCTCCCAGAGTGATTGAATGTACATGTGTTTGTGTGTGTGTGCGATCAACTTTGACGCTGACTGAAAAGCTTACCCCCGCATGTGTCACTTACATATACATGCATATGTACGTACGTACATTCGTTTATGTGTGGGTGTGCAAGTTTATAAGCTTTAGCTATTACGCTGTTGTTGCTGTGCCAAGGCATTACGTCACCAACACATGCGCAACGCACAGCTGAGTGGCCACAGCGACGTCAGACACACACAACGCATATATATACATATCTATGCATGTAAATTCAACACACATACACAAACATTTTTTTACTGTTACTTGAACAAAATAACAAAATACAAACCTTAATTTGAAAATTTGTCACAGTTGCTAAAACGCTTTCTCAATTGACTTTAGCTTGTTCAAAACTTTGGAATTTGCTCAATTTTCAATTGTGCTCTGCATTCTCAACTGTTTCTTGATGTGTTCTCATAATTTTAACTCTTTACAGCAGCCGTAGTTTTTTGTCGACGTTGTTGCTGTTGTTTCTGTTGCTGCGATTGCTTCGTTTTAGTTCTCAACGGCTGACAACGGCAGCAGCATTCCAAATGTGAACGTAGCATTTGAATTTTCAACGGTTTTGCGTTGCGTTTTCAACGTGAATTGAATCAAATCAAAACGAAATTAACAAACAGAGGACAGTTTGCTTTACGTAAAGACACACGCACATACACGAACACAGTTTCGCTCTCTCTTCGACTCTTTCTCTTTAATTTCTTTTTTTTTTTGGTATATTATCTCTCCCACTGTCTGATTTCAAGTCTGCTGAGCGCGAAACGAAATATAACAAAAAGAAAACAAACGTCAGCAGACACAAAACTCCGCGAATGTCTCTTGGCTAACTTTGCACTGTGCACTGCGTTATGGCGACTGACGAAACGCAAAAGATTATTGAAAAACTTGTTCACTGCTTAGATTTTGTTGTATCGATGTTGTTTATTTTATTTTGTTTTTTTGTTTTGTGAATTTTGGTCTCTTGCACTTTTTTTTTGCTGCGCTTGCCAGCTACACAAAATTATTGCTTTACTCTTTTGCTTGAGCTTTTGCTTTGTTGTTTCTACTTTTTGGACCTGGGACGTTTTTGATGTTGTCGCTTGCGCTGTCGCTGCTTGAATGAACATAAGCGCTGCCAGCAACTTTCTAAAACAGCTGAGCGAGAGCCTCAGCCACACGACAGCAACACACGCCAGATAAACACACACATACATACATACGTTCGTTGCTTGCTTGCTTTGTTGTGTTGCTTATATACAACGCGAACGTGGCTTATATACTTGTCTTTGCTTGTGTGTTATGTATTGAAACTACGTCGTACATTTTACTTGTATACAACACACATTTATGTGGCTAGTTTTTGTTTTTTTGGCATGGGTAACTACGTAGGGGAAGATACACTTTGTTAGCAACATCATATGTTGCCAACACATGGACTGCGTCAACAATGTTGCGGCGCATCGCATGTATACAAAAATCATATGGGATTTCTAATCGTTGGAGAGCGAGTGAGCGCAACAAATAAAAAGCAGTAAGCCAAAACATATGCATGACAAGTAAATAAGGGAATGACTGTGTATGTATGTATATGGAAGCAAATTGTTTTTGCTGTGTCCGTGATAGCGATTCAATAACAAAAGCAAACCATGCAGACAACGCGACACGTACACACAAGCAAGCGTATACACAGCGAACTCGTTTCCATATGTTTGATGGTTGATGCTGGCGTCGCGGTCGCTGCGCTGCTTCTGTATAGTCGTTAAATACTGATGTTGCTTTTGCTTTATATACAGTTTCGTATATGCAAGATTCTGTTTAGCTCTGTGCTTATGTAGATTTGTTTGTGTGTGTGTGTGTGTAAGTACTTGTTGGCTCACTTACTTTGCAAAGTAAATAAACAACGCTAAAATCGCATGCGCCGCCGTCTGCGACCCAGACAACAACAACAACAATAACAACAGGGCTTAAAGCGAATTATGTTTGTTTGTTTTATGATTCCTTGCATTGTTCTTGGACTGCATCAACACCTTATCAGCGACACATACACATATTTATATATGTATACATACACATTTGCTTATGTATTTCAGTGCTGCCAATTTAGCTTATTTAGTGTTAGATCTAGCACATTCTAAATACATTCTAATATTTAACCTTAACCCTTTACTATTAAATTTTTTTTATTTCTTAATTTTATTCAATTTCTTTATTAAAACTTTTTTAAATTCAGCTGCCGAATTTCATTAATCATCAACAACTGATTTCACTTAATTCAAATACAATTTCTCTTCAAATATAGCGCCTTTCATGCAAATAGCAACACTTGTCTGCGAGAAGCAAGCTTTAATGAACCAAGAAGCCAAAGTTTGAGGACACACGGCGTCAGCGACAACAAAGACTTTTGCTCCGCTAACAAAGAAATCGCTCTTCGGCGTCTTTCCTTCTCTTTCTCTTCTTCTCTTGTTTGAGTTCTGGTCTCTGTCTGGTTTGGTCTGGTCTGCACTGTTCACAGACATATATAAATATCATACATTCTACATATACATATATGCGTGTCTGTATGTATTTGTTTTGTCTGTCTCCTTTGCGAAAAACAGGAAAGAAAAGAAATTGTTGAACCCTTGAATTTGGGATTTGTCTGCTGTCTGCACACAGACTGACACCAACACCTATGTACATACATATGAATAAGTCATGGTGAGTTCATAAGTTTTCAATATAAACTTTACGTCAATAATATTTACTTTTTTAGTATTTTGTTTACTAGTTTTAGTATAAATATTAAATATACATTTATTTTCTAGCTTCGAAGATATAATTTCATAAGGATTATAATCTAGTAAAAGACCCAGTCATTCAGGCAGCTGAACCACAGGGTTCCGGGTTCGTGTCTGCCGCCTGGGGTACGGATGTTGTCATATGTATCTTAGCGCGACGTTCATGGTAATTACCAAGCGCAATTTATGGATTAGGTTAAAAAACACATTTTTCTTGTTATAATCCAAGCGGAAATAATCTTCCAACAAAATGAAGGAATAAATTCTCAACAAACTAAAAATGTATTCAACATTTATTGAATACAAATTATTATTATTAAATTAATAATTTTAAAAAATCAATTTTTGTCAAATTCGACAAGTTTCAATAAAGTTTTAGTTTTAAAAGAATTTAGAGATGACAAATGACATACAGCTCAAAGATCTTTTATAAATGCTAAAACTCGGCAAAAATAAAAAGTGTTTATTATTTTCCACAATTGTGAGATCCTTTGTAGTAGTGTTATTTTCCGTAGACTTGACAGAGACGCAAGGGTCAGTCAGCTTATCAATAGATAAGAAGCAAGTTTTCAACAAATATTGACTCTTTTGGTTCAGTTATTTTTTTTTATCTCACGTTATGTACTTAGTAGTACAAATAAAACGTGTTTGCCACCAAAAATGAGCTATGTACGTTAAATGCAGGTAGTTTTTCAACAGAGAGTTCATCATGTTAAAAATACAAAAATTTTCCATGCCTCTTGGACCAATCACAAAAGCAAGAAAACGGTGTAAAGCGACGAAAAGGTGCTGACAAGCGGAAGGAGAAGTTTCAGAAGTACATTTAAGATGAAGATGAAGTCACACAGAAATCAAAATGTGACTGGAATTGTTCGACTTACAACCAATTAAAAGCTTTTATCGAGCAACTTTAATTAAGCGGAATTTTGTGCTTATTATTAAGCTGTTAAGCTGCACGACTATCGAAATACCCTGTTGACAATAATATTTGGTTTTCAATACTGGCTTACTATACCAAATATAATATTATTTAAATTAAAGCGTTTAGTGCATATTTAAGAGTTCATATTTAAAAATATATTGCTTGTCATACCCTTTTTGTTAGCGAGATTGAAATTGAAAGACCAGAGACATCACTTGAGTGATCGCTGCTACCTACATGCATACATATGTTAAATACAAACATAGATAAATCCACATACAAAGATGTGTTTTTTTTTTGCCCCAGAGAATTAATTGCTTATTTTCCTCTAACACTATTGGGCACACACTGTTTTGGTCTTGTCTCTGTTTGTATTTGTGAGTGTGTGTGTGTGGGGCCATGCCAAAAATGTTGCCAGCTTGTGCTCCTCTCTCTCCTACACACAGCTCTAGAAATTGACAGCTGAAGAGAGAGGTGTTGATAAAAAGGGCAAACGCTGCTTTCGATCTCTGTATGTGTGTGTTCGAGAGTGCACTCATGAGTGTGAGTAAATTGCTGTGCATGTGTTTCTATATGTGTTTGTATGTGCGCAGTTGTTTTTAATTGTTGCGATCAGCTGTTTTGATAATCAAACGGTTAAAAACCTTACGAAAGCGGAGACACAACAAACAATAATAAAAACCAAGCCATAACCGCAATAAAACTAGGTATATATACACACAAATACATAAACGTTGACTAAAACATTCATTTATATTTGTCACTATCGTCAGAGCAGCAGAAGCAACTTTGTAAATGATATAAATGAACAATATTCTCTGTCTCTCTCGCCATGTGTGGCATGTGTGTGTGTGGGTGACTTTATTTACCATTTACCATAACTTATAAATTACATCGTGCTTACTTTTGTTATGGTGCGCACGTTGCTATAAATGTGAAATTGTGTAGAACGCAATTGTTGTGTATACGTTTGTATGTACAGTATATTTGTATGGGGTTGTGTTTTTCTGCTGCGACCATTGGACCGACGCTTGAGATTGATTGTGAGCAAATATAGACGCTTGACAGACGATTGTTACACAAGCCCAAGTGTTACCTCGAAATGTACACGCATATATACACACGGGAATGCGTAGATGCACGTGTATGCAGCAAAAGGTCGCTCTCTTTACCACTGGTCACGTCAAAGAGATCAAGCACCTCTTTTCCTTTTCTTTTTGGTCAGCTGTAAAATCTCTTTTAACGTGCGGAGCGCAAAAGATCTTGCTGTCAGCACTGACATGCAAAAATGTGGGAGTGCGAGTGGGAGGTGTGGTGTGTTTGGAGATTGTAGGTAATTTATCGATAAATATGTATTCCTGAGTAAAAGTCTACAAAGCAACTCATAGTGATCAATTAAATCGATCAATTAAATTTGTTAACCAAATAACTCAAATAATTTTTCATTATTCACATAATGTAATAAGTTGGAAACACCAAATTCGGTATATGTATGTATAAATATCATAGCACATATCGCCAAAAGTGCCCGATGACGCACTACATCAGCGAAGACGAAAATAAAATACCAAAAAAAAAAAATACTAAACGAGAAAGAAAATCAAGTAAAATCAAATTAGAATCGTCATCGACATCAGTTGTAAAGCGAGCCAAGCGCTGAGGCATGACTCCATGCCTGTTTATTATTGTAAACACATAAGAACAAATGGAATAATACTAATACCTCAGTATATCTAAATAAAACGTTTTTTTATGGTAACGTGTTTAGAGATATTACAAGTGTGTGCGTGTGCACAAAAAAAAAAGAAAGAGAAAACAGAAACGCAAATTCCATCAAAACAATGCACACGAATATCAATCAAAGCGAAATTGTTCAAGTCTAATAGCTCCGCCTTCCCCTCATAGCATAAGCAGCAGCAAGCTCCCCTCCACCACCGTTGTTGTTGTTGTAACTGTCATTGAGGGATGACACGAGACATCTACAAACCATTCCCCCACCATCATAAGCATACTATTCTCTTTACTCCCTTTCTCTTACTGCCCGCTAAATAACCTGCTAAACATTGGCGTCCATCAGCTGTCTACATTTTGGTGGGTTCAATGCCTCTCTGACAACGCTCAAAATGTTACGCTCTTTATTTTCTTATTTTCTTTTTTTCTGTTTTTTGCGCGCACACGTTGTCCAAAGTCATTCAACCCAAAAACCAAATAACGTAAAATAAAACGCAAAAGGAGGCAAGCGATGGGGTCACTCACTGTGCGCTCTCTCACTCTCTCCTCCCTTTTTCCCTGCTTAGTTTAGCGTCAGTTAAACAACAACAACAAGTAGCTGTGGGGTAAAATTTGAAAATATTGCGTAGTGTGAAGAAGTCACTGAATGCTTTTGCTCTTCATTGGTCAGTGTGACCACCCACCCAAAGAGCAAAAACAACCCAAACACAAAGAACTCAGGATGTGCTCATTGAAACTCATTTAAAACCATTAAGAGTAAATGGCAGATCAGCTTAAAGAAAGTTTCTCTTCTTCTTTAGTATTTTTATTTATGAACTGTGAATAAGTTGGCAATAGAAGATTTATTGTTGTACATGTACATTTATTTTTCACTTGTAATATTGTTTTAAATGCCTAACATCGAAAACTAATAGACGACCCTGAATAAGTGCATAGCACTTCTCCCCCCCTCCATTTTGGACACTCAGATAACCAGAACTCGCACATGAACTGGAAACGAAGGCATTTGATAAGCCTTAGACTGTTATCTGCCCCACAGGTCCATATAAAATAAATGAAAACATTAGTGCATTGAGCATGCGTCAGGGCTTAAATAAATATGCTTTATTTTGGAATTTTATTTTTGGTGACAACTGATAAGAGGATTATCAGCGAAAAAACCTATGTTAATACACAGCATATGAGCTACAAAAACATCATAATTGGTGCCTAGAGAATTTATTTATGACTCATTTATTTCGGGGATTTGAAAGCGTTAAGCAAATTTTGTTTTGAGGAACCGATGTGAATTTACCGGATTAAAACGAGAAAGATTAATTTATAAATGTTCTTTATGTGATCGTTAACCATGAACTGCATTTAAGAGATTGAAAAACCAAGGTATGCAAACTAAAGAGCGTAATCTTAAATATATAAAGCGTAAAAATGCAATTCAATGCTAATTTAAGCAAAAAAGATAAGTCGCAATATCAGCAGAGTATAAAAATAAATGTAAATAAAGGCTATATAAATAATTAATCTTATTTTTTTTAAAACACATCAAATTATCATTTTAAAGAATCTAATTTTTAAGCAATTTGTCAATCATTTGCGTTATTAAATCAATAGGAACACACTTGCATATCACTAACACACACACACGCAGACACACAGAGAATATTCTCTTTGTTGTCTGCGCGTTGTTGGCGTCAAGCAAAAGGAAATAAAGCTCCAAAGCGCAAACGACAAAATCAAGGATACACAACGAGAGCGCGTTAACAGTTTCTTTGTCTGTGCTTTGACTGCAAAGAACAAGGCTATCCAACAAAAACAACATCAAGAGCAGCAGCAGCAAGCTTGAGCAAGAGAGATGAAGTGAAATAGAGACCCACAGCTGATTAAGGCAGCAGCAACAAATGTAAACGTGTGTATGCAGGGAGTGGGGGCGGATGAACATGTACGGAAGAGAAGCTACTGCTGATGCTGCTATTTGTCTGTCAACAAACAAAAACTGAAATGCGACGCAGTGAGACAGACGTGAATTGAAATCATTTACTTTGACCATTTAGGGATTGAAACCAGTATATACTTGAGAATATGCATACACACATATGCAGTTATAAATGTATACATAAGTAAAACGTTGCTATGCGATTTTATGTACATTTGTACATACATACATACATACATATATATTTACATTTCTATGTACGCACATCCAAAGCAGAAACAAGTTTTAACCTCAACAACGCAATCTTCAAAGTGTTCTTGTGAAGTTGAATTTCTAACTGCCATAAATTGTGTTTTTATGTACATACAGTTGGTCAAGTAACTGTTTACACAAAATAAAAAATGCTCATATGTATTTGTTTTTTAATTTTGAAAATTTATCTCATGACTTCCATTTTGCTATGAACTTGTTCTAGGAATAAAAAAAGGGAAAGATAAAAAATATATGAGTATTTTTTTAATGGTCAACACAATAACTTGACTAACTGTATGCACATACAATTGAAAGAGAAGTTTGATAGCCCTGCTAATGCCCGCAGAAAGTTCAATGTAATTAAGAGCAATTTGTTGGCTTCATATATGTATATGTATATAATGTAAGTATGTACATTTGCACTTACATATGTATATAGATGTAATTCTGAGAAGGCGCAAACTAAAGTGAAATTTGCAATCAAAATGGCCGACTTACCGTTTAATAAACGAATTGCAAGGCTGCCAGTGCTCTGAGATTAATATATGTACGTATGTACATATATTATTGCAATTTGCCAATCAATTTGTTGCTTCAATTTGACATTATTGCAGTTTATTTTCGGTTTCACATAACAACTCTATTGATTTGCTGCTGCTTTCGATCCGTTCGTTCGCTGCTTCTTCTTCTTCTGTTCGCTACTGCTGTTATTTGCCTCCTCCGCCTTACACACACTCACACTAGCATAGATAACGTCGCCGTCGTCGCTCAGCTGTGCTTTGTTGCTGGTACTACGCTGCTGCTGCTGCCCCCGCGACAGCTCACAAGCAAATTTTCGCACATTGATTATTTAGCTGGATTTTTATTTATGATATTTTGCCACTTAATTCGACTCAAAATATTGCACACTCACATAAACGGGTTTAATTGCGTATTGCTACTTATTTTTTTACATAATATATAACGGGCGCAGGGGCGAGCCTCGTTTATTTTACTGCATTACACACTCTGTTTCTTGCATTTTGCTTTCCTTGAACTTACAGCGCAGATTCGTACACACGTATGTACATACATATGCATATGTAACTGTAAGCGCGAGCAGCACTGCAAGTTTATTGGCATACGAAGTGGAAAAAACCGAAAACGAATTAAAAGCAAAACGCCAAATGTTATTTCCTTTGAACTTCTTGTCGCCCGCACTTTTGTTGCTCTTCTCTATTTTTCTTTCGCTCTTAGACTTATCTATCTCACTTGGTTGGGCTTTATTTGGGCAAATTGATCATTGCTGCTGCGCTATTACGACGAATGCCACAACAAATTGAAGCACAACTGCTGTTGCGAGCCACGAAAACCAATTTCGTTGCAACAACAACACTTTCACCGCCGTTTGGAGCGCCTTTATCTGCTACGCTTTGCATAATTACGCGCACTCACACTCACTTTCATCATTCAGTCTCAACTATAATTGAAACAGCAGATTGTTTATAAAACTCGACATAATTTTGTTTATTATTTTCGCTACGCCCGTTCGTTCTCACACACACACACACGTACGTCTGTCTACCGCAAAAACTGTAGGGTGGAGAAACATCGAGTGCTTGCAAAACATCGGAGCCATCGGTTTTTGGATGGCCACTATCGAATGTTTTTATATACAAAAAAATATATACAATCCTGATAACTCGACCCTATAAAATATGAGAATCAAAGAATTTCAAAATAATATAAAAAATGTTCAATACAATCCCATTTGCAGATGAGATTTACATATTTAGAAGCCAGCCGTGTTTATACATCGGATCATCGGGGACATCACACAACCAACACACACCTCTACACACATCAATAAATGAGTCAATCAGCTGATTGCATTGGCAAAAAAAAAAAAAGGTGGCAGCCTTGGCAACGGTATCATATTTGACAATATTTAACTCTTTTCAGAAAAAGAGTTAAATATGAACATTGTTTTTTTTATAAATAAATATTGAAGCTAGAACTTTGAAACTTTCACAGGAGTTGCTATATTTTTTTCGATTTTATAAATTTTTTTTTTAGAATTTCTTATTAAATATTTAATTTCCTCACCACGCAATGGCTGATGTGCCCCAAACCAATTTTAAAATCAACTTTATTATTTAAGAAAATTTATAATTTTCTTGGGGTTTTTGAATTGCACTTGAAATATTATTATTAAATTATTTAAATTTCTTAAAATTTCCAAAAAAAAAATTACAAAAAAAACACACAAAATGTTGCAACTGTGTGGCAGCCTTGGTCACACTTTGGCAAAACAAGGTGGCAGCCCCTTGGTTGGGCTCCAAATTTGAAAATGTTCAAATTGATCATTTACTTTCGATGCTTTCTTCGATGCTTTTATTTTTAAACATCAAAAACATATATGGAGGGTAACATCGATGATTCTCCACCTCTACATCACACAACATACACCTGCTAATAAATAAATGCATTATCAGCTGATACGATACATGCAGCTAAAGTGTTGCCCTAAACTACAAAGCTGATTTATTGTGAATGGGCAGCACTGAAAACCGCGCCAATTTAAAAACACTAGCAAATTCAACATGTTTTATTCATTTTATTTTATGGTATTTCCAAGCATACTTTTAGTTTTTCCTCGTTACTCAGCACGCTTAGTTTAACGCATTTTTTATTTTATAAATTAATTTCTATTGCAATTGTGTTTGCTTCTTAAATTAAATCAATTAAAGAGTTCGATTTCATAAATCTATTGAGTTTTTTCTTGGTTTAAAATATACACACACATATAATTTATATATATATATTTATATTAGAAAGTAATAAGCTATAGATTATGTAACTAAAAGCTATTTAATTGTGGCAATAATCGGTTTTTAAAATGCTATAATACGCTTGAAACACAATAGACAAATTTTTAATCTTTTTATGACTTTACCACTGGCACAATTTCAACAGTGCTTCATGTATGTATACGTATAAACACAAGATGCGGAATAAGGGAAAATTCCAAACGATTGTTTAGTTTTCTTTGTGATTTCTAATTTTTGTTTTTGGGCCAGGTTTGCGCACAATTAGAAGATAGTTTTGTTTGGTTGGGTATTTGGTACAGGAAACCGTTAGTTAACAAAAAAAAAAAACAATAAAGCTAAAAAATTGTGTAAAAGGTTCAAAATTAATCGAATTTTTGATTAAATTGTGCGCTAAAGTCATTTGAAAATGTTGGCGACTTTTGTACCCGTCTAAAGTGCGGAATACATTTACAAAATAGACAATTATACATGTACATATGTATATATATAATATATATATATTTATCTGTTTTCTTTTCGAAATATATGTATATATATAGATTTTTTTTATTTATCATTTGTTGTGTATGAGAAGATTGTGTTTTAGAAACGCTGATCCATGTGGTTGTTTGTTTGTGTGTAAAAGACATGCTTGCACTTTAGTGTTTATTTTATTTATCATCAGTTTTTGTTATCAATATTTTTGTTGTTTATCTTTGTTTTGTTCTGGTGTAATATACAATTTGCATTTCGTTAAACATATGTTCTAGTTTAAATAGTTTTACCTGGCACTAACATCATCAAAAAAAAAAAAAGATTTAGCAACAATTATTAGGGAATAGCTTAATGTGTGTGTGTGGGTGTAAAGGTGAGTGTGTGTGTGTGTAGGTGAACGCTTAATGGTTCTATCGACATGTTTAGACTTTACTTAAAATCTCAGTTATATATATTTATGTATATATTTAAATATGCAGCATATAAATTATAGTCATAAATTATCAACATTTAATAAGCATGCATATTTCAAGCTACCAATGAGTGTGTTTTGTCTGTGTGTGTGTGTGTAGATAATATTAAGCATAAATTAGATAATATTACATCTACACAAGCTACTCAACATATAAAAGAAGAAACACAAACAAAAAACTTCTAATACTTAATGCACACAGGAAAAGTAGTAAAAATTAAAACCAAAAAAAAACTAATAATTAAAAATGTTAACTAGTTATAATAACAGCTTAGCATATTAAAAATAAAATAATCACAATTTTACATATTGAGGGAAGTTTTAGAAACTTTCGCAAAACTAAATACTAATAATAAAAAAGTTCGCTTGGGTTTTTTTTTTCATAAAACACTACGAAATTTCGTTACAATTTTTGTTTTTGTTTCGATATTAGAATCTTGCTTTAGTTATACACAGTTATATTGGTGTGTGTGTAGTGTTGTGTGTGTGTGTGGCTGGACATTCACCAGATGCCATAGAGCATACCGAGCAAATAAAGCATCGAGATGAGGGTCAGACTAATTATGACCATGGCAATCATCATGACGATGCAGACGGGCCAACATCAGTCTGTGGCGGATTTGCGCATTATTCGTCTGGCAAAGCCAATGGCCGTATCTCAGAGAATCTCACAGCAGCGACAATATCTCGGCCGATGTCCAGTTGTCTGAGCGGGCGGTGTTACAGGTGCAAAATATGCATGCACCTTGATATTTGGTAGATGATTCTAAAAATACAAAAAAAAACATCAAGTTAAAAAAATTTTGTAACATTTCCTTATAAATACCCTTGTATTAAAGGATGTGTGGCATATAAATTTAAATCTATATACATATGTATAAAACTCTTTGTCCTGACTGTAGGTCAAACGGTTAGACCTAGAAAGTTGCAATTTTCACACAACATAATATATATTCTTGTTCTCTGTTTCACTGTTTTTACAAATCACCAATTTCAAACTTTCATTACTTTATTAAAACTGAACAAATTTTCAAGCGGAATGTCAGTTTGATCGTGGTTTGGACTTAAATATATTCTGTACTCAAATTTAATTTCGTTTAAATATTTTGTCAACAGAATTCGATATCTAAATTCTTTTGAAAATCAGATCAATTTCAAACTTTTATAACTTTACATACGTTTTAAATGATTTCTTAAAGTTCATTTAAAAGTCTACAGGACTCTGCAAGGGTTTTAAATAGTCGGCATGACGAATACTTATGATTATTATTTATATTTTACTTGCTCTGTCGTACCTTCAGTTTGCGTATGGCGGCGCGTGAGATGAGCTGGCAGTCAAAGAGCTCGATGCGCTGCAGGTTGTGGCATGAAACTAAATGCTCCAACGTGCGATCCGTGATCAATGGACAATTGTCCAGTTCCAGCACTGAAAGACTTTCGGCGGCACAGCTGCCGGTGGTCAAATGACGTATGCCATCGTCTGTTATCAATTCGCAGTGCGATAGTGTCTAAAAAGTACATTATGAAATCAAATTCATTTAAACTCAATAAAAATAGGTATATATTCAGATTTACCAGTTTCTCGAGACTGGGACAGCCGGTGGCCAAATGTGCCAAGGTGAGATCCGTTATCTGGCTGCACTCCTCCAGATCCATGCGCTCCAGGTACTTGCAGTTGCGTCCCAGCGCCTGAAATCCAATGTCCGTAAAATTGCGACATCCGGACACCTCCAGCGTGTTGAGCTGTTGATTGTGCTGCGACAACGCGAGCAGCGAGAGATCTGTTAATTCCGCACACTTGGAGACGCACAGTTTCTGCAACTTGTGGCAGTTGGACGCCAACTGGCGTATCGACGAATCGCTGATGGTCTGAAAATGGGACAAGAAGTCAAAATGAAAGGTTTTGCTACAGTTGAGTGTGCTCGACATTGAAATACTTCGTACTCGTTTAAGTTTAAAAGTAACTATTATTTTTAATATTTATTTAAAATTAATAAGAGCAAAATTTAAGATTAAAAGTTGTTTTAATATATAAAAAAAAAAATTTCATTTAATTGGAATTGTAAAATTATTATTATTAAAATTAAAAATATAAGAGTATAAATAAAAGAATTAGAGTCATTAAATTATTCAAAAAAGAGTTTAAATGTAATTGGTATTTTAAAATATTAGTAAATTTAATAAAAAGTAAAATTATATTTTTATTTTCTTTTTTTCAATAATTTACTTTAAGCTCATGTCCACGCTAGTGACAGAAACAGACACCAAAAACAAACGTTATTGAATGGAAGCTTCGTTAACCGCCTAATGCCCAACAACAGCCTCCCTTAAAATGAATAAAATTACTATAATAATAAGTACTTATATTTAAATGTTTATGGCTACAAAATTTAATAAATAACTAAATTTGCCATCAACGAGTATTTTTTTAGCGCTCTACGATGAGATTTAATACGTATTTTCTTTGTCTGAAAATCAGTGATTGTTAAGGGTTAAGGGGTTTTTATATGACAAATTTAAATCTTATCTTTTCATTTTAATAAATATATTATGAATTAAGAAATTCAATGCATATTAACTATAGTTTTACCATTTATAATAGAAAATAAAAAATAATTAGGTTTACTTTTTTTTTGAATAAATTGTTTTCTTTTGTAAATAAAAGTTATTTGGAAATCGGTAAGAGTAAGAGTTAGTAAGAGTTCAAAGTGAAGTAAATTAGTTAGTTTACCTCGCAACTGTGTAGATTTAGCACCATTAGATCGGGACAGTATTTAGCCAGGCACGTGATGGCATTGTCGTTAATCTGTTTACAACCTTTACTGCTGAACTTTCGCAGCCGGACACAACCGCGAGCCAGCGCCTCAACACCATTCTCCGAGACCAAATGGCACCAGGACACGTTGATCTCGAGCAAGTTCTAAGTGTACAACAAAAAATTAATTAATTAATTAATGGAAATTACGGGTTAACTTATTAATATTACCGGACAGCCATCTGATATATATTTGAGGCTATTGTCTGTTATGTTGGAGCATGAGTCCAAGTTAATGGCTGTCAATTTGCTGCAATATCGGCTTATATCTGTTACGGATATATCTGTGATCTTCTTGCACTCCGACAGATCCAAGTGTTCGATGTTGTGGCAGTGATTTGCTAGAGTTCTGTTTGCGATCCATTACGATAAAGGGTTAATTTAATTGATAACATGCATAACAGTGTTGCCAGTTAAGCTCTTTTAATGCTAGATCGTTTTAAGTGTCAGAGTTGTCTGGCAACACTGGTGTTTATTGTATATTTACTTGATGGACTGATCTCCCACCGATTGACAACCACGTAACGATAGTGATTTGAGAAAACCGCCGCATCGTTGCGATATATTCTCAATCACTGGACCCTGTGGAACAGTGTATATTAATTATTAGAGACAGTGTTAAAAATAGATTGTTGTACAAATGTCTTTTCGGTGGGACGCACCTCAATATCACGTTGAAAATCGAATAAATTGATTTTTTGCCAGCTGGAACCGTCTAGGGCGAGTACGTTCCAATATTTGCACACCTGCAATGGAAAAATGATTCATTTTCATTACATTTTTAGTTTAGATCGGGTGGTATTGGGTATTTGGGTGGTCGGTCACACCCACCTGAGCACAGCGGCATAGCGAGACAACATCCAGGTAGGAGAAAACACGCAGCAATACCTCCTTTGGCAGTTGTTTGATTAGCTCATCGTCCAGTTCGGTGGCGCCTAGGAATGTTTGCTGCAAAAAGAAAAAGTCCTTACAATTAGACTCTGCATACAAATGAAGAGTGGAATAACTATTATATTCCAGTCGATAAATATAGGTGCATGGTGGAACTACTAAAAGGTGACGTGAGAGCAGCTGTGAGGAATACGTCACCTTGTAGTAAATGCACCTTGTGATAAACCATGATAAGCAGTGGAAATATGTAAACTCAAAAATCATACATTTTGAGTTGCAACATTTATGTTTAGTGTGTGCGAGATAAAAAAATATTTAGAATAATTTTAATAGAAATTTGATGAAATTGCTGTACCAAAACAAAACAATTAACTTCAATCTTAATTGAGGCTGCCCCAAATTTCTTAAACGCAAAAAAAAAGAACTGAACAAATTAATTGATGAACAATGTTCAGCGAGGGAGAGAGATAGCGAGAGGAAGAGAGTGGACTATACAGGGGGCAAGGCAAGGCATGGCAAGGAGGAGCGTGACAAAATGGCTGCCTTAATGAATGACCGTTGAGAGATGCCATGTCGAGTAAAATCAAAGCAAGAAATGCCATATCGAGTAGGTGGAGTAGAGAGTGGAGAAACCAAAATCAAAGCAAGATTTTTTTTTTTTTACATATTTCTTTGTGTATTCTTACAGACTCGTCCTGCTCCCCGCCCAGCTGCATTTGCAAACTGGTGTTTGTATTGGTGGCCACCGTACGCTTGCTCTGCTGCTGCTCAACAATGCACACTTCGTCACCTGTTGGCGACATTGAGGAACCGTTGGACGAATAACTGACGCTGCTGCCAGCGCTGCTGCCAGCGCTGCTGCTGTTGGATGCCATTATGCTTGCAATGGGAGCAGCGCTGCCAAAGGTTGCGGTGCGCCAAATGCTGCTACAGATGCCGCTGATTAGATTCGTACTGCCGCTGTGATTATTATTATTGTTGTTGTTGTTGTGGTTATTGTTGTTGTTATTATGATTATTACTCAGTTGTAAGCTCAGATTACGATTGGCATACGCATTGTTATTACTCTCGCTGTTCTCCACTGCCTGCGATGCCGATTCCGATGCTGGCGTCGACGCACTGACACTGGTGCTGTTAGTTGCCGTTGTGCTTGCGCCGCTGCTACTAAAACTGCCGCTGCCACTAATGCTGCTGCTACCGCTGGGTGGACATAACAGTTCAATGCTGCCAGCAGCAGCGCCTCCATTGCTGCCGCCACCGTCGCTGCTTGCTCTCCCGCCGCCACCCCCATTGGGAGAGGCGCTAATTCCACTGCGCGCAAACATCAAGCGTCGTGTCGTGCGTACCCTCTTTTTTCTTTTGTGTGCTAGCTGAGAGCTTTAACTCTTTAACAAGCGCTCGCTCTCACTCACGCTCTCTTGGAGTGTAGCTTCAGTCAGTCACTTACGCAGAGTTCTTCTCGCTCTTTGCTGTCTGTTTGTCCGTTGTCTTCGTGTGAATGCACGATTAAATTATTCACAAATTGCGTCTTTTGATGATACGCTGCCGTCGCGACGCTTCCCTTCTCTTTCACACGCTATCTTCTTTCTTGTTGCTGCTGCTGCTTACAGTAATAATAAAAACAAACCATAAATGTATGGCAAAAAGAGACGGCGCGGCGTCGCGTTCTACTCGTGTTCTGTCGCTCTCTCAAAATCACGTATTCGAATTCGGAGCCACGTTCATTTACTTTTGGATATCACTGTCCCTTTTATTTTAATTACTTTAGCTTTGAGCTGCAGTTTTTGATATTTTATGTAACTTGACAGTTCAATTGCATTTTCTTTTTGCCGTTTTACTTTTTCATTTGCTATCGCACGTGGAGAAAAAGAACAACAGAAATAAATACATATTAAATCAGATTAAAATTGTTGCCCAGGGTTGACAAATTGACAATTCAAAATTGATTTTTTTTTGTTTACTATGTACAAAACAAAATATCGAATTTGATTTCAAATAATCTACTACGAAGTGGAGACCAACTCGTTCGCTTTGTGTTATGCTTGAGACTGACAAGAACGACAACGACGATGACGACGATCGAAAAACTGACGGACAGTCAATGACCATGTGCCAGGCTTTCCCCCTCCCTCTCACATATGTATGTATGTCTGTACATACAAATATATTTTAAATGAATTCCACACATTCAGCTTAAATGAAAAACCATCAAAGCCAATTTAAAAAAGGCAATCGAACGTGTTGCGAATTTGAGTAAGAAAGCGAGACCAAACACAACAATAAAACATCAGAACAACACCGACAAAATAACAGCTGCTGGAATGGAACTTGTTGATCGGCTCAATAACTGCAAGACTGGAAGACGGGAAATAACAACCAGTGAGAGTAAACACTCTGAGCATCCAATAGAAACTAAAATTTCAGTACGAGAAATAACAAATGAGGCCTAGATTAAACTATAAATATAGAGACATAAATTAAGATATATATAAAAAAATCTGTATCTTGCTGTGTGTTTTTGTATCTTTATAATAAAAGTGCAGCATGCTATCTACAAAATTTATTTATCCATCTATCTTATAGTTATGTCAGGGTTGCACACATTAATATCTGAATATGTGTGTAAATAAATCTATATAAAATACATATGTATAGTATCAATAAAGCTTTATGATTGTCACATCGCTGATCTTAAATTGTTGATAGAGACGACTAAATTAATAGTTACGAATGTATGAGTGTACATGATATGTATGTACATACATGTAAATTTATGCCAGATATGCAACACATATGTACATATAATGCCATTATAAACATTATCATATATGGTATACGAATAAATGTAGCCTTTATTTGGTTAAAAACTAACAATTTTAAAAACTTGTCACAACAATTACTTGACCACCTGTAAATGTACATATCTTTTAATTTTTTTTATTTATTATTAACAATTGTTAATTTTTCGCATATTTTATCAATATTCACATATTCACACTCAAGTCATGAATACAAGAAAGCACAACAACTGCACAAAGGAAGAATGAACTTATGGTCCACAAATCTACATAAATACATACATAGAATATTTGTAAATGTATCTCACACTTTGTCAACTAGTCTGAAAGTGCTTGAGTAGATTCATTTCAATTCATATTCAAATGTCTATTCATTCGTCGTAAACGAAACGAAACTAAATAGCTTCAATTCAATTCGCTTTATTAGGTGCACACCGTTTACTTGACACAATAAAGTGCGATGGTCACACACAATTCGCGAGAATGGTTCTAAAAGTTTATAATAATTGCAATATATGCAAGCATTTGCATATTATAATTAAATGCACAACTGTTGAAACTGCCCTCGCTTATGTGCATTTGCATTCAAGTCATGCAACTTATGGCGTCCGTTCCGTACACGTAATACGTGATTCTGTTCACATTAACCTCCGCTGTCCGCTGTCCCCTTGTCCAATTCCCACCGATTTGTTGAGCACGTAAAATGCCTAAGGCAAAGTACCGCTAGACCAAGCAAACAGCTGAGAGGCGTCGTAAACGCAATAGAAGGTGTGAAAGAGCAAGCAAACGAGCGAGTGCAAAAAAGCAAATACAAAGAGCACAAGCAAAAGAGCGAAAAGAGCGCGAATTTGTTTGTGTGTGAGCATATTATGGATCGTCTTAAAAAGTAAACAAAAATTAAAAATTTACATTCTGAGAAAAGAGAAAATGTATTGTATGTACATTTATTTATTATTGATAAAAAAAAAGCAATGTGAAATGCTGGTAACATGGCCTCGACAAATGTTATGGCCAAAAGAATAAACAAATGCACAGCACTATATAAGGCAAAAGCAGCGCACATGACAACTGTGCTGCATTTATATAAGCCATGGCCAAATTGGACAGAGCCAACAATCAAGTCATCTTGATGTTGTTGTTATAATTGCAATGATAGGCAGACTTTTATGTACTGTATACGGACAATTTATATACAGACAGTATGTATGTGGCCCCTCGAAGGCCACAAGGTCAACGAAAACTGGGTCAGCTGTGTGCATATCTGTGCTACATATTTTTGCATGTATGTGCAATCATTTACATATATACACACACACTCATAGCAATTATGCGAGCACGCAAAAAAAATATAATCAAAAGCGAGACGCAATAAAAACACAACGAAATAAAAGCCTTATCAAAAGCAGCCACAAAAGCACAACAATAGCCAAATTGCAAAAGTCTACGGTATAACAACTTGAGCACAAAACAGACAGCGATAAAGGGAATAGAACAGCTGACGGGCGCAATAAAACAACAACTTGAACAAGCAAAAAGAAACACAGAGGCACTGCAATACAACGTAATGTGCAAATTACACCAAACATACACACACACACTCACACACATACGCTGTGAGAGTAAATTTATTTTCCTATTGCCTATGTGACTATATATAAAACAAAAAAGACATTTGTTAATCTATAAACAAAAGTTGAGCGTACCATTTGTTTATGTTTAAAGGCTGCTGACGTTTGTTTAAGTTTTATTTTCAGAATTTTACATAGTGCGCCCACGCGCACTTTTTAATTATATATAGTATATTTTCACACAAAAAATTTCTATATATATATTTCTTGTTTTTTTATGTTACTGCACTGGAAAAACTAAATCACACAACCAGAATAAATGCAGACACGCGAGACAATGACAGCGACGACGGCAATGTCGACATGGATAACAGAGCGCAGAATGAAAACTGAGCGAGCGAACAGCTGAAACTCAACTGTGCTGCGCTCGTGAGCGACAAAAATGCATGTGGGGTCACACACACATACACAGCCATGCACATACATAAATATGTACGCACACATAGACTAACGCCAGTTGCGTGCGCGGGGGCGGTGCAATGCACCCACAAAAATAAACAACATCTAAAAATCAACACAAAAGTCTCAATGAGGTCTGTGTGTGTGTGTGCTTATATGTGTTTCTGTGCATGAGTGTGAAAGAGCGCCAGAGAGCGTAAGCGTTGGACAAACAAAAACAAATGTCGGAATGGAATCAACTGAAAATTCCACTGCTGCGTTACAACCCGCCCGCTGTCGCCACCCACCCGTCAATCGGTCAATGTATTTGTAAATCTGCATTCACTTTTTAGTTGCCTGCACAGCGCTGCACTTTCATGTCAGCTGTTTTTGCAATGAACAAGAGTTGTAGTTGTAATAATGTTTTGCAATTAATGCTAATGCTTTTTAACTTGTTTCAACACAACTAACAACTGCTTATTAACAAAGGTACTCGTTTATCTGTTTTAGCCAACTGAGAAGACATCGAAATCTAGCGCTGCCAGTTGCTCACCCGCTCTGATCCTCCCCCTACCCCTGCCACATTAGCAATTAGCATTAGTTTGACAACTGGAAGAGAGAGGGTTTCATTAGTTTGTGAACTGAAAGAGAATGGGTTTCATTTTGAAGACTCAACGCTTTACTCTCACTCTTTCCTGTTTACTTATTTACATTGAAGACTTCAAAAGAGTAAGAAGTTGCCGCCGACACTGGTCATTAACTGAGAGGGCAAACCTTGTCTTGCCTTGGGTTGGGTTTGGTGGACAAGCAGAGTCAACGAGTTTATTGCACTTTTGCTAAAGCCGTAAAGTCGTTGTTAACTTGTGTAAAAAGACAAACACAGAGACGCACAAGTTCGGGGTTGGGACACTTACACTTTTTTAAGGAGCGGGTTTTGGGTGCCACATCAACAGCAACAGCTCGCTGCGACAACAAAGGCGACAAAGAACCAACTTTGCCATAAAAATACTTATAAAGAAATCAGTAAAGGAAATGTGCATGTGTGTGTGCACAGTCAATTGCAGTGTAACGGGGTCCAAGCAGAGGGCGCCAATCTTGTTTGACTTACAGTCTCTCTCTGTCTGAAGTTAGCTCCGTCTGCATGTATTTGTGTGCGTTCGTGCGTGCATGTGTGTGTGGGTGAGTAAGTGTTTTGGCTGATGCGCGCAAACAAAAGAGCAACAACTATGTACTATGTACATACATACATAGATTTGTAAATGTATTTGTAATGTACATTGTACACACAGCCAATGAGAGGCAAGGAAGCTGCTTGTTGTTGGATATATTGGTTTTTATTGCTTTGATTGTCTGTTCGAGACGACACTGCGCTTCAATTGCATTCCCAGCCAGCCATCCAGGCAGTCGAGACAAAGTAAAGGAAGCACCACAACCACATTCCCTTCAAACTCACTCAAAACAAAGTTCTGTTTTTCGTTTGTGAATTTGTCAAGTTTTGTGTGCAAACAAACAACTTTCATGTGTTTCCGTCTTCGAATGAAAAATGCATGCATAATATTAAAAATATATAACTAAGAGAGAGAGAGAGAGAAAGATATTTGACTTACATCAATACGATGATGACGATAATTCGAATTGGTCATTTTATGCGTCGCGGATTGCTGTCGTTGCCCTCTCTCTTGCTCTTTTTCTGTTTCTCACTCTCTTTGCGAAGATATTTTTCTTTGTTGGTCAGCCGTTACGGCGTCCCCTTCCCACGCGCGCAACAGCAAACGCTCTTTAGTGTTTGTGTGCGTCTGTGTGAGTGGGTAAGCAGGAAATTATGCGTCGCACTGCGGCTGATGCCGTTGTTGTTCTTGCTCTCACTGTTGTCGTTGTTGTTGTTGGTGTACCAATTGGTAGTTGATGCACTGAAGTTCTTTGTTCTTTTGCGTTGTTGTTGCTGCCGCTGTTGCGTCGTTAAAATTATACATTATTGCAAACTGCAATTGCGATTGAGCCGACTACTTCTTAATGCGTAAATTAGTTTTTCTTTGCATTTGATGTCCTCCCCTTTGTTTCAATTGTTATTTCTCGGAATTTTTATGCACATTACACTCGCTCAATAAAATTCCAATCGTCCACAAACATACAAAACGATTAAATTTAGTTTTTTAGCACTTTTTTGTCTGCTTTTATTTTGCTATTTTAGCAATCCAACTATAATTTGTTGCAACAATAATACGTTCGACACTCTTCGCACGTCTGTCTCGCTCTAACTTAATTTTCTGTTTATGTTTATTTTTCTTGTGCAATCTATTGCCAAAAAACGGGCTGGCAACCTTGGTTCCCATTAAAAAAGTCAGCGATAGTTTGAACGTCTGGCAGCCGTGTGTTTATTTGTATTTTTTTTGGAACATTTTTAAAAAAATTAAATAATTCTATAATAATATTTCAAGAGCAATTCAAATAACCAAGAAAGCTATAAATTTTCTAAAATAATAATGTTCATTTTAAAATTGGTTTGGGGCACGTCACCCTTTGCGTGGTGAAGAAATCAAAAAAAATTCTAAAGAACAAAATTATAAAATCGAAAAAAATGTAACAAAATTCCTGTGAAAGTTTCAAAGCTCTAACTTCAATATTTATTTATAAAATAAAACAATGTTCATATTTAAATCTTTTTCTGGAAACAGTTAAATATTGTCAAATATGATACCGTTGCCAAGGCTGCCACCTTTTCCTTATTTTTGCCAATGCAATCAGCTGATTGACTCAATTATTGATAATAGAGGTGTGTGTTGGTTGTGTGATGTCCCCGATGATCCGATGTCCAAACACGGCTGGCTTCTAAATCTATAAATCTCATCTGTAAAAGGGATTGTTTTGAACATATTTCTCATAATATTTTGAAATTATTTCTATCCAATATTTTAGAGGGCAGTAATTATCAGGATTGTTTAATTTTGTTGTATATAAACGATTCGATAGTGGCCCACCAAACACCGATGACTCCGATGTTTTGCAAGCATCGACGACACCATGTTTCATTCGATGTTTCTCCACCTCTATTAATAACAAATAAAATAAAAAATTAACAAAGTTAAAATGTGGCCGGTAATAATGGCACTTTTGCGGCGCAATGCTGTTTACATCACTTTGCCAGTGGCGGTTGTTGTGGGATTCGTTGGCTACAACCTGGAGAGTATCTTATCAGATAAATATACACCGTACAGCCGTAAGATTCTAAAAATTTTATATCACAGCTGATAATTTAATTTGATCATTTATTTTGGCAGCTTCCATACAAGATCAGCGTGCTAATCGCCTTACTGACAATACCATAATAGAAACGGCCGCTAATGTTGAGAAATTGCAGTTAAAAAGTCCAGTGCTAGAACGAAATTTGTCGCCGTCTCTGCAGCCAAAAGCGTGATCAGCTGCAAGCATGTTGTTACCTAAGTTATCTTGAATGTTAATTAAAATTAAATAAAAAAAAAATTTACCGAACTTCCGTTTTACCAGAGTTCATTATTACATCCCTTGCGGGGATCGAACCCGCGACCTTTGGATTAGAAGTCCAACGCGCTATCCTCTGCGCCAAAGGGACAGGTGGTGGACGCTTTGCCAATAACTTATACAAATCAAGTGGAGTTTCTTACACCGTTTTCCCAAGCAAAAGCTCATTGTGCGCCTGCAGGTGGCCTACAAAATAAAATTCAAGAACAATTCTAAGCATAAACAAAAGCTGTTTAAGCAGCTAGAATGTTTTTAGAATGATTCTAGAAACAAGCATATCGATAAGCGGCCACACTGACAAGGCCTCGGTGGCGCAGTTGGCAGCGCGTAAGTCTCATAATCTTAAGGTCGTGAGTTCGAGCCTCACCCGGGGCATGTAAATTTTTTTGAATTATGGTTTTTTTTTAATTTTTAATAATTTTATCTTTATTAAGCTTGACAATTTTGAATGTTTGTTTGAGACATGTTGAGGCTTAAAAGCTATTTAAATATCATAAATGGAAATTCATATGGCCGGCTTGCCTATATTATTTGCCCATGCGCTGAATGGACCATTCCTGTTGGCACAAAGGACAGCGATTGTTCTGCTTGACCCACAAGGACATGCAGCAATGATGGAACGAATGATTGCACTCGCCCCAAACGACAACACAATCCTGACGTCCCAACACATCGCGCTTGTTCTCCGCCTGGCAACGCAAACAAGAATCTGCAACGAGAAATAAATACAGATACAATAATATCTAGAAATGTCAGCAGCACGTCAAATGCGACACCAACGACATTGGGCGACAATTAGAGGCAGCCGTTGACGTAACCGGACACAACAGTAAAGTAAACACAATTAGAGTGTAGATTATGCAAAAATTCAAGCAATTGAATTATGGCTAAAAAAAAAATTCAAGTAGCACCCGATTTCCAATTGGCTCCGATTTCAATTTACTCAGATTTATTGCAATTTGATGTGACATTTTGGAGCAAACACTTTTCATTCAAAAAAACTTATTTAAAATTTCATTCAATAAGCACATATTATTGTGGTTTTGTATTTAAGGCAAAAATCAAAAATCAAAGCCTTTTTTTTTCGTGGGAGAGTTCACTGACTTTTTTTGGGGCAACTCATCGGTTTTCACTCAATAACATTTTCCCAGAATTACAGTAAATTTTACAAGACAATGCACAAAACAACAACCGTTCAATCAGTGCATATGTGTGTGCGTGTGTGTGTGTGTAGGCATCACCTGAGCCACTTTTGGAAAGTGCAGGTGTTGGTGTTGACATTTCGAAACATGAACGCGTTTGCAAAAATGTATTATATTAATATCGCATGAGCTGCCTACATTCAAAATTTACTATAAACATGTACTAGCACGACTAGCAGATACCCAATTAATGAAAATAGTTTCGAAAATATTTATTAAAAAAAGCATTTTGAAAAAAAAGATTAATTGTGACAAAGTTAAGAACACAAATAATTTTTCAAGTTAATTTTAGCAAGAATTGAGTTAAGAAAATAATATTGCATACTTGCAGGTGCAAATTATAGCAAACAAAATGTTCAACGAAAATTACACAAGTTTATTGCAACATATAAACGATAAACTTTTGAATATTAAAAAAATAAAATGTAGACCAAAACCATAATTTTGTTGATAGAAAAACTATTGTTATCAATAGAAATAAAGACCCAACATCGATCGTTTTATTGAAACTAAAACCTCCACAAAACCAATCCCATATTGTCTAGTGGTTAGGATACCCGGCTCTCACCCGGGAGGCCCGGGTTCAATTCCCGGTATGGGAAGAACGGAAAATAACATAAATGTAAATTTTCTTTTTTTACAATTTTACTTTGCTGATCTAAAACTTCTATACTCAATATAGCCGCTTTAGATTTTTACAGGGTATCAAATATACAATAATGACTGCGTAAAAGCGTTGTCATTAAACATGTTGTATGTTGGGGACAACACGTATACGCCACTGTGGCTGGGCCAAACTCAATGCTGACTTGGGCAAAATATGTCAGAAACTTGGGAAGGAAGGGGAATAAAGAGGCATAAAGTGTAGCAAAAAAAAAAAATATAAAATATGAAACTGGGGCTTTGCATTGAATGAGTCAAAGTGTTTTGTATGCATGATGTATTTACTTTTTGGTGTGAAAAAGTGCAAGAAAATTTGCTTGGATTTGTAATTGAAAACCCAAAACAGGAAATTGTTAACATTTTTATTTTAATATGTATTTCCAAGAAATTTCTTATGTATCGCATTAAAGTCAATAGCCGACGAAGTCCACATAAGCGTGTTTTAAATACGTTCTTAATCTGCTTAAGTGGGCGTTCGATTCGCTTATTGGTAGTTCAACTAGGCCACATTATTGTAGTGCTCATCGAATCATATTACAAAAAAGAAATCATCATGAATTGTGCAATAAAACATATCTGGTTTTTATGACGCATTCAGTTCTCATGGGTTAATCACGTCTTCGGGATTCTTTTGAAATGTTGTCGAAGAATATCCAACGACAAGAGAGAAAAAATCTCTAGTTTTTAATTTCCAAACGAAGACAAGTTGAAAAAGTTTTCAAGTAAAAAGTTTTATATAATTTTATTTATATTTTATGGAATTTTTTTTTTAAATTAAACATTTACTTGAAAATTCTTTTATTTCAATGAAATAATTATCTCAATCTAATTATAATTATTACAAGGGGTAACCTGATAGTCCATCCGTTTATCTTAGAATGATTAATCAAGCGTAAGATATATATGTTTACTGATTATAATATTGCCAGTAAAAATGTTTTATTAATATCGTTTATTTACCATTCTCGACCCTAAAAAAAATATATAAATAATACGCGTAATGACCCCTACTAAATAGATTGTAATAATTTAATATTAATGTGTATCCATTAAAATAACATTTGCTTCGATCCAAAAATTGGCAGTTCATGTTGAATTTGTTTAGTTGCCAAAATGTGGCTGAGATCAATACAAGTATTACTAGGAATTTGCATGTTGTTCTGTGGTTTGACGGTAAGTAAATACACTGGGAAAAAAAGTCGATCTTCAGGAATAAAATCAATCCCAAGTGAAATTCTATAATGCCATTTTAGGCGGATATAATCTTAATTTAAAAGAATAAATTATGAATACATACACTAAAAAAATGGTTTTTGAAATTGAGAAAAAAAAACAATTAAACAAAGTTTTTTTTTTAAGAAAAAATCCTAAAATTCATATTTTTCTAAAAAAAAACCAAGAATTTTCATATTTAAAAAATATAAGAATTTTCGTCTAAAAATGCTTCAAAAACAAAGTTTTTTGTATAAGTGTAGGACAACAGGATTAGGTACTGTAAATTGGATTAATGATATTTTATCTTTTTAGGATGGACGTCTGCTCAAGTTCACGAATGTCAAGTGCACGGATCTGCCCACAAATGGGGGAATTACCAAATACGAATATTGTCGCCTGAAGGTCGTCAAACGCAACCATGTGGAATTATCGCTAAAGGTCAGCTTATTTCAATTGCCCATCACGAATTTGACCACCAGGTTGCAGTTTTTTCAACGCACTGATGGATATCGTCCTTTTATGTATAATGTTTATTTCGATTTCTGTAAATTAATGTCATCTCGCAAATACGATATTTCCATTGAGAGATTTCTATTTAATGCGATACGTAAACACAGCAATTTGAATCATTCGTGTCCCTGGAACGAGGTGCGTTTTTAGAAAAATATCTTTAAAACGAATCTTTAAAAAGTTGTAAATTAAATCTCTTGCAGAATCACATGACTGTGGAGAAGTTTGCTCTGGATTTTACCAAAATCAATATGCCTGTACCATCGGGTGTTTATCGTCTTGATTTTACCTTTTATTCGTATGGCAAGCCATTGACATTGACGCAAGTTTACTTTGAAAAAATAGAATAATGTACCCAACAAACACAAACTAGTTGCTTTTCTTTTAACTGGAAATTTTCAGACAAACAATAGTCTCGATTATATTTGTAGTTATGTCAATTTATAAGAGTATATTTCATCATTCGTTTCGACGTTCATCTGTTGTCTATAATAAATTGTCTGGGCAAGTTAAAGCCAATCAAGTCAATAAACAATTACTGCTCACATGTGAACCGATCTAAAGATCTAACGTAACGTTGAATAAGGGGGCCGGAGTCACAGTGGTACACAAACGGCCGAAACTCTAGTTAAATGTTAGACAATGTAGAAAATGTTAGAAAATGTAAATTAAAATAAGAATAAGTACTTTGACCTTTAAATAAAAATTTAATTTTAATTACAACTTTGTAATTTTAAAATTACAATACAAATTGATAAATAATGATATTTTAATTTTTCAATTATATTAAAGTTCAGTAATTCATCTACTTTGCCACACTGTGCACATTTTTAATGCGTCATTTAATAACGTCGAGGGGGGTGAAAAAAGAACAAGTTAGTTTGCAATTCTGCTAGCAGTCGGATTGGGTCAGTTGGGGGCCGACAAAAAAATGTAGGGTGTGTCGCAGTTTAGCATCTTTTGCGTTATGCAAAACGACAGCAGACGCAGCAGACGATTAAAAGCGGTTTAATTAAAAAAAACTTGCATTGTCAGGCCATTAAAAAACCAAATGAAACTGAAATGAAACGTGACAAATGACGCGGCAGTCTCAGAAACTCAGGTGACTTGGCAAGCGCATTGCACAATGAGAAATGTAAACTTAACTATCTACTTTCAAGATTGTGGTGCACTCGGCAGCAGTAGTTGCTTGCTATGGCACCCATAATAGGAAATGTAAATTAAACTAAGCCCATGACTACGGCATACTCTACAACTGTTGCAATAGCTGCTTGCTATGACATCCACAATGAGAAACTATGCACAGTGGTCCTTTTGGGCCATTTAGTTCGGATTTATTTGAAATTTAAATTTTTTAAAGCCATCGATAGTTAACAACAAAAATTTTATTTTATTTTTTTAAATTTATTTTTATAAATTAATATCAGAAACTTGTAGTTAAAGTTATTATTGAATCCGAGGACCAGTGTGCTACGTCCATGACTGCGGCATACTCTACAACTATTCCAGTAGCTGCTTGCTATGCCACTTACTAGCTGCTGCTCATGATTGCTGTATACTCTACAGCTGCATCAAAAGCTGCTTGCTATGACACACACACACAGGCTATTACACACGCAACAGCACAAACAGCATATTGATTGCTGCTAATTAAAGGCACTTTTAACTAAAATACTTATTAATATGTATGTATGTATACATATATAAATATATTTACTTTAACTGCATTGCACTAATTACAAATTAGTATCTCATTTAGCATGCACTTAATTTTAAACAAATATAAATCTTGATCTATTTTTATACACATTTATAGTGTATTTAAATTGAAACGCCATTGAAGGGCAGATATGTAAATTCATAAATACCTGTTCAAATGGAATGAGAAATATATTTTTATTAGACAAGTCGGCTGATACGACCAGACAGATATAAATAGATACGATTTATACACATGTCCACAATTGATATTCCGGTTTTAAACACCTGACTTAACGCCAATGAACTGGGCCTAATGCATTCAGACCTAACGACCAGACAAAATATGCAAATCTACCTTCTCTCTCTAGCTCTCTCTCCGTCGCTCTGTATGTCTGTCCTCGCTCTTGTTTCCGCTCTGTCTGCACCTTATGTAACTGTCACTTGCTTCAAGCTTTAAGTTCAAGGTTAACGGGTAGACGGGTTAGCGGTTTGGAGGGAGAGGGCGAGGGAAGTGCTATGACAGTAGACTGCTTATAATTAGCGATATTTGATGTTTGACAATTTTCACACTTGTGACACACGAGCAGACAAGTGCAGCTCTCAATCGCGTCACTTTTTATCGTTTCCGATAGCTGCGTCTTAGAGATGCAATGCAAAAATCGGTCACATATGTACTTGAGCTCTCTGTCTATCTCTGTCTTTCGCATGTTGCTTCGTCTGCTGATCGATGCAGTTGCTTGCGGCTTCTTTATATATTTTATATATCACGTTGCACGATTCGCCATGTTTGCAACCTCCACCTCCTCCCACACTACATGTTTCGCTAATATACAACCCGTTTTCGAGTCGTTGTTGCTCTTCATCTTCGTTTTGCTGTAACGGTCTCGTTTACGTGACGTCATGCACGGGGGCCTGTCTTGTGCGCAGCAGCAGCAGCAACAACAACGACAACTATAACAACAACATCAGCAACGAAACGTGCCCCCAAAACCAGCTCACCATTGCTCTTAAATCAGCTCTATGCCTCTGCTCTCCCAATCCGCTCTCCGTCGAACCATTCTATGAGCCATGCTCTTGAGTGCATCATTCAAAGAGATGCAAAAGAGTGAAATGTTTGATTGAACTGATTTGAAGACAGACATAAGCAATGGAAATCTTCCCAGAGTTAACGATGCAAAGAGGATTTTCCCATTGGAATAATTCACGTTTTATTGTGGAAAGTTACACATGTGACCGAGTCACAGGTGTGAATCTTATTAACTAACTGCTAACTGTGTAGGGCTCCAACAACGCAATAACAAGTCGGAAGCTAAAACTTAATTAACTAGCCTGTTATAAACAATTCCAGGCAGCACCTGTAAAGATCTCTCTTAAAGATTGCAAAACATTTGTTTGATATACAATTGTCGTCAAAGGTTCAAGTTGTTACAAAGTCAAATTAACTTTTGAATATCGCAAAAGACAGACAGGTGTTGAGTGCATACAATTAAGGTACATATACATATGTACATATGCATTAAAAAATATCTCTTGCAAATTAGTTGCAATGCAGTTGATTTCTCTTTAGTAACTAGCAAAGAAAGATCTGCAAATTGACTAATTTTGGCATTGTGCCTGTCGCTCTCGTGCTGAAAGGGAGACAGAGACGGAACCAGGCAATTCTGGCATATTCCACTTGTAGGTCGATATGCCCAAAGTCCAACAAATCGAACGGTGAATGATCGCACTCGCTTGCAGAGAGCTGAGGCCAAAGGCACTGAAGACAAATGAGCGAGAAAGCAACAACAACACTAATAAAACATTGCAAACTTGAAAAGACATTTTGCTCAGAGTGCAAGAGAGCCAAACTACATACAATACAGAAGAGAATGGAGAAGGAAGAGCAGAGCAAAGCAGATGATTGCATCCCAATGTATTTGACGCGTTCGACAAATGAATGTAAAATTTCGATTTATCGTTTCACTTTTGCCTTTTACATTTGTATTTCTAAATGTTTGCGCTTCTTTTTCACACACACGCACACTGGCAGTGCACTGAGTGTGGTATGTGTTGTGTGTATCTTTGCTGGTAAATTTCCATAAAAGTTTCCACAGAGTTTAAATATAGGACTCTTCACGCGACCTTAATGCACGCGACGCACTCAACTTCAGATGTACATGTCCATGTGTAAGTGTGTGTTTATGTGTGAATATCTGTACTCTGCGGTTTCAGCTTCTTTCAAAAAAGAGAAAAACAAGCAAGAGAGTTCAAGAAATTCTGCTTGACTTTAATATACCCTTTAATCCCGTAACTTCAAAAGTCTATCTAATACACTGGCAAAAAAGATTTAAAAAAATTTTATTTCGTAAATTGTGATCATCTTTATCGACTGAATGGTGTTAATTACACCTAAGTACTGAAATTTCAAGTCACTTTTTACGCAGTAAAGTTATCCATTGGTTTTGTTTACAAAGAGACACACAGTAATTCCTGTCTTATCAGATGCACAACAATATCATAATATCAAATCCCGCTGACCTTGTGGCGTTAGCTTACAAATGCCTGGAATTGAAAGACTCTAGATCTGGTTATACTTAGTTGTGACTGGGGACTTGAGTATCTGCTCTTTTTTGGCACGCTTTACATAAGAATTGCGCCCGAGCACGTGTAAATTGTAACTGTATGTAAATACACACATTTAATTTAAGTATCTTCCCAACGAAAAAGGTATCCAATAAATGCCAAGTCAAGCAATCTGTGCTGTTCCAGGTCCCAAACTAGCGATAAGCTCAGAAAAATTATAAAAACAGCAGTTGTAAGCTGAGAATGGATATCTGGTACCAGGTAATACGAGTATTTATCTGATAATTCGCTGCACTAAAGCTGTTGCCTCATCTGAATAAATACCATAAAAGAGTGCGAGTACGCGAATTCCGCCCCATTAGCTGATCGACAAAAGACTGAAGCAAACACAAGTTATTTGATAATAATAAAATTCGAACGATAAAGGAAATATTTGGGATTATAAAAAAAAGGACTTGGGAACTTGGGACAGTCGGAAAGTGTTAAGATCATTTGATATTTACCAAATGGAAAAATTTTTTTTTACAGATATAAAAAAGTTTTTAATGTTAAATGATGTACTAGGAAGCAAGTAAATTACATTTTTTATATTTAAGAAAATTTCTATTAAATTTTTAAGGAAAAAATGTTCAAAAATAAAAAAACAATAGTCGTTATAGTAAGAATTTGCCTAAAATTATTTATTAAACTCGAAAATGCTTTTAGACAATTCAGTGTTCCAACTGGGATGTAGGGAAATAATATCACCTTATATTCAAAGCTTTTCATTGTAAATGTAACTTTCATCTATATTCTTTATCAAAATCATATCAATTGCTGTCTCTAATCTATTTAATCCACTGTACCCAATTTAGATAATAGATTCTTGGAAATGTAGACAAACATTACATTAATAAGCATAGCCCGTTGCTTAATCAAATAGTACGAGGTATACACATCGAATTGAATGTTTGTGACTCTGTTGACATATAAAATTCCAATTCGCGCTAAATATCAAAAAATAATTGTAATGTTCTAAGACTTTTTGTTGTGTTTTTATAATATAATGTCGTGCAATTGTAAATTATAATTGTGACTAACTTTAAGTTAAACTGTAACGATACCTATAACTGCAACTGTATAAATAAATTACTTTAAGTTAATCTGTAACTATAACTGTAACTATTACTAAATTACTGACGACTGTCGACTGACATAAAGCGCTGACAAAAAAAACGCCACAAACGTAATCTAATAGTTACTGTTGTTGTTTGTCGCACGCAATTGTTATTTAATTTGACATTTTATTATTGGGTGGCTGCTCATTTGCCTGCCGTGTGATCTCGTATGTATAGTAATACTTAAATAAATTTAAAAAAGTCTATAAATTAAATAAAAAGTGCAAAAAATGTACATGCCCCGGGTGAGGCTCGAACTCACGACCTTAAGATTATGAGACTTACGCGCTGCCAACTGCGCCACCGAGGCCTTGTTCTAAGCGTCAGCCGTTTGCTTACTTGAATCTGTTGCCACGTGGCAGTTTTATTTCTCTTATTTTAAAATTCAAATCAAAGCGCACTTTATTTGCTGTCATTGTTATTAATTTTATTTTGTTTTTTTTTTTCTTTTATTTGATTGCACGCAGGACATGAAACATTTTTGCACGTAGCAATTAAAAGCTCTGGAAAATAACTAAACCGAGTTGCAAATATTTTATACAAAACATTTTATTAATGCCAATTTCAGTAGACGCAAAACAAATGTTGCGAAACAGGAAAAAAAAAACAAAATCAATTAGAATATCAGTTGAATTTGATTCCATCGTGATAAACTCGCACATCAATCAGGCGACACATTGTTTATTTGTTGATAGTATTCAATCAATTTATTGCGTATAGGAAAAGCACTACAATCTAACATATAAAAATGTATCTATACATTTTAAGATGAATTTAAATGTGGTACACTTGCTATTATTTCTGATTTTAAGTTGGGATCAAATCCAACTGGTTTTTGCAAGTATCTGACGAAATTTCAAAAGATTTCTGAGCAGAAATTGGAATGTTGAAAAATACATCCCAAAATACCAAGCAAGTAAAATAGGTGACTTAAGCATGCCTGACGAGAAGATACTTTTTATAAGATATTAACTTGAGTTGCAGGTTAATCAAAGTAATCAAGTAAAAATTTGTATTGAAATCTATTTTTATTTTAAAAATAAAAAGCAAATATGTTCTTTTAGTTTAAACATATAATTTAATAGATCAGGAATTGCTAGCTTTTAGTATACCCATTTTATGAACACAGGGTATAACCAGTTAGACAATTACCATTTTAAATAATATTAAAATATGCATAGATATTCGAATGTGATTAACTACATATGTATGCACTGTGTATGTGGCTAATTAACAAAGTGCCGCCGATCTACGTAAAGCTTTTTATTAGCGCTAGTCCGACGACGACGACGTCGACGCCAACAACTTTGAACTGGTCAGCGTTGATGGGACTTTGACCTTGACTGAAGGGCGCTGGTTTTGCCATTTAGCCATAATTAACTGAATGAGTTTTGTGCACTAAGAACAAATACTTGCAGTGCATGCAACCGTATCTACTAAATACAAGTGTGTATGCGTGTATTGCCAATCAAACAAACACACAAAAAAAAACACACACAGATGTTTACTTAAAAATAGAAACTTTGCCCATTTGAGCTTGCGTCATACATAAATGAGGAGCTTTTTCTTTTTTAGGGGGCAGACAGACCCAAGTAATTGTGACTTTAAAGTTTAAAGTACATTTGCAATATTTGATTCGCAATCGTAATGTCTCAAATATGTGATTTTAATTGCTGTTGCTTATCAGGTCTGCATTCGACATTCAAGATAAGCTACAAAAGTTGGCCTACAATTCTGCACAGTTCTACTTTGCACTCTAGAGAGAGGGGCAAGTCATGCTGGCTTTTCAGAATTAAAGAGCGACCAAATGTGAGAGAGAGTTTACATGTGTATGTGGGTCTCTGTGTTTGTGCTGTGTGTTTCTCTGTATTAGTTGGAGGCTCGTCGCAAAGCTCGCACGTCATACAAACCGCCATTATTACAAACATGTATGTATGTACAAGTATAAACTATACACACATACACACTTATGTTTTTTTTTTTGCAGGTTGTGTGCCAAATTGTGCCCACGTTGAAAACAAAAACAAAAACAAATATGTAGTTCTAGGCGCGTGAGCGGATGAAAGGCGCAATGTCCGGCATCACATGCTAAAGTCAAGTTATTTCTTTTTTTAATTCGGCGAAACGCTAAATTTAGCATTTTTAGCTTAATTACCAAAATGCTAAACAGAGAGAGAACAAGAGTGAGTACGACAGATCGCAACAACTCATTGCGCGCTCATGTGTATGTGTCAGTGTGTGTGGGTGAGCGTACACTCTCTCGTTCTCTTGCCTATGTACGTGTCGTTGTGGGCGAAGAGCTTTTATCGTTTGGCAAATTAAAATGATTGTTGTGATTGAACAACTCCCAACATCAATTAGATAAAAATTAAGCTTTTAATGATTTCTTGCAATTTATTTTAATTAGCGCGTGCTTTTTGTGGCCATTGTCCGGAAATGTCAAAGCCAAAGGCGTCGACTATAAGCTTTAATTAGCGCGTGTGCTGTATCTGTCACTCATTAAATTATTGTCTGCATATTTATGTACCTATATAGTACATATTTTAAGTATTTCTCTTCATAAAAAAATTGGTAACCCAGTCCAACAAGCAAATTTGCTGACGCAATAAACACCAATTGCATCAGCATTTTAGGCAATACGTGCGCCACTGCGCATGCGTCGAAGCTGGCGACGCGGCGACGATGCGCCAACTGCAACGTTTTCTCTTCTATGCAATGCGAGAGTCAAGCGTCTTCATCTGTCTGTCTGTCTCATTCTTTACATCTCACTGTTACCAAGTGCTCTGCTTCGATATTCTTACTCTTAGTTGACTGCCTGCATGTTGTTATTGTTTTTGTTTCTGTCGCTACCGCAGCTGCGCTGCCGCTGCTGATTAGTTGCGAGCACGTTATGTACGTGAAGCGAGCAACCAAGTCTTGGGGGCTCGTCTGAACTTTTTTATTTGCTGCTGTGCGATTTCGCTCGTTTCTGCTTAATTCGCTCTAAAAATAGGTAGAGTGGAAGTGAGTGCCGATGACAATATACCTTTTGTTGTGATTTCAAGTCGATACCCAGAAGAATAACAGGTGACTTTTGTTAAAGTCAACATAATAGTCAGAATTTTAGATAAGATTAAAAATCCGACTCATCACACTCTAGAATTTTCCTCACGCAAGTTGGAGATGTGAAATATTTTTTGTACTTTTCTAGAAATTAACAAAATAACCTTTATTGAATTTTTGTTTTTTATTGAAAACATACTTTTAATTATTTAACGACAATTGTTAACTTTTCTATCGATGTTATTGATAATGAACATTTTTTGGGATTTTTTAAAGATCGCATTTGATTCTTTTACTTGATCTTCATAAATTAAGACCAATTCACACTAAATTCAAGTTCATTGCACTTTCATTAATTTTTTTTTTTTGCGACTCCTTACAAATAAGTGGTACACATTTAAGTCCCCTATTTATCGAGCACATGCTTTTGTAGGGCTCTCTCAATACTCCCCGAACAGCTTTTTTTTGGGTTGGTTTGGTTAAACGAGTTTTGCGCTGAAATGACTCGTGATGGTGACTCGTGTTTGACCTCCCCTACTGTCCAGAAACGTTATCGTCTTTTTCTTTTTCTTTTTTAATTTTTTTTGTCTTTAATTTTTGACTCAACAGTGAGGCCTTGAGAAACCGCAATTATTATTTGGATTGATTGTTGCTCGAGCCAAAGTCGAGGGCAAATGACGGGCAACAACGTCCAAGATGCGAAATAAAGGAAAAAAAAGTGAAAACAAGAATTCTAGACTACTTGATGCCCTACCTTCAATAGATGTAACATGAAGACGTTGCATTATGAAAAAGTTTAGGCATACGAATTTGCATTATTTCTTATTATTATTGTAAAGACTGACCTATAAAGTGGGGAAATCAATAAAAAATTATTAATACAAATTAATAAGAACAGTTTACTGATAAAAAAAATTTGGATTTACAAATAATTCTTAGTTCTGAGACATAATCTGTAATGTTTAGGGCATTTGTCTAAAAATTTTTTTAAGTAAATTCGGAAATGGTCGAAGTACGGGGTATGTAAAATTTTGAGTACTTCTGATAATGATTGTGTTGCCCATTTTTTTACTCTTTTCGTTCTCCTAAAAACTAATATACCTCTTGGAAATGTTCAGGGTACAGGGTATATGGTATGTTGAGTACTTTAGATATAATGATTAAAAAATTTTCCGTTAATCTGTATACGTGTTTGTATGTACCATATGTACGTGTGTGTGTGTACATGTGTTACACACTTGTATGTGTAGGTAGGCAGACAAACCGTTTCAACAGAAACAGCAGTTGGAATTTGTGCGAATTCATTGAGCGGCAATGTTTATGCCAAGTTATGAAATAGAAAGACGAGCCCCTCACCAATTGGGGGCACGATTTTTGTATATAAAACCAATAAAAAAACAGAAAACAAAAAAATAACAATCTAATAGCCAAATGGAGCCATAATAATTATTTGTCTTTTGATGAGTTTGATTGCTTGAGGGTTTTTTGGGGGCTGCGTCAGGCGCCGAAAAAAGCAAAAATTTGCTCCAAGGCTGCAAAATTTGCACGCGCCCTCAAAGTCAACTTAATAATATTCAATTGAAAATATGTGGTAAATAAAAATCAATTGGCGCAAACAAAACGCATACTCGTCAAGCAATTGGCTATTAAGGCGACTCCAATACAAAAGCAGAGCAAAACAAATCAATAAAAAAAACAACATATCAGCTTCTGCTGCTGCCGCTGCTTCTGTTGCTGCTGCTGCTGGTGCCACTGTGTCGCGTCACGTCCTCCAAGAAATGCCCAAAATGCGTCATAAAGCAGCGCAGCATCTAAACATCAGGGCGACAGCGTCGCGACGCTTCAGCTGCGCCGGCGCTCAAAGCACTCAAAGCAACAACAAATCTTACACCTTTGACTTTGCTCTCCACTTTTCATCTAACGTTGGCGTCGTCATCACACATACACAGAGATAAACTAACATACAAGTGTATTGGCGCCCCGTTTCATTCATGCCGTCTTTGCGGCCTTCGCACATTATGCTCTCCAAAATGTTGTCAACGTTTCCTTACTCCCAAACACACACACATATAGACGTGTAGACCGATATACATACGAGGGCGCACAGTGGGAGAGCATATCGCTCTCACTCTCTCGCCTGTTTTACCGTTTACCGCAGCGCAGCGTACAGTGTGTGAAAAAGCTCGAACGAGTTTCTGTGAATCGACTTGCGCTATATAAACGTTGCGCATTCGAATCTCGTGCTTCAGTGCCACAATAGTGGATATCACATTTAGTAGTTTGTTAAAAGGTAAAAATCATAAGCGATAAGCGCAACACAAAATAAAAGCGAAAAACTATGCAAAAAAAAACTACATGTTAATTTTAAATAAAAATAAACAAATCTTAAATATTTTAACAAAAAGTTAAAAATACTCAAATTTTTAAAACATCAAACTATTACAAGCGTCACTGTAATTAATGGTTAGTTATTTATATAGCAGTTTTCTACGCGCTACAAGTTCCGGTCGGAGTCTTATCAAGTTTTGTGTGTTTCGCGTGGTTTTTCTAAAATTTATGCAAACAAAAAAAATTAAGAAACTAAATTTAAAAAAAAAAAAACAAGTCTGGTGAAAAAAATATATGCGACAATTTGTCATGCAAATTTATGCGAATTTTTCGTATTTGCCCTACGTCAATACGATAATATTAAAACTTAAATGAACAGCAGACTTGTCTGGATACTAAAGTTATTTAATGCAAAATAGTTTTACGTAATTTCTCTGTGTGTTTGGCAAAAGTGTTGTAAAACAACAACAACAATAATAACAAAAATCAAGGCTAAAATAAACTATGAAATAGCAAAACAAGACCACAAAAGAAAAAAATTGAGAGAATTTGCAAACTAACGAACGGCGAATATTTGAAAAGGCGCGACCGTGAAAAATTGTTAAATTTAGAATTTGTTTTTATCGCAACACACATACATACATCATAGAGATAGAGATAGTTTCGATACAGTATGTCAAATAAGTGTTTAGACAAAAAAACAACCAAAAATTTAAATTAATAAGAAAATAACCAAAGAAAAAGCATAAAAAGCTAAAATTTAAATGCGCCATTTTATTTAGTTTGTCAAAATAGTTACTTGACTAACTGTAGATGTTTTTTGAGAAGTGTATCTGTGTGATTCAAGAAATGTCGAGCAAAAACATTTATTGCAAATTGCAAATTTCAAATACGAGTACATTCACGTTCTTGAGCGCGCAAAAATAAAAAAGTCTGAGTATTGACCAGACTAACGTGGGCGGCTTTAATTAAAACAAATTAAAATATGTCCATGCCTAAGTAAAATATGTTTTTTTAATACGTATACGTAACAAAGATTCAATTGTCTTATATATGAGATGCCGCTGTTTGTTAATTAACAAAAACACAGCTTGTTTTATAAATAAAAATGCCTAAAGAACGCACTTGAAAATTCGCAACGTTGCAACTGTTGACAAATGAAACGTCACAGCAACAATTTGCACCTGAGTGTGTGCGTGAGAGCGAGAGAGTGTGTGACGTTGACAGCACGTGAGCGTATTGTAAGAGAGTTTAATTTCCGAAGAGCATAAATTGTGAGCTGTGCTTAAGAGAGAGATTGAGCAAAAGCAAGAGAGTTAAGCGCAACGCGCCGCTTTAAATGTGTGTGTGTGTGTGGTACAAAGTTTTAGTTGTTTTGTTAATTGCCGTTGGTTGATCATTAGCGATAGGCTGCCCCGTATCTATTCTAATGTATTTATCTAGCATGAATCATATGACCACATTAGTTCCAACCAAGGTCAATTGCACAATTTTCGGCGTATTTACCAAATGCACTCACACACACACATGTAAGCAAGACAAAAGCTGCTTTAGCTACACCACAAAGTTATGTCATGGGTGGCTACTAGACCAATAGAAAAGAGCATCAAATAAGAATAAGCCAGCAGCCACAGAGGCGTCAGCGTTTTGGCGACGCGCCCCGTGCCGGCTGCGAGGGCAGCGCTGTCGACGTCATGGCGCCCACGCGTCCCGTTTGTTAGCATCACACCAATCACATGACGAAGGAGCAAAAGTCAAGGAATGAGCGCACAAAGCAATAAAAAGTATTTATGTATTTTTCTTTTTGTTGTTACTTTTTAAATTTTTAAATTTTTGCCTCACCGTAAAAATCATTAATTATTTTTGGCTAATAAATGAGACAGCTAAAATATTTGGGTGAATGTGGAAAATTTTTGAAAACAAAACACACGTAAACAACATTTTCGCAGCCAAAGAGAAAAAGGCGCCAAACAGTGAGCGGCAGAAATGTGTTGACACAAGTGCTTAATAATAATAACACTGAAAATGTGTCAAAACTAGCATACTATAGATCTTATAAAAAAAACCTCTTTACGAGGTAAAAGTCTAGTGACGAAATCATTTTCATGCACCAAAATTTCTGATATCCAATTTTGTGACGAATAATATTAAGGTTTACTTATAAATTACTAAAAAAAAATATTGTCACTCGGCACATTGCGCTATCTTCATATCTAATAAATATTTATTTTTTGCGCAGTGCCGAGTGACAATATTTTTTTTTAGTAATTTATAAGTAAACCTTAATATTATTCGTCACAAAATTGGATATCAGAAATTTTGGTGCATGAAAATGATTTCGTCACTAGACTTTTACCTCGTAAAGAGGTTTTTTTTATAAGATATCAGAAATTTTGGAGTAATATATCAGAAATTTTGAAAATTGCAATATTTGTTGACGGTACAACTTTGTCAAAAGGTGTTTATTGTTTGTACAAGCAAAAACAAACTGTCTGGCAACACTAGTTCCTTTTACAAACATACATGCAAAATTAGAAAAAATCATTACTAGCGTTTTCTCAAAATCGCCAAAATGTAGGAAAAAATACCTTATTTCACCTGTAGCTGTTTACCTTTTAACTTAAAAAAGTTCAAAGTATGCCTAACAGCCCTTTGAAATACCTTTTCAACGATATATAGATCACATCTGTAGCTTTTATCGCTTGGATGCTATGGAGGTTTCAATTTTAGCGTTTTTTAGCGATTTCCCGCTAAACTAGCGATTTTTCGAAAAAGTCGTAAAACAAACGTTTCTATATTTTGATTATAAAATGATTTATCTGCCGCTAAAAGAATTCACCACTTGCAAGCAGTTTATTTCCGCATTACGCTGCGAGCAGTGTACATACTGCATATATACAAGCAGTAGTGTAAAGGTAAAAGGTATATTCAGTTAATATGTAATATCTTGCCCAAACGAATTTTGACAGATATGTGTTATATGTCAAAAGACGCGGAATAAAATTGCCTATAACATATAACATATTTTTAAGTGATTTGATGTGTAGATTTTTCTTAAATCGCTAAAATGTGGGAAAAAATACCTTATTTCACCTGTAGCTGTTTACCTTTTTACTTAAAAAAAAAACTTTGAAGGTATGACTGAAAGCCCTTCAAAATACCTTTTCAACGATGTATATATCACATCTGTAGCTTCTATCGTTTGGATGCTATAGGGGTTTCAATTTTAGCGGTTTTTAGCGATTTCCCGCTAAACTAGCGATTTTTCGAAAAAGTCGTAGAACAAACGTTTCTATATTTTTGGGCGGGAACAAGTCCTCATTCAAACTTTTAAGCTAAATTAACGATTTGATCCAAACAAACAAACAGACAAACAGACAAACAGACAAACAGACAAACTGACTTTTCATCTCATTTTCAGAAGGCCACTAAAAATTTCAAAATTAATTATCTTTTGAACCAGTGGTCGGATTTTGAGGATCGAGGTGTCATTCGACGCGTATTTTTTATTAGAATAGTAAAAAAATATAAAAAAATTCAGAAAGGCTCCAACGGCCCCATTTGCTCCAATCATTTAAATTTTGCCCCTCCCACTTACACCTGTTTATCTCACGAACCAGGTGAGTTTTCAAAAGTCTTAGTATGCACATTTGTAAGTTAAATTGATACCTTTCGATCGGTATATAACTCGACCTGATCGGACAGTCATAGCAAATTTTCCATTCTTCCTGTGTATATATGCTAGTCGCCTTTCGCACCCTTCGTGCTGCTTTCGTCACTAGCGCGGACTGCCGTCCGCAGTGATAAAGTTTAGCTAATAGATCAGAGCACAATATTAAAAAATATGTATTTTTGAAAACAATTTGACAGCTGTCACATGTCAAAAAAAAAGAGAAATAAATTGTGTACAGTAGGTGGCAGCAGTTATGCTGCAGTTGCTAAAAAAATAGAAGAATTAGTTTAAACTTTTATTTATATGCGCTTACTTTATTGACTGAGTGTGCTCAGTGCTGGCGCGTGTTTTGAAGGTCAAACAATTTCAGCAAAATATTTAGAAAATAGATCAAATAATATAAATTAAAAATATATCATAAAAATGTGGGTGTGTATAGAACGTGGCAATATTATAAATAAGGGGGCTCGCACTATCAAAGAACAAACACAGAACAGAACGAAACTCGATAAGAAGCAGACATATCAGCAGACAAATTGCAGTTTCAGGTAGACATTATAATAACCAACTGATTAGTTGCGGTTCAAGTGCTTCAAACCTTTCAATAAAGTCTAAGTGCACTTGTTACAAATAAACATATATGTATACTTAACTAACTATTATTAAACTCTCTTTGCAGCAAAGACCAAATACAAAAATAAAATAAAATAACCTTGATTACAATTTACAAAAAAATATTAAATAAATTGTAAGAAGAAGAAAGAAACACTTTGGCTTCAAGGTAAAATCAAATAGTTCAAGTTGAGCATAATTTTGCTATTGATAAGATGAGTGGACGTGACAATCGAGGCGCCGGCAGCGGCGGCGGCGGCGGAGGAAGTGGAGGAGGAGGCGGCGGTGGTGGTGGGGGACACCATCATCAACCGCTGAGCAGCGCCATGGGAAAACTAAAGGAGAAACTAACTCGAGCTGGTGTAAGTATAAATATTAATTAAAATTGAATAATTAATATTAATTTAAGCAAGTGCAAGTATCCTTTATTTTTTTTTTTTGATTAGATCTATTTAATAGCATCTATTATTCTTTTGAGCATCTCTGGCACAAATTTTCTAGCTTTTTAACGCTTGCGACAAGGCAATCAGTGAATGACCTGCAGACACATTTTTATTTCAATTTGATGGCATTATTATATTTAAATACTATAGACTTAATTAAAGCTGGGCATTTTTTCATACACTTCTCAGTCTATAGTCCAAGTAGAAATACTCTAAAAATTGAAAATAAAACAACAAAATGCATTTAAAATTGTATACATGTTTGTTATTTTGCTTTAAAAAATTAGGCTTATAACAAAACTTATTATGGCATTAAATAAAATGCAAACTTCACAATTTAAGCAGATAATTTGACAAAAAATATAAAATTTTATATGTTCTACAAATAAGATAGAAAAATTTTAAATATGAAAAAAAAATTAAATATGTACCCAATACTTTGCACTTGAAGTAGATTTGTTTTCTATTATTTTTAAAATATATTGTACGAGTATATAGAACTACAGAAATTTTTAATATGAAATTTAGAAATTTTTGATGATACCACTACTGAGATTTATACTAGAAATTCTTAACAAGAACTTAAATTAGAATCACTTGAAATAGCTCATTTTTTAAACATCTGAAAAAAACCTTATCTATAAAATAGAAGAAATTTTCAAAATTGGAATTGTATGAAACTTGAAAGTGAAATCAAATCAAACAATATTGTACAGTTGTTATAACCAACGTAATTAGTGTAAATAATGTAGACTGAAAGCGAAAACATGACAGGAGATAACGAGGTGCTGGAATCTTGAATCGGGGGTTAATATTTGGCTTTGGTTTCAAGAACAGAACAGTCTTTGGATCGAGACGAGCTATTCCTACTATATATAATCTGTTGTCGGGAAGGAAACGCAAATTATTATTGATTCGCAATTGCGTCCAGCGCGTGTGGTAAAAACAGAAATTGAGCTTAATTTAATAAATAAACAAAATTTTATATAAAATTGAAGAAATGGAAATTTAAGCAAATACAAATATTTCAAGTTTCTTGAGCTTAATTTAATAAATGAAATTAAATTTTCTATAAAATTGCAGAAATGCAGAAATTTAAGCAAATACAAAAATTCCTAGTTTCTTGAGCTTAATTTAATAAATTAAATTAAATTTAAATAATTAATTAATTTAATTTAAATGCAATAAAATTAATAGGAGGAGCTGGGCTATCAACGTGTGGAGAGCAATTTGTCGGCATCGAATACGGGCACAAGTTTGGACACAATATTGCCAGAGGATCCGTTTCCGTTTCCACAGGAGGCGCCGCAACGTCATCCACAGCAGCAGCAACTGTTGCAACAACAACAGCAACAGCAACAACAACAACAGCGGCAACAACAACAACAGCCACAACAACAATTGCGTTTGTTGCACGACGTGGACGACGAGCCGCCACTTTCGTTTCGTCCTTTGCTGGAGGACGACGACATACGAGAGCCGCCACAACTGTTGCAACAACCACAACCACAACGTGCCACAAGTGGCAACTTGCGAGCCAGTGGCAGCTTGGAATTGACACCGTTGCCGCTGCCACCGCCGCCAACATCGTTGGAGCCGCATCGGGATCGACAGCAGCGCAGCATTGTCAGCGGTCTAGGTGAGGAACTGCAACGCAGTAAGCAATCCTTGAAAGGATCTCGTGTGTCCTTTGAGAAGACACGCGGCGAACAACAGCAACAACAGGGCAAGAAGGGCGCGGAGAGCAGCGACGAGGACAGTTTCGAGGATAAGCGCATTGGTTTCCAACAGCAAAAGGCCACAAGTGTCGATCACAAGGGCATCTTAAAGGATCTGCGTCACATTTTGGCCACCGACAATCGTCGACAGTTTCAGGCCAAAAAGCATGTCTCGCTGGACATCAAAGGCACCCGGTTTCTCGAGGATCTGCTAAAGGAATCCTCCTCGGAGGAGGAGTTTCACAAGACACGACGCGAATTTCAGGGCCGTAAACATCAGAGTCTCGATCCGCGTGTCACATTCAAGCTAGACAAAGTATTACAAGGCTCCAGCACCGACAGCGACGAGGAGGGCGACGACGCCGAGCACAAGCGTCTCATCCATCGGCCCAAGGACATTACCAAGCCAGTCATTATCGACCTCAAGGATCTGGAGAGCGAAAGCGACGAGGACTTTCTCACAACGCGACAGAGTTTTCAACAGCAGCGCTCCATCAGCACAGATTCACGCAAAAGGTAAGAAAAGTCTATAGACTATAAGTATTTTTTTCTTTCCCCAATTTCCTATGTTCCTAATTCACCTGTTTCCAAATTTCCCCGATTCGGAATACCCTCGATATCTAATTCCTTCGATTTTCAATTTTTCTCAATTCTCCCGAATCTGAAGCTTCAAATTTTAAATTTCCTCAATTCTTAAATTCTCTTAATATTAATTTCCCTGATTCTGAAATTCGCTTTTTCCTAATTCCTTCAATTTACAATTTTCCAGATTCCGAATTCCTCAATGCAATACTCAATTTCTTCCATTTCTAAATCCCTCGATTTCTAGTCCCTTATGTTCTAAATTTCGCTGATATCCAATTTTTCTTTTTCTCAGTTTCTCCAATTTCCAATTTTTTTAAATTTACAATTCCCCCAATTCCGAATTTCTCAGTTACCAGTTTCTTTCATTTTTAATTTCCTCAATTCCTAATATCACATATTCAAAATTTTCCAACTTTTCAATTACTCCTATTTTCTATTCCTCCGATTCCCAATTTGCCCGATTTACAATTCTTCGGACTTCGAATTCCCCCATTGCCCAATTCTCCCGTTTTCAAATTCCCCAATTACTCTACTTGATTCACAACAAACTTTGCGACGCAATTTGTATTTTTATTTTAATGTTTTTATGCATTTGTGTCTATTTTGCAGTCGTCGACTTTACGAAATGGACGACATGGGCAACAAGCGGGGCGACAACATCCGCCATGCGGTGCCTTTTGTCCGCCAGATCACAGAGGATGGCAAGCCCAAGCTGGAGGTCTATAGGCCCACAACGAATCCCATCTATATATGGACACAGGTAGGTCAATCGAATGACGACAGCATGATCGTAATCTTTATCAAATGTTTACACGACTACAATTTCATATAAAAAAAAGAAAAAAGCTTGTTCATCATTTACATGGCATAAACGTTGCTGCTAATGAACTTTCATAAACATTTTCGGCACTACATCATGATAAGTGCGCTTCAGTTTAGTCAGAATTTGTCTAAAAAAGGAATACAAATCTCTTAAATTTATTTTGATTGAGTTTTTATGTTATTTCGTTGAGCAATGCGTTTATGCGGCGGACAGTTTCATGAACATCTTCATGTTAAAACGTACTAAAGGGAATTTAATATGGGCAGGACCAAGAAAAAAGTTTCAACATATCATATCAGTAGATGTTTTTTTTTTTTAAATGTTTTCAATATAATCTTTAATTGTTTTTAATATAATCTTAAATTATTTTTTAAATTTTGTTTAAATAGTACACATGATAAACGATCTTGAAACTGTTTAATTTTTCTAAATTTCTCTCTATAGATGTAAAACTTTTAATGAAAAGTCTGTTGTCACTTTTCAAAATCTTTAAATGATTTTTCCGAATAAGGTTTAAAGTTTGTAATTTGTTTCTTAAATTATTTATAATTGATCAACATGCAATTTAGACACAAATGTTATTGTCTCATGCTTTCTTTACGGTTTTATATATAAATATATATTAAAAATTATGATAAATACTGTTCGCGAATTTACATGGCATAAACGTTGCAGTAGCCGATGTTTCAGCAGCTCTATTGTTTGCTCGTTAACGATTTGAGACTGTTTGCTAAACTGGCGCCTATATATGAGCACATTGCGTAGTCAGTGGGAATCAAAAGGGGGGGGTCGAAAAGGGGATTTCAAGGGGGGCACTGGCCTTATGAATGGCATTAAGATTGCCATAAAGCAGGCAGTTTTCAAGCTTGCATTCATACTTTGCCAGCAATTTAGAGCTTGTGTTTGTGGGTCGACGATTTCCCTTGCCGTCTTCCGTCTCCTTTGCTCTCTATGTGAAATGGAAAGCGCGTGTCGTGCTATTTTCGCACGCCCAGATTGAGAAGCCGCCGCCCCCTTTAGGTTAATTGAAATTGAAACTGAAATAACGCAGTTAGTTAGAGACTAAAAATAAAATTAAAATAAAAAAAAATACACGCCCTCAATAACTGATGGATTGAACCTGATGGACAACTGAATTGAACTTGCATCCCATTCTATAGATTATTGCTGTCTCTCTCTCTGTCGGAGTAGCCAACAATGAAGTCCCGGCTTAGTTGCAATTGGCATATCAGCCGTGACGCTTGAATAAACCGTAAACCGACGTAAACCGGCGTTTAATCTTTGAAAGACACACGTAAACAGCGTGATAAGCGAATGTCAGCACAGTTTGAACTCTTCTCTCTCTCCATCGCCGTCTTTAAACCAAGACATTTATTCAATTGTCGTGTATGATTATCTATCGATCAGTCAATATATTGTGTATATATATTTAAAATATATACATATTTATATAAATGCTCTATGCGTAGATCCGTGCTTAAAACCCAATGCAATCAGTACGTGACCGCACAAATCAATATCAATATTTCAAATCTAAAAGCTGAGCATCGGCCCGGAGAGAGAGTGAAAAATTGAAATGACAGGTTTCCGTTTCAATTGCATTTGCTTTGGCAATAGTTGCAGTTTTAGTTTAGTTTTGTCCGGCCAAGCGCAACAAATGCGTTAGAAAAACCAAGTTCCGAATTTGCAATTTTTCAAAGTCTAGAGTTTTTCAAGTGAAAGGCAACAACAAGTTGGCAACAACAAGGTTGCTGCCACAACAACCAAACAACATAACAAACGAATCTGAATCGCAATCGTATTGTTCGATTCATACACTTCATCATCATGAAGATCCTGATGCGAGCGGACACACATGTGTCCTTCTCGGTGCCCATCGAGGAGCCAAAAGCCAAGTGCACCTACTCTCAGGTAGACGAACGAGAGTTTGCTTTAACTTGAAATTCATTTTCCATCTTTGTACTCATCATCTCTTCTTTTCTTTACTTTAATTACAGGTGCTGGCCGCACTGAGCGTCTCCATGGGCTCCCTCGTTGTGGGCTTTGCCAGCTCCTACACTTCCCCCGCGCTGGTCTCCATGACGGACAGGAATATAACGTCCTTTGAAGTCACTGCACAAGCGGTAAGTTGCAAATAACTTCAGGAATATTTAAAAACACTAGTCGGTACTGTCTGTGAGGTGTTGTCAGCTTAACTTATTGAATTACAGATCAGCAAATATCTAAGGATCTGTAAAAGTAAATTTTCATCCCAAAATTTAGAAAATTTTCAAAAATAGTCTCTTAAAATTATAAGAGAATTTTTCTTAAATAAGGCAAAAATTTTCTCAAATTTAAAACAAATTTTCTAAATCTCTGACCGAAATTCTTACTACATTTTAACAACAAATATTTCTTAAATAAAGCAAAGATTTTCTCAAATTTATAACAATTTTTCCAAATCTCAGTGCCAAATTCATCTTAAATTTTTGACAACAAATTGTTCCTAAATAAATCTCAGAGCGAAATACTTTCAAAATTTTTAGAAACTAATTTTTCTTAAATAAATCAAATTGTCAATTGTCTTAAGTTTGCAATGATTTTTTATTTATAACTGAAAACAAAATTCTTTCTAAATTTAAAAAATAAGCATTTTTTTTAATTATTGAAAAATGTACTCAAATTTTGTATTTTTTTTTTTAACTTTTGTGTTTATTATGCGATCGTTTAGAAATTTTCCGTGCAGTTCAGAAATGAGGTTTCTTTGAAGCTTATCTAGACTGAAACTGTATTTTTAAATTTTCAATAATCGTAATACAATTTTTTAAACGTTTTAGAGTGTCAAGACTTTTGAAAACTGAATTCCTCAATTCCACGCCCCATTTCTCTCTTTCCGTCTAAATCCAAGACAGACTTTTCTTAACGCATATCTCATGATTTTTTCAATTTCTCATTCTGTCTTTTCCAGGCATCCTGGGTGGGTGGCATTATGCCCCTGGCGGGTTTGGCCGGCGGCATTGCGGGCGGACCCTTTATCGAGTATCTAGGCAGACGCAACACGATTCTGGCGACGGCCGTGCCCTTCATCATCTCCTGGCTGCTGATCGCGTGTGCCGTCAATGTGGCGATGGTGCTGTGTGGTCGCTTCTTGTCTGGTTTCTGTGTGGGCATCGCCTCCTTGTCGTTGCCCGTTTATTTGGGCGAAACGGTGCAGCCGGAAGTGCGCGGCACGTTGGGATTGCTGCCAACGGCATTTGGTAACATTGGCATCCTCGTGGGCTTTGTGGCCGGCACCTACATGGACTGGTCCATGTTGGCCTTCCTTGGCGCTGCGTTGCCCGTGCCGTTCCTCGTCCTCATGTTCCTCATCCCGGAGACGCCGAATTGGTATGTGAGCCGTGGTCGGGAGGAGCAGGCACGCAAGGCTCTAACCTGGCTGCGTGGCAAGGAGGCGGACGTGGAGCCGGAGCTGAAGGGTTTAATGCGTTCCCAGGCCGATGCCGACAGGGGGGCGCAACAGAATAAAATGCTCGAGCTGCTCAAGCGTAGCAATCTGAAGCCTCTATCCATATCCCTGGGTCTGATGTTCTTCCAACAACTCAGCGGCATCAATGCCGTCATTTTCTACACGGTGCAAATCTTCCAGGACGCGGGCTCCACCATCGATGGCAATCTGTGCACCATCATTGTGGGCATTGTCAACTTTATGGCCACCTTCATTGCCACGCTGCTGATCGATCGCGCTGGTCGCAAGGTGAGTTCAGCCAGCGAATATCAAATTTGTCTTATTATTAAAAATATATTTAAAATTTGTATAATTAATTGAAATCCTTATGCATTTTAGATTTTGCTGTATGTGTCCGATGTGGCGATGGTGATAACGCTGTTTGTGCTCGGCGGCTTCTTCTATTGCAAATCTATTGGCGTGGACTTGTCCAATGTGGGCTGGTTGCCCCTGAGTTGCTTTGTCGTTTACATTTTGGGCTTCTCGCTGGGCTTCGGTCCGATTCCCTGGCTGATGATGGGCGAGATTCTGCCCTCCAAGATACGCGGCTCGGCGGCGTCGGTGGCCACCGCTTTTAACTGGACGTGCACGTTTGTGGTGACCAAAACGTTCCGCGACATGATTGGTAAGTCTTTAAACTCAAACAAACTTGGACAATTAAATAACAAGAAATTCCTTTGCAGATTTCATGGGTGCCCATGGCGCTTTCTGGTTGTTTGGCTCCATTTGTTTTATTGGCCTGTTCTTTGTGATATTCTATGTGCCCGAAACGCAGGGCAAGTCGCTGGAGGACATTGAGCGCAAGATGATGGGACGTGTGCGTCGCATGTCCTCGGTGGCCAACATCAAGCCCTTGGCTTTTAACATGTAAACGGGAGTCAAGAGAAAGGACAGGCAACAGAAGGATCTATTGAAGTGATCAAACCAAATATTAGTCTAATGCCCTAGTGCTTAAGTTGTACAACTTCATGGTTAACGATAGCTAATGTTATCGTTAGTTAGAGCTATTCAATGTAACTACAAGATGCAACAACGTAGAACATCAAACAAAAACAGAATTTCCTTTATGATTATTGTTATGATTATTAATTAGAATTATTATTTGATTAACGTTAAGTCGCGTAGCTTTTATGATTGATTGTAAATTATGAGTTTTTAGCAATAATATTTTGTTGAATTTATCGATGTAGAAAAATGACATACAACTATAATGCATGTATTTAGTTAATAAGACTTAAAACTTATCCAAGCTAAAGCCAAAACACAGCTATTTAATTGGCTATTCGAATAATCAGCATGTAAAAAAAACTAAATATGAATATATGAATCTATTCAGAATATCACTCGCAGCAGCTGCATAATTGTAAATGAATATTGTAAATTATATTTAATGAATATACAAATGAAAACAAACAACAAAAATCAATTATAAATGCTTTCTAATTATATTTATGCATATTTAATCCCTCTTTTAGCGACGCCTCTGTTTCTAAATCGAAGCAAACAATTTGCATGCGACCTTCCAAAATGCAATTTTCAGTGTGCAAATACGTGAACATTATATTAAAATTCAAGTTTATTTATTTTTTTAATCTACAACAGACAGAGAAACATTCATGAGATTCGTACACGATTTGCATATTGAAAGTAAGTACGTAATCAGTTAACTGTTACTATGTTAATATTTACATTATTTACAGCAACATTTGTATTTGAACAAAGACAGCTGATAATATATTTAGTTTGAATCGGAATCTTATCAACAACTCGGGCCAATAAAAGCAAATCGAAGACGCAGTTATTGCCTGACTGCATTGATTATGCACTCATCCACATGCAATCATTAAAATATATATATACTCTATGTATTTCGATTATTTTTAGATTGAAACATCACATAATCAGATGCACCAGAGTTTACTATACTCCAAATTATTAGAAATTCAATCTTGATAGATGACAGCGGGTATTTTAAGTTAGAAAAAGACGACAATAAATTAAACTGCAATCAGTTAACTATTAACTATTGCACTTCCGACCCGATGGGATTAAATTAAACACTACAGATATTGGGACTTTAAGGATATATCATTCTTTTTGGAAACACATCGACAACTCGATTCCTTTTCTGTTGATATTTTGATAATTTTGATATGAAACCCGATTTACTGTTTAGATTTACATCACTAGATTAGAATACTCTTATTGTGTCTGGAAATTTCAAAGAAATGTAACTACATAATTTTATAAACTGTTACTACGTTTATAAGATGTTAATGGGTTACCCCAATTGGATGTCATCGGAAAAGAATCGGACAAGAATCCTTCTCCTAAGCCTGTCTTATAATTGTCAATTTTAAAACACACAAACAGATCTTCTATATCAAGGAAAAAAACAGTAAATAATCATTTACGAAATGCTTTGAATATAGAGTCTAATAAGAAACGTTATTAACAGACACTAATTAACAGAATTGTTAACATTATGTAAAAATAGAGAAACCTGACGACACTGCAATTTTTAGGAGAAATGCTCAAAGTAAATTGTAGCTCAAATAACTAAAAATATTTCTAGCTGCTGGTTGAACACAGCTGTAAGCCACTGTAAATAGAGTGGAATGTAAATGGGAACATACTGCTTACACTTTATAGTAGTATGTAGTTAAGACATCACTAACAGTAGTTGCTGCTTGAACACAGCTGTGAGCTACTGTAAATGGAGTGGAATGTAAATGGGAGCAACTGCTTACACTTATAGTAGTATGTAGTTAAGACATCATTAACAGTAGTTGCTGCTTGAAGACAGCTGTGAGCCACTGTAAATGGAGTGGAATGTATGTAAATGGGAACATGGCCGTGTTCTGTAATTGCCAATGCAGCTGCATATTCTATCAAACTGCAGACGCTTTATAGTAGTAGTTAACACATTATTATAGGTATAATCTTGGCCAGAAAGAGCACATATGTATGTATGTAACTTACCCATTACTTGAACGCGGCAAATGGCGCAAATGTCGCATTCGACGTCCCAACTCCACATTGCCACCGCATTCCATTTCTTCAGCGTAAACATTTTCTCCGGCTTGTTATCCTCGGTCGTTCTGTTGTCCACTGAGTTTTCTCCATCATCGGCCATGGCTTTGTGCAAAATGCAATTACTATTTAAATTATTAAATTATTGTTTTTTGCTACTATTTTTGTTTACGATTTGTGAATGCCTCTTACTTGCTGCTTCTTCTTCTACTTCGTTTTGTTAAACAGCTGTTCGATGACTGGCCAACCGCCAAGTCCACAACATCCACACAATCCACAGCGCATGCACCCTGTGATGTTGTGGATTCAATTCGACTTGACGCGCGCAATTCAAATTGCTAGTTTGCATGCAAAGTCTTTACAATTGTATTCTGATTGATTACAACCGCATTGTGAACATTTCGAAATGCAGCAACCGCAATTTATAATATTATTTTCAGTTTTACAGTCACATTTACCATTGTGCCAAATTGAGGTCATTCTGTAACTCGAGTTTTAAAACTCTGATTTTTTGATTTCGTTACGCTTCGATTGCACGATGAAGCCAATAAAAATGAAGCTGCTGCTGATATTGCCAACACTTGCAACAGAATTGAATTATTATTATAAAAATGTTATAAAAAGTTTTCGATTTGATTTAATTTGTATCACAAATTTCATTTGTTTTATGCGAGACTTAATGAATGTCTGATAAACACTTAAAAATCATCAGTTATTTTTCAGGTTTTTGTTCGTTGAAAAATTAAGTTTATTGACCTTCTCCCGCTAAAAACAGCTTTTTCTGATTGTCAAAATTTGGCAACAAATGCACATAAAAAACACTCAAATTGTTTTCAAAACGCTTTATGACAGGGAAATATTGCGAAAATTAACAATTGGCAAGTGATTGTGTGGCTCGTTTGGTCAGTAAATTTTTTTTTGTAAATTTAAACACTTAACAAATGTGTGTTTGTGTATGTGTGAGTTTGGCCATTTCCTGCAACTACAGTTGATTATGATGCAATCGCAAATCACTTGCATAACGAACTGGCCAAGAATACACACAGCCACAGCAACAACAACTTGTTAACTGGTTTTCATTTTCATTTTGAATTAAATTTTCGTTGGGAAGCATGAAAGTGTTACGTTATTTTCTGGTCTGTGGGTCGCTACGAGTAATTACTTTTCACTTTCACTCCAATTTTCTTCCTGTCCCCCGTCCCCTGCAACTTTTCCCAGTTAAAAGAAATTTTGTTTTTTTTTTCAGTGTTTCTTTAGCTTATAATTTAAATATAAAAACAGATATTCGTACAGCTATAACAATGATACTCGTATAATAAAAGTATAACACATTTGGCTTGAAAATTGTTGCCGTTAAAGAAATCGCCCGATGTTTTTTGACGAATTTTTGGTGGCAATGATCTTGTTGTTGTTGTCAAGTAGCTAGTTAGTTTTGTCCTCTCACTAGCTACTCTTTTAATTTCTTCTTCTTCTCCTCCTTCTGCTCTTCGTCCGCTCCTCCTTGTGTTTATCACCCGTTCAACGTCCAGCTCAACGTTGCAGCGTGGATGCAACAAAGATTTTCTGTTAGTGTCTTTGTGCTCTCCATTCTTCTTCATCTTCTTCTCGTAAATGTTCTTCTTGTTCATGTTCGTTTTCTGCTTGTGCTCGCGTTCTGTGCTAACGCCCCCATAATTCTTAATAATGATGTTGATGGTGGCTGTGATGATAATCGTGATGATCGTCATGATGATGCTCGTGATGCTTGAAGATTGGCACCTCCACATGGTATTTCTGTGGGACGGGAATCTCCTTGTGAATGGGCACCTTCACCTCAGTGTAGACAGGAATTGGCTTCTCAATGGGCACCTTAACCTCATAGGGTACGGGCTTTTCAACGGTGTAGGGAACCTTCTTTTCAACAGTGTAGGGCTGTGGTACGGGCACCTTGACATGCACGGGATATGGTTTTTCAACTTCAACCTTGTAAGGTTTATCAACTGGCACTTTAACCTCATAGGGCACCTTCTTTTCCACAACGACCGTGTAGGGTTTTTCGACCTCAACATCATAGGGTTTCTCAACCTCAACGTTATACGGTTTCTCAACTTCATATTTGACCTCATAGGGCACCTTTTTGATGACTTCATAGGGCTTGGGAACTGGTACTTCCACTTTCACCTCATGTGGCACCTTCTTGATAACTTCATAGGGCTGTGGCACTGGTACCTTCACCTCATATGGGATTTTCTTGATGACCTCATAGGGTTCTGGCACGTGCACTTTCACCTCATATGGCTTATCGACGGGCACTTTCACCTCATAGGGTACTTTCTTCTCCACAATGTAGGGCTTGGGCACATGAACGGCTACTTTGACGTATTCCTTAACATGCACCGGATATTTCTTCTCTACAATGTAGGGCTGTGGTACGTCCACTTTCACTTCATAGGGGATCTGTGCAGAAAAATATAGAAGAAGATTGATAGAAATAAATATATTTTCCATTTTTAATTTTTTTTTGGAAATATTACTTAGTGATTTATTTTTTTTAACTTAAAATCTTAGAGAACTTTAAATAACAAATCTAATTTATTTTCAATTTTAAAATTTCTATGATTTCTGTTTATTGTTAATTTTGGTGAGTAAATTTATATTTTTTCGACATCTTTCGTTAAATAATAAAATTATAGCCCACCTTCTTTTCAACCGTGTAGGGAACATGCTTAACCACTGTGTAGGGAACTGGCACCTTCTTCTCAATGGTCACCGTCTTGATGTGCTCATGATGATGATGATGGCCATGATAATCACCCAGATGCAATCCACGCTTCTCCACATTCTTACTATCCTCGGCCTTCGACTCCGATTTCGACTCTGCCGCCTTCTCATCGATGGCAGCACAATGGGCCATTGCCAAGCACACGGCGAGACAAGAAACAACGAACTGCAAAAAGGATAACAAGAATTTCGAATAATGTATACTAAAATTCGAATGCACTTTACATTTCACAACACGAGCACTTAAATCACAATCACATTTAAATTTTTATTGATCCTTTTACCATTCGCATTGTTGAGCTGTTGCTTTGACGTCTCACGAGGAAAACAATTACTCCACAATAAACTGTGTTATACCAATAACGAGATCCAAGCTGGTACTGATTCGTTCACTCGCTGCATTCGGCTTTTATACACCAAAAATTGGTCTATCGCAACGCGCAATTCACCAATTCACTTCTCTCCACGCCCCACACTTAAGCAGCAGCAGCTCCACTCTTGAAACTCTTCCTCTCTCTCTTTTACACCAAATACAATCTGGCGGCGACTGCGCAGCTGGCACATTCGCAACTTGATGTTGTTGTTGCTGCATTTGTTATTGTTGTGGATGTTGAGGAACAGTGTTATATGAGCAACTCGTTTCTCATTTCGACGACGACAGCGCGTCGTCGCAACGGGATCTAAATGTGGATGGTATTTGGGGTTGGTGTTGGTGGTGGGGGAGGGGAATGGCAAACTGCAGGAGTACGATTACGATTACAACAAGGTAATCGGGTCGTTATCCTACAAAACAATAGCTAGGAAATTGTTACACAGACCCAAATAAAAACAGCTCACATATGTATGTATGTGTATTTCCATATGCAGAGCATGCTTTGATTTTTCGGATGATAAACCCACATACAATTGTTATTGGCTTTACATAATATGTATTTTAAGCCAGACATTGACATCCTACCTGTAAATCATATGTAAATGTGATTTGATATATGACAGATTATGTAAATTAAAAGGCGATTGCATTTGTGATATTGACTCTGCGGCATAGTTGTAAACAAAGTTACTTTGTTTGTGGTAAGTGGCAAAAACAATAAGAAGGTTAAACACAATAAGTGCGTTGCCTTTTACATATGGCTGTATGTATGTACATATGTAAATGGCAGTTTCAAGTTGCAGAGAGAGAGACGATAGTATCATATTTGTGCAAGGCTTTGTTATCAATAACAATATGCCACAGCTTAAGGCGTTTTGTTTTTGTGTTTTTGTAACATAGCATTGAGCTTTGTGTTGCTGAATAAAGCCAAAGGTTAGAGCACTACAAATCGCACAGCAAAGAAAAGAAAGACACAAAACCCATATGCATGTCTGTTTGCTTGCATGTGTGTGTGTGTGTGTTTTTTGGTACATCCCCCAAAAGCAACAATTTTGCTGCCACATTTCACTCAAATTGGCCAAAAATTTCGACTAGAGTCGGTGTGGCATGATCATGATTACAGCCTGTAGGAGCTATGAGCGTGACTGCATGTACGTACAGTGAGTCAAATAATTGTTTTGATAAAGTACTAAATTCCAATATAAAAAAATATTTTACTTATTTTTTTAAAATATTTAAATTTTCTCAACAATTTTATTTCTTGATTAAGAATAAATAGAGAGATTCCTGGAGTTCAACTTTTTTAAGAAAATAGAAAATCATAATAATAGTAATTATAAGAAATTTCACATATTATTCCTAAAAGTTTAAACCTTTTTTAAGTATTTTTTAAACGCTTTTAATTTAGCTTAGAACACAAATAATTAATTAATTTCAGCAATACATATTTGCAAACTATTTATTTTGTCGCAACAATTACTTGACTAACTGTATGCATATACGCTTATGTGTGATTTATATGCATGTATGTGTGTGTCTGTGCTTGCGCTTTGTGCAATCCATAGTCATTAAAATTGAATACGTAGCTACAGTCGGCTATTTAAAGCACAACATACAGTAACTATTGCTACTTAGTGTGCGATTAAAACTAAAACAAAACGAAATTAAACATAAATCTACACATACATACACTCACATCTGTATGTACGCGCACACTCTCTTTAGCAGGCACATGCCATTAGCAATGCATTAAACAACAATAAAAGATAATAAAAAAAAAAAAACGGAAAAAAAATTTCGTACCGCTTCGTACAGAGTTTTGAAAACTCGCCACAGACGCGGAAGACAGTCTGGGAGAGACGAACGGTAACTGGGTACAGTAGCTACAAATGTATGTACACACACACACAAAGCATTTACATGCCTATTCTATTTCATAATCAAGACAAGCCGCTGAATTTCGCGCACTAATTGCCCATTATTGCGCTAACAATTACAATTAGAGCCACTAAATTTGATATTACAATTCTTGGTGCCACAACCAAAAATCATAAACAGCTAATAAGATACATACAGTATGTCAGAAAAGTGCTTAGACAAATTAAAAAAAAAAATGTCTGGTCAATGACCTTCGTATGGTAAATGTAAATATGTTGGGTCAAATTTGAAGCTACTATCTCTTTGGAAAAGTCACCATTGTATGCTTAGGAGAGGGTGATGTGTAATATTAACCCTGACCCAGTAATTAGTTTTCTTATTTTGGCGTTGTAAACCGTTAATTGCTGTTATTTCAAAGAGATTGTTTGCCCCTTTAGTGTGATTAAACTTCAAGTGGAAGCTGTCTTGGTGCGTTTCTTTATTAGTATCAGTAAATCCGTAGAGTCGTAAATATTTTAAAGGGCCAAAGCGCAGGCAAGGAAAAGAGATTGTTTAACATCTACGTGACACGTCCTTGAAATTGTCTTTAATGCATTAAACTGATTAGCATTTATAATTGTTTTACTTATCTACATTTGATTATAATCTGCAATAAAAATGACAACTTAGTTTCGATTTGCTCTCTTAGAATTTCTTTATACCCTGATAGAGTGTATAATATTATTTCTTTATCATTTAATTTTCTAATTATTTTTTATTAATTTATTTTAAATTTAAAAAATTTTCTTCTTGTCAACTTAAGTAAAATAAAACCCAAAAACAGAAATAATTTATTATCGTAATAAAGTGCAGTTTTATTATCTTTATTTTTTTAATTGAATTAACAAAATTTCATTTAAAATCTATTGCATTTAAAATTTTTACGCGCCGTAACGTTCGTTAGACAGCCCTGCAAAGTGTGTTCAGTTTGTCTAAAACACACCATACAACCCTGTTAAGCTGGCATTTTACAGCACTGCGCTGCCCCGTTTTTGCAGCTGTCAGTTTTATACGCAAGTCATTTTGGCATCAAAGTCATTCCGGCATTTGGAAATTTGTTTGTTGTTCATTTCAGAGACGAAGCAAAGTAAGAATTTTATAAATAAATAAAAAAATTAAAAGTTTAGACTCTTTGGTATTGCAGGCAAATACAGCAGTTATGTTTATGACACGCTCCGAATACGATCGAGGTGTAAACACCTTCTCGCCTGAGGGCCGCCTCTTCCAGGTGGAATACGCCATTGAGGCCATCAAATTGGGCTCCACTGCCATTGGCATTTGCACAAACGACAGTGAGTATTAATGGCTAACAACATTAAATGAAATGTATTTGAATAGATTTTTAACTAGGCGTTGTTTTGGCTGTGGAAAAGCGCATCACTTCACCAATGATGGTGCCCAAGACTGTGGAGAAGATTGTGAAGGTGGATGAGCATATTGGTTGTGCCACCTCGGGTCTGATGGCCGATGCACGCACACTGATCGAGCGTGCACGTGTCGAGTGCCAGAATCATTGGTTCGTCTACAATGAAACGATGACTGTGGAGTCTTGTGCCCAGGCTGTGTCCACTTTGGCCATACAGTTTGGTGATAGCGGCGATAGCGATGGTGCCTCGGCCATGAGTCGTCCCTTTGGTGTCGCCATACTCTTTGCCGGCTTCGAGTCTGGCAAACCCCAGCTCTGGCACATGGATCCCTCCGGCACCTATATACGCTACTGCGCCAAGGCAATTGGATCGGGCAGCGAGGGTGCCCAACAGAATTTGCAGGATAAATACACGCCCGAGATGAAAGTTAAGGATGCCATCGATTTGTGCTTAAACACTCTCAAACAGGTCATGGAGGAGAAGTTGAATGAGACCAATGTCGAACTGATGACCATGACCATGGAGAAGAAGGAGTTCACCATGCTCAGCGAGGAGGAGGTGAAGAAGCTGATCGAGGATCTGGCGTAAACTTTATCATATTTGGCATCTTGATTAAGAAATACATTTGTATATGTGAATAAAGGGATTCTAAATCGATCTACTTAGAAATTAAACTAACTGAATGTTCAAAATTGAATAACTATCAAAACTGAATTGATTTTTAAATGGAAAATCATTTTGAACTTGGCTTGGCTTCGAAAAATTATTAAATATCCTTCAAAAATTGAAGTTTTAAAGAGTTTAATAAGCTTCAAAAAATTCTATGTTTTTCCTTAATTAAATATTAGACACAAGCTTGTTTTGATTTATATACAGTTGACTTTATTTATACTGATTTCATGGATTTCTTTTTTTGTTTTGTGCATACTCACTAAAAACATTTCTTCGAGTCCCCTTCAATTTGTGTTGGTGTGCGTGTACTTATTACATGAACTGTTGAGCAAATCAAGCAGCTTTCGATTAACTTGGTTAATCTCATTACAAAGGCAAATCATAAAGAATTTTCGCTACAATTATTCAATCATCTCGCTTATTCGATGCACAGACTTGATTTATAAGTTTATCAATTTGTTTTTCAAAATGTGTGTAATAAGAATAACTTTTTATATAAAAATTTACCTAGAACCAAAACAGATGGTAATGCAAATTAAGGCGCATATGCATAAATCTAAATATATATGTTATATAAATATAAGATAAGACAAAGGACAAGTTAATTATGTGGATATGGATATCGAAAAGGGGCGGTGAGTATAAAAGGATTGTTTGGTAGGGAAGTCAAAGACAAATACCAGAAAGAAATTGATAATAAAAAATACATTTTCATATATCTATATCGAGTATATAACTATATACTATATATATGTATATATATATGTATACTTATATATATTATAAAGAGCATTCACAATCGTTTACATCAGACCTAAGTTTGATGTTCGCCGCCACTGGGACTGCTGTTGGTGTTGTTGGTGTTATTGGTGTTGTTGTTGCTGTTGCTATTGCTGCTGTTGTTGCGCAACATGAGCCTGGAAAGACTCGTATTTGGCTCGCTGAGCGAATAAATTTCGGGCTCAAAAACCGGCGGACATTCCATATTTGGATAATCCGGTGTGGCGGCTTTTGAGTCCAGTGAATTGGTGTTGGTTACTTTTGGTGTTGCTGGTGTTGCTTCATGTGTTGCCTCCTCTTTTTGCACAGCGGCAACTGTTGCTGTTGCAGCAGTTGTTGCTGCTGCTGCTGCTGCTGTTGTTGGCGGCGGCGGTGCTGGCGGCAATGGAGGCTGCAACGCCTCAGATGCAAACAGATTTGTGTTGGAACGATAACTGCGCTGTGTGGGAAAAATAACCTGCGAGAAAATCTCCTGATCACAATCGGCCTCCAAGTCAGCGCTGCTGGGCAGCTGTTGCAGCAGCTGTTGTTGTTGCTGTAACTGCAACTGTTGCTGATGCTGCTGTTGTTGTTGATGATGATGGTGCGTGAAGAGCGTGCGATGAAACAACGGTGAGCCCAGAAAACGATTCTCCTTAGAGGGACGCGTTGGTGTTGCACTTGCACCCGATGCCGTCGATGATATGGATAACTTGGCCGAGCTATTGATGGGCGCTGAATTCTTGCGTGGTGCATCATATTTGGTGCCCACAACTCGATCTCGCAGATCCTGATTGTACGTTTGGCTTTTCTTAATGTTGCTGCTGCCGCCGCTGTTGCTGCTGCTGCTCATGTTGTTACTGTTGCTGGCAGCAATGTTGCTGCCATCGAGCGCATGATTCGATTTCGATTTCTTATTCAATGGCAACGTCATTGTCATTGGCGTAAATGGAAATCGTCGATCGCTGCCGCTGCTGCTGCTGGTTTTACTTTTGCTCTTCTTGTTGTTGCTGCTGCTGCTGCTCGAGATGCTGTTGGATTCGGCTGCATCATCGCGCTGTTGTTTCTTGCTGCTCTTGTGCAGAAAACTGGAGAAATGCTGTGAGGCGCGAAAGAAATTCGAGCGTGTGCTGTGCTGTGGTTGTTGTTGCTGCTGTTGCTTCTCCTGCTGCTGCTGTTGCTGATGGAGTTGCTGTTGTTGCTGGTGCTGCAATTGCAGCTGTTTCTCATACTCATTGCAGCTGGATTGCCTGGAGACGCTGATGTTGTTGCCACTGTGGTTGTTGTTGTTGCTGGTTGTAGGCTCATCGCCAAAGATGAGCTCGTAGCCAAAGTCGCGCAACTTTTGACCCTCCATGGTACGAGTGCGCTTAATGCTCTCGTCATCCGGCTTGAAACTGTACTCATAGTCCGGAGTCTTGGGCAAACTGCGACCCTGAATCTTTGCCGGCGGCTCTCCATTGCCGTTTCCATTTCCTCCCGCTGATTTGGCTGCAGCTCCGGTTTGGTTGCCTGGAAGAGAATCACAGATTAGGGAAATTATCAAGATTATTTGGGAGCACTTGAGTAGTTACCTTGTGTCTGTTGACTGGCATTGGAGTCCGTTCGCATGTGCTGCCTGTTGTGCTTCTCGATGCCCAGATGGACGCGATTGTTGTACATTTCCTGTGACTCCTCCAGTTGCTTGCGCAGCATCAGATCCTTCAGCGTCATATATCCCTGTATATTATTCGGCTGATGATGGGCATCCAAGGTGCCATCTCCGCCCGCCTTCTTGGTCATAAACGATGTTTTGGTGTGCGACGAATGATGATACTCAAAGACCTCCAGATTGGGATTGGAGGCGTGCAAATAATGATACGGCACCTTCTTCAAACTGGATTTACTGCTGGGACTCTGACTCTGGCTGGGACTCTGACTTTGACTGGGACTGGGACTTGGACTGTTGCTTTCCTCGAAGCTCGGATGCTGCATGGAACTGAGCGTGGGCGCTGGAGAATTGGGTGGTCCCAGGCTAAAGGAGGCGCTGCTGACCACAGAGCTGCGACTGGAGCTGCGTGACAATTTGCGTGCTTGCTCGGGGAGAGCAGCTCCTCCAGCTAATCCTCCTGCTCCCGCTGCCACTCCTCCTGCTCCGCCTCCTCCGCCCGCTCCTCCTCCTCCACCCAGTTTCACCGTCGGCGTCGGCGGCTGGGCGGGATCATGATAGCCCGGCGTATTGGCACCAATCTGTATGCCACAACTGCCTCCGGGCACCTTGCGAAATGTTTGAAAATTCGCCGTTGGCACGGGAATATCGCTGGAATTCGATTTGGCCGCATTGCTCTTGAAGGTGCCCATGGTGAACTTTCTCAAGGAATCGAAATAACCACGATCCTGTTTCATACTGCTGTTGTTGTTGTTGCTACCATGATTTAAGCTGCTGGTGGGCGTGGCCGTCAGCGTGGCAATCACATCCTTGGAGGCTTGCGGCGACGGCGTGCAGAGATTCGTATTAATCAGCGCATCATTCGTCTCCTCCTCGCCCGAACTCTCGTTCTCCGAGTAGAGATCCTTGCTGCTGCATGTTCCACTCACTGCCGCCGCCGGCAACTTAAGCGAGGCAATCCTCAAGAACTCCACCCATTGATTGAGTGCATCCTGCGACTCGGCGGCAAAGTAGAAACTCTTGGCCGTATGATAGACCTTAAAGGCATGCGGCTTCGAGTGCACCTCCTTGGCCAGGGACACAGTGAAGCCCGGCAAGAAGATGACCAAACTGGCGCTGCTGCTCTGCTTGCTCCGAAACCCATAGAGTATCGTGTCCAGCATCACAAAATAAATGCGTGCCCAGTAGGTGACGCCACGCAGATTCTTGGTGCGTCTGTACAGATGTCCCTGGATGTCCCCAGTGCCGAGTAGCTTTAGATTCGTGTTCCGCCGCTTCGCCATCAGGCTGTGCTTCTTCTTCAGCGTCAAGGTCCTCGTCTTGCTGGGCGTGAGCAGCTCACTAATCTCCTGCTGCTGCTGCTGCTCCGGGCATGTGCTGGCCAAATTGGCTGGCTGCATGCTCGCCGGCTTTGGCGGCGGCGGCGGCACCACTGGAGGCGTCAGCTCACGCTGCTTGCGTGGACGCGGCGGCGGCGCCGGTGGCGTCACAATGAGAAACTCCTTGCGCGGCTCAATGGCCGGCGGCGGCGTATCGGATTCCTCCTCGCCAGAATTGTCATAGGCGGGCGTGCTGTGACTCTTGTCGAGACGTCCACGTCGATTCTGCTGCTGCAGCAGCTGGAGCTGCTGCTGTTGGATAAGGGACGCATTGATGGCCTCCGCCAGCGGCGGCGTCTCACGCGTCGCCAGCTCAATGGCCTGGAGCAGCTCGGTGCTGGCGCAGCTGCGCAACGTTTCCAGCGCATCCTCGTCCCCCTCGTCGGCAAAGGGTATCGGCTCAAAGGTCTCCAGTATCGTGTTCTCCACATTGCACGTGAATTTCTCGTTCTTCACCACATAATCCTCCACCTTCATGTTGGCATCGAAGCGCACCACTTTGCTAACACCTGGCTTATAGCGTTCCAGCAGCTGCAGCTGCTGCTGTGACTCCAATCCCGCCTCCGTCAGCTGCTTCAGCTTGCGGGCCTCGTTGAGGAGTCGCTTGGCGGCATCCGCACTCTCGCTGGCCGCCAGACCGATGCAGGTCGTCGGTCTGGGTGCAATCTCCAAGCCGTAGCCAAAGGATATTGATTTGTCACGTATGCTGGGCGAACCGGGATCACAGCTACTGATGCCTCCGCCTCCTCCTCCGACTCCGCCTGGTTTACGCTCATGCCAGGAGGGTATCACCAGATGCGGATGCTTCAGACTGAGAAACTCATCGCCACAGATCGTGTTGCGTCGCTGGAGCAGCGCACGTGGCTTTGGGTAATACAAACGCATCTCACGACTCACGGATTTGGCATCTGTGGGCGTCGAATCTGAATCCGAATCGGAATCTGTGGCCGCTTGTGTCTCCACTTCCACTGCCACTGGCTTTGCCCGCTCCTGTTCCCGCTCCATTTCTCCCAGCGGATTCTCCTTGTTTTCCTCGCCTCCCGTCTGCGTCCTGGTCGCCGTCTCCAGCGTCAAGAAGGCGGCACGTGGACTCGGACTGGGCAAATTGTCGGCCCAACGATTGCTCATGTTGCGTTTCTTGCTGGGCAAACGATATGGCTGCATATAGATTTGTCCATACATCTTGGTGTGCTTTGGACGCTTCTTTACGGTCAGGACGACATCCGGGAGCGCCTCCCGCAGATGATGCAGCACCGTCATGTGTTGCCAGCCCACAACCGTCTGGTAATTGATCTGCACAATCTCATCGCCATCCTCAATCTTGCCAGAGTTGTGGGCGGGCGAATTGTATTTGATATCCGTCACCCGATGGATGCCATTGTAACTGGACTCGATGTTGAAACCCAAATCCGATTCGCGTTGTTTCTTCAGCGTCACCAGATTCAAGGACGCCGGCTGCAGCACCATGGGATCCGATATATCCTGTATGATGAAATTGGCCAGGCGTTCCAAACGTTCCGCCGTCGCCTTGATCTGGGCCACCGGACGCTCGGCAAAGCGATCCCTGTGCGCGATCGTGGCCAGCTCCAGGCCACATCTCAGCACATTGCCACAATACTCGCGGTACATGTCCTGATTGCGAAACGGCGAACGCTCCAGATTCCCAATCAGCGGTTTCAATGTCGCTATTGTCCTGGTTATATCGTGCAGTGTCCTCGTGTCGATCTTTGTGCTGTCCGCATGATTCTTGGCCAGCTCACGGTGCAAATTGCGCGCCGCGGTGCCCACATGCAGCGCCATAAACTGCAGGTTGTCATTCTTCAGGTGATAGTGCTACAAATACAAGTCACACAATTTCTCAGTACAGTGGTACAAAAACAATTGAAAATCAATTTACTACTAATCATTTAAATTAAATTAAAGATATTAACTTATAATTATTTAATAAATTAAGTTATTTTATTTAAAAAAATAAAAAAATTGATTTCCCTTTTTTTTTGTTAAATCGAGTTTGTTTAAAAAAATAAACAATTACAATTTAATTTTCTTAAAGTAAAAAAAATCAAACAAATCATATTCAATTTGAGACTCACAAAATTCCGCAGATTCTCGACAGCCTCAAGGACAATTTCCTGGTGGCCAATCGCCTGCATGCCCAAATTTTCCAACTCATATGGCCGTATATTAAGCAGAGCACGTCCGCCGATTTCATGTTTTGAAAAATATCCTTTCATGGACTCGTCGAGACCTTTGCAATATTAAAAATAAAAAACAAATAATTATTTCACTTGAAAGTTGTTTGTGAAAGGAATGTTGTTGTTGTTGCTGCTGCTCTCGTTGTTGTTGTTGGGTGGCTGCTGCACTTTTCCTTGACCTGTTAAGAGCACTCGAATTTTGGTTACCTCTTATCCAGTCTGTCACTTGATCGGGCGTCCATTCTGCTATGTTTATATAGGCCATACTAATTATAAAAAGCACCAACTAAGCACACATCTACTCCATTTTAATTTGAACACAACATAAACAATTGATTAAAATAAAAAAGAGTTTTTGTTCAGACCAGGGCTGGCAATAACTAACTTATCTCATCTTGTTCACTTTAAGCTCGTGAACTTAATGAGTCATTTTGTACTCTGACTATCGTTCCTTTAGTGTGAAACCATGCTTGCCACGCCGTTTGTTGGTAACTGTGGAATGCGTTTGTTGTCCCTCGAAACAAGACAACTCTGTTAATCAGCTGATATGTTGCTACAGAAACTGAGATTTTACTTTTGCGACAAACCTAAAATGGCAATAAAATTGTATAGCTTCATTAAAAATGCATATTTATTTAACTAATTTACATGAAGTAGCTACATAATGTAGCGATTTTTAATTCACCATAGCATTGGTATGAAAAATATCGCTGGCGCGCACGTTCTTAGGCGCTGCTGCCTCTTCACTCATACATTATATACTATATATTTTAGTCGTTGGCGGAGAGAGAGGCACGTCAGAATAATCACCGCGTGGTTGGTTGTACATTTTAGCACATTGCAGTTGCAACAGCACACAATAAACTGGGGAAATATGTCTGTAACCCAGACAAAACAAATCAAGTTTTATAATCCAGCGAGTTCCGCAAGTTCCGACAGGTAACATAAATATCAAAAATTGTGATAATTGTGAAGAGCGTGAAAATCCACCTGAAACTCATTCATCACTCGGGAGCCTAAAAAGTTGAGCACGCAATAAAAATACATACATATATAATCACAAAAGCCCATGAAGATACACACATGCATGTTTACATAAACATATAGACATACATATGTACTTAATTAAGCGTGTGATATATGAATTTGTGTATGTACTGCACATGTGCTGAGATATATTTGATAAATTAATTTTTTGCTATTGAAAACCAATGACAACGTCGCAGCGCTGCAGCAGAATGATAACAAAAAGCGTTTATTTTGTACACACAAAACAGTTATAACACATCGAAGCAGTAGATACAACAACAATAACAAGCAGTGCTGCCAGAATTTTAATATTTAAAACAAGCTAGATTAAAAAAAAAAATAATAAGCAAAATAAAATAGTATAATATAAAAAACAATATGCTTAAAAGAGGCCAAGCTAAAATGAATATAACAAATTTTTTTTTTGTTTTATTTAAAATTGAAAAGAATAAAGTTTTAACCATTTAAAAGTCTAGCATTAAATGAGCTAAACTGGCAACACTGCTGCTCTACCTTTCGGCTGTACCTTCGCCTTCGTCGTCGACGTCGCGTCGACGTCGTCAGCTGCTTTTAACCTTAGCTCTGCCAATCGAAAAGACACTGAAATAGACGGCAGGCGATTGCGATTTCTTCACACGTTTTAGTCATTCTCCAACGCGGCTGCAGCACGTTGCTTAAACAGAATTTTTACCGGTGTATACATAAATACATACATACAAACTTGCATATATTTCGATATTGAACAAAGATTTAACAACGCAATAATAACAATTAACACTGCAAATCGCATCACAAGCGAGAAAGCGTTTTGGTTCGTCGGCCACATTGTGCATAAATTTGTGCGTGGGAGTGTGCTTTGTGATTCCGTGTGTGTGTGTGCGAGTGATTGACCCATTTCGCTGTTTAAATTCTCAACGCATACAAAGACATTGGACTTTTTTTGGCATAGCTCATTGGCTAAAATGAGCAGCATCACGTTTTTATGCAGCAAAGCAACTAGCAACAACAACAATAGCAGCAAAGATGTGACGACAAAAGGAAAGGCAGCCGCAGTTACTTCAGTATTTCCAACAGCCGCATTACTAACAACAACAACAGCAACGCTTCAGCAACAACCACTGCAAGCAACTCCACCACAATCACAGCTAGAGCTACTGCACAACAAATTAAAGAAGCTTAACGTTGCGGCAAAAACGAACGGTCACAGTCACATGTAAATCATTGCATTTTTATTCACATTTTATTTAAAATATATACATACATGTGTGTATTCAACGCTTGTGTTTGTTTTGTTGTATTCATTTGTTTTTGTTTTTGCATTTTTTATTCGCAAGTCTCGCATACATACATACATAAATACATACACATGTTTGTCTGTGATATTCTATATATGTATTAGTGTGTATATACAAGCTCTAATTGTTTTGTTGTTGTTACTTTTTGTATTTTTTTTGTGTTTAATTAACGTTCTTTTTTTTAATATCGTTTATCGTGTCGTTGCGTCGACTATCTGTCGCTGTCGGGTTGGCATCGCAAATAAATACAGCGAGACAGCGTCATCAAATGCGGCTGCTGCTTTTACCGCCGCTGCTGCTGCTGCTGATGTTGTTGTTTCTGTTTCAATTTCAATATGGCTGCGATCGAGCCACGTCTGCTCCCTTACCAACTTTTCTCTTCTAACACACTGTTTTTGACAGACAATTTATTCTCTCTCACTTACATACGCTGATGTGTCCTGCGAAAATATCAACCTGTTGGTCGTCGTAACACGTGGCAACACCACAACATTCCCTACTCTCCATTCTACACATTTTTTATTGTTCTGTGCGTGCATGAACATAAATGTAAATAAATACATACATGATGTTCAAAGGCAAATGCTCAGAGTATTTATACATTGAATGTATGTCCCTACGTACATAAATACTTATGTATGTACACCAGCCTGCAGTTAAACTATAAATAACTGAAGAATTGGCCACAGGAGACATGGGACAGACAAATAAATGCAAATATCCATATGAAATACTTATGCTTACATATACATACATATGTCCATATGGAGCAAGAGTGCAACGAACGTTGCATGCTACTGGAATTATGTACACACGTACATACATACATATGTATGTATGTTGGCATGCAACTGGTCCAGCATCTAGCGTCGAATTGTCTGACTGAAGTCTACACAAACATATGTTCGTATTCAGTTATTCAAGTAATTTTGTTGACTTACTAAAAATCATATGCAGTTTTAGTTTAGTTTAACGAGATTGACAGTGATTAGCTACATATCTTTAAAAAATAAAATTATTCGCATATTTTTTATAGGCAATAAAATAACTTAATAAACTGTAAAAGTGTGTTGGAAGTTACGCTGTTAATATTGTTGTCTCAAAAGAAATATTTGTTACGACTGTAATTAAAATATATGGTACATTATATTTTTAATTACAATTAAGAAGTCTTGGAATTACTGTATATAATGTATGTAAATAGGCACCAGCGTGTACATTTAAATATGTGCATGCGCCCATTTATTTAAGCGGATGCGATAAAATTATTCTGGGAATTATACGTTGTTATTAACTTTGGGGCATATTTGCAATGTGTGCGTAATATCAATGTTTTTCCCACATCTTTGTATGTATTTGAAAAGTCCAGACAAATGTTCGTATGTCAATGTTTTCTGTCTAGCCTGTAGAAAATAAATAAATATTAATAAATATCGCATCATAAAACTGTTTAAAAGATCTGAGGCTTTTTGCCTATTCATTTTAGATGCTACAATAACATCACAATTCATGGAATCAAATGTCTGCCAAATGGTGTGAATATTGGGTTTACATATTTGATTTTCTTGCGAATAAGCAAACAAAGATTATTTTAAATTGATTCCGTTCGCAAAGTGAATAAATAAACGTGATCATAAGTGTTTGATCTACCCAAATTCTTGATTGTAACTAAAAGCGAGTGAAATAAATAAAATAAATACTACTGAAATGCTAAAAATATTTCAAATATGCGTGTGTACACACTCAAGCAGAGGTAACGGGAAATTCAGAAATGTCATTAAATGCATCACTCTCGCGCTATCTCTCTCACTCTCCCATTTCTTGACACTGTCAATTTTAGCCGGTATTCGGTTGATAATTTTCTGCAAATGTTTTATATATATGAATATATAAGCATTTATTTACTTATTGCATATACAGCTAGTCGCTTAAGTCGCGTGCCAACAAATCTTATCTCGCTTTTTGCGTGGGGGACACCGTTTTATTTTTATTACCTGATATAATTATATTAAATGGACATTTCACAATGTGTATCAGTAAATGTATTTCTGATATTTTTAATTCATCAACTGATTTCCATTTCAATTCTATCAACTTTACAGCGATGATCGCTCCGATGTAACGGAACCGCTTTACATTGATCCCTTTGGAGAGCAGGGCAGCGGTGCAGCTGGCAGCGAGTTGAACTGTTGCCCGGCCTCGCCCACAACGGTGCCCGCGAAGTCGGCATTGGAGTCGCCGATGCGGAGATCGGGACGACGACAACGTACTACATCAATTGGCAACCAAACGACCACTGCCAATCCGTCCGAATGCATTATAAGGTCTAATAATCGCACCATTTATACGGCTGGACGACCACCTTGGTACAATTGTGCCGGACAGCAGGTGGAACCCTTTGTCATAGGTGCGTTGTGAACTCCTTGTTGTTGTTGTTAAGGAAATGCTTATTGAGAGTTTTCCGTGCAGGCATTTGCGGTGGCAGCGCGTCCGGAAAGACAACAGTCGCGGAGAAGATAATAGAGAGTTTGGACGTGCCCTGGGTGACTCTTCTGTCCATGGATTGCTTCTACAAAGTGTGTAGTAATTAACATAATTGACTGATTTTGTCATTCAGATAATAAGAGCAAACAAACAAGTAATGTTTTGAAATTCATGAACAGATTCTTAACGAGAAGCAACATGAACAGGCTCTCATCAATGAATACAACTTTGATCATCCGGATGCATTTGACATTGACTTGCTGGTCGATGTGCTGACCAAGCTGAAGGAGGGACGTAAGGTTGAAGTTCCCGTCTACAATTTTGTGACGCACGGACGGGAAAGCCAAACGGTAAGCAGATAAATTCCAAGGTGCAATGCATTCCGATTTATAAATACCATTTAACATTATCTTAGAAAACTATGTACGGCGCCAATGTCATCATATTTGAAGGCATACTTACTTTTCACAGTCCCGAGGTGCTCAAACTTTTGGACATGAAAATATTTGTAGACACAGATCCGGACATACGTCTGGCAAGAAGGCTCAAACGGTAAAAATTATCATTATCATTATAATTATTATTATTTACTATTTTTATTTATATGCAGTGATATCTCACAACGTGGACGCGACTTAAGGGGCGTACTGAAGCAATACCTGAACATGGTGAAGCCTTCATATGCCAATTATATAGCACCCACAATGGCACATGCCGATATTATAGTGCCACGAGGCGGAGAGAATAAGGTGGCCATAGCTCTAATAGTGCAGCATGTGCACACACAACTGCAATTGGTAAGAGAGTTTTATATTTAAAATATATATTCACTACTAATCTCTAATTGTTTTATTGCAGCGCGGCTTTAAGCTACGTGAAACTTTGGCCAATTCGTACAAGGATCAGCCAATGCCAGATTCGTTGCATTTACTGCATCCGACACCGCAGATTAAGGGACTGCACACGTTCATACGTTGCAAGAATACGTCGCGGGATGAATTCATATTCTATTCAAAGCGTCTCATTCGACTGGTCATTGAGTATGCGTTGAGTCTGTTTCCCTTCAAGGCGACGTGCGTGGAGACGCCCCAGGGTGTTTTGTATGAGGGCAAGCGCATGGAGTCACGCAAAATATGCGGCGTGTCCATATTGCGTGCCGGGGAGACTATGGAGCAGGCAGTTTGTGATGTATGCAAGGACATACGCATTGGCAAGATTCTTATACAGACAAATCTGAAGACTGGCGAGCCGGAGCTCTATTATTTGAGGCTGCCCAAAGACATAAAAGACTTTAAAGTGATACTGATGGATGCCACAGTTGCCACTGGAGCTGCTGCCATGATGGCCATACGTGTACTGCTCGATCACGATGTGCCCGAACAGAATATCATTCTTGCCTCGCTGCTGATGGCCGAAATTGGTGTCCATTCGATTGCCTATGCCTTTCCCAAGGTAAGCTTCAAAATTACAATAACAACAAATCAACAATAACCAACATCTTGTTCGTCTTGTCGACAGGTTAAAATTGTTACTTCCGCTCTGGATCCGGAGATTAATAGCAAGTTTTATGTTATACCCGGCATTGGTAACTTTGGCGATCGCTACTTTGGCACTGAGCCCTCTGACGAATATTAAGAAGGGCCAACCAACCACAAATCGCAAACCAAGTTTCTTGAGTAATATTCCTAGGCTAAAAATGAAATCGTTACTTAAATTATCAATTCAGAAAACTTTGCATTGCATTTATTTTATTGAAAATTACGAAGAAGCGATGCAACGGGAATCAGCCATAAATCCACTCATGACGTCATTTCCAAAACAGCAAAAATTGGCTTCATTTGATTTTTGGAATCAACTAATTTTGCTTTCCCGCCATGCGATTTTAGGGCTGTATTATTCGATTAGTTATCGGGCCTGTCAGACGTTTTATCACAAAACAAACACTAATGGGATTCCGGTAAGCGTTTTAGATTTGGTTTAGATTTCGCAGTCAGCTGTTCACAGCTGCTCCATACAAAATTTTCAGTGTGCCCAAAGCAAATCAGGGGAATGTGGTCTTACTAATTGATTTCGTGAAATCAGCTCTGAGACTGATTTCGTTTTGATTTTGATTTGGTTTCGTTCGAATATTCAATCAAAGCATATTCGATGAGCAAACTTTCGTTTAATGCGTTTATAAATTTCCATTTCTGGCTTTCTCTCTGCATTTTGTGCCATTGCGACCCTTTTTGTGTACTTTTAAGCTGTCAATCAGCTGTTCGCCAGACTGTTAGCTGTTCACGAAATCTAAAACTAATCAGTGTGCAAAAAGACTCGTTCCCTCAACTGATTTAGATTTGGTTAAAAATAATCTAAACCAAATCTAAAACGCTTACCGGAATCCCATTACTGCAGCCATGTAGTTTTATGAAAATTGTTTTATGTTTAAATAATATAGCTTCGTCAAAATTTGATTTTTGTCATTTTCGAAAATTTTAAATTTCAATTTTTAATATTGAATTAATATATGGGAATACCCCTACCGCAACAAAGTTGGAAAAAGTTAATCAATTCCTACTTTTTAACACTGTCAATAGCTTTTTGGTCTAGGTGGCAACGCTACTTGAAAATTGAAAAAGAAAAAGTAACGAGTTTGCATTCAAATTAAACGTTTATTGTTTTTTTTTTTGGCAGCTTATGGATGATATTGTCCATTGTCAATGTCACTGTGCTCTGACTGAGCCGCCAGAGCCAAACGTTGTGCCTCCTGCTGTGCCCCAATGGCCGCATGTTCAGCAGCAATTCTATCAAAAGCGTTCAAGTGCTTTTGGGTTGCATGAATAACGGCGGCGCTGCCACGGGGAGCGGCTGAAAGTGCCTGCAATGAACAATAAAATGCAAATTAAAAGCTTATAAAATTTTGCACAATGTGCATTTCATAAAGATGGGTAGATGTTGGGCAATGGAATTTTGTAAATTTGGGGGAACATAGAGATGTTGATGTTTTTCGCATCGGTTACATCCGTACATCGTTAAGGCATCGAAAACAACAGACCATTGGAAAGTATCGATGCCCGAAGTGCTTATGTTTTTTTGATCACTCACTCATGAGCAACCTAACACAATACTTACTGCTTGGCCTGGTGTGTGGTTGGCGTGTTCTTGCGCAATGCGATTGTAAGCTGCCAAATGCTGACGCTTGGCTGCCTTGACGGCTGCGCTGTCTTCCAGCTGATGACTCAGCTGCGGATGGAAGCCGTGCTCATCGGCAACGTACTGGACGGTACGCACTTGGTTCTTCGGATCCACATAGGAGAAGGCACCACGTATGACGCCTGAGCCATCGGAGACTTCGGTGTGCTGACGATCGACATGACCAGGAGCACGTCCTGCCTGATAGCTGAACACATACGGACTGGCAGGTGCATGAGGCTCTGGAGTGCTGCTCAAATGCAGATGCGACACGTCCGCCCAACTGACACCCAATGCACAAACGACCTTGCAATATCAAAACGGAAATTCAGTTGTTCAGTTAATTATGCTTAAGTAATTGTGTCCCTGACGCTTACCGCTAAAATCACAAACTGTTTCATGCTGTGTGTGTCTCTTTGCTGAACTGCAATAAGTAACTGAAACCAAAAAAAAAACCTGTGGCAAATATTTCTCAGTCGAATTAGTTGAAAACAACAGAAAGCAGAAAACTGGTCTTGGCTTTCAGAGCTTTAGCATTTTCAGATTCGCGTTTTGTATATTTGATTGTTCGCCGTCGAAGTCGAAGCTTTGAAGTTTAAACCAAAACTTGTTTATTTCACTTTTATTTCCCTTTGATTTTGCATTCATTAACCAGACGTTTTATCATTAAAATCGAATTTAATCAATTTTTTTCAATAATCTTTACTTTGATTTTGTGCTAATCACATTTGGAGCTCTTAATCAAAATCTGGAAATTGTTAAACTCATGTGAACTTTCGTTTACTTTTAAATTTGGTCTTTCAGTACCCTCTAAAATTGTTCTTAGAATAAAGTTGAATCAGCTATAGAAATAAATAAATTAATCAATAAAAATAAATTAACTCATTATTAATTTTTTTTTTTGATTCTTAAACTTCTTGAGATATATTTTCAAATCAGTTTTGATAGAAATATGTATGTACTTATAAAAAAAACTCTTTACGAGGTAGAAGTCTAGTGACGAAAACATTTTCATGCCCCAAAATTTCTGATATCCAACTTTGTGACGAATAAAATTGAGTTTCACAATTAAATTATTAAAAAAAAAATATTTGTCACTCGACACATTGCGCTATATTCTTCAACCTCATAAATATAATTTTTTTGGGCAGTGCCGAGTGATGCTAGACCGTTACATTTCGTTTTCGTGCGTACATATTTTTTTACTCGGGGCTCGGCGTTCGCTTACCATTCGGTCAGTCAGGAAAGTACCCACGTAGTGAGTAGTGGGGTACGTAGTTCAAGCATGGCCAATCGACACTTCCAGAACTGCAGGGATCCCATACAAATGAATGTGTCAGCCAAAATGCTTTGCGGGGCGTTCGCTGGGAAGCGTTACCGATCTGGCAATATTGTTCGAGTGGAATTTATTAGAGAATCGATTTTATTTTTGGGGCCGTTGCTTGCGAAAAATCATGCGAACTATAAAATACCCTTTACCGTTTAAACTTTTTACCCACATTATTTTATTCAAAAAATCACCCTTAATTTTTATAAGTTCCGTAATTATTTGCTCAGTGATTCAACTTAAACCTATATTGCTTTTTTTTTTTACAGCTTATGGATGATATTGTCCATTTTCATTGTCACTGTGCTCCGACTGAGCCGCCAGAGGCAATCGTTGTGCCCCAATGGCCGCATGTTCAGTAGCGATTTTGAGTTCCCTGCAATGAACATTAAAATGTAAATCAAAAGCTTATACAAATTTTGCAGAATGTGCAATTAATAGAGATGGGACTATGGTGGGCAATGGAATTGTGTTCATTACCTGTCGTGCCCCAAAGGCCGCATGTTCAGCAGCGATTTGATCATAAGCGTTGAAGTGTTGTTGAGTTGCATGAATAAGTTGCTGATTTGCTGATTGTGCCTGCAATGAACATTAAAATGTAAATCAAAAGCTTATACAAATTTTGCACAGTGTGCAATTAATAGAGATGGGACTATGCTGGGCAATGGAATTGTGAAAGTTTGGATGAACATAGCGATTTTGATGTTTTTCGCTGTTTCCTGAATCTTCATCACCTGCCGTGCCCCAAAGGCCGCATGTTCAGCAGCGATTTGATCATAAGCGTTGAAGTGTTGTTGAGTTGCATGAAGAAGTTGCTGATTTGCTAATTGTTCCTGCAATGAACATTAAAATGTAAATCAAAAGCTTATACAAATTTTGCACAGTGTGCAATTAATAGAGATGGGACTATGTTGGGCAATGAAATTGTGTACATTTGGATGAAAATATCGATTTTGATGTTTTTCGCTGTATCCTGAACAGTGTTGCCAGGTGTTGACCGCTCGCATAAGCTAGATTTTGAATAAAAATGTGCTAAAATAATCTAAAAACAAAAAATTATGCGAAAAACAATCAAGCGATCACATTTAATAAAATGAAAATTGATCAATTTGTGATTTAAAATCATCAATAAAATCATCATGAAAAATTTTAGACTTATAAAATATTTATTTACTATATTGCTAGAATATACTATAAGAACTTTCAAATATGCTAGATTTATGGCTATAAGCTATGTATTTGAAAATTTTAGAAGCTAATCTGGCAGCACTGATCCTGAATCTTCATCACTAGCATTGTTTAAATCCGTACATCGTTAAGGCATCGAAAACAACAAAATAATTGGAAAGTATCGATGCCCGATGCATTAATGGTTTTTTGTTCACTCACTCATTAGCAACCCAACACAATACTTACTGCTTGGCCTGGTGTGTGGTTGGCGTCGGCACCGTACTGGACGGTACGCACTTGGTTCTTCGGATCCACATAGGAGAAGGCACCATGTAAGACGCCTGAGCCGTCGGAGACTTCGGTGTGCTGACGATCGACATTACCAGGTGCATGTGGCTCGGAATTGCTGCTCAAATGCAAATGCGACACGTCCGCCCGACTGACACCCAACGCACAAACGATCTTCAGACGACATAAAATCGGAAATTCAGTGGTTCAGTTATTTATGCTTAAGTAATTGTGTCCCTGACGCTTACCGCTAAAATCACAAACTGTTTCATGCTGTGTGTGTCTCTTTGCTGAACTGCAATAAGTAACTGAAACCAAAAAAAATCTGTCGCAAATATTTCTCAGTCGTAATAGTTGAAAACAACAAACAACAGAAAGCGGAAATCTGATCTTGGACTTCCGAGCTTTAGCATTTTCCGATTCTCATTTTTATACCCGTTACTTATAAAATAAATAAAAGGGGATATTGCATTCGTTGCAATGGAAGGACCTCCGACCTCCCTATAAAGCATATATTCTTGATCAGCATTAACAGCCGAGTCGATATAGCCATGTCCGTCCGTGTGAGCGCCTAGATGTCAGAGACTATAAGAGCTAGAGCTACCAAATTTGGCACACAGAAAGAACCCCACGCAGATCAAGTTTGTTTAAAAATTTGGCATTTAAAAATTTAAAAAATACGCATTTCTAAAGGGTCTATCTGAAACAATGGTTTCAAGACATTATTTGGAAAAGCAGTAACAATAATAACAACATTGCACAATTGTTAATCTGAAGCAGTGTTGAGCCTATAGGCATTATCATTACTATTTAATTAAGCTTGGTACGGTAGTGAGATAAATTTATGAATTTTATTTAAAATAATTTTTTCCTATATTTACTTAATGCTAATTGAACAATTTTAATTGGCACTAAAAATGAAAAGTAATTAAAATTTTTCACTAGCACTACTTTTTCAATGATAGTTAAATGAAATTTCATTATCACTACTTTTTTCAATGCCAATAAATTGCGAAATTCATGAAAAATTAGTTAATTAGGAACAGCTCTAATCTGAAGAAGTGGTCTCAATGCATAAGCTTTGAACAATTTGAAGAAGTTGCTTGCTTGGGTATTTTGTAATAGTTCATATGAATGCATGTTAATGTGTTGAATGTTGGTTAGGTGCCTTTCTACTTGGTTGTAGGTGAGTTTTAACTGACTTGAGGTCTGATTAATGTAGATATGATATTAATTAATTAATGAATTTATTTCTACCTTCTTTGCATTCTAATTTAGAAATAAAATAAAATTATGCTAAAAAAACACAAGCATTTTTTTAAATTTTATTAACGTATTTCTTTTAAATTTGATTATTCAAATCTAGCTTGCTTTAACGGTCAGAAATGGCAACAGTGGTGGTCGGCTTCTTGTGCTCTCACAAAGCATCTGATCTGCTGAGCTGCGTTTTATGGGAAGAGACTTTTATCATATACTGCAACTAACAGTTTGTTCGCTTTACGTTGCCAACTGTAACGATGCAACAGTTTGAACATGCTTTGTAAAGCCTTTCGTTGACTTCGGGTTTCCCTGCAATGCACACAAACGCAATCCTTGATGTTCTAATGTTAATAAAACTAAATTTAACCGGCCCTTTATATACATTTAAATAAGTAACGGGTATCCTATAGTCGGGATCTCGACTATAGCCTTTCCCGCTTGTTTACATTTGATTCTACGCCGTCGAACTCAAAGCTTTAAAGCTTAAGCTTGTTTGTTTCACTTTTGTTTCCCTTTGAATTTGCATTTCTTAACCAGACGTTTTATCATTAAAAATGAATTAAATCAATTTTTTACAATAATTTTTACTATGACTTTGTGCTAATCACATTGGGAACTCTTAGTCACAATCTGGAAATTGTTAAGCTCATGTAAACTCGTTTACATTTAAATTTGGTCTTTCAGTACCCTCTAAAATTGTTCTTAGAATAAATTGGAATCAGCTATAAAAATAAATTGAATTAATCAATAGAAATAAATTAACTCATCATAATACTTTTTTTATTCTTAATAAATTTCTTGAGAAATATTTGTAAATCAGTTTTGTTAGAAATATGTATTTATAAATTTTGATTTTAAATTTTTGGAATAAAAGGGATATGTATATATTTACAAGTTGTTCTCACTTGATCAACATTTGAAATTTCTTAAATAAAAGCAAAAGTTCTTAGTAACAAATTTATTAATTTTTAAATTTTGCATATTTTAAATAGCGATCTCTTAATTTTAAAGTTTACTAGAAATGTGATTGGAATTTTCAAAAATCTTTTATTTAGGAACTATATAGATTTATCTTACACAAGCAATGAAATGCAATTGGCAAATTAAACAAATAGTGACTTAAATATACAGTGTGCATTTAAAAGCAAACAATCTTAACAAAAATCTAAGACTAGACTATAGAGTGTTCAGAGTCTGTGTCAGCCAGGCTCCATGGGCTGTGACATAGGTGTAGACGCCCGGATACTGGGCATTGGCGCATCCCAGCCCCCAGGAGACAATGCCGAGCAGCTTAAAGCGATCGGCAACTCTGGTGATCAGCGGACCACCCGAATCTCCCATGCAGCTGTCACGATCACCGAGTCCGGATTTGCTGCCCGCACAGAACATTGTTCCGGTAACGGTGCCAGCGCCAAAATAGTTCTGAGTACAACGCTGACGATCCATTTGAACAACTGCGGTATAATGAAGACGCGGCGAAGTGACCACCTGGTCAACAGTTGTGGCTCCCCAGCCGCTGACGAATAGCTGCGCCTGGACGGGCACAATATCCGTGGGCAGCACCAAACCAATGGGCTGTATGGATGAACTATAGACAAGTGACTTTTGCAGCAACACCAAGGCAATGTCATTGTTCATGTGCGTGGGAACGTTGAATTGTCCATGGGGTATGATGCGACGGGCACGAATATAGCTGCCACCACTTGACCACAAGGTGGAGCCCGCCCGTATGGCATAGCTCTGAGGCTCATCGACTTTCACCACACAATGGGCGGCAGTGAGAATAACGTTGGGTGCAATTATGGTTCCGCCGCAGACATGACGAGTGCCCAACTGCAAGGAGACCTGGTGCGGAAAGTGCGTTATGTTTGTCGCCCAGCCGCCCACGATGCGACCGTCCTGTGGACCTGGACTGCTGTTGACTTCCGGCAGGATCTCCACCTGCTGCTGCCCGACGGCAATGGCCAGAAAACTTACTAGCAATAGTTGAAGATACGAGTACAGCATGATTTGATATGGTTGCTGATTGTATACGGATAAGGTTCTCTGCTCGCTACAAGCAACTTTTATAGGCAACGAGCCCTGCATATCTTTAGGCTTATCGGACTTTTTTTGTTTGCCAGCCCAAAGCGATACACAGTCAAGGGCCGCCGCCGCCGGGTGACCATCAGCTTGCCGGGATTAACCTTAAGCGAGGCTATGCATACTTTTATGAATATATATGATATGAGAGCAAGTGTCGAAATCATAGGTGGAAGCTGTTTGTTTGCATGTCTAATGTCTAGGCTTTTGCTCTTCCAATCATCTTTCCATGGCCGTCACCTGTTCCTTGAGGTAATCCAAATGATTAACGCTGTCTTGCATCACATCATACTGATAGCCCACATGCTGTAGTATCAGACTCATTTTCTGCAGATTCTGGTTGCTATAATCAGACACCACATCGACTTGTGTAAAGTTCTTAAGAGTTTGATGCATGACCTGCGCAAATAAATCGAATATTAATTAATTCTATATATATTTATGTATTTACATATGTACAGTCTCTGTCAGCTCATTTCACTGCTTTGTTCTTAAAATTAATTTAAACAATTATTGAAAAGTCTGCGATTAAATACGTTTTTACTATTTACACGTAAGTGAGTCATATAAGCTGACAGTCACTGTATGCACCATTCCTACCTCATTGGTTTTGGAGCCTCGCACCACTTGCCTGGCCACAGAGCCCAAATTGTTCACATTAACGCCAACGCGAGCGCATAGACGTTTTTTAGAATCATCAAATAAATGTCGGGCACTGGAACTTGATGCTGATGCCATTTTAATAATATTATTTTGTAATTTTTCACTATTTTCTGTGTAAACAAAGCAAGAGACCAAGGTGAATGAATAGCAGCGGAGTTGTATAGCAGTCAGCTTTTATGCATGTGCATCACGGCGTTGCCAAATCTAGAAATTGACATTTATCAACACTGGCTTTTTAAATAAATTTAAATTAAAGTTCGTTACACTTTTTTATTCCAAATGAGATATATTTTCTTAAATTGAGTATTGGTTTTAAATTTTAATTTACTTTGAATTTTAACCAAAAGTATATCTGTTTTTTCGCTTGAAGCAATGATTTACATTCGGCTTGACACCTTGACAGCGATTATTCCATGCAACCCAGGCGCTGAATCCTTGCTGTTGCCTAATATACTTGGCACAGGCAATCGAATACCTTATATCATCGCTGAGCAACAAGCGACAAGGCAAACGACACAAATCCGTTGAAGGTCGTCCATCCGAAGGCTTGCACCAGTATCGATCATTGATTTGAAATAATCCCCAGTCCACGGAACCATCGACATTCGAGGGATTTATCGCCTTTGTATTGAACGAACTCTCGCCCTCAACGAGACACAGCCAATCCGAGAGTTCGTTGTAGGGCACACCATAACGATAGAGACGACGGGCCAGATGACATTTGCCCACCTGGCGGCTGCTAATCGTCCTCACATTTATTAGGATTATGATTAACAACGGCAGCACTAGACAAATCCACAACGCTTTTGGCATCTTCTCCATTTGTGGACTGTTGGCCGTGTTGGAGCCCACTTTTATAGCCTCCATTTGGGCCACTCAATTCTGAAGCATTCTGAATAAATAGCTGCAGAGTCTCAATTTGTTCTTGAACATCTTTCAAGTGGCTTGAATAATTGGGCATAAATTAAGTACACTGGCGAGCTAAATTGCAGAAATTTCATTAATATATTGCCAAAAAAAATAAATATGTTTTTAACTTCAACAAGAAGAAAATAATTTTAAATTAAATCGGGAAATAAGATTTTAGGTCCCAAATGTTAATTATTTAAAAAAAATTTGAATTAAAAAATGAAAGAATGTAATAAATGAGAATTGCTGTAATAAAAACAAAAAAAAAATATGTTAACCTGTGTTATTTAGCACATCATTCAATTTCAAAGACATTTGGAGTGGGAAATGCTCGACATTTAAGCCGCAACGTGGAATGATGATGATGATCAGTGTTGCCAGGTGTTGAGCTAAACTAAGCAAAAAATAAAAAAAAATATGCCGAAAACAAACTATATTCAAATACAAGAAAACATACAAAATCAGTAGGTTTTTTATTAAAATTAAATAAGTTAGCAAATCAGCGATTTAATAATTTTCTTCCTCACTTAAGTATTTATCGTTTTTTTTTAATAGGACTAACATATTTTTGCGCAACGCGTATTTGAAAAATTAAAAAAAAAATTATGATTTAAAAAAAAACCATATGCTTAATATTGTAATTAAATTTTTAAATTGCATTTTATTGCGCAACTTTATTTAAACAATATTAATCTGACTGAGAGTGCGTTCCAATTTCGCATTTGACCACTGATTGAACTATATGAAATTTAAAATATGCTAGATTTATGGCTATAAGCTATTCCATTTTCGAATATACTAGATCTAGCCTGCAATAAGCTAATCTGGCAACACTGATGAACTCACTCAACAAAACTCACACATCAGTTTCACTTTCAAAAGCCGCCTCAGAAACAGAAACAGAATCTGAATCTGAGCACGTTTCAATATTCAGTATTATTATTGTTAAATTGCTAAATGGCTATAGAGATACCTGAGACACTTGAAAGTTGTCGGCGCCGCGTGCGATCCTAAGATGGACAGAGACAGAGACAGAGAGAACACTTGCCGTTCGAAATAAAACAATCCAAAATGTCATTCAACTTGGAATCAAGTCAAGTTTGTTTAATTGTAACTTATTGTTCAATGTTTGTATTAAAAATTGTATAAAAATAATACCAAAAAAAAATACCTGATTAAAACTAGTAAACTTTTGGCAGCTCCTCTGGCTGCGGGGATGACAAGGCGGAGTCGAGCTCATGCGGCGGTTGATCCGTGGGCAACTGATAGCCGCTCTTGGGCAAATACTGTCGCTTCCTGGACAACGGACGCAGGACAATGTGCGCCACACAGGTGCACATGGCGGCAATGGCAAAATACTTAAAACTCTCCCGACCGCCCAGACGCTTGAACATGAGGCCGCCAATCAAGGAGCCAATGGAGAAGCCCAGTCCATCATCCATGCCCGCCATGAGGCCCTGCACGGTGGCCGAAGTGCCCGGCGGGGCCACAGCCGAGGCGTAGGCCACAATGCAGGTGTAGCACAGGGCATAGGTGATGCCCTGGAAGAAGAGCTCGACACCGACGAGATACCAGGGATTGGGTATCCAGGAGATGAGCGACAGTCGCACCGCATAGAAGAAGAAGCACATGGACATGCAGTGGACATAGCCGAGTTTCTTGATTATCTTGCCGCTGTAGAAGAAGAAGGGCACTTCCCCGGCCAAACACTCGGCGGCCACGACCAATCCCTCAATGAGCTTGATGTCCTGCATGTAACCCGTCTGGACAGCCACTTCCTCAACGTGCCAGAACATAAAGTAGATGATGAAGGAGTCAATGATGCCCGCAATGGTGGCGAAGATCAGGAAGGTGACAATGGGAGGCTGGCGCACCAACTGCCACACATCCGTCCAGATGGACTCGGAGCCACCCAGCTGGGGCATCTTCAGCCTGGACACGCTGAACAAATCCAGCAGACTAAAAACACACATTATAATCAAGGCGGGCGTAAAACTCTTGATGGCATCCGATGTCCAAAGATTCACAACGACTCCGGCCAGGAGGGCAGTGCTTCCGAATCCAATGGTGCCCCAAACACGTTGAGCTCCGTACTTGGACTCCCCTTCCGCCTCACCGCCGAGCAGATCAAAGCAACAGGCATCCGAGATGGAATTGGTGACATTGAAGCCAATGGTGCCAATAAACAGGAGGCAGACGAAAAGCCAAAACTTGCCACTTCCATAGACACAACTGTCGATGTGCTGCACCTGGCACAGGGCGGAACTGTTGCTCCACGAGATGGCCTCGGTCAGTTGGGTCAGGCAGATGAAGTAGCTGTCATTGCCATGCTGCAGATTCGAGCTTAGTTGCAAGGCTGCCACAGATTGTGGCGCCACCAGCAACGTGTGGAACGTGAAATTCTGTTGACTGCATTCCGCTTGATGCGTCGCCTGGCAATAATCTTTGGCGGCATACAACGCATCGGGACAGTGTGACGGCTCCTCTGTCAATGTGACCGACCACAGGGAGCTGCTCTCCTCCAGCTCAATGGCGTGCGTCGAACTGGGCAGGAAGTAAAAGCCGGCATAGGCCAATGTCATGATCACAATCAACGTCATAAAGATGAACTTTCGCAGGTTCTACAAGCAATCGGATCAGATTGAAGATCATTATCTTGGGCAAATTATTAAATTCGACTTACCGCAAAGTAGTCGGCCAGAAAGCCAACAAGTGGCTTGGCTAGCACATAGAGTATTGGCAACACAGCGGTGATATAGCCCATTATATCTGGAGGAATGCCAATCTGTTTTCCTATCACAGATAGTTGCGGTAATATGGGTCCCATTGCTGTGGGATCAATTAAAGATTCATTCAAAACATTATTTATACAAATTGGTTAAGATTTGACAAAGTTATGAGACTTTAAAGTTTTGAAAAATATTTTAAAGACAAATGGAAAGTTTTTGAAAATTTGAAAAATCTCAAGAGTAAGAAAAATGTAAATGCAGAATCAATTTAGAGGATAGGCAAAATTCAAAAAGACATTGCTCAACAAAATACGTTAAGATTTAACAAAGTTAGAAGACTTCAAAGTGTTTGAAAATGTGTAAAGGAAAAATCTGAAAATTTTTGAAAATTTTGAAAATCTCAAAAGCAAGAAAAATTTAAATGCAGAATCAATTAAGATGGAAAACAATGACCAAAAAGACGTTGCTCATCAAAATACGTTAAGATTTGAAAAAGTTAGAAGACTTCAAAGTGTTAAAAAATCTGTAAAGGGGAAGATATGGAAAATCGGCAAATTTTTGAAAATTTTCAAAACCTCTAGAGTAAGAAAAATTTAAATGCAGAATCAATTTAGAGGTTAAGCAATGATCAAAAAGACGTTGCTCATCAAAATACGTTGAGATTTATCAAAGTTAGAAGACTTCAAAGTGTTCAAAAATCTGTAAAGGGGTATTTATGAAAAATCGGCAGAAAATAGCAAAAATTTAAATTTAGAAGCCAAACAATAATCAAAAACATTGCTTATTACAAATTGCTATGTACACATTTTTATTATGCCAGTAAAGAACAGACAGACACAAAACAAATTGGCATAGTGAATTAATTAATTGGTCACTAAATAAATAAATAGTTATTAATTGCAGCAGACAAAAACAATCTAGTTGTTGTCGTCGCTCTTCTATTCCGTTTTCAGAGCGCAAATAAAATAGAAATAACTAATATGTCAATACTCAAAATGTTACAAAATTATGGTAATCAGATAATTGAAATATTTGAACAACATTTAAATATTAAAGTAATAAAAATGTTTGAGCAAAATTTAAAAATTAAACTAATTTAGAGCTAACATATTGAGATAGGTAAAGATTTAACAAAGTTATGAGTACAAGTCCAAGTATGATTCCAAAGTGATTCCAAAGACTTACCCGCCATGAAGAAGAAGAAATGCGCTTTGATAGGAAGCAGGCGTTTATTAAGTCGCGCCATTGTCTCGGATGTATTTTATATACTATATAGATATGTATTTAGTTAGATAGGTAGAAATACACTCGCCACAATATCAAAGTATTTTGACAATAGTTCGAGTTTATCACAGTTGAATGGCTCCATGCACTGGCGGTGTAATCTTTATGGGTTTTCGAATTCCCTTGACTGATAGGAAAACATATTGTAGTTTCAACGTTCAGCTTATTTGTCTACTTTGTTTCTGATCTGTAAAGGGGCAACAAATATATAGAATATATGTAAAATATGCGTTGTCAAGAGTGTTATCTTATCTGCTTATTAAGAGAGTCAGCATAAAGTTTTGACTGTAATAAAAGCGATAATACGAAATGTACACAAACATATCTGCATAACTGTAATAAAATAAGTTATCATCATAATCATTATTAAGACGTGCTAGACTTATCAACATTTTTGATAATTAATGACAACTATCTGACGGAATAGTACTTTCAACCTATATTTAGATGTCTACGGTTTATATCTCTAATATTTACAAAAATGTTAAACAATAATAAAAATAATGTTAGAATAGTTGAATTTATTAGAATTAATTGAATTACAAATTTTCAGACAATCACTTGTCGAATAATAGAACATTTTCATATCAACACTTTTTTAATTGCATTGTTTTGAAAAAGTTCTCAAGCGTAAATAAACAATTGCATTTTTTCCAGACTCTAATTTTATTGAAACTCAATCAATTTGAGAGAAAATGCCTCTTTTTATTATACTTGTTATAGAAAATTAAAAAATAAAAGTATTATTTTAACATTTAGGCTGCATTTACTGTAGTTTCATTTTTTCAACCTGATTGATTCACACATAAAACGAGATTACTGTTAATTTTCTGTATATTAAACATCGCAACCGGTTTCAATATTTACATATGTATAGGGATAATTTAAGGCGTGTATTTGCAAACCTGACACAGATTGATTAAAAACTCAAATTGGCCAAAAAAGGAAAAAATCTAAAATGGTAAATAAAATTAAAATAACATAAAAAAACAATTTAATTGAATGCTCAACTACAAGATATCCTACAGCGAATTTTAATAAAAAAAAAACCTATGTCAATTTGTAAGCAAAAACTCTAAAAGTTTCCGAGCTAACCATTAATCAAAACACGAACAGCCAATCCCCAAATTAAAAATGGGGAATAACTTTGAAATATTCACAAAACACTTTTATTTGTGGATGCGTAGATCGTGAATAAACGCAAACTAGTTGAGTCAATAGTATCAACTGGGAAGCCGTAAAACGTATGAATAGCTTGTACACTGATAAAAAAGAAAGCCATTTCAAAAATCATTAAAATTGTCTTTATACATTTTTTTAAATAGGAGAAAAAAAAAAAATATAATAATCTGACAATTATTTTTTTTTTTAAATTTTAATAATTAGTCGAGAGCAAAATAATTTTGATCAGTGCAGTAGAATCTTGCAACTTTTTACACTAGACATTTGAATACAATGGCACACTTTCAGTGACTGAATATGACAAACATATAATTAAATTGAGATTTGATGGAGAATTGCACGAGAATTGAACACGCGAGTTCACTTGAGACTGGAGATCGAGTTGAGGGCGTTTCGATGCCGCAAACTAAGAGCCGTGACTGAAATCGGGTCTACCACAACCGACTTTTACAGGCAACAGTCTACAGTTGTACAATCTATACTGTCTACAGTGGACTCGACTGATAAGCTTCGACGAATGATAAGAAGAACGCCAATAATAGTCATAGTATTCGTAGACAAGCTAAATCGAATTGTATCGCTAAATGTACAGATTAGATGAACACAATCGTTTGGTGGGAGAGATAGACAGTCTTAGAAGAATTAGAATGTTAAGAATAGATTTAAAAAAATATATATATATTTCAAAAGTAATATAAAGATTATAGGAAAAAAAATATAAAAATTTGAATTTTTAAATGCAACCAAAACACTTTGGAAAAATTGAGTTCTAGAGCTTGGATAAAAAAATATCAAAGATTTTATACAAAAACCTGAAGTTTAAATGCAAACAAATAAATGCGACCATAAGATGCCCGTTACTTATTTAAATAAATTTAAAATATTTTTTATTGCATGCTTTTAGGCACTTAAATTGCTTGAAACTTAAATCAGTCATTAACGGTGGTAATGTTTGACCGATCTTGTTGCGTTTTAGAAGGATGATAGGTAATAACAGTAGCTAACGTTAATTAAAATCGAAATATCTTGAAAACTGTGCGTGTGGTGACGTTTCGCGATTTACGGAGGCCGAAAGGGGCGTGGCAAAAATTTGAAACAAACTTGACCTGCTTGGGGTTTATAGAGGTCCGTGTGCCAAATTTAGTTGCTCTAGCTCTTATAGTCTCTGAGATCTAGGCGCTCACACAGAGGGACAGACGGACATGGCTATATCGACTCGGCTGTGGATGCTGATCAAGAATATATATACTTTATAGGATAGGTGATGCTTCCTTCTCCCTGTTACATTGCAACGAATACAATATCAGCTTTTACTTATTTTCTAAGGGGGTATAATAAAGTTCAGAGGGTTTTTCTTTAACCTAGTTTAAAAAAATTAAAAAATAATGGATCAAAACAAAGCATGCAATCCCATTGCACATTTGTTTTATACTATGGGTAATTCCCCCTCTGAGGCCCGACGCACCTTTCACTGACGCTGATTCTGACAGTCAATCAAAACCTGAAATTTCCAAAGCCCCACTTGACTCATCAGCTGTGCGTGGAGGGCCTTACGGAACGGAACGGGTTTTGAGCAGCGACTACGACTACGACTACGTAAATGAATACTACACATAGTGGCATATATAGTCGACGACGTAAGCTGCATCGGAGGCTGTTAAACAGTCGCCGCTGTTCGTCCGTCGCGTGTGGTCGATTAAGCGCATTCCCGGAATACATAAATATAATTTATTTATATATATATATACAGATATATATAGAGTGACATATTGGTAGGCGTAATTGTTGTCCGAGTGCAGATAGCGCGATTAATTAATCAAAACAATTTAAGAACTGAGTGAAGATTAAAATAAAGTGCTCCTAAAATTTAAATATTTAATTACACAATAATGCAGTCGCCTAAATTAGTCTGTACATGGTCTTTATTTGCCGTGCTCTTATCAATAACACTTTGTGTCGCCATCGAACCGCCCGACGATGGCAAATGTAAGTTAAAAGTTGACTAAACTGGACCCTGAAATGCATCTGAATGTGTAAACAAATAAGAATTCAAATACAAAATAATTATATAATTATTTAGTAACTTAAACACACAACAATCGCTACAAATCATAAATTATATTTCCTGTTGAATTATTTTTTAAATTTTGGTATTTAATTTAAAGTATTCAAAATGCAATCAATCAAAAACAAACACTTAAAAACTTTTATTAAAAACAAAAATACATTTAAATAATAATAAATTCTGTACTAACGGCTTCCTACAAGATTATATAAGAAAATTTATTTATTTTTTTTGTTTTTTTTTGAGTTAAAAAAAATGCAAATGTTTAAAACGAAACAATGACTTAGTTATTGATTTACCAAAAGCCGCTATCAAACCAGCTGACCTTCAGAGAGAGAGAGAGAGAGAGAGAGAGAGAAATAAAACAAGAAAAACAAGACGATTCAAGCAAACCGAAGTTTATATACGCTAACAAAAGTTAGAAAAATCTTAAAATTGAAAAAAAATGTTTTAATGGTGACATCAGAAGAGGTGTTAATGAAGAAAATAAATAAGAATAGGGGAAGCTTTGAATACATATAACTTTTTTTTTAATTGAAATTTGTACAGTAATTATATTTGATAAACTTTATGACACTGACAATTTGTACTCTACTTAGTGATATTGAGCCCCTCCCCCCAATAAACTTATTTACACTCACATACAAAAGTTAACAGCCCGTCAGCTGAGTGCTGAGAGTTGCTGCCTTTTCCGCAGATAGCCGAAAAACCAGTCTGCGAACTCCGAGAGTCGTAATATGAAAAATTTTTAGTGGCCAGTAAAAAAAGCACTAGCGACGTCCTTGAATGTCTGTGCCAATGGCCAAAATCAGTAATTGGGAGTTCCCCGCTCGCATGTCAACTATTAATTGTCGGTCAGTTGTGAATTCTGCGTAATCGTAATGATATCTGACTCTGAGATTCCCAGTGACGACCATGAAATGCAAATACTGCGTGAAACCGGTTGCGCATGCTCAAATATCAAGGGGGAAATTTTAATTGTCAATAAAAAGTTTGCTTCTGTTTCTGTTTCATACTAATCAGATTTAATCAAGCTTGCTTTACTTTACTTTTTTATCCGGGATCGCAATGATTACAGTTTTTAAAATATAAAATAAAAATTATTAGCTGAATTTTCACATCAAAAATTAAGACTCACTTCATGTTCAGAATAAATTTTAATTTTTATATATATTTTTTAAGTTGGAGTTTAGATTTATGTTTGGAATAAAAATTGAAAATAAAATCCTGGTTTAATTTAAAAAATAGAGTTTTCCAAACAATAGAGATAATCCTTTAGATGTTGAATCTTTTTATACTCCTTACTAATATTTGTGCTGCCTGTTTTATATTACTTAAAATCTTTAAAACTTTTCTGTATATTTTTCAACTCCATTTCAGTACGTGTTTGTGTGGTAGAATCACGGGGCACTTATCGCAAGGCGCCCAAGTTTTGTCCATTGCTGGAGGCGACCAGTAACATTGAGTGTGTTATTGGTGTGGATCGATTGGACTGCGTTCGTCGCATCCACAAGGGAACTGCACATTTTGGTGTGCTCACCTCAGAGGATTTAATTGCAGCTCGTTGGGCGAGTGTGGAAATTTTGGTTGCCAGCGAACTGCGTTCCCATGAGTCACATTTTGAGTATGAAATTGTGGCCGTTGTGGATAACAGTGCTGGTATACACACAGTGCATGATCTGCATGGCGCCAAGTTGTGTCATCCTGGCTACGGTTTGGAAAACCACTGGACCGAAGTGTTGGCCAATGTAAGTTCTTAAACTGTTGTTCAATTTCAACTGCTTATATTTATTGTATTCATGTTTTTAATCAGTACTTCGAGTCAACCATGGTGGCAAGATCTTGCAATCCAGATCTCACTCTGACTGAAGATCGGATTGCAGCTTCGGCCAAGTTTTTCGGTCCCAGCTGCAAGGCGGGTCCCTGGGTGCCAGATGCCAAGCAGGATCGCATTCTAAAGGATCGTTATCCGTCACTCTGCCAGATGTGCTATGATCCCTATAGCTGTGACGATACGGACAAGCACTGGGGCAGACGTGGCACACTCTACTGTCTGACCAGCGGAGGCGGCAGCGTCTCCTGGGCGCGTCTAGACGATGTGAAGAGTCACTTTGGTGTGAGTAGAGTACAATTATCAATAATTCATAATTATAATTATTATTTTTCAACAGTTGGCGGGTCTGGCAGCTCAGGATGATCCATCGAAATACAGCTACCTCTGTCTGGATGGCCATTTGCAGCCCATTAATGTGACCCGTCCCTGCATTTGGGCAGCAAAGCCTTGGCCCGTCGTCGCTGCACGTCGCTCCCATGCCGCTCAGGTGCAGCGTCTGGTCACTGGACTCACACACGATGAGCCGCAGAGCTGGCAGAATGCGTTGCTCAGTCTGCTTGAGACTTATCATGTGTTCACATGGCCCATGGACAATGTCATTCCCATTAATGATTATCTTGATCAGGCCATTGGCTTTCAGTCAGCCTACAGTTTCCCCGAGTGCAATCCGCCACGTTCCATTGTCATGTGCACAACATCCATCATAGAGCACATCAAGTGCTCCTGGTTGCAGGAAGCATCGCAAGTCTACGGCGTCGAACCGAATATTCAATGCATACGCACCACAAATCTGGAGATGTGCATGGACGATATCAAATACAAGAGTGCCGATGTAATGCTAGTGGATCAGGAGCAGCGTGTGCAGGCGCAAAGGGACTACGGATTGAAGCCGTTGCTCTATGAGTATGCGGAGAAGATGCATGATCGTTATACGATCATCGCCGTGGTTCACAAGGATGGAGAGTACAAGAGTTTCAAGGATCTAAGAGGCGCTCGCGCATGTTTGCCTAGTTACGAGGGGGCTGCCCATCTTTCCGTGCTGGAGACAATTTCGAATGCAACTGGAGCCGTGCACTCACTGCACGCCTATTTCCATCGCGACTCTTGCCTGTGGCATCCAAAACGCGGTCGCCAGTGTCCACAGCATTATCGTGGCGACGAAGGCGCCTTACGTTGCCTAGCCGAAGGCTCCGATGTGGCCTTTATCAGCTCCGACGTCTACAAGAAATATGTGAGCGGAAATATAACTTCGGACTGGGTTAAACGTGGCGAGCCAAAGTCTTACCGTCTGTTGTGTCCCTACGGCGGCATTGAACGCCATTCAAGGTTTGAATACTGCTATCTGCACTGGACGACACGTGGCCATCTGATGACCCACAACTTGTCGACAACGCGACACAACGAGATCTACAATTCACTGCGGGACATGGATCATCTGTTTGGCAAGAGTTACAAGAGCGAAGTGCGTCCATTTACACTATATGGTGTTTTTGACAGGCGCAACGATATCTTGTTCCACGACAGCACTGGTGCTCTCTATGGCCTGCACGAGCTGCATCGAGATGATGCCAAACGCACCATGGAGCACATTTACGACCGTTATGCGTCACAGTATTATGCTGCGAGGGGGGGAGACGAAGCCAGCGGTGCCCAAAACTTGCAGACCAGTTGGAGTTGTTGCCTTGTTTTGCTGCTTTCAGCATCTGCTTTATGGCTGCAGCAGCGTTCGTAACTTTAGTCAAATCAAATTTATTTATTGTGATATTACTTTAAATGTGCACACACAAATAAAGCTAAATTATGCTAAGTAATAAAATCACAACTCTTTTTTATTCAAATGCAATCTACACTTTTGTGCTAGTGTTGCAAAGCGTTGTGAACTACAGCAGCAGTGCAAGTCAGTATGCTGCTCACCACCAAGCAAAAAAAAACAAAGCAACAGCTGTGCATTTTGTTTTTGTTGCTATGCTACTCACGTAGGTTGCTATGTGAACAATAGAATTTGTCACAACGAAATATCCCCTTTGCAAATAAGCTGAATTTACAATTACAATTGATTAAACATTCGTGATTAACATTTAATTTAATCGAAGCGCAGTAGAAAAGTTGCAGGTATAAAATGTCAAAAAATTTAACGCGAACAGCGAGCAAAACAAACGTAAGAACTTACTCTTAAAAAGCTTCGAACACTTCAATAACAAGCACTTGTATTTCAATCCAATTGGTTTGCTTAATTTTGCAGCTTTGATATTTGCACACGGAACACAACAGGCACATTAATTTCTTGCCACTTGACACAGAATTGCATATAAATGTATAAACGGCATTGTTAGATACACCGCACACACATACGCACTCATAGTATTTTTTTCAAAATACTTGCTAATTTTAATTGATTAAAACCCGACTCAGGAGAGAGAGAGAGCATCGATCGATCGAGAGAGCACAGTAATTGTTTTTGTTATCGATCGGTGTTGAAAAATGCAACAATGACAGCTGATATCAATGGCGGAAATAAACTTTAATTTAAACATGCACAAATATTATTATAGAGCAAAAATGATGCACAGCCACGTAAGGCAAGCAAATCGCCTGCAACAAGTGTGACACCCACATCAACATCAAGGAGCAGCCAGCTAAAAGTCAAGCAACAGGACAGCACTGAAAGCGAAAGAAGTCTAAGGAAAACCACAAAGTTGGCAGCCACAAGTGCAACAGCAAAAGCAATGACAACAACAACAACAAAAGTAAGCAAAAAGTCGCCGTTGCCATTGCACACAAGCAAAAACAAGGAGCGTGAGCATGTGGCGAGTAAAAGAACAACCCCATCGCCCACAACATCAAAGACAACAAGAACAACCACCAACAGCAGCAGCAGCAAAGCGAAACCAAATGCCGTGCTGGACACATATCACAGTGTGACGGTGTCGTCGCCACCATCAAAGCGCAGAGCGCAGCCAAAACAAGCAACAGTTGCACGAAAGGAAGAGCAAGCAGTTGAGGAGCAAGCAGTTGAGAAGCAAGCAGCAGGAGCAGCAGAGCGTGCGCGCACATATTCACGCACACTGCAGCCCGAGGAAATTGTGGTGCTGAAACGGGACTCGGCCAAGCAACGCAGCGAATTGGAGGTGCAACAACAACAACAACAAGTCAAAGAATTGAAGCAGCCTGTGGCATTTGAAGTGAGCTTTGAGGCAGCTAAAAAACCAGCGCAACCAGCAACAGTTGAATCCGATAATTATTCCGATGATTTTGAATCGTATGAATCGGATTTTGAGACAGATGCCAGCACGCCCGAGGCGGATGAGGAGGAGGAGCAAGCTGAGGAGGAGGTTCAGCCCGTAATAGAGGAATATGCCTCCATGACAACTGAGCAAGCTGAGCAATTTACCGCCGAGGACGACGATGAGGAAGACTCGGAGCCCACGCAAAATCCAATTACGGTAATACAACGCGACAAGGAGTTGGAGAGAAGACTGGATTCAGGACACTATGATCTAAGCATGCGCCGGCAGACGACACGCCAGCCCGACGATAGCTTTGATACCAACTCGATGGCCAACTCAGAACAGCTGGACTCGGGCATCAGTAGCTATGGCACAGAATTACCCAAATCCTCATCAACATCGGATGTGCACTATGGCGGCTATGTGGACTTTGTGGCTCGTCCAGTGATCAACAGACGTGGTCAGGAGCTGATGCGTAAACTGCGCTTTGATCAGCTCAACTATCAACTGTTCGAGATGAAGCCACTGAGCTATGAGGGTTACATGCAAAGCTATGGCAAGCTGAACACCTGCCAGCTGGCTACGCAGACGCAGTCGCAGCACATGGACACGGAATGCCAGACGCTGGAGCTGCACATGCGCAGCAGTTGGACACAGCATCCGGCGCACTATGGTGGTCAGCTGGTGCTCAACTGCAGCGGCGATGCCGGCAATGAAAATGAGCAACATTCACTGCAATCAAATGATGCCTTCGACGGCAGTTTGTCACGCCTGGAGCAGCTGCGTCGGGCGGAACAGCGGCGTGCCCAGCAGCGGCAACGACAACGTTTGACCAAACCTAATGATCTGGAACGCCTGGCTGTGTTCCTGCACAAGGCGTCTTGGCTGCTGGGCAAGGTGCTCAATGCCAATTGTCCACAGCAATTGCGTCAAGTGTCTCCGTTGCAGACTGGACTCCTGGATGCACTCCGAGTGCGTCGCGTCTTTGGCAGCACGGGCCAATTGCAACTTGTGGTCACTGTCCACGAGTCTTGCCCCCAAAACGATGTCTATCGCGATGACTTTGCGAATCTTCTAATGGTCTGGTCATTGACAGATCCCAGCAAGCCGCTTCGTCTGCTCTCCACCTGGGCGGAGGTTTGTCGCGTCTCCTTTTGCAGCGAGGCACCGGATATCATTGTCGCCGGTTTGCGTGACGGCAGCGTTGCCATGTGGGATCTGCGCGAGACGCACAGCTACTGCTCCAAGCTGGATGGCAATCTCACACACTTTGCGGCCACACAGTCGGTGCTGCCTACTTCGGAAACCACACAGCAGCAGCAGCAGCAGGCGATATCTGCCTTGGATCTGGGTGCCGTTGTCGATGTGCGCAGCTTTCGAGCTGCTCCCAAGACGGCGGGCATGGGATTGGGCAGCAGCTTGGCCATGCCGCACAAGGATATTCAGGTATATAAGATAACGAGATTATAATTGGGGATCATTAGAACTAACTACTATTTTTTTATACCCTGAGGGGGGTATATTAAGTTTGTGCAAAGTATGTGACAGGGAAAGGAATCATCTACGACCCCATAAAGTATATATATTCTTGATCAGCATCAGCAGCCGAGTCGATATAGTCATGTCCGTCTGTTCGTATGAACGATCGGATCTCAGAGATGTTGAGAGCTAGTCACGCAAAACGGGAGATCGGGGTTCGAGTCTCGGTCCGGTCGATGCAAATGATTTTAAATTATTTAATATATTTCGTTTATTTGAATTCTCAGTCTAATACTAAAGACACGCGCCCGTGCGCGAGGGGCGTGGGTTCGATTCCCGATTAGGTCAACGAATTTTTTTCGTTTTTAAAAATATTTTTACTTTTAATAAATTTTTAAAATTTAAAGATAACGTACAAATTGGTTAAAATCACTCATTTATATTATTTTATATTATATTGAATTGCATGGACATCAAATTTTCGGCGTGCCGAGGCGTAGGCTCAGGGTATATTACTGTCGAGTGCACTCGACTGTTCCGCTTGTTTTTAATTTGTTGCATTGCTCTATAGTACGCCTCTCTGAATGATTCGGGACTGCTCACAATTTGGACGCTGGTGGAGAGTGGACGTGGATGCAGTGCGTCCAGCACAAACGAGTACTGCTCGCCCTGGGCGAGAGTGAAGCTTCTACAAGCGGCCAGCTGTGATCTGCGTGATTATTTGGAACGTCGCCTGCTGAAAAGACACCAAAGTGGCTATGAGAAGACCAAGTCCCTGTTCCAGGGCAACGTCTACAGCGATGAGCTGCTGCGGGAGCTAGACGAGACACAGACACTGACCACGACGCTGGCGGATCAGGGACTGCAGGGATTACGCTTCAGCAGCATCGATGCGGGCAGTGAACTCGTCTACGTCTGCACCAATCGCAACTTTGTGTTTTGCTGCACACGCAGCCTGAAGACGGAACGCTTTCAGCGCATCGGAATCCACGAGAGTCGCTTTCTGTTTCCCACATCGCTGTGTGTTCTATCCAATGAGCATTTCGTGGCCGTCGGTTTGTCCAATGGCTCCGTCATGATACTCAACTGCAATCAGAGGCAGCGTCAACGTTTGATTAGACCCACAACGGCGATGCCGCAGACACAAATTGCTCCCGATCCCGAGACGGGCAAATCCTGTGCCATTCAAAACATTATTCTCAACGAGCGTCGCTTTCAGGATCAACAGGATTTGGAGAGCAGCAGCTACGACGCGAGGCCCAACACCGCCCTGCAGCTGCTGCAACAACCACGTCGCTCCTACGAGCTGCGCTCCTTTGACCAGCAGCTGCTCCTCAGCGGCAGCTCAATGCGCCAGCATCTTGTCCAGGCACTTGTCCAGTCCAGCGACGGCTGGCAATTGTTGGCCCTCTCCAATGGCACTGTGCGCAGCTACGATTTCCATTTGGATCGTGAGTTAACCGAAATTGGCTCAAATGTCACGGATATTGCCACCGCTTGCAGTTCCACGACGGCTCAGCAATTGTTGCTCCTGGAGGCGGGTGGACAAGTGCAGATGCACTCGCTCAACTTGTAGCTTGTTATACTCTCTATTTTGTTACTATGTAATCCCATTTATAAAAGTACTATATCAATAAAGCGATCAACTTGTTTTCTGACCATCTTTATTTTATATGTACACTTAAAAAAATTCTTACTTTCATATAACAAAATTTACCACTTTCAAAAAATGCGATGCTTTAAATAGATAAATATCAGTTTTAAAAAAAATGAAAAAGAAAATTATTAAATAGGTTTTGGGCAAAATTTAATATTTTTTAAACACTCAATTTTTTTAAACTATTGAATACGGTTTGGGTTCTCTGATTTATGTACATATGTATATTATTAATTCTACACAAATGGTAAATTCCATTAAAAAAATCTACTTAAATTTGTATTCTTTAAGCTTATTTTGAGAGGCGAATAATTTTTTTGTCATAATCGGAATATGTCGCAACCAAAAACTTTACGCTCTCTAAAAGCCAATGAAAAAGATTCTTTAAAATACATATACAAACTTTTTGATTTTGGAAACACTTGACCTAATATTTAGAAAATGATAAGCTTGAATTTGATTTTTGGGCACAATTAAATTAAAAAAAAGTGACTAATAAATTTGCTCAAAATCTTTCTTTCGCATTTTAGAAATGTTCAGAATTCAATTTCGGAAAAAATGAGTGGAATAAGTATTTGCACTTTTAAAATTCCCAACTGCTGCTGAAAAGACAGTAAAGGAAAAAACAGAATCATCTTTAGATTTAAACACAATAATTTAATTAACATAAATCACAAAACTACAAAATATGTGTCACAAATTGCACAGCTCTAAAAAGGTAGTATTTAGTACTATTTACACGGCATTAACTGGCGTCGGGGAATCGAATCGAATCCAATCAAATGAAAGGAAAGGAAATTAAAGTTGCCTTGCCGCACCAGCGACGAGCATGCCACTCGTGGTGGCACCGAGCAGCTGTCGCACCGTCTGCAGCTCATCCCTCAGGGCCAGCACCTGGGCCCGGAGTATGGAGTTCTCCTGCTCGAGGAGCGCGGCACGGAATGCGATGCGATCCTCGCGGATTTTGCGCGCATCTCTTGACTTCTTGGCCGCCTCATTGTTGCGCTTGCGTCTCTCATAATACTTGGCATCCTTCTGGGCATCGGGTATGGGACGCTTCTCACCGCGGGCCCGTCGATGCAGGAATCCCGGAAACATGCCCACCCGATTCAGCTCCATCAGTGGAAAATCCGACAGACTTTGCAGCGCATGATTCGGCGGTGCAATGTATTCGAAGGCAGGCAGTGTGGAATTGGATTTGGGCGCCAGGAGACTGGGAATTCCAGCAAGTCCTGGCAAAGGCAGGCGCAGATTATGCTGACTGTAAGCTGGCTCCAGCTCAATGTCCAGTTCACTGTGCAGGGAAAGCGTTTCCGTGACATCAACTATGGGCGATTTGGCGGGTGAATACATTTTTGTTTTCTTTTTTTATTTTATGATCAGTTTACAGATCTTAACGGGGAGACTAAGAATTTGGTTGAGCTCCTTTCGCGTCGACTGTCGTGTTAAATCTGAACGTATTCCTGCCTGACTTGCCTGGTAATTATGGCCCAAAGGCCCCCATTACAGTCGAAAACTAAATCTAAGCCATAACGCCACAGGCCGCCTCCTGATTCTGATTCAACCAATCACGCAATGTTGACGCTAATTATTCGTCAAAAACATGACACTTTTCCATGTTGAATGACATTTATTTTAGCTGCACAGTTATAAGGGTTTCATATAACTGGTTAGCTTGATTGCCCACCCTTCCCCTCAAAGGGGGTTCCCCTTTTATCTAGCTGACCACATGTCGTTGTTTCTGATTTCGGATTCTTGTGCGGGGTGGGCTGGGGAGCACAGGCAGGGTTATATGAGTTGGCCAACTATTATGCAGGCTGGTCCGTTATAGGGGCTGAAAACTTTTACGACAACAGCCAATGGGAATGACCGAATGTTGAGTTGCTTGTGGGCGTTTTTTACCATACATACACTTGCCTCCACTTGCCCCTAATGCAAGGAGCTCCGAGAATCGACCCTAAAGGCATTTTTCATTAAGTGACATTATCTAGATTCTAGATGAAACGTTACGATTATTAATTATTAAAAGCAAACATTGAATGACCAATAAACGAATCGATATAAACATTTCCATTCAAATCAACAATAAACTAATTAGTATTGAATAGTATTGAATACTTTTACTTTAAAAATTTTCATAAAATAATATTGTATATTAATGTAATTTTTATTTTTTTTTTATTTTTTTTTTAAATTTAATTTGTTTTTTTTTTTGGAGGTCCAAAATCAAATCAACAACAATACAAACTAATTAGTATTGAATAGTTAAGCTTATTAGATTTGCGTTTTACATTATGTTCTGAATACTTTTATTTAAAAAATGTTCATAAAATAATATTATATTTTAATTTAGTTTTAATGATTTTTTATTTTAGTTTTAAACTAAATTTTTTTTTTGGGAAGTTTAAAATATGTAAGTTTGACTCTCAGTAAGCTAAAAAAAAAACTAGATACTTATCCTTTATTTAAAAAATATATAAAAAAAATAGTTCATTTACAATTACAGTCGAACTTCCCTATCTCGAATCACCATTATCCAAAGAAAAGGTTCGACTTATAGACTTCTTTTTCTTAAATTTTTTAAATTTTATTGCCACTCATTTATAGAAGTTCGAGTTATGGAAGTTCAACTGTATTTTCATTCAAATCAACAATAAACTAATTAGTATTGAATAGTTAGGCTTATTAGTTTTGCGTTTTGCATTATATTTTGACTACTTTTACTTAAAAAAATTTCATAAAATATTATATTTTAATTTTATTATTTTTTATTTTATTTTTAAACTAAATTTTTTTTGGGGAAATTTAAAGTATGTAAGTTTGACTCTCAGTAAACTAAAAAAAAACTAGTCCTTTATTTAAAAAATATATATAAACACAAAGTTCATTTACAATTATAAAACTTATTCGGTAATTTTCTAAAAATATTCTTACTCTTCCTTTCGTTGTATTTTATTTTGTAATTTGAATCTTAAGTTTTTATTTTTAAGAGTATTACATACATCTAACAACTTTAGCTTATAATTTCATAGGTGCAGTCCTTAAACTTTCGTATATCTTTTAAAATTTACCTCTTTTTTTTTCAAAATTGGACGAATTTGATTTTAAAAAAATTGTTTTCCCTTAAGTGATCGGCAAAATCTCCTTCTCTGAGTTACACAAATTAACACCAAGCTATAATACCATATTTGGGCAACTCTGAAAGGGTACAAAATAAAAACAACAAGTCATGTGAGCTGTCAATCAATAGCTTTTACAACCTGAGGGGTTCACTAAACTGCAGGTGAAATTCTAACGAGACCTGCGACAAGGTAAAAGGCTTAAAGAAGACATTGCGCCTAAAAAGAGTTAAAAAAAACTGCACAGTCAGTGCTCAATTTAGCCAATCTGAGTTATGAAGTCATCAGGAAGTCTAGAAGTTTATACAATACTCTCGTATAAGCATGACAGAATGGAATAACCGAATGTATCTTTTATAGTTTTGTTAACGTTACCCTAAAACATTTAGCCACATGTCATTCGTGTCTTCTTCGTTCTTCAACCCGTTCGCTTTGAGAAAGTGTCACCTGTTCTGGGACTAAATAAATGAAAATAAATTGCCAGTTTGGACGACCCTAATAGCCGGAAGTTAACGACAACAGACAACAGACATCGGGTATCGGGTATTGGGTGGCATCCTAACCATATTTCATAATGTATGCGCTAATTTATTATCTGTTGGCAAAAGTTCTGCCATAGTTAACCATTTTGACTGCCATTTAGACTTCTTTGAGGGGCGTTAAAATAGAAGCATTTCTTTAAGGCTGAAAGGATTGCGTGCCAGTTGGTCTACAATAAAAGATACGAATTGCAGTTGAATAGTAAAATAGCTGATTTCGTGCAATGTGAGATTATGAGTACAAGTTCTTGGTTTCGAATCTTGAAATAGGTTTTGATGCTGGAGCTGAAACTTAAAGAATAAATTTATATGATTGACCGTGCTCATCAGAACAAATCGACAACAGAAAATCGATGAAAGCAATCATGATTTCAAAATTTTGTGATTGTGATGACTGGTAATTTAATTTTTTTTTAAATTTGTTTATATATTTTGAAAAAATAGTTGGCCACTTGTTACTAGGTTTCAAAATATTTTTCCCTTTAAGTAGCACATTTGTTGACCCGAAAACTCAACTTTTTTTATAGCTGCCCACTTAAGACTCCCCCGGGAATGTTACCCCGACCCAAGGAACTAATGCATTGGGAGGAATATTTGGGTAAGATCTATTTATATATTAGGCAAATTACCAGGTAATAACAAATAACAAGTTAAAATGTTCTTAAAGCAAGTGATGGACTAAGAAATACCCAGTGCTTCTTTTGCTTTCTTCGTCATATGAAAATGGTTATCGTTGAAATCTTAAAGAAAATCGAAAACTGACGATAAAAATTATTTGAACAAGAATATTTAATAATGTTAAAAATGAATTTCCGCTTAATTATGGCTAATTATGGTTATAAGATAAGATAGTGAAAATATCAAATCTTATAAAAAACTCATTACGAGCTAAAAGTCTAGTGACGAAAACATTTTGATGCCCCAAAGTTTCTGATATCCAATTTTATGACGAATAATATTAAGTTTTACATATACATTACTAGAAATAAATTGTATGTCACTTTTTCATTCCTTGCTTTCGTCACTAGCGCGCAGTGATCCCCTAGACTAGATTATTTTTAAAATTCTAAAAGAAGTAAGTGAATCCACAAAGCTATAATACTCCTGCATCGTTTTCGTACAGGGTATACAAGAAAAAAGTGAGTATGTAATTGTTACAATATTTGTACTGCTTCGGTAGCTAATTGAAGAGCAAACTGAAAGCAGACATCGAGGAACAAACTGTTAATGACACCTGTAATTGGATGACATTAGCGCTTAGGACGAGGACGAGAACGAGGGTTGCGCCTGCCTGACACGAGTGCGCTTAGCAATACTTATAGTAGGCACTGTTAATGCTGCTAGCCCCCATCAAGTTTTCTTTGTCAGCAAAGAAACGAAAAACAATACTCATAAAAATAGAGAAACACGATAAACTCAATATTCATATATTGTTTTTAAAATACTGTATAAGCAAATTCGGACTCATGATGTGTGACGATAGCCCCATCAGCGACTGTGAGCCAACTACACTGATGATGCATCCGAATGCCTATCACATCCACTTGCCGCTCTACATCATGGATATGGTGCGCATCTTTCAGGATCATCCCAAGTACGTCAACGGCATCAAGGAGCAACATATTGTGGAGATGTTGGAGAAGGAGTGAGTTTGCCACGATGAATATAAGTATCTTTATACCCGGTACTCGTAGAGCAGAAGCGTGCATTATAACATTTGTGAAGCAGGCATTAAGTATATCTATTAGTATTACTGTATTAATTTAATCGTTCAATCATCATCATTAATTAGATGCAAACTAATCTATAGTTTGAAAAACTTTTCGATTATTTCGGGTTTAAACACAATCTTCTATCATTAACATTTATTCCACTAAATTGCGAATTATTTGATCCTTATAATCAGGAATTAAAGCCGATACGAGTATCGGTTTCAGTTACGGTTTCGGTTATGATCGCATTTAGGTTTTCGGCTATCGGTTACGCAAAATCTTTGAATAAATGTTTCGTAACGGTGAACCGGTTTGGGTATGTTTCGGTTTTTAAATACCGGTATGGTTTCGGTTCACAAAAAAAATATTTTTTTCAAAAATATAGTTATATTAATAATATAATAATAATTAAAAAGGCATTACTTTATAAATATTTCGTTCACACATTTGTTTAACATACTCTTCAGTTTGATGAAGTTTAGTGACATTTTAACAATTTTAATATTTTATTTATCAAATTTATTTTATTTGCGCTTATTCAGTGCTATGAAAATTCGATCATGAATATCACAAATAAAAATTCAAAATTAAAATAAGAAAATTAAAATCAAAATTAATAATGAAAAAGATATTTTTTTTTTAGGTATGAAAAATTTAAATTAACCCTTAAAAATTTAACGGTTACTAAACGGTTATTTCGGTTTACAGAGTTTCGGTTTTCAGGTTTCGATCAAAAGAAAAAATTTTTTATCGGTTACGGTTTCAAATTTCAATCGGTTTTTACCGCTTAAGGTTTACGGTTTCCGTAAGGGTTTTAATACCTGATTAGAATGATAGCTTTTTACTATTTTAAGTAGTGTTCCGTAGTTTTTATAATACATATTTTATTACCGGGTATATTGCATTCGTTCACACGACTTTTAAAGAAAAAATCAATTTACTTATATTGTTAATTTGCAGAACGTTTGCCTGTGGCGATCTGGAGGCTCAGGTGAAGACAGCTGTGATGGACTTGTCGGCCAAGGGATTCATACGCTATATCAACCACGGTTATCGCACACTGGGACCAATCGCCAAACTGGCCAATGCGCGCAACGTGCGACACTTTTGTGCCACCTGGCAACGCATTGCCGAGCTGCAGAAGGTCAACTCGGACTTCCTCGACGGCAACCAGCTGATCAACAATCCACGTCCCAAGTGCAACAGACGAAGCTCCAATTGTTAGGGTATTTCAACAAGTGCAGCAGCCCCAAGTTTTCTTTTAATTTTTTCATAAATTTTATTTGTTTTTATTTTTTGTGTTGAGAGTTAAGTGCAATTGTCCCAAAAACAAGCAACACAAAAAACACAACCTGGAAAATTTTCATAATTCTATAGCTTCAAAATTATTGTCAATAAAGAGGCCAACAATAATATCGTTTAGTGTGTTCCATTTGGAAACCTTCTTTTTTCGAGGGTGGCTCATCATCATTATTTTGCTATTGTTGTCCTGCTGCAACATATGTCAAGGGTCAGGGGTCTCCTCATCCTTTTGACACTTAACCCTGTGTTTAATTCTTTCATAATTATCATCTAGGGTGGCCTCGGCAGGTGTTTACTAGCTGATAGGATAGAAAGGTTAAAACTACTGACGAGCTATTGAAAATATTACATAAAAATAAATAAATAAATAAAAGTGACAATGTAAAAAGATTTAATTCTATTTTCTTTATGCGTAAAACAAATTTAAAATCATACGTTAATTAATTCTTATTCTCAACTTTCATGAATTGCGAAAACAAAATTAGAGACAAATTTTATATTTGGATCTTTCGATTCTAAATACCAAAATAAATTTCTATATATGCGAAAAAATATTTCAAAATCAAAAGTCTTTTAATAAATCAAAATCAGTTATCAATTTTTAAGGCCCGTTTTTTCAATGTCTAAATTAGGTGTTTGATAACTATAAATATAAAAATATATTTTGACGTAAAATGTATAGAAATTACTGTCAAATTTTTAATTATTAGGAGTGCTACAAAAATCTCTTCCACTTGAAAAATGACATAAATTTCATACAAATTTAAGTGAAATTCAAGTGGAAGAGATTTCTGTAGCATAACTCTATATCTTACAGTTATTGAAAAAACTGCCCTAAAAGATATAAAATGTTAAAACAGAACAAATAATTTTAAAAAAATCTACGATTTTTGGATATTTTACAACAATAAATTGAAAATTTAATTTTACATAATATATAACTTATTAATGAATAATGCAATTTTAAAAAAATCTTGAGTAATGCAGTTGTGGTTTTTCCCAACATCCTCGTACTCGCAAGTACATCCCTGATGGGCGTGATGGCAAATGACCCTTTGAGTTTAGTATGTTGCTCAAGCATTTAAATTGTCAACACCAGGACAGAGACCTGCAGCGAGTTGTCATTTGGCTGGCGTCCCTCCATGTGGAATTCGATATGTGACCCAAGCACGCATGAGATCTTGGCCAGGTGTTATTTATTGCCTTTCTAATCGTTGCGGCATAATCTATTAGCACCCGACGCGACAATGACGACGACCTCAACGAACTCCGACCCCGATCACTACGTTGATGCCTTCACTGAATCTGAGACTCAGCAGTTGCTTTGGTTTTTGCGTTTGCACATTATGGGCAATTAGTATTATTATTATTTTATTGCTTTAGTTTTCGAGTTTTATGACAACAATTTAACTCTAGGCCAAACATTAATCAATATGTCAACAGAAAAATATACACAAATATAAATATTCCTGTTAGTATTCAAGCCTTAAGTAATTTTACTTACTTACTTTACTTATTTCTAATACAGATTACAGTCATAATCTTCATAAGCACTACAAAATGATTTAATTACATTTATTCGCATTCATATTAATAAACAAAAACATATAATTATACTTTATTTGGTTAAATACAATAGATGAAGCAGGCTTCTCTCTTATAATATATCTTATACTTGTAATTTAAAAAAAAAAAATGTATCGTAAAACATTTTCAATAATATCAGAAATTTTTCTTCACAAAAGATCCTTATCCATTAATTGGAGTATTATTGTTCATGGAATTTCAGATAGTAGATCGACACAATTACTGTGATAACAACAACTACCAAGCCCGCAATCATAACGAAATATCGTCGTCTATGTTGAAAGGAATCCGACATTCAATATCTTTTTATAAATCAATTTATACTCCAGAACTATTCTATATGTTTGGGGATCGAAAATAAAAGCAACTAAAAATTCAAAAGCTACTATGTATATTTAAAGTTTATTTCACTCTTTTGTTGCTTATTCAATACTCATTAAAAAAAAAAGAAATATATTCAAACTTTACATTGTTAAACACAAGAAATCAAGCAGTCGTTACTTTAATAATAAAATTATACTACTTGTAATTTAATAAAAATGTATAAAGTTCAACATTTGTAGTAATAAATTTAAGACATTTTCTTTATAAAAGATCCATTATATCCAAAGATTAGAGTCATATCATGATTGTTTTCATAAAGTCATCAATGCCCTAATTACTAGGATAATTAGTATTATAATCAAAGCAATCACGCTTGCAATCAATGCGCCATTTCGTCCTTTGTAGACAGAGATATCCGCCATTAAAAATATTTTAACAAAAAATTTTATAGTCAAGAATTTGAAAAATTGAAAAATTATTGAAAATAGAAATGTTAGGCAAATGCTACTACATTTAAAGCAATTCATTCATTTCCATTTCAAATTACAAATATTATTTCTTAAATACTTATAAACTTTATTCAAAGGCTCTCATAATGGTTTCATTATAAAATTTAATAACACTAGATAATTTTGTTAATAAATGGCATAAAAGATGACATCATCTTAGATTAATCTTCCATTTGAGATACCAGAGCACTCCAATTCCTGTCGCAATGAATATAATACAACCCACAACCATGACTATAATAAATTGTTTATCCATCTTAGAGAGTCTTTCCGGCATTCTGCAGTTTCTTAGTAATTTCCTTTTATTACTCGACAACTAAACAAAAATTTAAAACTAAAATAAATGTGGAAAACGTAAGTGTAAAGCAAATGCTACTATTGATTTAGTTCAACCAATATATTTTAATTTGTAAATCGAAAACTACAAATATACGAAAATATTTGACTGTGTTGCCATAATTCATCAGCCTTTGGCATTGTCCTAGTTCTAATTCTAAATCCATAAAACATACAAGTCAGGCATCGGCCATTGTCAAGTAGGCCCAGGCCGCGCAGCCAGTTGTAAGGATCACCATTAGAGCCACCAAAATGGCAGTCAGCACTCCACGTCCACGTCCGGTCCACATTTGTCCAGGATTCGGCATTCTTCCTATACTTATAAAAACGCTTAGATTTTAAACTGAAATTACGCAATAATCAAAAAGGTAAAGCAAATGCTACTACAGTTAAGGCACTCTTATAGTTTAGTTAACATGTACTCTTTATATTATTATACTGTTCCATTCTCCGTCCTGATTTCCATGTAACCATGCTCGAACATTTGGTTGCATATGTCCGCGTAACGATCTAATAATTTGATAACATATCCATCTGGCAAGTGGCTCAAAAGTTTAACATTAATTTCGCAATTAAGTAAGTTACTTTTAAGAAACTCGACGCACTCGTTAGCTCGACCTGGTGATGCACTTGGGACGCGTTGAATGCCAGCAATAAAGCAACTAACGGCACGATGAGGTTTAAGGCTCCTGGCATTGTTGCATTGCGCCAGCGATCGGATGGTGACAAACTCCGTATTGCCGTAGTCCACATAAAAGATTTTAAAGTTCCCGTTGCACTCCTCAATGATCTGGGCTCGATAGTAATAGCCATCATCGTACAGTGCCAACACCATGTCCAACGGCAACGGAGCACGTTTGAATCTACGCTCCGATTCGGGCACATCGTTTTTACTCCAAACAAGCGCCGACGATTCATCCACGAACTGCACATACACCTGTGTCGGACTATTGATGTAGGTGACCACAACACGCACAACGCTGCCCAGCTCTCGGGTCATCGATGATTCATACAGCGTCTCTGGTAATGCTTCCGTCAGCTCCTTGTCCTTGGTAGCGCCATGTGGCGCAAACGGCTGATGCAACAGACGACAATTGGAGCCTAGCAAGAAATAATACAAGATCCAATTGATTAAGTAGCTGTTGTAGCTCAAAAAACAAACAAGGTTTTTAGACCCCGAACTTAAAAAAAGTACAGGAGTCTACTAACTTTGTCACAAAAAAAAGGGTGTAACAGGTAGTAGGAGGCGTGGCAGACCCCATAAAGTGTTTATATTCTTGATCAGCATCAACAGCCGAGTCGATATAGCCATGTCCGTCTGTCCGTCTGTATTGACGCCTAGTTTTCAGAGACTATAAGAGCTAGAGATTCCAAACTTGGTATGTTAGTTCGTCTATATTACACGCAGATCGAGTTTGTTTTAGATTTTGGATCGGACCACTATATCAAATAGCTGCCATAGGAACGATCAGTCAAAAATCAAGTCTTAGTATGAACAACTTTTTTGTTGTTCAAGATATCTGAACCAATAGCGTTTATGTAATTTTATTTTAAGCAGTGTTTGCTTTTCCATAGTAAGTACGGGGTCTCCGACAGTCGAGTATGTTCGACTGTAGCACCGTCCACAAGTTTAAAATAAGGATAGCTTCGAAACTGAAAGGTTTGGTTGCAAATAAACACCAGGATAGCCTCATCTAGTTGTCCTGTTCAAGAATATACCTCCTTTAAATAAACTCCTTATTTGCTTACCTTTAAAGCATCCACCAGTCTTTGGATCGTAGTGGCGACAAAGGCGCATATCATCAGTAGGATTAAAGCCCAGCACCGCCTTGACCGCATCGCAAGTACTCGGTTCATTATTCTCGAGCATTTCCATTTCACGTTGACTCAATATCATTGAGGATTTAGTTGGTTCCAGATCTTGCTCATTGGATTGACTCAATTTTCTAGTTGATTCCACTAGCTCATTATTAACCTTTTCGTGCTTTGAATTTGTATCCATTTCGTTTTCCAACTGCATTTCATCCTCCAAAAGCTCCACCACCAAATGGATGCCATCGTTGTATAATATACGCAGTCGGACATCCTTATAGATAAACTGTCTCATGTAATCAACATCGTTATTTTCGACATAACATTTGATGGCTTCCGCCGGCAGAGCCACCACATCATCGGGTAATCCAAAGATAACCTCATTTCCATTTAAATGGATGTGTTCACCGTAGTCCAGCAAATATGCATCGTAGCCGCCGCCTTCAGTGTGTGCATTGATCAGCACACGTAAAATTATCTGATCCTGAGCATCATAAACGCCAAAGATCTTTCCAAAATTAGGCAATTGGTCTAGTTGCTTGATTGGGATTTCGCAAGCCATCAATTTTCTCAACCGCATCGATTCCACACCCCATTTAGCTACAAAAATGCATTTTTCCAAAATATTTATATGCATCATTTTAGCCTGAACTATGCTGCTATTGGGAAAGTTGGACATGTTCTTCAACACTTGATCGTAGGTCTCGTTGCTCGACATTTCCCGTCCGCCCTTGGGAGCCAGCAAATCTGATTTTCGTGGTGAAATGGGCAGCACTGGCTTAAACACCTGCTCAGCAAAGTGGGAGCCATTTGCCGACTGGCATTCTTCCTCGGCCCGAATGGGCAGCACTGGCGCAAAAATTTGCTCAGCTGAGCTATTTGCTGAATCGAACATTTCCTCCGCTGGAATGGGCAGCACTGGCCTAGATATCAGCTCAGCTGAATTGGATGTTTCTTGTAGTGCAGTGGAAAGCACTGGCTCATCTGAGTTGGATCCATTTGGCCATTTTGACTTTTCGCGTACTGCAATGGGCAACACAGGTGTAGATATTTGATCAACAGAGTTGGAGCAATTTGCCGAATTGGAGATTTCTTGTAGTGCAATGGGCAGCACTGGCGCAATCATTTGCTCAGCTGAGTTGGAGTCATTTTGGGATTTGAGTTCTTCTTTTACTGGCGTTGTCTTAAGCTCCATCAAATGATGTACTTCCATTGTACGCGGAGTCGACTCTTTGCTTTTTGAAGGCTGCACGTCCAGCTCGCCCACCTCAATGCCATCCCGATTTGTGTGATTCTCTTTATCTTTATTATTGTTATGTTCCAGGGATTCTCGATCCTGTTTGCAAATATTTTCCATTGTGCGCACATACTTCAAATTGCCCGCAGCTCTGTTGAGATTAATGTGCAAATTCAATTTGATTATATGCTCGTTGACATCGTTAACGCTGCTCAAGAGGCCATCGTGAACAGAAATTATGCGACCGTCAGCACGAGCAATGTGAGACCAGCTTTCCACAAGTGATTGTCGCACAGCGTCTACGTCATGTTTGTAGTCAATTAAGTTTTGCTGCACTTTTTTCACATTGCGATCAAATAGTGATAAAACCGCCGTAAGATCCTCTAATTCCATTTCAGTTTTTATTTTTATTGCGGTTTTCAAAAATCGTACCGACGCGAACTTAACAAGAAAGATAGCGGCTTATCCCGCGTTATCGTTATCGAAATTAAACTTTTTCAGTTAGTGATGTAAGAAGACATCGATGCATCGAGCATCGATGTTTTTTGGCGATATTTCTTGATGTTTTCCGATGTTTGTGTTGATATCAATGCATCGATGTTTTGCAAAACATGATTGATTGATTGCAATGCCAAGGTAAGTAAATGTATTAAGGTTGGTCAAAAATAAGCCTTATTAAACTAAGAAATTACATTTGACGGGTTAAAGCATTATACATACACCGATGTATCAACCCAACATCGACTGTTAATTTTTAAAACACCGATGAACATTCCACTCAAATTTACATCACTATTTTCAGTTGGCAATGCAGCTGAAGTGGTATGAAATCGTTCCGATCAAGTTTCATTGAACTATTCTTTAAACGCGTTTAAGTCTTATTTAATTTTAATTGTTTAATTATTTATAATCTTTTTGCAAAATAAAACAATTGTTTAAAAATTAAATTTTTAATTTATTTTGGCGCCTAAATGGTCGGCGCTATTTATTAGCAACTCAACTTTAATATCGATAATTTATATATGCATCACTGTTAACGCTGCTCAACATTCACTATTTCGCGTATTGTCCAACACTAAGACATTTGCCGCATAAAAACGCGCTTTAGAAGAAGAGAACTCGTATGTTTTTGTTTTAGTTAAAGATTTGTAATAAATCGTTGAAAATGAATGATGATACCGTGCCTCAATTTGTAAGTCTGTTGTTAACATACGCAACTGTCGCAAGTAACATATTTAAATTTTAGGAACTCGGCGACGCCCTCGCAATGCGTTGCGGGAACACACTGACCGCAAGTTTTGTGCCCGGCAGCTCAAAAATCGCGATGTCCGCTTACCGGCCAGTGAAATGGAGCAGCCGTGATGCGCCCACCGATACGGCTGGCGAGGATCCAGTGCTGATTTACATGGCTGAGGAAACGACGCTCTATACAGAGCCACTGCTTCGTAGTTTGCTGGCTGAGACAAATGCAACATTCGAGACACTGCAAACTTTGGGCCAAGCGCCAAACGGAGTGCAGAAAACGCAGGAATATATGAAAATATCACGCACATATCGCAGCATAATACGCTGCTGTCTGGAGAAACTGGAACATGCAAAGAAGACGCCAGAGGTGCAGGAGAATGAATTAAAGGAACAACGTTATACAGAGGCAATTATGACTTTCTATGCGATCGAGTGTTTGTGGCATCTCTTTGAGATTCTCTATATGCAGCAGCAGCATAATCAGATGATTGTGCCACAATTACTCGAATGGACGCGCTTTCATTATCCACACACCGAAGATCGCGCAACTGATCTATTGTTAATGGCCGAGGAGGCCAGTGAATGTGACAGCTACTGGGACACCTTGAAAAAGCTGATAATGCTTGGCCAGCTGGATGTGACGCGTGCCATACTCTCGCAACATCGCAAGTCCAATCAGGCGTCTTTTCAAGCCGCCGAAGCAATCCTTAAATCGATGCCCATCTATCAGGATGGCTATGCATTGCAAAAGTTCTGTTCACAGTGGGAATACTGGCAAGTGGACTTGGAGCGTAAGCTGGCATCACATGTATTTGCCGCCGAGCCAGAGCTTGAGGTGCTCATGCATCTGGTTAAGGGCAACAACGAGCCCTGGGATAAAGAGCTATTAAAGTCTCAGGATTGGTATGAGTATCTACCCGGCTATCTTCTATACACTAGACCGACCTGCAAACCATTTGAGTTGCGCATTGCTGTCACCAATTGGCTCAATCGCTGGTCACAGCTACGTCCCAGCTGGCAGATGACGCAATTGAGTCGCATGGTCATGCAACTGATGGAACATGATGTCAAGCTCTTTATCTACGATGCACAGAAGCTCAACGATAGCCATTGGTTTGCCACGCATCTCATCGATCTCATCTATCACACGGGTCACCTCAAATCCTATTTTGAGCAGCAGACTATGTAAGTTATAATTAGGTATTCCAGAAATAATTATCTGGATAAATATATATACATATTTTAGCGATCTGGCGGCCTTGCGTCATTCAATGATCTTCGAGTATGGCAGCTATTTGATGACCTCGCATAATCTCTGGCAGCTGGGCATTGATTACTTGGATTGTTGCGGGCATGAAGGAACAGCAGCCATTGAATTGCTGCTGCCACGCATTCCATTAAGAAACGAACGACAGGCTTTCAAGATTTTGGCATTGACCAAAAGACGAGGCCTCATTAACGTGGAGCAGGATATCTGCAAGGTGCTATCGAAGCGCGCCTACAATGATCAGCGCTATGGCAGCGCTCTCGAGTGGGCAACACGCTCCAAAGACGTGCTCCTGGTCACGGCCATAGCGGACTTTATACTGAAGGTAATTGTGAACTTTATCTTATACATTTAACTTTATTATTTCTAATATTTGCAGCACTATTCGAAGACGGGCATTATGCTCTGCCAGGATGTGATAACGAGCATTGGGGCACGCATGTTTGTCTCACCCCGTTTGGTTTTCCTATCCAAATACTACGAGTTCTATGAGTTTTATCGCCAGCGCGACTTTCTGTCCGGCGCCGAGCTGCTCATCAATCTCTTGGCTTCCAAAATAACTCCCGATTAGTAAGTTTAATTTTGAAATTCCATGCAAATATTAAAAAGAATATGCATTGAAATTGTAGCTTCTGGCCATCGTTGTTGATTGATGCACTGCCATTGCTGGAGTCGGAGGATCCCAAGATCTTCTCCAAGGAAACGATTGCAATACTGCAGCATCTGGAAATGGAGCTGGTGCCGTTGATAGAGCGCAACAAGCTCAACACTGCCAAATTTAACAATGTAAGTCAATGAATTTTATAATTTAAATCAAGTTGTTTAATATTTTAATCTTTCAGCAAACATCAAAGACCGTTTTTAAGGATTATCGTGTGGAAAATGTGGAAGAGATTTTAGATTTAATGCGCTTGGCATGTGCTCGCAACTTGGCGAGAGCTTTGATCATTGAGAATACAGCGCCCACATCGTGATTTCAAATCATTTGCATTTTCTTTGTTTATAGTGTAATTTATTGTGTACTTTCGCATTTCAATACATCGATTGTAATTGCCATCTCTTGATGCATTTTTAAATATCTTGTAATTTGTTTACTTTTTGTGCCTCTTTGTCTGCTATCATTTATGATTATTTTATTATATTGTAAGTACCAACAATTCTACTTGCCCCTTTTTGGCTAAAAGAAACTGCCCGAAGTGCAACTCAAAACTGTTTATAATTAAAAATTGAAGCAGGTTTTTTTTTTTATAAATTTTGCAATCTAAGGGAGTATATTTTTAAAAGGCAAATAAACAAAAGTATACTTAAGGCAAAAATTAAAATCTAAAATGTACTATAAGTAAAATTACATACACATATAATATATCTGTTTATATAGCTGCACAGAGTTTAAGAACTAACAAACAACGCACAGAGCACAATGGATTAGTAGTATACTATATTGAGATATATAGATAGGATCATTTTCATTACAATATGATCAATTTTATCATTATGAGAATCGCACGGCATTGTACAAATGTTTAAGTTTTTTCTAAAGACTAAACACGCAACTACTACAGCGAGGGGCGTTGAGGGAACGACAAAACACTTTTTAAAACATCATCATCCAAAACAATAAACTAACCAAAATATGAGGCAGAACTTTAAAAGTTAAGCGCCTTAACTCAGGAAGGACATACAGTCGTCGGATAAGGTATTTTGTCAAAACTAAAGTTAAATCTTCTCGTAATTTGATCTTTATGTTAAGTTTGGCATCAATGGAAAGGTCATTTAAATTCCGTTTGAATGTTTGAGACCGAGGAAAAAAGTCAAAACAGTTGACTTTTACAAGAATTCAAAATTTTCAATGGGTACTTAATGGGTTAAGAAAAGTTTTGTTTCATTCAAACGGGATTTAAATGACCTTTCCATCGATGCCAAAATGTACATGAAGTAAGTTCAATTTCTGAGTAGTTTAGTTTTTTCAAAATACTTTATCCGACGATTGTACATTAAATGTGCGAAAAATGTTTTGACTGTCTGAGTTTTTGGCATAATAAGGTCAATAAGTAATCAATGATTTGTTTAGTTTAGACTTTCCTTGCTTTCTTTTTTTAAATTGGAAATAAAACACTTCTATAAGTGCTAATTTTAAATAAGACATTTCAAACTCAGACATCCAATTCTATACCAAGTGTTTTAATTTAAACAAAAAAAGAAAATCAAATAAATCCGGCCTATATTACGTCAAATTAGAATATGGAGCTATATAATACGATCTTGAGTATTTTTCGCTATATGCTATATGGTATAATACGCGTATGTATGAGTGCCGCATATATCTGTCTATATATGTATATATATAATATGTATATAAATCGAAGGATGTCTAGGAAGTTGCTGCCTAATTATGTTTCGCCGTTGTTGTTGTTGCTGCCGTTGCTGTCGAAGCCGCCGCTGCGCTTGTCGAGGATGCCGTTGCTGCTGCTGCTGCCGCTGCAGTTGTTGTTGTTGCTGATGCGGTGGCTGCCACAGCAGCTGTTGCTGCCGCCGCAGCAGCGGCAATGGCTGTGGCCGTGGCAGCTGCACTGCCACTGGTTATGGAGCCCAAACGGGACAAGGATGGCTCCCGTTTGGGTGGTACAATTGGCTTGGTCGGTATGGGTGGCGGGGCGCCACGTGCCCCAGCCGGTGGCACGGTAACTGGTGGCACAGCAATGGGCACTGGATGTGGATGTGGATGCGATTGTGCTGCCGTCTGATCCAAGGCAGCAGCGGCAGCAGCCAGTGCTGCATATTTGCCACCCGGAGCACGTTGAATGGTCGCTGTGGGCTGCATTTTGGCCGGCGATGGAGCTGATGATGGAGCTGCAGCTGCCACCATAACAGCAGCAGCAGCAGGAGCTGCTCCATCAGTTGCACTAACTGTATTACTATTGTTGTGATTGACGGCAGCAGCCAGAGCTGTGGGTGGAGCAGTGGCGGTTCCCGTTGGAACTGTGGCGATGCCAACGACGGCGGCACTGCGTATATTCTGACCTGGCACTATGGAGCGGGCAATGCCCGTCTGGGGTCCGGACACTGGCATGCTGCTCACTGTGGCGGTTGGCTGCACGATCTTCGCAATGTTCACCATGGGCGGAGCACATGCATCCTCTGTAAAATGCATCGAAAGTGTGTATTAAATAAAATGGCATTGGAAATTGAATAACAACAAATTAAAATGTGAGCAATGCATGCATAAGATTACAAGACATTTAATGACTGCAACTATTTATATTATCACTGTGGACGGCAGTCCACGCTGGTGACGAAAGCATTACGAAGGTTGCGAAATTATGGCACAACTAAAACCATAAGGAACGCGTTCGAGTCGAATGCCCGACTATAAGATACCTGTTACTCAATTCAACTCAATATAAATCAGGGACGAATTTTAAAAAATTACTTATTTGAAATCATGATTAAATTTACATTTTACTGAAAAATTATAATATAACTCTAGTTTTTAACTTTTTTGACTTATTGCTCGATACAAAAAAAGTTATGAAATCATATCTAAATTTACATTTTATTTAAAAATTAAAATATAACTCTTATGTTGGACTTATTTTAGAAAATTCCAAAAGAATAAGTGGTTTTTAAAATATTAGAAAATACCACAAATTGAAATATTTATATATTATACATAATTTTAATTTTTTGGCAAATTCTTTTTTTATTTTTTATGTTCTCTTAGATTCAGGTGCTTATACAGACGGACTTAAAACTAAATATTCTTTAAAGGGGTATTCTAGTGTAGAATTTGAAAAAATCGAACAATTTTTTTTTCATATTTCCAAAGTTTAGACATTCAATTAAAAACGCCATTAAAAAGGATTTTTAAAAATTCTTGTTATTTCATGAGTTATAGCCGTTTTAGTGACTTGGCATCGGTTCCGGTCTTCCTTGTCTCAAAACTTTGAACCCGTTTTTTTCGAGCTGGCGGTAAGGATATCTCGAGTTCTAATGAACTGATTTACTTCAAATTTATACATCTCTTCATCTCCTTGAGCCTTGCCCAAAGCTATAACTTCTCATTTAGTATTTTTTAAAAATTCGAAATTGTTAAAAAAGTTTAAAAAAAAATTTCAAACTGTCGCCATTTAAAAAAAAATGTTTTTTTAACTTATCCAAGGGTCATACGTTAGCGGCATTTTTTATAATTAAGAATCCGTATGTTTTTTATGTTTCAGATCACAAGGAGGGCTGGAATCATGCACGACAGGACACCCTCTTTTTTTTTTTGACCCCCTACTTTGACTGCTCATAACTTTGTCAATTTTAATTTTTTATATCAATTTTGTTATGTATTAATAAAACAAAAATAAACAGATGATAAACAAATTTGTAGTAAAAATATTTTTGTTTCCTTTGTACAGCGCTTCAAAAACCGTGCGAAATTCATGCCTATACACTAGAAAACCCCCTTAAAGGATCTATCTATCTCGCATCAAATACAACATACCATGGCTACCCAACGAGTATCGGGTATAACAGTTTGATATTAATTGAGTCTCTATATTGTCTTGTAAGCCCAAGTTGTCCAAGTTAACTTAAGCTTTAGCTAGCGTGATTACTGTGTGTGTGTGTGTGTGTGTGAGTTGTGCCTGTGTGCGTGTGTGTGTGTTGATTGGAGGTGTCAAATTGAAGGTGCAATCGTCACAGGTACGAGACAAGGAAAGAGTAACAAAATCACCTTGCAAATTGCGTAAGATATTTTCTAACAAAATATTTCATCTTTGAGAAATTCACGTATATATAAAATGTAATAATAGAATTATTAAAAATAAATAGAAATCAAAAAATAGATAGGTTAAATCATAATTACAACAGGCAATTATATTGGATTAAAAAGCAAGTTAAGACAACTTACCACTAAACTGACGCGCCTTTGTCGCAGCTGCCACATTTGAAGCACTTGCCACTGATTGCTGCTGATGTTGGTGTTGCTTCTTCAATGCCTCGTGGTCGCCACGGAGCGTGTTCAGCTCCTGCTCCAGCTCCTTGACACTGTTTATAACAAAAATAATAATATATAATAAATAATTTAAAGACTTCAAAATAAGACTTTCAAATAAAACACACCGCAGCTCTTCCTTGGCCAATTTGGCCATAAGTGTCTTGCGCTCCAGTTCCATGGATTGCGTTTGTTTCTCCAGCTCCTCCTCCATGCGTAGCGACTTTTTGCTCTCCTCCTCGAGGCCCTCGGCTATGGTATCCGAGCGTTGTTTCTCCTCGGCCAGAATTTGAGCCAAATCCTCGGAACGTTTGCCTGCAAAAATTTAAAAATTATAAGTATTTAATACTTGTAATAAATGAAAATTTATGATGACAAATTTCGTACCCTCCTCAATGTATTTCATCAAGATCTTTTTACGTTCGGCAATGAGCAGCAGCACAATTTGCTTTTGCCTATTGCGCTCGTATTCGAGAGTCTCTTGCAGCTTCTTGAGATCCTTTTCCATGTTGGCGACCTGCGCGTGTTCAGCCTCCAACTGTTGTCGCAATTTGGTGCGCTCCATTTCGAGGCCATAGGTTATATCATCACCCTGAGCCGTGTCATGCTCATGCTTGCGCCTCTCCTCCTCCAGTTGCTGCAACATGCGCTGATTGTTCTCCAGCGATTCGGTTAGAATATTAACCATACGGACATGTGTCCCACGTTGTTTGCTGACCATCTGATACTGTTGCTCCATTTGCTGCTCTATGATTTGACGCACCTCCATCTCGGCCTGGGCTGCCTGAGTGGAGGACTCCCGCGATATTAGATTGCCATTCAAGGCAATCTTATCACGAAATAGCGATGCATACGGATCATTTGGTTGCACACGCTTCGTTCGCAATTGTGTAATTAGCTGCTTCACTCGTTCATTGCGTAGCGCAGCAATGCAAACATCACGTGCCTGCAGTTCACCCTCCAAATAATACAACATCTTCACCAGTTCGCTATGTGGCAGCTCAGTGCGTCCATTTCCCAACTGCTGCTGTTGTTGTTGTTGCTGCTGCTGGTGGTGAAGTTTTTGGCCCACACCGGGTTTCATTGTTTGAAATTCATGTGTAGCGCTGATGGTATCACCGCCGCCGCTGCTACTGCAAGCGCCAGTCCCAGAGCCACAATTGATTTCCAACTCCTGCTCGCCGATTGCGTTATTACTGGAGATTTGCTCCATTATCCTGGCTCTCTTTACTGCATAAAAAGTAATATTTGGTGGGTGCTTGCGACACTTCGTCGCCGTTTTTTATTTGTTATTTCAAGTTTGCACTATATATTGCACTTCTTGCCGCTGTTTTGCGCTACTTAAATGACATTTTAATGGCCTTAAATTGCTTAAATTCGCTTAATTCTTGCCCACAAATTCTTTGTTGCCGTGAAAATGGGATACTTCTAGAGGTGGACGAACATCGAGTGAAGCATCGATGCTTGCAAAACATCGGATCCTTCGATGGTAGGCCACTATCGAATGTGGTACTCATACCGTGTGGAAAAACTAGGTGGCAACATTGGCTCCCAAAACGGTGGCAGCATCCGAACCACAGCAAAAGCTCGTTTCGATTCACCGGGTACATCATTTTAGTGATTGGTTTGGATTTAAGAAGACTCGCGCATATATAGAAGTGCGCGCAATATTTAAGCTACTCGATACTTGCTCCACTCTGGACGAAACAAACTCACCGCAATAAGCGTTATACTTAACGAAACTTTCAAATTTCGACACAGAGAATTTATTTTGAATGCATTAACAATGTTTAACTATTTTTGGAATACAAATGGCTTGGCTGTATTATAAGCTAAGGAGTTGCGTATGCGCTTGCCCACCAAACGATCGGCCAGTGGTATTAATGAAGGCTCGCGTACATAAATACCCGCCGCCTGAGGCGTCCAAATCCGCCAAACGCTCTCGGAATTGTTCGGTAAGAGAAGACCAATCCATCCCGCGGAACTTAGAGTTATATCACAGTTTAATTGCTTTTCAGATCGTCCTTGGGCAGTCAATGCTTCACTGCTTTGAACCACAATGTCTTGCTTCAGGCATTGCAATCCTGGCCAGCGCTGCAAACGCTTCTCATCCCCGCCAGCAATGGGAACACCTAGCAATGGTGTGCCCAGATAACGTTTATAAATTTGCTCAGCTTGCTGAGTCTCTGTGATGAGCAGCGGCAGCGATTCCACAGCAAAGATAAACAACTTGACCCAATCCCTGGTGCATTGCAGTAGGTCAATCCTGGCCAGACCACCCAAAAATAGGGACATATTGGGCGCCAGTCGAAGTGCACGGGGTCTTAGCATTTTAGTGGGTTGCAACTGCAGCAACTCCTTCGTCGTTAGCATTGGTGCAATCTGATCCGGCTGCATGACGCCAGGTGTATCATAGACCCAACGTGCCTCCCGATACTCCAACTTGCGATCGTTGAGCGTCGTTATTGGCTGTGTGCCCGCTGACATGGCAAAGGCATCATCCACCTCCATACGATGATCAAACGTGCGTCCCACATGTCCAATTAGTTGAGCTGCTGTCGCTGCTCCCGTTTCCTTGGCCTGGTCCCGACGCAGCTGATCCAAAGCGGCGCGCTGGGAACGCTCCGAGAAGAGACGCTTAAAACGTTGATAGACACGCATATCGGACGGTCGAAAGATGGGAAATTTGAGCATTTGTAGCGTTGTGCCTGGCCAGGCACAAGTCGTTGCCTTATGGACCAATTCACTTGCCTCCGGTCGGCAATAGTCCGAGTTGAGGAGTATGTTGAAGAGCGTGCTCTTGCCCACATTGGTGCAGCCGAGCAAATAAACATCGCCCTTATATTGCCAAATCTTGTGCAGCTGCGTTATTAGCTCCTCAATGCCATAGCCCGTCTTGGCAGATATCAGACTAACATTTTTGATATTTAGAGCATCAAAGCCGCCGTGTTGTATAAACTGTTGCTTCAGGCAATGCTTGACATGGCTAAGATAACCATTCGAGTCACGTGGCAGCAAATCCACCTTGTTGCCCACCAGGAATACGGGTCGCTTGGAGCCCAGCACTTGCTGCATCCCCGGCCAAATGGAACTGGGCAAATCCAACAGATCCACAATGATTACAGCCAAGGCAAATTTGTCTTGTATCCTGGATATTGTTTCCACATATGCCGATGGCGGCACTTCCACATCCAGGGCTATGTTGTAGTGCTTGAGGAAGTGACACCGTTGGCAGGTGATGCTCTGAAGTTCTCTCGATGTGCGTCCCTTGAAATAAACAATCATTGATGACATTTAATCAATTAAAAGGATTTTATAAAGATACACCTTGTCTTGTACATACCTTGAAGATTTCGCTGGGTATGTATCCGGGCATGGAGCTGCTGGCGCAATGTAAATGCGCGCCGCATCCATTGCAAGGCACTGTAGATGGCGCCACTGTTGCATCTGGTGTTCCATGTTTCGAGTCAATGATTCCCGTTTCATTGCCGCCGCCGCCGCCCGCATAAAACTCATAATCCTCCATCCAGTTGTAGGGATATGAAACATCGTTTGGCTTCATTTGACGCTCAATCTCAAGCACAACATCTAATGGTGGATAATTTGTGGGATTCTTTGTGTTCTTCTTCAGCGACATGAAATTGTACTCGAGAAAGGAACTGTAGTGCACATGCTCGTAATTGGCATAGCGCTGGCGAGATGCCTCCCATGCCCTTTGGCGGAAACTCAGAGTTTCATTCGCTGTCGTATTTTGTAGTCTTCGGCAAGTGCAAAACAAGTTTCCATTCAATCTTTTTAATAAACACGATGTTTTCAACATTTTAGTGGATAAGGCACACGAACAAAGTCTTATTGTTATGCCACTGCTGCGATATCAGTGCTGTTAAACACTGTAATAGATGGTTGGTGTTGTGAAACGTGACGATAAAAGCAAAAAACACTCGTCGGAAAAGAGAAAAAAGAAAGCAGCAAAGCAAGCATTAGCGAAAGCAGAGCGTGTACAGAAGGTGAGTGAGTGCGTGCTAAAAAAGCGTGTATGTATTAAATTGAAACAAAAAAGGCACGAAAAACGTGGACAAATCATATGCGAAATGAATTTGCAATGATTATTATTCAATTGCACAAAGTACGCATTGGTAAAAGTACAGAGTGCAAGCCAAATAGTGATTAGGAAAGTGAAGAAAAAAGACACAAGTGTATGAGTGTGCGTGTGTGCAACTGTGAGCGTGCTTGTATTGCGTCCGTGTGTGCGTGTGTAGTGTCAGTGTATATGAATCAAAGTAAAACGAAGCGCGACCTAATTTTAAACTATATATTACAATAAAATTTGCATAAATAAATACAAATATGCAATACAAAAGTACAATAAACGTGCAGGAGACAAAATATCAATGCTATGAAAAACGGAAGATTTGTTGTTGTGGCATGCCACGAAGAGTTGTCGCCGCTATTGCCGTCGCCGCCATTGTCTAGGCAGCAACAACTAACGACAACGACGACACTCGCACATTTCTTCTGTAAATTTTGAGTAGTTCGTTCCTTCTTCGCCTCCTCATCCTATAATATTTGTTGTTGTGAGCGCCATGTTGAGTAATACACGACAACAACACCATTTGCGAGAGCGGCTCATCAATTTTGTGAGTGTTGCAACTTTCATTCGAACTCGTTTCAAATTGTTGTTGCTCTTGTCGTTCCTCATACGCTCCCTAGAGCTTCGGCACTTTTTTCTTCTCTGTTGTCTTTCTCAACTTCAAAACTGGTATTTTCTTTATGAAGAAATAAACATACCTACATAATATGTACACATGAATGCAATTGTGGGTGTTTTCTGTAATACAAAATTAGACAATTTCGACATCACTCAACAACTTTTCTTGCGCGGTCCCAACTGCTGTTAAACTAGTGCAAGTGAGATAGTTGCATTTTGTAAAAGCACGCACACCAATGCATTTGAAATTTCCAACAAATGTCTGCTCCTCGTCTTCGTCGTTGTTATTGTTGTTGTAATGTAATTGCGAAATCATAACGGCAGTTGAAAGTTGAGAGCGTTTAGCTAAGTGTGTGTGTATGTCGGAGCTCATGTATGAACGTTTGTGTGTGATCCATTGCTGTAAACTTTACGCTTAGACGAAGTTTGTACTCGCTACTCTGCCAAAGTCTCCTAGGCCGCCCACACTCAGCCGGCGCAAGTGTAGCGCATATGGCATCGCCATCAAGCTGGTCCCAACGGCTGTCGCAACCGCAACACATGTTGTCTGCACAGTGGAGCGATTTCATTATATTTCATTTTCAGTAAATGTTTCTTGATAGTTAACTTAAATCTAGGTTATGGTATAGTGAAAAATATCTTGGCAAAATCGTAAAACAATTGTTATTTAATACATGAAGATTAAAGAATCACTTAAAGTTTATTTATACACACTGTGCGGCAGTAACTTAAAATTCAAATAAGCAACGCAAATGACTAAAATGCAGAAATTGCCTTGAAAAGTGAAAGGCATTCAAAGTGAGCGCACAAGCGCGAGTCTTTGATATTTTGTTTAACCTTTGTCGCTCTTTTTTTGTTGCTGTTTTTACTGCTAGCAGCTTTGCACATTTGACATTTTCCAACACAGAGTGAATTCCATGCCCGCTGTTGCATATTGCGGCTGCGCAAAATACTTTTTTTGTTATTGCAGTTGTATAGAATGTTTTTGACTGTGAGTGAGTCGTCGTCGTCGTCGGTTGTGCAACGGTTAAAACTCTGCCAGCGATAGCGACAGCGTCAGCGCAGCGGTTCTTTCGCAATTTGCAAGTTTTGGGTCTCAGCTCTCTCACTCGACGGTCACACTCAAAGCGCGACTTTGTGCTCTTTCGCACACACAAATTTCGCCAAGTTTGTGCTTATTTTTGTTTTGCTGTGCTATTTATTGTCACGTTTTGTGATTAATGCAATATACATTTGTTGTTTTTTGTTTTATTTCACATTTTACAGAAATCAAAAAAATAAAGTAAATACTGCATAAAGAGTTTAGAGCGATACAACTGGAAATTTTTTAGGCCGCGCATCTAAATTTTTCCCTGCCTAACCCCCGAACAGTGAGCGCGCGTTTTGTTATCAACGCTCTCCCGGAACAAAAACAAAAGCTTCTTCATGATGTCGTCGGATCAACAGTTCTTTCTAAAATGGAACGATTTTCAAACGAACATGGTAACCTCTTTCCGCCACTTGCGCGATGAGAAAAGCTTCACAGACGTAAGTATTATTACTTTTAAATATATCCACATTATTCAATTTTGTACAATATTTCCAAACGCTAATAAGCCAACTCAGCAATTACATTTTTTTCGTAATTTATATTATTTAAATTTTATTATGTTTATTATATTTGTATTTTATTATTGTGTCTTATTGGAAGGTCTGCAAAGATGAGTTAAATGGGCATCTAACAGTCGATTAACTCAACAGCAGCATTCTTAATTGTTTTTGGGTTGTGGTAGTTTGCTTATTTAAGTTGGTTTGGGGAAAATGTATTACCATAGTTTGTATTTAAATGATTTCCCTTGATTTCTATTTATACAGGTAACACTTGCCTGCGAAGGCCAAACCTGCAAAGCACACAAAATGGTGCTCTCCGCTTGCAGTCCCTACTTTAAGGCGCTATTAGAGGTAAGTTTTTTTTATCAAGCTAATCAATTCAAATAATAATTTGTTTATTTATTGTTTAGGAAAATCCCTCAAAGCATCCAATTATTATACTGAAAGATGTGTCCTACATTCACCTGCAGGCAATATTGGAGTTTATGTATGCCGGCGAAGTGAATGTATCGCAAGAACAGTTGCCGGCATTTCTCAAAACCGCTGATCGACTTAAAGTGAAAGGTCTGGCAGAGACACCTAGTTCTATAAAGCGGGAGGGTTGATGGTATTTAAACAAATAAACACACACACACAACTATAAGAAACTTATATATGCAAGCAAGAAAACAAAACATAACAAAATGCAAAATTCCAACAAAAGAATGAAATATGAAAAAGATTACAAAACGAGATACACTCACTCTTACACACAAAGGATAATTTCGATAAAAATCAATTCACACACACACACACACAGACAAAAGTTGACAGATATGAATAGTTCAAACAGAAAAAGTAACGATTACGATTTTACAGTTATGCTACACTCCCCCTCTAGACCAAAACAATTGCAATATTTATCAACACTGTCGCGACCCATTGAACTTGATTTTTTGTATCGTATATTTTTAATTTCATCATAAAATAGTTTGTAACATATTTTTAAAACTACACACACACAAAAACACTGTATAAAAGGCAAAATATGGACAACCCAACAAAACAAACAAATATAATAAAACAAAAACGCACTTTTGTAAAGTAATTAAAAGAGAATTCATAAAAAAAAAAAACAAAACAAAATACATAGAAACATAATTTATACATATAATAATATATAGTGTGAAAAAATGTGCAAGTTGAACGTTAAAAAAAAACATGCGCACTACCGCGAATATTTACAACAACAAAATACACATTCAGTTAGTTTTTAAGCCACTAACTAAAATCCACACACACACCGATACACTCACACACACACTCACATTCAGAGACAGAGAAACCACAAAAGATTTCAAGAATTACATCTAAAAATATCTTAATGCAAAATTTTAAGTACTTTAAAGTTTCAACAGTTTTAAAAAATAAAATGATATAGATTTCAACTTTCATATACCATATGGTAGCATAAATAATATAACGTTCCCCCTTTTGCGATATGAGGAAAACTTTTCATGTCAAGCTATCAATTCTACTTAGTTTTTTAATGATAGTGAACATAAAATTGATAAAAATTATATTACAAGAAAACAAGAAAAAACGATACTTGAATATTATTACATAAAGTAAAATATTTATATGTATGTATATGTATACATGTGAGCATAGATTTAAATAACTACGATATAAATAAACAGAATAATTCCAAAAATACGATGACGACTTGCAATTATTTCAGGGACTAAACCAAAATAAATTTAAATCTCTATTTTCATTTTATTTTCCCATTTTATCGATTGTTTTTCTCTCCTTTTTTCATGCATAAATCAAATGTTTTAATTTTTTGAATTTTATTTCTATTGATTTCGTAAATAACATTTTGCGTGTTACGTATTATTAATAATTAATATGTTTAACAAATTTATGACGCTTAACGCAATTTACAAATTACGCTAATATTTATTCAGATTTAGATCTGATAGCAGAAATTTATTGAAAAAATTGTCCCAATTTCGATTGCAATTTAAAAACTATTTTGGTTTATATATTTGATATATTATACTAAATGAGTGTGTGTTTTTGTTGTTTTGGACTTAGTTATTAAAACAATACGCATTGCGCGTATTCAGCTCGAAGGGATCGGTGCGCATCTTCTCCTGATTCACTTCCACATATCGGGCCACATCCGCAACGAGATTGGGTCGCTCCGAGGCGCTTGGAGCACATGGTGACCAAATTTTGATGTCATGATCGATGCCACTGGTGGCCAACATACAGATACTTGGATGCGGCTGCACACAATTAACAATTGCACTGTCCGCCCGATAGACGGCACGAATTTTGGCCGTGTCGCCTTCCCAAATGTAAAAGTTGCCATCATCGGAGCCGGCGACAATGAACTCGCCATTGAGACCCAAATAATTGGCCTCCTTGATGTCCGTGGTGATGTTGCAGTGTCCCACATAGCGTTGCTTGTAATCCTTGGCAGCTCGACGCAACGCATACTCATCATCGGTTAATAGCAAATATGTGAATCCGTTCTCAATAAGCGATCGCTCCTGATCAGATACTCCGGGCTGGCCATGACCATGACCTTGTCCCTGATCCGGTTGCGACTCCTGCTGTCGTCGATTCTCGCGTATATCCTTGTGCAGCATGAGCACACCATGATTGTTGGCAAAGCTCGGAAAGCGTTGTATCAACTCCTGCAAACACTTGTCCGCCTCCTGCGGTCGATGCAGCTCGAGCAGCGCCCGCGCCAAACGAAAATGTGCCTTCACATAGGTGGGATCCAGACGCAATGCCTCATGGCAATCCCTCAAAGCCGCATAGATATCACCAAACCAGCCGCGACGCATTAACGCCGTGGCGCGATTCAAATAAAGCACCTCGCCCTTGGGATAACTCGCCAGCGCAGCGGAATATTCATCAACGGCAGCCAACAATTTGCCATTTTCCAGATGCTCATTGCCCAGTTTCTTGTGCTGTTCAATGCTCGTGGGCAACGCTCGACGTTTTTGCGTCGACTTCTTGTTGGACGTGGTGGTGATTGTTGGCTTGGCCACTGCCGCCGCACCCTCTGGCTCTGTCTCCGTTTCGGCATCCGTTGCGGGCGGCGATGCTGTATATTCGGGTAGTTCATAGAATTTGGGAGGCGTCGCATTGTGCAGATCATAGCGATAGATGTGTTCACAGCCCATATTGACCAGCAGCTCCGTTTCATTGTAGTTGTTAAAGGTTAAATAGGTGACAGTCCGCGATTCGTGGACAATATTGCGACTGATGTTCTTCACCAGCTGCCCGGGCGCATAGTAGGAGACACAGGTGCCAGCTAAAGGATAAATGTATATAAAGATTAGCATATGCTCTGGGTGTAGAATCACTTACTGACCTTCGTCGGGCAGCATGCGGCGATCAAAGACACGCGCATAGGGATCATTGGCACCCACGGCCAGATATTCGGTGCGTCGCGGATTAATCGCCAGACATTTGGCCTCCGTCGTCGGCTCTACTTGACTGCATAAGCTCAGCAGACGAACGCCGCCTCCTCCTCCACTGTTGTTGGACTGGGCATCATCCGAGTTGTTGCGACAACGATGCGGCTCACGCATGTCCAATTGGAGTACGCTGCCATCCTCGCCGGCGGACCAGAAGATGTGCGGTGAGTCCGGTGCGGTTGCCAAGCGCTTGGCACGCATCGTATGACAATTGCAGGTAAACAACGTTTCATTGCCATGATTAATATCATAGACATAAATAAATTTATCCGCTCCACAGGTGGCCACAATGCTATTGTTATGCCGCGGCAGAAATTTTACCGAAAATATGTTGCCCAAATGTTTTGTGTGTATCGTTTGAATGCGTCGCTTTCGAAATGGATCCCAGATCATGACTCTATAATCATCGGAGCCCGAGGCCAACAACAGTCCATCACTTGACCATTCCAGGCAATTGACACAACCCTCATGGCCGGTGAGCAGCGTCTCCTGTTCAAGTCGATCGACATACGCCGGCGATGCCTGCAGTCGACGACGCAGCTGCTCGTCAACATCGCCTCCAAATTGTTGACGCTGCCAGTGCAACGAGCTGGCATTTAAGTTCTTATTACGCTGTTCGTTGCTCTCGTGGCGTTGATAACGCGAATTCGAATATTTGGTGCGCCATTGTTGCAGTTCATCATCGCTCATCGACATTATCTCTACAACAAGCTGATGCTTTAGCGAGCAGATTATGAAACGTGATCACAAATTTATATTATTATTTACATGTTTGCCTTGCCTTCCCGTTCGCAATTGCCCCGTTAGTTTTGCACCCTCGCCTGCTGTGTGTTTTGTTTGTGTGTTTGTTTTCTCCTTTTCCTTTCTTTTCTTTAATTTCGGTTTTGCTTTTCTGCGTGGCCCATACACGTTGCAATTCGCTGTGCAATTGAATGAATTTTGTGTGAATCTTTCGACACGTTCAACATTTTAGTGCAAACGAAATTTTCCATTTGTAAATACAAAAACAAAAACAACATTTGGCTCAGGTGAATTCGAAACTCGCCGTGTAGGAGCCGCATTGGAGATGGACAAACTGTTTGTTTGTATACGTGACAAAATGCACTGCTGTGGAAAATACCGGTGCATCGATTCTTACACAGGTAAAGTTCTTCGATTCAAGCTAGTTGCTTATCGATATATCAGTTGATCAATCGATGTGCATTCAAAATAACTGGTTGATTTCAATTACAAATTGTGTTTTTGAAAAATTTCAAATTTTAGATCTAAGGCTTTAACTTGCTATTAACTTTGTCTTAAATTTAAAATTCTGAAACGGTTCAACTTTTTGAACATCGATTCTTCGATGTATTTGTACATCACTAGTTGGCACAAATATCGATTCGAATGTATGAAAAATGTCAAAAAGTAGTTTGTAAAAAATATTGCTAAAGAAAAAGCATTTAGCATGTGTGTCTTAGCTTTTTTCATTTACTCATGCTCGTTTAACACTTGTCGAAATAAACAGCTGCTGCCAACCAACAATAACCGATTTAAGATCCTGGTAATGTCTTTCGAAATAGAATAAACGATTTGCGCCACAGCACACATAACGCAAGTGGATGGTCAATCGATACATTATCGATATGTTGGGAGCTGCGCTGACGTTAGTCCATCGCTAATAATAATCAATAAACAGCAGAAATTTTGGACAGCAATATTTCTTTTGATAAAAAAAAGTGCATAAATTGTATGCAAAGTGTGTTTTAATCAAGCGTCGGTGAGTGAAACAATGTCCAACGACAAAGTGGACGAGTGTGACAAGAAACAGAAGGTGGAACAAACGACAAAGGACGACAAATCGCCTGATGATGATGATGAGTCCGAATCAGATGAGTATCAATCGGCGGGAGAGGGAGACGGTGACGGCGATGGCGATAATGAAGGCGATACAAGAGCAACAGAAACAGAAAGAATGACAACAACAAAAACAATAACTGATCTGCCAGATGATTGTGTTGAGTATCCAATGCATCGTAGTGTTTTTGAGAATGATATACGAACGCTGCAACGTCGTTTACTTTTGAGCACAGCGGCAGCGGAGGTGGCAGCCCGAGACAGGCACGGCAATACACCCCTACACTTGGCCGTTATGCTGGGCCGCAATTGCTGTGTGCGTTTGTTGTTGGCCCAGAATGCGCCCGTCAAGGTGAAGAACAACGAGGGCTGGTCACCGCTGGCCGAGGCCATTAGCTATGGCCATCGCCAGACGATCACACAACTGCTGCGCATGCTGAAGCTGCAGTCACGTGAGCACATGGAGAGCCGGAGGGAACGTCTCGTCCAGGCGCTGCGACAAATGCAGGACTTTTATATGGAATTCAAATGGGATTTCCAATCGTGGCTGCCGCTCGTGTCGCGTATTTTGCCATCCGACATCTGTCGGCTGTACAAATGTGGCGCCTCATTGCGTTTGGATACCACACTGGTGGATTTCAATGATATGCGCTGGGATCGTGGTGATATCTCGTTTCTATTTAGAGGCGAGGCGCCACCAAATGAATCTCTCGTGTTGCTGGACAATGAACAGCAGTGCTATCAACGTTTGCGCTATGAGGAGTCCGATATGGAGGATGAGGTGGATGTTTTAATGTCCACAGACATTTTGGCCACACAAATGTCCACGAAAACCATACAATTTGCACGCGCTCAACGTGGCTGGTTATTTAGGGCGAATCGCAAGGAATTGATTGGTGGACAATATCAATGTGAGGTCTATACCATACAGGGACTGGTGTTGAAGCAGCGCAAGCGACGCGAGCATTTGTCCAATGAGGATTTGCAAAAGAATCGCGCTATTGTCGAGACAATCACCAAAGGAGGAGCGACAGCTGCAGGCGGCGGAGGAACTGGAGGCGGAGTTGGTCTGGATGGTGCCACAACGCCAACTGGCAGCAATTTGACATTACCAGAGCTACCGCGTCGCAGCTCATTGCAACCGCCACCAGCCACAAGTGTCACCTGGGAGGAATATATTGATGCACCCATTGGCAAATGCCCGCAACTTGGACGCACGCCCGTCCACAAGCAATCAAATAAAACGCTACGTGCCACAGTTGCCATGAGCGCCGATTTCCCGCTCAGTGTGGACATGCTGCTGGATGTGCTCGAGGTGATTGCACCACTGAAGCATATCAACAAGTTGCGCGAATTTGTAACACTTAAATTACCAACGGGTTTTCCCGTCAAAATTGAAATTCCTGTGCTGCATACGGTTACCGCCAAGGTCACATTTCAGAAATTTGAATTTCGTGATAATATACCAGCGAAATTGTTTGAGATACCCTCGCACTATTGGGAGGATGTGCGACGTTTTCAGGACTTATGACCTAGCGATGAATCATCGTCATCCTCGTCAGCTGCCAATACGCCGAGCGTTTCCAAGCAGATGGATTTGAATCGCAACAGCAGCAACGGGAGCAACGGCAACAAAAGCAAACGATCCTCCATTGGGGAATTTGATTAAGGACCTTCACTTGCCCACTCCCCCCCCTCCCCCCCCCCCCTCTGAAAATGTATTTAAGTTGCAATTTTCACCATAAAATTATCAATCATTTAAATTATCAACGTGTCTACATTTTTCCATATATAACATGTTTTTCTGTTTTTTTTTTTTTTTGTATTGTTTCCATTAAAATGTAACGCTCTGAAAATTGCAATTTCCACACCTAAATTTGAATTAGTTTAAATTAGTTTAAGTGACATAATATTGCTGTTATTATATTAATCAGTCAGAAAAATCAACTTATATGAATATGAGAATGTTTTCACATTCGTTTAATCAGTTTATGTATTTATTGTTGCTCGACTTAAACATTCTACTTAGCTTTGTCATTGCTTTTTCTTTAATAATCATGACTCCACTTTTTCATTATCTGGTCCAATGATTCAGTTTGGCAATAGAGATAATTAGACGGTCAAAACACATTTTCAAAGCAAATCATTCGTTTGTACCAGGAATCGCAATAAACTATGATTAAAACGAATTTAAATTAAATAATTTTAAAATAAATATTTTATAATTTTTTTATTTAGACTGACAAAAGGCACTTAACTTAGTTCATTAATAGAAATCAAAAATAATTGTTTTTCAAATATATATATAAATAAAATCATAATTCTTACGATTCCTGGTTAATATACACTCCTCTACTTAATAAATGGTAAATCAAAATGTAGCATTTTTAAAAATAATTCATAATTATCAGTTGTTGATTTTTATCATATTTTAGAGCGACATTCAACAAAGTTGTACGCAATTGTAAATTATTATTTTTTGTAATTGTATTTATGTTTGTTCTATTTTTATATTTAGTGCAATTTTAAATTGATTTTAAGCTTAGCAAAATACATAACTGTATGTATTTAAAATAGTAAAAAATGAATTATATTTCAACATGCCACTTGTATGCTGTTTCCGTTCGTAGTTTTTATTAATCTATATATTTATATAAACATCATTGGTCATCAGAAAGAGTAAACAGAAAACTTTACTTAATAATAACAAATGCCTATTACTTAAGTTATTTAAACATTAACTATAAACAAACGTCCGCATTTCCTAAAGAATTTTCATAATAAGCAAAAGTATTTACGAGGTCACAAAAGTTAAACAGACTCACAAATTAAACAACTTTGTGTGCTTACGTAGTTCCAATTTCATTAAAGCATTTATGTTATTTTGTACATACATATTTGTTTAATAAAAACAGAGATTTTTACTACTATTTTAAGTTGCGTTTTTCGCACTGTCAGCCCAATAAATCTATGTTCATTGTGAGTATTGTTTATTAAGCAAAAATGCACAATTTTGCTATATAACCAATATAAATATGTATTATTATTAGTAAAAAGAAATCATCTTTATGTACACAGAGCGAATCATAATAAATGTAAACCAATATTAACACACAATTAATGCTATTAATACAATATAGGTAATATTTTCTAGTTGAAGGCGAAAATATATTTATACATATATAAATGTAACCCGTGAGCATTTATAAGCGCTCATAAATGTAACACACACACCTGTAAACTGTAAAATGAGATCAGCAATAATAAAACGGGTTTATCTGAAAGACTGCGATTTTAATTTGAATGTCGCGCGTACTTTGCGTTACCTAAAACTAATTTTTTATTAAAATTTGCTTAAATCAACTATCGATATTTCGATTATTTAATAAAAAGAGTAAATTTGACTATCGTCCCGTTGTCTGCGAACCCATGTTGCCACACCGTTTTTAGGCAGCACTTTGGTGAGCAGCAAATATATATTTTTTATTTTACAAATAATGATCCAATAAATTAGAAGTTCAATTAATAGGAATCAAAATGATTGTTTCGCGACTGGCAAAGCCACTCAAGGTAGCACTTCATCAACTTCCACGCCAGAGTGGCTGTAATGAAATCATTGCAAGTCGACGAATGTCAGGTGTTCATTTCCGCAGTGGTGCCTTAAAACCAAAACCAGGAGAGATGCCCTTTGGTTTGTTCGCCATACTCTGTGCTGTGATTCCTGGTCTATTTGTGGGCGCCACCATCAGCAAGAACGTGGCCAACTTTCTGGAAGAGAACGATTTGTTTGTGCCTGCCGACGACGATGACGATGAGGATTAATTTAGTACATAATGGGAACGACAAACGGAGCAATCTCTCTAGTCACGAAATGGATGAAACAATGGCTTGGAGTTGCTGCTTCTTCTTCCCCCCGCTAACCCAATCAGAGCCAAAAGTTAATTCATCTAATTCAATATACTTTGCATTGTTAATCTACTACTCTAACTTTAAGATGCTAGAAAATTGTAATTTCTTCTAAGAATATTTATTTTCACTCAATAGATTTGCTAATTTACTTTTATAAAGACGATAAATAAAGTTGATTAAAATCAAACACATGAACGGCTTCTTATATAATGGCATCTGAAAACTGAACAATATATGTAAATAATATAAAAATAGCTTTAAAAAATATATATATTTCATATGTACGCATACATTTTTGCGACAGCTTCTGCGGGTCAAATAATTTAATTTTAATCATACCCAGATTATCTTAGCATGTTCCCAACTCCTGTAAAGAGAAAATTCATGATGTTTTGCCGAAGTGGAATTTTATTTAATGAAATTTTCTGGGGGTGTACAATGTTTTTTTCTTTATTTTGACTGCTTGCTGTGCGCGCCTACTACAAAAAATCATTCAAATATCTTTTATTTTTGGCTCAAAAGCGGCGCTTATTTATATATATTTGTCACGATATTGAACAAATACATACAAATTACTGTTTGTTTATATATCGTTTTAAATATATTTATTTCTGCTTTATGTATTATATGCATGTTTTTATCTGTGTGTTTCTATTTGTGTTGTTTTTAATAAAAAGAAAAAGGTTATCGCTCGATTCGCTCGAAAATATTCTGAAAAAAAAAATCTACCGTTTTCCAAATCGGGTTTTGGTTATGTGTGTGTTTTATTATTGTTTATATATATTTGAAATATCTTTTTGCAGCTGTCTTGCGTATATAAATGTTTTTTGTATTTTGCAAATTTTTCAAATATTTTTTTTTGCTTGCATTTTTTCATTTAGTTTAATAAAAAAATATGAATTTTATTTTCACTGCCTATTCTTTTTTATCCTTTTGCTTTTATTTCTTGTTTAGATATATAATCGTATGTATGGTGTAAAAACATCTTATCTAACAAAAGGCTGAACGCAAATAATAAAAAATAACTTGGCGTTCGCTCGCTTTACATATTTTGCTTTCATTTTCCAATATAATATGTTTGTATATATATATGCAAATTGTAATTACTTTAATTATTTCAGTTTTTCTTTTGTTTTGTTGATAATAAACATAAAAATCTAGCTTTCTCGCAATTTCCCCTTTCGAAATTCTCTTCACGTTTTCTTGTATTTGTTTTCATATATGTTTTTAATATATATATATGTATTTTTTTTTTTTTAGGTTTTTACATAAATTTTTCAATTTTTTTGTATGATTTTTTCAATATACTTTTCTTTTCGTATTTGTTTGTTTTTGTTTTTAAAATTGTATTTTTCTCAACATATTGATTTTTTTGTTGGTTTTCAAAGTAGCAAAAACTTGACTCTCATATTCTTGCGGTTTTTTGTTGTTGTTGGTTGTTGTTTTTGTTTTTCTCTGCTCTATAACTCTCATTTTTTTCTTTTACATTTTTTCGTTTTTATTTATTTTAACATTTTTGCAATTTTTTTGTATTATTTTCTTTTTTCATCTTTTTTAAAAGTGACATTATTTTTCATGTTGAAATTACAGAAAAATTATTACATTTGACTTTCAGATTTTTTGTTTGATGTTCTCTTTGAAAGATTTTAAAACATAAAAAATAATAGTGTACGAAAATTCATTATAAAGTGAAACTTAAACTCGCCGACTTGCACAACACAATTTCAATAATTAATAATTTGCCGGCTTTTACGCATTTTTCCTTTTTTTCTTCTGCACTAATTTGTAATTATTTATTCTGCATTTTGTTTACGCATACAAAATAAACATATATTCCAGTTTAAGCAAAAAAAAAAAGTATATATATAAATGTCTATATATAAATATGTATATAAAACGTATCTGGGGGCTTACATATTTTTCTTTTTGTTGTTGTTTTTCTTTTGTTTAAAGTTTGAAGACTCAAAAGAATGAAATCTACATATTTTTTGTATATATGTATATATATATATATATATAAAATGAATCGTCTGCGCCTGTTGCACGTTGTGTATTTGTTGATGTTGTAATTCTGCTTCTGGGTTCGAGTTCTTGCGTAAAATGCGTTCGAAATTAAATGATTGAAATTGTTTGTGCTTTGCCCCATTCATTATTACATCTCTTGGGGAATTCAAAATATATATAGTCGGCTCCAACTCCTCTGGATTTCTTCTTTTGCCTTTATGTTTCCTGTTTATCTCTGTTCTTGTTTTGCCATTCGCAGCGTTTTTTCTTTGCTTGAGCATCAAAATAATGCGAATTATTTTCAGTGTTTTTGTAAAAATTGAAAGTGAATGAGGGAAAAACTGTAAAAATAAAATAACAATATTTATAAGCATAAATTTGAAACAATTCCTATAATAGATGACTTACATTTTTGGGTGTCGAGTGATTTATAAAAAATTTTTAATCCGCTTCTGTGTTTTTTCGTCGGAGCTTAGTTGGCGGGCTCTGTGACACGATGAACCTGAAGCACAGCAACTGCCTCCTCCACCTTGGCCTTGAGCGCCTCCTTGTCCTCGATCATGTGCAGCAGCTCCGAGTTCTCAATCTCCAGCAACATGCCAGTGATCTTGCCAGCCAATGCGGCGTGCATGCGCTCAATCATCGGATACAGACGCTCGCCCAGAATCTGTTTCTGCTCCTGTGGCTTGGCATTGGCCAAGAGAGAGGCGATGAGCTTCTCCTGGTCTGTAAAATACAAGTGAGAGATTAGAATTATGCTTTGTCTATTTTACTTGCTGCTTGACTTACTGTTGCCCTGGAGCGGTTGAGGCATTGGTTGTGCCTGCTGCATCTGTTGCACGGGCGGATTACGCATGTTGGCGGTGTATTTGTAGCTGGCAGTACGTTGCTGTGCACCGCCAGGGATCTGAGCGCCAGCGATTTGCATATTGGGAGCGGCCACCGATTGTTGACCAGTGATGGCGCGTGCTCCAGAGCTGCGCATATTGTTTGCTGCCGCGGCAGCAGCAGCAGCGGCGGCATGTGTTCCCTGCACCTGCGGTGGCTGTGCACCGCGAGCACCGGCTGCCGATTGGCGGAATTGGGCGGGCACCGCACCAGCTGCACCCTGGAAGCCAGCAGCGGCAGATGCAGCGCCTGGCTGCACGCTTGGCACAGCGGCCGGGGCACGCACCTGTTGGGCCCAACGTGGCGTGTTGCGCATCTGTGTGGTCATCTGGGGTCCGAAGAAACGCTGGCTGGGCGGCATGGTGGGCACAAAGAAACCGCCGGTGGTATTTGGCTGGAATAGTTGTCCCAATTGTTGCATACGCATGCCAGTCATGTGACGCATATACTGCGATGCCAAATGAGCCTTGCGCTCCTCCTTGCGCTGTGCGAGGGCCACATAAAGAGGCTTGCTGCCAACGACACGTCCGTTCAGTTCTGTGACGGCACAAGTGGCCTCATTGGCCGAAATGAAGCAAACGAAACCAAAGCCCTTGGAGCGTCCCTCCTCATCGGTCATAACCTTGGCCGATGTGATGGTGCCATACATGGAGAACTCCTTGCGCAGGCGATCATCATCAATGGAATCATCCAGATTCTTGACGTACAGGTTAACACCGAATACAGATTCATGACGCTTCTTCTTCAGCTCCTCGAACTTGCGTTTCAGTTCCTGTTGACGCTCGGCCTTCTTTTGGGCACGTGCCACATACAGGGATTTGCCTTCACCCATTTCCTTGCCATTGAGAGCCTGAACAGCGGCCTCGGCAGCCTCGGTGGTTTCAAAGGCCACAAAACCGAATCCCTTGCTCTTGCCATCTTCCTTGGACATGACCTGCAATTAACATTATATATAAATACTACTTTCTATTATCAATCAATATCGAACTTACTTTGTAGCTGGTAATCGTGCCGTATGGCTCAAAGAACTCCTTAAGCTTCTCATCATCAAATTCCTCGGTAAAGTTCTTTACATAGACATTTGTGAAGAGTTTGGCCTTTTCTCCCAGCTCCTTCTCGCGCTCCTTGCGTGGAATGAATTTGCCAACGTAAACCTTCTTGCCGTTGAGCAACATGCCATTGACTTTATCGATGGAGGTATTGGCTGCCTCCTCTGTTTCGAAATGCACAAATCCATAACCTTTGGAGTTGCCCTTCTCGTCGGTTGCCACTTTGCAGCTCAGAATGTTACCGAACGCAGAAAAAGTGTCGTAAATGGCCTTATTATCAATGGCTTTGTCCAGGTTCTTGATGAACACATTGCCAACGCCGGAACGGCGCAGTGAAGGATCGCGTTGCGACCACATGATGCGTATGGGCTTGTTACGAATTAAATCAAAATTCATTGTATCCAAAGCACGCTCAGCTGTCAAATGAGAAAGAAATGCCGTTTAAACACTCGTTAATTAGCATTCAAAAACAGTTAACGGAAACAGAAGAAAAGCACAAAAACTCACACACACATACACAATACTATAGCAGCAGCTGCTCTCACACTTTGTTTTGGTATGATTTGCAACTAGTCTAGTGTTGCAAAACAATAGTTGGAAAAAAATGTTAATTACAGCGGATCGTGCATACTCTGTGACGTTTATACTTTGCAGTTCACAGTTTCTCATTTATGCAGAATGCGAAGAAGTAACAGCTAAAAAGCATATTTGTGACTCTTCTACTTCTGCGCTGGGTATTTACTGCACAGAGGCGGCAACCCTAACGCATGGTAAGTCAAGTCTGCCTTAAACAATGCTCTGGCAACAATGAATCTTAGTCAGATCAAAACTTAGAACTTTGACCAACCAATGGGTAGAAGTTGCCAAAAAATTAACGAATAATTATTATTTAAATACTGTAAAGCTTCTACTTCTGTAAATGACAAAAATATCCCTATTTACATGGTAAGTTGCGTGCTTTAATCTGGCAGCAATGAATCTTAGTCAGCTCAAAATAGGGATTTTTGACCAACCAATGGGTAGATGCTGCCATATCAATCGATAATCATGTTATCGATAAACGTTCTGTCGATACATCAATATTCTTTAAAATATTTTAAATTGTAACGCTTCTACTTCTGTAAACAAGATTTGATCACTCATCTACATGGTAAGTCACGTTAATTAATCTAGCAACTATGAATCTTAGTCGGCTCAAAAAGGTTATATTAATTTGACCAACCAATGGGTAGAAGTTGCACATTTCTTTCTAACCTACAAATAATAAAATCAAATCCATCAACAGACGCAAGTTCACTAAACTTTGCGGAATGCGACGATGCGAAGACTACGCTTTCACACAGCCGGGTCCGTGCGTTTATTCAATAAAAACCACAATGTAAACGACCTTTTCGTAATCAACAACAGCAACAGCAACAACAAAAGTTGAAAGACGCGTAGTTTTTTTAGTGACGGTGAAAGTTATAGTTTGTTTTCGCTTGTAGCAACTAGAGGGAAACATGGAGTATTGCTTTTGGTATGGACTTTGGCATGCCAAGAATTTACACGTGTTAATGAATTGAGCAGCAATATGAATGAAGACGGCGGATGGCCTTGCATTTTAGCATTAAAAAAAGTGAAAGCAAAACAAAGAGAAAAATTCCAGTTTTGGACTGGCAAAAAAAGATTATGCCACGAAGACGACACGCTTAAATTAAATATTAACGCATTTCGATATTCCCAAATCAAGTATAACCTATAAATAGATGATAAAGCGAGTTACTCAAATGTTTAAAAGGCGGGCACGAGCATAAACAATAAACACATGTTTACGGCAACACACACACGCACACAGAACTATATGCGTGCGTGTGTGTATGAGAGAGCCACTTGGATACAATAATGCAGACGAAACTAGACTGACGCCATTGCGAGGCGACGGCCGCATGGGGCGTGGCGTATGCCATAAGCTGTTGTATGTGAAATATTATAGCATCAGAATTGCAATTTCTGTAGAAACTTCCAGTTCTTTGATGACTGGCGGCAGGCAACAGCAGCCAGCTGTTTTTTTTTTTAATTTTTTTGCTTCTCGCCCTTTTGTTCTCTCTTTCACTTTTAGTCACAAAAACTGGAATATTAACGCACACAAACGCAGGCGAGCGCGCTCTGTTTCTCTCAGTGTGTGTTTGTGTGTGAGTGCAAAAAATTGTACACGTGTTTTCCTTTTGCTTGTCATTTGTGGGAGCCTCTTTGGGAAGAAGACCCCACTATTCAATGTGTGTGTGTGTAATGCAAATTAAACATTGTTTTTAACAATCATTACTCACCATCGGCTGGCTGCTGGAAATTGACGTAGGCATAGCCCAACGAGCGACGGGTAACAACGTCGCGACAGACACGAATTGATAAAACTGGGCCAGCAGTGGAGAACTTTTCAAAAAGTCCCGCTTCATTGATGTCCTGGTGTAAATCACCCACGTATAAAGAAGCCATTTTTGGTGATTAGGTCCTCCTTTAAGATTAAGAAAAATAATACTTTTTAGTTGTGATTCATAGCAAATTGGTAATCATCCCATATCTCTGATGGGAGAGCAGCAAAAATCGCAAAATCAAGAGATTTTAAAAAGCGGCGTGGTTTTTACTTTCAGATCTCTTATTGTAGTGTATGTGTGTACATGTCTGTGTGGCAATACTGACGCATGTGACAGTTGGACGGGCGGTCGATTGGTCGACATGGCAACACTGCCGCGGCATAGGCATGTGCTTTGTTGTTGTTGCAGTCTTTCCTTCTTTCACACACCAACACCAATATAACCAGAACTCATGTTGGAAAATTTCCACATGCGCAAACACCATAATACATGCATTTTTGACCCGCACCCATATCAATTATTTAGTCAAATTTAAATATGTAAACTTAAGTAATGCAATCCACACAGTTTCAACTTGTAAATCATACAGTGGGTTGGGTCTTTGTTCGATTTCTTTAGCAATTTACTGCGCTCTTTTTGGATGTTAGCTTACGTCGCCATCTTGCGTGGCACACGAAACACATTTCACAAGAAAATTCCGAATTGGCTTTATTTTGTTATATCTACGCTATACTTACGTTTTCAACACTTGCTCGAATTTTTTGCTACTTTTTACAATTTTTTTTTGGTTACTTTTTATATTTTTAATTTTTTTTTTATTTTTTAAGTTTTTTTTTCTTCACAAAAAATATGTGATAAGTCGTGTGCTAAGCGAAACCACGACCGCTCACTTAAACGGACTCTACTCGACTCGCCGACTTCATCTCTCGCACATTTTTCGAGGGGAGAAAATAACTCGCTGTTTTGTAAAGAGAAAATACCACTCGCTCAGGTTTCTCGTTTGAAATTGCTTTCATTAGCCAACACTGTACGATAATATAATACTAACATTGCATAATCGTTAGAAATTTGAAAGGAAAAATCAAATAAATGTCATTCGTATTTTTTGTAATAATGAATCAGATAATTTTCTACAGAGCTTTACCGCTTATTTGGCGGAGCTTTAAGTGCTGTGGGCATAAAACTTGACAGCGCTGATTTGACTACCCTTTTTCAAATATTACAAAAAAAATTGATTTCTATTAAATATGCATGCGTACAAATATATGTATTTCATTGAAAATATAATTGAATTTAATATTATAATGTCGGGGGAATGCCAATCGTGGGCTGACCGAACTTTCCTGAAATGACATTCAAATTTACCCCTCTTTTTTGGTATTCCCCGTAACAAACTTACCGAAATCGGCGTTGGAATGGAAATTTTTTTTAAAACGACTAATGAATAGTTTTATTTGTTAAAATGCACTCGTATAAAAAATTAAAATTTTTTTGTTTTTTTTGTATATTTTTTATGAAATAAACAACACTTAAGCAAACCAAATAAATGACTGCATCGAAGCAATTGCAAATTATTATAATTTTTTTTTAATTTTTTTGGCTAATAAACCTATTTTATAATTTTTAGTGTGTCTCCTAATGAGGTGGCAGGCAGACTGACAACGAGCTAAGCTGCAATGTCAACATTTTTCAATGGCTGCATTGCCTACTTTGATTCAATCAATTTCAATTTTTAATAATCTCAATTTCAAACTAGGGTTGTATATCAAATAAATCAATTTCATATCTTCTGTGTACTTATGCTTAAACATTTATTTATACGTTTTTGTTTTACACATTTAGATTAATGCTTTATATGTTTGTTTTTTTTTTTATTTTTGTAATGCAGATGCATGAGATTTTTTTCTTTGCGTTCAACTCGATTTTGATTTCGTGTGGATTTTTATATATATAATATGCAAAACACTAAAATTAAATTGTATTTTCATTATTTCTAATCTATGGGTAAATTTAATTATCCCTAATTGATTTTGCTTGATTTAAATTTTTGTTTTGTGTTTTAGTATACCTCGAATATTTTTTGTATGCATAACATGATTTGTTTACTTTTTTATCAAGAAACATTATATATATTTTTCAAAAATATATATATAGTTAGATTTACGATCATTGTTATAATATAATTGAAACTGAACTTTAACTTAAGTCGAACTTCTGGCGAATAAATTGTATGTATATTTATATACTTTAATACGTTTCATTTTTCAGCAATAAATTTAAACAATAGCTTCAGTTAAATGTTGTAATACTTTAAAATGCCAAATGCATGTATTTCTTTTTTGTTTTTTTTTTTGTGATTTTTTCTTAATTAATTCAACAATTAACTGCCATTGCACAATTAAAACCTGTATTTAGTTGCATTATATATTTTTAAATTTGTTGAACATTTTGCTATTTTGGCAGTGACATTTTTTTCTCAAACGATTAACAAAACAATAAATTGGGCCTAACAAACTGGCAGCAAAGTTTCGGCTTAAACAATATGTGAATGAATAAAAAATGTGTAAAGAAAATAATAAGACAATCAAGATAAAAAAAAACACATGAAATGTGTGCTCAGTTTCCGTTCCCGTTTCCGGTTCCGTTGGTTGCTGAATCGCCGCCCCATTCCACCAGATACTGAACATGTCCGTTACCCATGCGCCGCTTGGCACGAATGGCAAAGGATTCGCCAGCATCGATGCGATTCATGGCACCACCAAAGTACTTGTTCACCGATTGCTTAAAGTCCAACATCGAGTGTCCATTGGCGGGCGAGTGTCCATTACCGCTGCTCGCACTGCTGCTCAGATTCGTGGCCGTCGAGCTTGTGGAATTGCGTCGACTATTGCCCAGCGAACCGCCGCGTGATTTCTGCGGTCGCTGACGCAACAAACGTCCGTGCGTTGGCTTCTCTGGTGGCAGCAGCGCCACGGGCGGTGGCGGCTGCAAATCTTTGGCATACAGGGGAAAGTAGTGGCTGGGTATGGGATTAATTGTTGTGGTATTGATCACCTGCAAGATAAATATGCAATTATTAAGTAATATAAAATCTGTATAACGTTAAGAGCTAGAAGGCTGAAATATTCACAGTAGTTTACTCACCTCAATGGCCGTAGTCAGGCGTCTGGTGCGACGTCTGCGCACCTCCTGATTGGGTCCGATGGTAATATCTTTGGCACTCAGTCTTCGCTTAATGGTGCGCACCATGCGCGGCTGTTGCGCTGCTGCAGCTGCCTTGGCCAGCTCCGTGTTGCTCAGCTGCTTCACATTTTTCAGCTTGAAAATGCTATTAATAATGCCAGCAACTCCAAGTCCAGCTCCAGCTGCAGCAGCTCCTCCATTACGCTGTTGTTGTGTCGATTTTTTGGGCGTGGCCATTAGAAAGGGATTATTGCGACCAAGGAAATTGGCTGGCGGTGGTATAATGAGATCCAGTGAGCTGGTGCCACGGCTGCTGCTCGAATTCTCATCGGAGGAGAGATCACAATTGCGGCTGCTGTTGTCGTAACGTTTCGACAAACGGAATGCTTTGCGTTTACGGCTATTGCCATTGCCATTGCCAATTCCAATCCCATTGCCACTAATTGCAGCATCCAGCTGAGGTGCAGGGGCGGGCGCCAACAGTTTGCCAGGTTCACCATCGTTGGCATTATCATCGGCTAGATCGGGTGCACGCTCCTGGGCGCAGCTTACCTAATAGAATTTAAAATAGTGTTAATATTTATAAATGGAACAGTGAAATAATAATAATAATATCCAGAATACTTCATCCTCATTCTTTATCTCTTTACCTGTTCCTCTTCGTTTGCCAGCGTTGTTGACGTTGGATCGCTTTGTTTTTTGGCCTTATCCATGATTTGCTTAATCGGTATCTCATCCTCGCTGGTATCCACCTCAGCTTCAACTGCCTCCTCATCCTCATCTGTGTGAAACTCGTAAACATCCTTGGCAGCCACGTTTTTCGAAGCAATCTCTGCGAATTTCGTGACCTCCTCCGGCATCAGGAGCAATCGAAACTTCTCCGTAAGCAGCTCATCACTGAGCACCTCATCGGACTGCAGGAACACACGGGGCGTCAAGGGTGGACCACTGTGCCTGAGAGCGTAATAAGCTGGCGCACGTTTAAATTCTCGACCACAAACAAATCGATCGGAATATTCTTTTAATGTTTGCTTAATGCGTTCCATTAGCTTTGTCTCCGGCAATTGACGCCACTCCTCGCAAATGGGCAGATGGTGACGCTGCTCCAGGATAAACGGCCAAATATCCTTCAGCAGATGATGATACTTTTGGTGCTGATGCTTGCGCAGATTGTACAACGTGATGTGCAACATGTCGACCCAATCAATTTGCAGACGACGCACAAACTCAACGCCATTGTTGCACACGGTGCAACAGAATACAAAGAAACTGAAATTGAGAATTTGATTAATAAAATATTCATAAATTGATCTTTAATTTTTAACTCCTATGTCCCACTAAAACATTGTCCTATTTCTGATGCAGATCAAGAATATATGCGACTCCTTTGACAATATATTATTATATAATAAAGCTAAAAGTACTTACATATCGCCTCGTAATAGTTTGCCCTTAAAGTTCTGCATGCATTGAGTGTGAAACCAGTTGCGACACTTGCAGCATTGCAACATGTTGTGATCAAACTTTCCTGGCTTCCCACAATAGCAATAAATTTGCTCCTCATTCACGCGATGCTTTTCATCCCAACTCAGTTTGTCCACCTAGTTAAATAAATTCATAATCATAATGAGCTTGATATTATAATTTGGCCAACTTACATGATAGGGCAGCTGACGGCAAATGCCTCGTGGTTTGTTGGCCTCATTCGCTGCAATTGCTGGTGGCTTTTTCATGGGCTTTGCACAGCGCTTGCAACACCAAATGCCAGTGGCAATTTCAGTGGTGCAACCACGATGATAGCCACGACCACAACGTTCACAAATCTCAACAATATCGAGTTGTTGTGTTCGCTTGCACGCAACGCACATGGGCGCATTTACATTTACAGCTGCAGTGCTCGGTTCATTGCCCCATTTTTGGAGTTCCTCTGGATCACACCACTGCTCCGATTTGTCATCGAAGCGCACCAGATATTGCTCCTGGGCGTGTGCTATGATTGTGCCCAAATAGAAGCGTCCGTCATTGCATTTAATGAATACATCTTCCTGTAGCGCATAGCTAATTAATGGTGGAGCGGGAATGGGAGTAGGAACGGGTGTGGGACTTCTTGCAACAGTTGCTGCTGCTGCTGGTGGTGGTGTGGGTGGTGTTGGTGGTGCTGCTGCTGTGGCTGCTTCGGCAATGCTTTGTGTGACGCTTGTGAAGCTCTGCTTCAATGTCACACAATCGCTTTGCGGCGATTTTAAAGGTGAGCTCAATGTTTCCGGTGTCGTTGGCGGCGTCTGTGGCGTTGTTGTTGTCGAGTCCGGCTCATCAATAACAATGACAGCAGCAGCCGCAACTGTTGTGCGTCCATTTGAGTTGGAAATGCAGCTACTACTGCTGCTGCTGCTGCTACAGCTGCTGTCGGCGGTGCTGCTGTCAATAAGAGGCATCAATGCCTTATGCTGTATAGCGGGTATTATGGGCGATGGCTGGCAGAGATTCGGCTCCGCATAATGATTATTAATGCAGATATTGATGCGATCCAATACCACAGTGGAGGAGGCATTGTTAGCGACACTATTGTGGTTGCTGTTGCTCACGGGCACCAATGGAGGTGGCTGCAATTTCGTTTGTAAATTTGTTGATGTAAAATATGCGCCAACTGGTGCATATAATTCAGCTGCTGTTGCTGCTGCCGCAGTGGCTGTTGTTGTTGTGGATGTTGGTGCGGCATACAGCTGATTTAATTGATCAGTTGTTTTATTTAAACTATAAACATTTGGCGCTGTGCTTATAATGCGTATATTATTTATATTATTTGCCTTGAATGGACTTGCAGTTTGTTGTGGTTGTTGTTGTGTATAGTTGTTGGTGATTTGTATGCTGCTGGGATGATGTGTTGCTGCTGCTGTTGCTCCTGCTGCTGTTGTTGTGTTGGCATAATAACGCTTTGGGCCACCAATTACTGACGGTAACCCGCCGACAGCATTTGGTCCAGGCGGCAATATTTGATAGGTTAACCATTGTTGTGGATTTGCTGCGGCCGCTGCTGCAGCTGATGGCGTTAAATAACTATATGTTGTTGGTGTGCCAGCAGCAAATTGTGGTGTCACATTTTGTGGCCCATTGTTGTGTTCATGTGGTTGCAAGTGAAAATGGTTGTTCATCATTTCTATGATTTTATTGTGCAGTTTGTTGCTTTTTGTGCGCAGTCTTTTCTACAATAATAAAGAACAAATAAATAAAAGCACAAATTAATTTCCGTTTCATATATACACAAAAGTATTTCCTCCCGCCTTTTTCTCAAGCAATTTGTTGCTGTTCACATACACACACACACACACACATGCACACCTTATACACGTATAGCAAAAAAGAAGAGAGCACCGAGCCCTTTTGTATTCTACTTCTTACCTAGTTTTTTCTCACAAACGACCCGCAATTTAAAACGTGCTTTTACATACCTTTTAGTGTGTTTCAACACATGTATTAACTTAGCATAGAATTAAATTACATTCGTTTATTATTTGTAAGTAGTTTTCGGCATATTTTAGCATTGTATCGCAATAAAAATGCACTAAACAATCACTTGATTCGGCAATTATAAGTGTCAGCCATTTTTCAGCATATGCACAGTGTTAGCGAATGGCCAATGTTAACTAAATAGTGTTGCATAGCGTTCTTCGATAAAGGCCCTTTGTAATTTTCAGTAAAATAAAACACATAATTTATGTAATGGCCATGTATTGCAGAAATAATAAATTATAACCCAGTTAAAAAACGGGTTTAGTGCCAAATTGGTAAACAATACAAATTTTGGTATCCTTGTCTCGCGAGAGAATGTACCAGCGAGTACTCGATACTTTACCGACTATATAAATAGCAGCAGTGTTGACTTCGATAAGTTTTTCCTACTCGACATCGAGACCGATAGCGATAGGCAGTGCAGAGGAAGAAGAGAAAATATTTTATACGTGAATTTCAACAATTACGCTGTGGAATAAATTGTTAAAAAATTCATAAAACCTTATAATATTTGCAAAGTGTTCATAAGAGTTGAACGAAACAAAGTGCATAAAAAGTTAAACATAATATATTTGTAAACTTATTACGTTTTACAAGCAAGCATTACAGTTGTAAAAAGTTGCGGTAGGCACCATTCACTTACACACACACACCCACACACTTACAAATTCTATGACGACTTTATGTGGACTGTGTCCCATCATGAAAATTCATTGTAATTGATTTAAGTTTTATATTATTTTTTTTTGCAATTTACATGCAGTTATTTACGTCGCTTTATATGTCCAAAACGCGAGGAAGCTTAAAAGCCGTGCAACTAAAGCACGAATCAACCGAAGAAGAGGAGGACGACGAGGATCAGCAGCAGCAGCAGCGATCACGTCGCACCATGCATACAATGGGTGAAACAGGCAGCGGCAGCGGAGTGCCAGCATTTTTAGCTAAGCTCTGGCGCCTAGTTGATGATCCGGATACAAATAATTTAATTTGCTGGAGCAAGGTAGGTCGCCATATTGTTTATTTACATATCATTTTATTTTCATTTGGCATGACGACAACGACAATAACAACACGCAGGTGTGTGTTACACTTACACTTACACACATTGACAGACTTTCACAACGTCATCGTTGTCTGCACATTTCTTCTCTTTGTTTTTGTTGCTGTTGTTGTTTGCTGTGCGCTGAGTGGCACGTATGCAATGTGTGGGGTTGGTTGCTTGCTCTCTTTCTTGCATTTACATAGGCTACCGACCGTGCGTACGTGCGTGCCCTCCATCGAAATGCATCTCTGTAAAAATTTTCCATTTGTCCGTCTGCTAGTTTGTCGCCATTCAACTCATATTTTATTTTCCGGTCCCCTCTGTTTGATTGTTCTGTTTTCGTTTAGCTTTCGCCGAGTATGTTTTGAGCTTTTTTTTTTTGATGATTACCACTTTTATATTTCACACGCTCCCTTCATTTGTGGCTTTATACTTAATTAGATAATTGTAATTATGCCTTCCAATTTGAGTACTCTCTTATCAGAATGTCATAAAAGCTGAATTTTGTGGCTTTTGTGGAGGGCAATGCAAATATTTTTATCTCAAATTAAGGCAATGAGATAAAAGAATTATTTAATTATTGTAAATATTTATCTATATACAGTATATTATATGCTTGTCATCGATGATTTGTCATTATTAAATTATAATATTATTATATTATCAAAATATCCTCAAACAATTTACAAAAGTTAAAAAAAAATAATATTAAAAAAATAAATACAAAAAAAAAATACAACAAGTAAATTATTATCTAAGTAAACTTGAAACAAGCTTAAAGCGTTCTACAATTTAACTTTTTTTTTTAATTTAAAAAAAAAAATGCCATAGTTAAATGTTTGTATCTATGTCCTTTCTTACAGGATGGTCGCAGTTTTATCATACAAAACCAGGCGCAGTTTGCACGCGAGCTGTTGCCCCTGAATTACAAGCACAACAACATGGCCAGCTTTATACGCCAGTTAAATATGTGTAAGTTGATAAGAAAAAATGATGTGTTAATAATAGATGAATGAGTAAGCAAATAATTTTATTTTTTAGATGGTTTTCACAAGATCACATCGATTGAGAATGGCGGATTACGTTTTGATCGTGATGAGATTGAATTTTCGCATCCGTGCTTCAAGCGCAATTATCCGTATTTGTTGGATCACATCAAGCGCAAGATATCTAACACCAAGAGCGTGGATGAGAAGAGCGTGCTGAAGCAGGAGACCGTATCCAAGGTGTTGAGCGATGTCAAGGCAATGCGTGGCCGTCAGGATAATTTGGATTCACGATTCTCGGTGATGAAGCAGGAGAATGAGGCGCTCTGGCGTGAGATTGCCTCGTTGCGACAAAAGCACGCCAAGCAGCAACAAATTGTTAACAAGCTAATACAATTTCTGATCTCGATTGTGCAACCATCTCGCAACATGTCCGGCGTCAAGCGTCACATGCAGTTGATGATTAACGATACACCGGATTCGCGTCCGCGGAATGCCAGCGAATCGGAGAGCGAGAGCGGCCCGGTTATCCATGAACTTAGCGAGGAGCTGCTCGATGAGGTTATGAATCCAAACGGTCACTATGACGCTGAAAGTGTCTCACCATTGGCAGTGGAACGACCACGATCCAATATAAGCATTACCAGTTCCCAAAACTATGATTACTCCAATCAGAGTGCTGAGGATTTTATTACTGGTCAACTTTTGAGTGGCGGTGGCGATGCCGCGACTACAAATGCAGCTCGTTCGCCAGCCGGCCAACAAATTCAATATATGGTTACTGAAGCTCCCGATTCCCATGTCCAAGAGCAGAATCTGCTGCCCAGTCCCAACAGTCCCTACAGCGGTGATGAGCAATTGAATGTGCTCACCACACCAATGGTACGTGAACAGGAGGCACGCAATCGTCAGCTGCTCAAGGAGAAGAACAAGCAGCGTCGTCGCATCATAGACATGTCCGCACAGATTCCCGTCGATTTGGATATGTCACCGAAAGCGCAACGCACACGTTCCCAGACCAAGGAACAGCCGCAGATTATGCCGCAGCCGCTGCTGGTAAAGACGGAGCCAGCAACTGATATGCCCAGTTTAGTGGATCAGCCGGACAACGGCAACAATGCAGAGCTATACAATGTCAACTTTATTAGCAACGATATGCCGACCAATATATTTGAAGTAAGCTACAAGTTTGTAAATGTTTGCCACATAAAACTAAGAAACTTTTAATTAGGAAATAAGAATTAATTAATGATGTTAAAACTAATATATATTTCATTACGTACGCAGGATGATTCACTTATGTCCACTGGCACTGGCATGGATGAGCAAGCTAACAACAAACTGGATCTGCAACAACAATTTGGACGCTCTACCGTGAACAACGGCAAGTTTGCCAACATGCCCATAACTTTTGAATTGGCTGGCAACAATGAAAATGCTCTGGTATCTGATGCTAATTTGGCATCCACATCTAAGGCAGCTGCTGCTGTTAAGGAAATTGCAACTGAACAACAACAGCAGCAGGAACAACAACAACAGCAACAACAACCAATGACCGTAGCCAAATATACTGGCGATAATGTAAACGATCCACGGTTGGTTGACCCAATAATACCGTCTAGATGCGAATTACAAGTCAATAAAAGTGATTTTCCAATTGCTTGTTGCAGTGACGAGGTTACCGGGCACATTGATAATATGCAAGATGAGCTGGACACGCTTAAGGATCTGCTACGCGGCGAGGGAGTGTCCATTGATCAGAACATGCTAATGGGCGTAAGTATTTTATAAACGATTTCAAAATTAAGCTAGACAGTCTGTCCGCTTTTCTCAATCACTTTCCTAATATATTTATATCAGGGATCGCAGATAAGAGTTATGAGCATAAAAAATTGTATGTAAAAAAATATATTTCATAATTTTTATTTAGAAATCTTTGAATAACTCCAATTTTTAAATTTTATGTATTACAAAATTATCTTCAAATTTTGAAACCAAAATTGTAATATAGCTAAATTAAAAATAGGAGTTATTCTATAATTTTTATATGACAAACTTAAATTTTATTTTTTAATTTTTGTGATTAAAAGTCAAATTGTATTTTATATCAGATATTCTTTTAAATTATTATTGCTACGGTCCGTGAATTTATATGCAAATATATGTTTTATTCTATGTGCACAACCAGGCTGTGCCGAAGACAGTTGTCGGCAGGATGCCTGCTTTGCAGCTGACCGACGAGGAGCTGCTACTGAAGGTCAGCGCGGTGCGTCTTAAAATATCATAAGCTAAAAGCAGCCACTGCATTCAATTATATTAAACTAAACACTTGAAAACGAAAGTCAACTCAAATGTATTTTTACAATTCTAATTGCAGCTCTTTAATGATTCAGATGTCTTGGATAACTATGGTTTGTCCTTTTTGACTGATAGCATGGGTGGCGACAAGAAAGGTGAGTGAAGATCACTGGTCTTAAATAATGATTCTAATTGAATTCCTTTTAATAATTGCAGTTAGCAGCGGTTCCGAGCTAATGGCCTATCAGCCCAACATGTATGATCTCTCGGACATTTTGGATACGGATGATACCAACAAGACTGGCCAGGATAATGTTAACAATGGCCGTCAATTGCAGACCCAAAGTTCTGTGCTAAATACGCCGCGACGTGAAGTATAGATAATCCTAGACCTTTATGGATTAGTTTTTAGCTGCAGCTCAGACATCAAACGGGCAAACAAAAATTGTTTTCTGTTTTGAATTATATACCTACTAAATAATATACATATATATTTGATATGAATTTAGTTTATAGTTCAGAGACATGCCTAATTTGTTGTTTCATTTAACACCTATAATTATTAATGTTAAGTTTTTAGTTGCTTTTGTAAAAATCTAACACATGACTATTTATTAATCCTAATGTTGTACGTAAAGCCTTACGCACTATATATATATATATGAATTATATAAAGAACATTATAATAATAATAATTATATGTGTATGTAAAACTTTAAGGTTTTTTTTTTCTTTTGAATATTAACAGTTTTTGTAGATTTTATATTGGCAAACTAAGAGAAAATTTAGATTTATTGAATACATATATTCACAATCATAAATACGCGACTAAACGTTGTAGGGTAAATAGAGAATAGAAATCATAAGAAGTTAATCTACTATCTATATAACGTTTCAACTACGAAATACCTTAAATTCAACTAATACTTATGCGAAATAAAAATGTGTGTTGAGCTGCAAACAGTAAAAAAAAATGTGTTTTTAATTGGGAATGTGGAAAGTGGGTTTAAAATTCAAAAAAGTCAGGGACAATAACGATTATAATTTTTAAAATAAAAGCTTATCCGGCTTCATTAAACTTTTATTTGCGATGCCTGCCAAAAATAACAAAACTTTATAAGTTTTTGTAATTGATTTTATTTTTTGTTGATACAACTGAATAGATATGGACACACTACAATACGTCATTGTAATAAAAAAACTAGATACGTACATAATTGTAAACTTTAAGCTTAGCCTAAATAGCGTCTTAGAAAAGTTGTGTATTCATTTCAATTATATATATAATATAATAATAATACGAAATAATATTACTTAAAATTGTACGTATGCATAAATGATTTAAAGTTAGAGAGATCTTAAGCCTCGTCCTTGTACTTGGCATCCTTTAAAATGCTGGCAAACTCAAATTTAACACGTTCCCGCTCCGATCTGGGCATGCTGCGCAGTGTGTCCACCAAGGACAGACAGTACAGCTCAATGGGATCATTAATTGGCGTTAATGTTGGCAATGGAGCTGCCATCGCCTTCCGTTTCGCCGCATTCGCCATTATGTCGCCAACGGGCGCCGAGCGTCGTGTGAGCGCCGATTTAAATATGGGTTCAATGGTCACTTCGCCATTGGATAACGATGTGTTGCTGCTGTGATGCTGTTGGCATTTAATGTCCTGATGGTGGTATTGCGGTGGTTTCTCATCCGATTGCTCATAGCCGTTGCCCATGACCACCATGGGCGTCAGCAGTGGTGACGAGGCCGGAGAACTGACTTGTGTGTTGTTATGGCTATTGTTATGGCTACCACCGCTACCGTTGCCATTGACACACGATGATGATTGCTGTATGGTGACATCCGGTTTCGATTCCATCACCATCAATTCGGGCACAATCTCATTATCGCTATGACCATCAAGGTGCGCCGAACCTTCCTCCTCCTCACTATCATTATCATCCAGCTCGATAATGTCATAGCTATCCGAGGGATCGATGCGCAAGTGTTCCGGATCTGGGTACAGAAAACTGTTGCTATCATTGTCGCTGCTGCCACCACCATTATTATTGTTGTTATTGTTATTTTTATTCGGAGTATTGGTCTGGGTAATATAGGCTTGTGCCTTCTTCACATTGTACGTTTGTGCGGTGTTCTGTAGAAATGATAAATCTTCGGTGAAGCGTCGCTTGCGCACATTCGGATTCACCTGGCCCGTTTCCAGTGCCTTGATCTCCTGCAGATAATTGTAGCGGATGTTCTTCCATTTCGTTTGCAGAAAGCGAGCTTAAAAATATTTTTTATTAATTTATATAAAAAAAAATAATTACTTTTTTTTAGACCCTGTAGTTATAAATGATTGAATTTTATAAATATTGATTTCTTTATTGTATTAAAAATATTTACAAGATTCTGTAGACCCTGTACCTAAAAAATATTGGATGCTATAAATATGATTTTCTGTTATTCAGCTAATTTTTATATACAAAATTTTTTTTTTTTGACTTTGTAGACCCTGTAATTTAAATTTAGAAAGGGTCTCTTAAGTTTTCGGAAATATTTAAAATATAAAAATAAATCAAATGAAATGTAACTACGATTATTGCATGCCTGTCTACCTAAGATTAAGTACAGGGTCTCTTACAGTCGGGATTTCCCGTCACTACTCTTCTCTACAAAAAACCTTCTCTACCTAAGCTTAAGTACAGGGTCTCTTGTAATCCTCCGGCTCTGTCGAGTTCCCTGGCTATCTCTCTATACTTACATGAAGCGCCGAGTTCATTTGCAATCCGATCCCATATGTCCACTCTAACGGGATTTCGACGATAGTGCGGATGACTGACATCATAAATGGCAGGATTAGCGCGTACCAGTTTTATTAGGCGATCGTCTGTGTTGGGCATGTTTTGTTTTTGGGAAAAATCGTTAAAAATCTGCGTCACAGTTTATTTCACATTCTACGTTCTTCGTAGCAGCCACAACAATAACAACAACAAAAACAAGAAGAGCAAGAGCAACCCTTAGACCGTCTTCTCTCTCTGTTAGGGGAAGAAGACTGTTTGTTGTTATTGTTGTTGTCCTGGGGGTTGATTCTGCACTTTTCAATTGTGTATTGTATTGTGCTTGCCAAAAAGAAGTACGTACATACTGTATGCGTACTTACCAAACTCTGGACCCGTTGTCTCACGTTCCGCGTAATATCGTTGCATTTTCTTTTTCAATTTCTTTGATTTCTTTATTTTGATTTTTATTTTGTTTGCCTCTATTTTGAAAGTAGCCTCAAGAAATTTGTTGGTTTACTGCTTTGATTTCTGTGTTGGAGTTCCTGCAGTTTTTCTTATGTTGAATAAAGCTGTCAAAATGAGCTGCCGTTCTTCTTTTCATTTATTAAACTCTCTCAATTGCGCATCCAACAATATCAACTGCCTTGGGTTTTATTTTTATTTAGCAATTGTTAAAACACCGCTGCGTGCGCGACGTCTTCTGTCTCTCTGTTTTTTCAGTTTTGTTTTACGCGCTCTGCGCACGCTCTTTGTGCATAGTGCTGCCAACTTGTTTCTTTGTTGCCAGAGCTGCCAACCCAAATAACAATATGCAGTATTTTAATGATTTTCAGTACATTTGCTGCTCAGAAGAGTGCGTTTATTTTTAGAGCGGTATATTTAAATTTAAATTTTGATTTATTTTATTTATTAATTTTGTGTGAAATATATTAAATTTATATTTGAAGAAGTTCTATTTCGACTGTAATACAAACCATACCAAATAAGTATTTGAATGTCCTTTAAATATTTGTTTATTGATTAATTCCGTTTTACAAGCTTCACTTTAATATTATTTTTAACACATAAAGTAATTCCACTGTGGAGAACCAGATCTTTGGGATAGGCAAGGGGCAAAATTTTGAATTGCTTAATAATATGGATCAGCAGCGTTTTAATCTCAAGCATAGCGTACTTTTGACCTGTTCAAACAAAATCAAAAATTCATTAGTAACAAAATACAAGTACAAAATAAACTTTTTATCTTACCAATACAATTACGCTGACCGGCACTAAAGGGAACATAGGCAAATGTGTGACGATTATTGTGATTCTCTGGCAGAAAACGATCTGGATCAAATTTTTCCGGCGCATCCCAATGCTTGGGATTATTATGTAGATCAAACACGTGCATTACAATCTGTGTTCCGACGGGTAAGATAAGGCCATTGGGGAATTCTGTCTCGCTAGTCGTCTGACGAGCCATTACGGGCACTGAAGGGTACATGCGAATCGTTTCCTTAATGACGCATTCCAAGTACTTGAATTTTGCCAGCTGGTTAGAGTCCAAAGTGCTAAGATCATCTATTGATAGAGAAAAAATATGTCTATTGATGATCATATGGTTTTTTTTTTTAAATTCAAGACTGTCATTCCTTAAAAAATAGCTTTTTTTCAATATGATTTTTCAGTTTATGATGCAAAAATATGAAGTATTTAATTAAAAATAACTGATAGTGTTGAAGTTAATGACCTAAATATACTTATAGAAATATAACTACTAACCGTTTGTATTATCTATAATCTCCTGATAACAACGCTCTTGTATATCTGCGTGTAACGACAAACTCATAAGTCCAAAAATGAGGCACATTGATGTGGTATCAAAGCCGCCAAACATTAAAGTGTCGACCTCCTCACAAATGCCTTCATGATCAATTAAACCATCCTTTTCAGCACATAGTAGCGTATCCAGCATGGCAAAGCGACGTTTCTTGTTAATGTAACTAAAATACATACGAAATCAATTGATTTTTTTTATTGCTAAACTCTTGTATTAGTAAACTCACATGTCATCGTCTGGCAATTGATCAAGGCGCCTTTCCTGCAGTTCCTCTTCTAAAAGAATTCGACGCTTTGCAATAATTTCACTAGAGAAATCATGCATTACCTTCAAAAAAGGCGCATCCTCGCTGGCGGCAAACAGATTGTACATAGTTTTATTATAATGCAATGGATTGCTCAGGCGTTTTATAAATAGTTTTTCAACCATTTTAATGCTGTCACGATAACGATCGCCCTTCTCGGTCATATCATCAAGTTTAATGCCCATTGCAGTCTCTATAAAACATTTAGTTTTTAAATTAAATCAAATGAAAGTAATTAAAATAATATTTACTCACCGCAAATGCTGTTGAGTGTAAACTTTGGTATGAGTTCGCTAAGGGAAATTTCAATTTCCGTCTGATTTTTGAACTGTTCCACAAACTTTAGACTTTCCGCTCTATTTAAAAGGAAACGAAAATTGAGTTTTACTATGCATATTGATATTTATAAATTTCCCAGTGTGAAAATTTCCAAAAAGAGTGTACATCACACAAAATTTTGAGTTTTGGCGTAAATGTTATATTCCAAAGTTCAGATCTGCCCTACAAATTTCATCATGGTCTGATAATCAACTCGAAACAATTTCACATAGCTTCGGGACAATAATAATAATAATGCACAAAGTTTGATTATGTGCTTAATATACGTGGGTGCAAATACATGTAAGTGTACTGAAGGGTCTTCTCAATTAAGATGAACAAAACAATTGCTTTTATCAGAAACTTACCTGAAAACTTCCTGAAATTGACCCAATATATTAAAATGGAATGTGGGCGTTATCATTTTGCGTCGCATGTGCCACTTTTGACCTGACAAATTTTAATATATTCCATAAATTCATTTTCTAAGTGAATTTCTAAATGAATTACCTGAGGCGGTTAATAAACCAGTTCGCAACGCCGGTTGCATAAAAGTATAAACAAGTCCTTTAGTAATAAGTTTCGTACTGTTTAAGATAAATTCAACATCTTCCGGATCGATGGCATTATATATGGGTCTGCCCAAGCTATATATCAAGTAACTTCGGCCACATTCCTTGGCTAAACTTCGAGCATGTTTAAAAACTCCAGCTGTTTCGCACAGAAAGAGAGATAGAGCAAGCAAGAGAGAGATATGAGAGTTTGAGCACAATGATCTTTCGAGAATTCCCTTAATAAATTGCCTACCATCGTCTTTGCCATAGAGATCAAAGCAGTTGGCAAAGAATGTGCGGCCCTTCGGTATGGGCACAATGCTCTCAACGGGTCTTCCATCCTTGGTGCGTACTCGCCTCGAAAAGAAAGCTCGGATATAATAGTCTTTATTGACTCTATATAGCCAGTGTAGGAGAACACACACCGTTATAAAAAGACCACAACTAACGAACATTTTGAAGCAACGAAAGATCCGAACTCGTCTGTTTCCAGAGAGATACTGTCCAACAAGTCGTTCAAATGCTTGCTTTAAACTGGAAAATTTGCTATCAAACAAAAAAACACGCAAGTGATTTCGATCTAGCTAGCAAATTTAGCTATTTTATAGCCAAATTTGGAAATTATCAAACTGTACAAATTTTAACTACAAAAAGGATAGGAAATATTTTATATATTGTCAAAAATAAGAGATAATTACTAGAAAATAGTTTTGTTATTCATAGCTAATCTAATATTTAATTTTATTTTACATAAATTAAGCAATTTAGTTCATTTCGGTGGAGCTAATTTCTTAAAGTATGCCAACACTGATTATACTAGTAAGTTGTTTGTACTGGAGGCAGAGAGAGAAAGAGATGTTCTAATACTCTTATAATTTTTGTTTAATTAAGTCTTATAATAAAAAATTTGCAAGTGAGCATTACGAGGCATTCTTATACCCTATGCAATATAGTGCAATAGACTAGACTAGACTATAATATTTTTGACCTGCATTAAGATTAAAACTAGGATTAATAACTTTTAATGTTGTGTTGACCTTTGAAAATATAAGAGTTGCAGACTTTAAACATAAAATCATGTACACATGCGTACAGGGTATGTGTTTCTCGACTACTCATTTTTAATACAACTTGTCACACAAGTTTTACCAAAGTCTAGATTTACATATATTAATATATATATTAATCAATCAGTAATCATGTATTTTGTTTGTTCGATAACAAAGCATCATATCACAGAATTTCAGCGTACTATTTTGGTGATGAATTTTCAGTCATCATACATCACAAAATTTGAAATCATGATTGCTAATCACTGCATTTCACCAGAATAATCAAGCAAATTTCATCGATTTTCTGTTGTCGATTTGTTCTGGTGATAACAATTCTTTTTTATTATTTTAATTTTCAATTTTCTATAATGCTTTGATTACACATAATATTTATTTAATATTTATAAAGAGTAAAAAATATGTCATAATAGCTAATTTTAATGCATTTATTTAATTTGTTATTGTTGTTGATTGATTGATATAAGACAAATTCTATGCAGTATTTTTTTCAGTTCTGTGTATTTTGTGTTTAATAATGGCATCAGTATTTTTGTGATTTCTATCTGCGGTCACACTGATGTACCGCTGCTTAAATAACAATCAATGAGTTTTTTAAAAACCTTGCCGAATTTCGTCAAATTATGCATCATATTTAATTGTGCACACAAAGGAATCTATTTTGGGCAGCTGATCGTCGGGGTCAGCAAGTCAACGTCGAGGGCGTGGTGACGGCTACACACATTCAATCATTATAACAACGGATTACAAGCGACGCATTTGGCGCGCGTCGCGCTTAGAAAAAAACACGGCACGTGCTTGTTTTTCCAGATATTGACAGAGAAATATGAACGACGAACGCTATGGAAGATTTGGAGCACTCATTGGCGTTGCATACGTGAGCAACACCCACTGTCGTTTTTTAGTAAGAGTCCAAAAAAGAAAATATCGCAAAATGCAACTAATACACACACACACCCACACACACACAAACGCACACATGGATACGCTGACTCAATATCTATTTCCATAGATTTATTCAACGAAAAATGCCGAAGTGTTGGCCTATCACGAACTCAAACTGCGACAGATTGTGCACAATGCCGGCTGGCTGGAATACGATCCCGCAGAGATATGGAAACACATGCAGGAGTGCATTGAGGTGCGTAACGCAAATATATTTGTCGATTATATCATCTTCATATAACCCCCCAAATGACTTGTAGACTGCGTATAAAAATCTAGTGATACTGGAAATAAGTCCGCATGACATCATTGCTGTCGGCATTGCAAATCAACGCGGCACCACTGTGCTCTGGAACAAACAGACGGGTCAAGCGCTACACAATGCCATTGGTTGGTCCGATTGTCGCTGCACTCCAATACTGAAATCCCTGCTTCATAATGTCAAGCATAATGTGAATTATGTGCGATATCGCAGCGGGCTGCCATTGAGCAGCTGCTTCAGTGCCTTGAAGTTCAAGTGGCTGTTGGAGAATGTGCCTGCGGTGGCGAAGGCTGTGGAGGAGGAGCAGTGTCTCTTTGGCACACTGGACTCATGGCTGTTGTGGGTAAGCATGGAACCAAATATTATCTCGATATATGAGATTATCCAAGATGCACATACTTTTGTACTTATATAGAATCTAACTGGAGGCGTCGATGTGGGCGTGCACTCGACGGACGTGACCAATGCCCACTACACGGCGCTAATGAATGTCGGCACAGAGCAGTGGGATGTGAAGCTGTGTAAATTCTTTAAACTGCCATTGGGAATACTGCCGCGTATACGCTCCAATTCCGAGATATTTGGCTACATTGTGGAGGGTCCATTGATGGGTGTACCCATAGCGGGCATGATTGGTGAACAGCCGGCGGCCTTGTTGGGTCAACTGTGCATCAAGGCGGGCCAGAATGTTTGTACACTCGACGACAGTTGCTTTGTGCTACTGAATACGGCACAACAGATGATCGAGTCGGATAATGGTTTAATTACGGGCATAGCGCACAAATTGGGACCCACTGCCGATACGCATTTTACTTTGGAGGGTGCCATCTCCAATGCTGGCTCCACAGTCAACTGGTTGCGTCAGGGACTTCGCATCAATACGGAAATCAATTCCAATGATAATGTTGTTGAATCACTAAATACCTTTATTGGCGAGAACTCGATGATTTCCTCGTCCTGCTCTTCGAGCATGTTGAATGCAGAGTGTGGACTGGCGGCCAAGCGTTCGGAGATTACATTTGTTCCTGCCTTCCATGGAATGTATGCGCCTTATTGGCGCTACGATGCGCGTGGCATAATCCTTGGACTGACCAGCCAGACGACAGCCGAGAATATAACACAGGCCGCCTATGAAGCAACTGGATTTCAGATTTACGAGGTGCTCCAAGCGTTTAAGCGCGACACACCCAACTGGGATCATGGGTGCATGCAGCCCGTCTTGACATTCGGCGGCGAGTATTCAGAGAATAGTCATCTAGTGCAGTTCATAGCTGATATTATTGGTTGGATGCTGGAACGTCCGCAGACTACATCACCAGCTGGCCTGGGCGCCATGATAGCTGCCGGCGTGACCATGAGAGTGGTGTCCTTACCTTATGCGACACGAATGTACGCACCACCCACGGATGTCTTCTCGCCCACAACCACGCAAAATCGTACGTAAAAAACAGATTTACAAACATTTTCAAGTCTCAGCAAATGTACATTTATTTAATTTCCAGGTCGTGAGCTTCTATATCGTCGCTGGGACTATGCCGTTAAGAAGTGTCTGCATTGGAACAACTTTGAGACTTATGAAGCGGATGTGGAGTTGTTTGCCCAACGTGAACGGGATCCCAACCTGCCCATACGTCGCTCCATACCGGGCAGTGTGTTCCTCACTACATCCTTTGCATTGCTGTTGTTGGCCAGTTTTTTGAAGAACAATCGCTTGACTTAAGACTAAAAAAGCAGACGAAATCTTTTGGGCGCCCAAAATAATATGAAATCTAGTCACAACAAAAATATGTATGTAGGTTTAAGTTGAGCATTCAAAATTTATGGTTTAGTTTAGCATGTAATTTGTTTATATTGCATAGATTTTTTCTTTACTGATTCTTTTTGCTTTAGTATAAAGTTTAAAAATGTTTTGTGATTGGTATATACAAGTTATATACATAACTAACTATATTTATATATATATATGTATACAGATATATAGAAACATGTCATATATACTCAGAGCGTTATTTTAGTTGTTAATTTAGGCTTTCTATTTAAATTGCAACTGATTTCTTTTAACGCAAAAAGACAATTGTTAAAGCTGTGGATATGTAGTAATTAGAATAAGCTTCCAAAAAAATCTGTTAATATGAATTTGCCACAACCAAAGCATTAAAAATTATTGTAAATGAGAATCTGTCAAGTTTGATTCATGAATAACTTAAATTGACAAACTTTGCCGTTGGCAAGTGGCATGTGGCATGTGGCAGGAGCAACTGGATTGCGTGCCGAGGCGCACGACACTTCATTGCAGGAGGAGTTGGAGCAGGAGCCGTAGCCGAAGGAAGCAGCTCAAGTAGCTGCTGCACAAGTGGACACTGTTTGTGTTGACTCTCAGTGCAATTCATTTGCCAGTTAATTAGCTGGCAGGAGTCAGCAGGAGTTGCAACAGCTCCTGCACCTGCATCTGGATTATTCAACTGCCTGTCCTTGGCTGTTGCTTCTTCTTGCCGGGAAGGGCACATTGAATGCAACTTAAGTTATTGCGCTTATTGTTGACACGCGAATTGCTGTTGCCAAGTCAGCCTGGGGAAACTGAAGCTGGTGGAGCTGGAGCAGCTGCGCTCATGCATAGCCACAACCCACAACCCACAGGCAATCCTCTGCTCCTCCTCAACGCCCAATCCACAAATCGGAGACACTACGACATTCCTCCAGCCGCGGACTGCAAGCTGTTGTCTTTGATGCACGTCATCCGTCCAGGCACCGCGTGAGAGTTGGAGTTGGAGTGCGGAGTTGGAGTCAGAGTCGAAACACTTTTTCAAATGAGTTTTTATGCGAACGCGTTTACCAGCTGCGCTACAGCGAAATCCTTAGGGTCCATCGATAGTGCGTCGAGATTTGTTACAGATGTTCCAGATATGAAAGATCTCTAAAAATATTTTTATGCTTAGTTTGCCAAAGATTTTTATTTATTTTACAAAATTAGCTATAATACACCAGAATACTGAAGCTAAGTAAATAAGATAAATTATATTTCTTATCTAAATTCTTTAAATTCTGAAAATTTAATTTTTTTCTAAAATTTTCGATTATTTGTATGCTCTTATAACATTTATTAATTTGAAATATTTCATAGCCTTGTCAAATTTCATTTTGATCATGGTTTGACCTCTAAATTGTCAAATCTTATTATTTTAGAAAATTAGATTTTTATTCGAAAATTTTCAATAATTTTTATTTTTACGCCTTTACATTTTTTCGAAAACTTTTACACACATTTCTTTATCACAACTCATGTCATTATGATTATGGATTGAGCTCTAAATTTACTCTGCATCAATATAATTTTAATTCGAAAAATTTTATATTTTTCAAACATTTTTGAAAATTAACATATTTTCGAAAACTTTGAACGCTCAAAACTTCATCAAAACTGAACTGATTTCCACTCGGAATGTCGTTGCTAATTTTATTCTGCATCCAAATTTTGTTCAATTAAAAAATCTGATAATGTTCTATACTTTTGCGAATGTAAATTGTTTAATTTTTAAAGGATTCACATATGATTGCCAGTAGCATCTTCCGGGAGTCGTCCATGTTTCCACAAATCTGAGCTACACATTCCGGCGACGTTTGCAAATTGGTTTGCATTTGAAGACAAAAACGACAACGGAGTCGACGATGCGCAGTAAAATGTGAAATTTGTGCAAACATTGAGACGGTCCCCCAATCCCAACCCCAACGCCCCCCTCTAACGCATTGATGGCTGGATGGGCGGATGGAATGGGAGGCGTGGCACAAGACGCAAGCGAGTAAACTTTGCACGTAGTGAATTTAAATAAATTAACACGTATAAATTAACATATATAGGTGGAGATTGTGTAATGCAACTTATCGAGCATGAATGAAACACTATGGAATATAGAATATATACACTAGTCCACATAAATATTTTGTCGGACAAATAGAAAGGTGGTAATGACTGATTAAAGTTTTTAAGCAATGTAATACAATATATTTTAAATTTACTTAAATAAGTATCCTATAGTCGGCTTCTTTTATATTAGATAAGTCTATAAGTCTATATACTAAAAGTAGGTTTCAACTTTATGATTATTATGTTACAATTTTAATAAAGTTTACATTACAAAATTCTTACTTAAAAGTTAAGTATAAAATGCATTGAATTGTCATACTTTTTATTTTATTTTCCAAAAAGACAAACCTTTAAACTATTCAAAAAATTTTAAAATCTATTAAATAAATAAATTTCCAGCAATTTTTTTGTTTATTATTTTTTAATTTTTAATTGCTCTTTAAACAGAAAACTAAGTGTTTTGTGAAAATAATTGAAAGTCGCGTTTATTGAGTTTATAATAAACTAAAGTTTAATACTATGAAAATTATATTTAAATCCCAAGACAGAACTTGTGAGCCATATTAATTTACATATTAAGTACATGTACATAAGTGTTTTAGTTAATTTATGATTTATTTTAATATTTAATTAAATTAGTTAAAAATTATCAACATTTTAAATGTTGAATATCTTTTATTTGCCATTATTTAATTTAATTGTATATTTTAAACATTTTCTTTCACTGTTTTAAATCATAAACTCAATCAAAAGACAAGTGATTGCTTTGTCAAAATAATTAAGTCGGCTACTGTACTTGCGTCAATGCGTCCCACTGTGCTGCAATACGCCAAAAATAATAAAAATTTGACATGGCCCAATAGCCCAACTGTCGGTATCAATGGCCGGGTGGGTTTTGTCTTGGTTACGCGCAGGGCTTAGGATTCTTGCCACACTGCGGTGTACCCGGCAATGTGCAACACGCCAACGGGGGGTGGTGGCAAGGGCAACCGTGGTGTCGGCGACACGACGCATAAATCTTCAAGTTTATGGCATCAATAAATGTCGGGGCGAAATAATGATTTCGTCAAGTTGCCATTGTGCATTGTGGCATCAGCGAGTTGAGTTACCCTCGATTTGCCCCCTTTATAAGTATTTTCCAACGCGTACTTTGTTGTGTTGTGTTGCATGCAGCTTGAAGCGGACTCGGAGTTGGCCGGAGTTGGAGTTGGACGGGGTGACTTCGTTTCTCGGCTGCTCGTTGAAATACATACAAGTAGTATAGGGTATACCATGAGTGCAAGTTCCACGAAGCTTTTATGCTCTGTCTTTGTAGCATCCAGATTGTTGCCTTAACCAAATTCACCTTTTCTGATATATATCACAGTCGAAAAATTCTCTCTAAATATTTTCCGTTAATATAAATTTTAATTTAAAAAAAATGAGCTAATCTCATTTCATTTTTTAAAGCTTTTTCCAGAGGTAAGCTTGCATTTTAATTCATAACTTGAAAATGCCACAGCCGTTTTTAAAAAGCTTTAGATTTTCTTGAAGCTAATAAATATATCTATTAAACATTCATACACAGTTTTAAATTGAAGTCAATTGTTTTAGATTTATGTATATATTTTTGACGTAAGAAAAATATGCTTTTGGGCGGTATTTTTTTAATTATTTTTTTTTTATTTTTACACTGTAAATTTATATTTTTTGACTTTAAGACTCTAAGAAAACCTTCAATAATTTGGAATTTTTAGTATTAAAACTGCGCTAATTAGGAATCGTTTAAGATAATATTCAATGATATGCTTAAAAATACCTTAAAAAAACAACTTTTTTTTTAAAAGGGAAAAAATTTCTATCTTAAAAATATTTGAGAAGTTTTTTCTTAGATACATATGTTGGAAATTAGATTAAGTAAATTTAGTAAAGGTTACAACAATACAGAGTCATTTGGGTTGCGTAGTGTAATAAATACAAATTTGTTCATGTTTGCTTTTTATGATGATTGTTTTTAAGATCTATTGTACTACAGAAGCTTTAACATAAAGCACAAATGTGTTTTAAAGTCTAGGAAGTGCCACGCCCACAGCTGAGAAAGGCTTCGGCACAAATTTATTTATTGAACGAACTTCACTCAGGATTTTATGGCAAACTCATCTGCATATGCGTCCAATGCTCTGGAAGGGAAGGATTCAAGGATACTGAATGTCGAGCTTATCAATTTGCCGGGCCACAAAAAACTTTTTTACGCACTTTTTACGAGCCGCCCTCGCATGGCAGTCCGCCATAAAAATGTCGTAAATTCGCCGAGCGAAAGTTTTTCCAAGCATGAAAGCCCGACGACAACAAGGACGAAGGATGACGAGAATGTGACGGGAGGGGGAATCACAATTCAGGGCTCAGTCTTGGCTCAATGGCTCGACTCATAAAACTGGCGGCATCGTAAAAACCTTAATTAATTTTCTAATCAACATTTTTGCTGCATGTAAATCGCCTGCTTATGAGTATGTTTTTGAATGTATTGTATGTATGTATGTAGCATAATTTTAGACTCTCAGTGTATTTGCTTTTGTTGTTCACAGTTAACTATGTTTTTGGTCTTCAGCTCCATTAGTTGGCAGTTGCCTAAGCCTAAAATAACGGCTATAATGCGTAAGCACTCACAACCCCTAAATACAATATATACCACTATTTAGCTCTACATACATCTGACATTGGCGCCATCGATTCCCGATGCCAAGAGCTGCCTCTTAGAAGTTTCCTTAAGCTTATGATTTTCTGGCATTTTTCTCGTCAGATGATTTTTCTATTTTTTTTTAGAAAAAGCTATCGATAAGTGAAAGTGGAAAAGAAATCTTATAAAATTATTGTTCAAGAAAAGGAATCGATTTTAGTGCAAATTTAGATAGGTTGAAGAGCTCTCTTTTTAAAATCTTGATCTTTTTTTTAACTCGACGACCAATAAACATAAATTGCTTCGAGCATTTAAACAAATAAAAGATTATAAATAAAAAAAATAGAAAAATTATCCAAGAAAAGGTGCGAGTTAAGGAGATATTCGACTTATAGAGTTATTTTTCTTAAGTTTATTAATTTTATTGAAATATGGAAAACAGCTTAAAATATATTTAAGATTTATACAATTTGGTATAGTAGTTAATAATTCTTAAAAAATAACTTTTTAATCTGATCAACTTTTCTCTGAATGTACTTTGTATCGATACCTCTTTACCGATACCACTTCTTCTCGATCGGCTTGCCACCTTGTTCTACTACTGATTGGTTGCTTGGCGTTGCCATTTAGTTGTAACACAGCTCAAAATATATTTAAATGACTATTTTCTAAAATATATTATTATTATTTATTTAAAAGAAAGAAAGATTCCCTTTTACATATTTGTTATGTGCTTTCGGTTAAATTCTTCTGCTCTTTGTTGCACTGATGACTGTCGTAATATTTTAAAACAAAAAAAATAAAAATATTACGTATACGAGGGTTTGGCTTCTGGGGCCAATTAACAGCACACAATATTCATTTTGTGCAGCACTGCAAATTAATTTAAATATTTAAAGACTTTAATTATTTTTAACTGCACAGCGCCAGTCAACATGGAAGTGGCAGATGCAGCGGGATGTGGAGGACACAAGCATATGGATGGGACACATGGGCAACATTGGGCCACATGGACCACATTGGACCACATGGCAACTTGGCAACATGGCTACATGCGACAACAGTCAAACAGCCAAGCGTAAACTTAACTGACAAGTGGAGACTTAACTTCCATAACAAATTGCATTCCAATTGCACGTCGTGGTCCTGAGTCCTGACATCGTCCTCCTCCTCAGCTAACGCTGCAGTCAGAGCAGCCATGAATTCACGAGGCATAAACAAACACACACACACACTCACACACAGACAGAGAGTCACACACACACTTATTTAACCACACGGCTGACGCCATTGCTGTTAATTTAAATTGCTTTAAAAAAGATGCGAAGACCAGCGTAAAAGTTTACAGCCAAGTTGCTCGATCATTAGATATCCTGTATTTTCATTTAATTTAATTTTAACATTTTCGAAACCGATTTCCATGCGGTCTATTATTTTATTCATGGTTTGACAACAAAATTTATGCTGCTTCTAAATTTTATTAATTTGAAAAACTTAATTTTTTTTGAAAAATTTTCGATAATTTTCATAATTAACATTTGTAACTTTGTCAAAACTCAGCTGCATTTGTCTTTCTGATCATGGTTTGGTCTTTCATTCCATTCTGCATTTAAATATTGTTTATTTTAAAAATTTAATTTTTTTTTGAAAATTTTAGATAATTTTTATACATACCCCTTTACTATTTTACGAAAAGTTTGAGTCATCATAACTTTATGTAAACTAAACTGATTTTCAAGCGGAATGCATTCTAATCATGATTTGACCTTTAATTTCATTCTGCACTCAAAATTTATTGATTTGAATACTTAAATTTTTTCTAAAATTATTAATAATATTCCTATAAAAATTGACTATTTTTGGTAATACATATTTTGTTATAAGTACTGTGTTAAGTTTGCTATAACCCCTGGCCTTACTTTTAGAGGGTATTGAGGTAACAGGAGCAGCTCCTTTAGCGCTCTTGAGCTGCACACACACATACACACACACACGGCGATGCCATGCACGAAATAATCCTAAAGGGTGTGAAAATATGAATGCAGCCAAGAGAAGAATGCGCACCGAGGGAATGATGAGGGATAAGGAATATGCTGAAGACGCGAAGCTGTTGTGCCACATAGCGAAAGAGAGAATAACAAAAAAATAAAAGTGGAGAAGCGAAAAGAAAAGAAAGCAAAAGAAACAAAAATAATAAACGAGCACACACTGAAAAGAAAACAAAATTATGTATTATGCAACTTGGTAAGTCGAGACACACACACACACACACACACACACACACACACACACACACACACACACACACACACACACACACACACACACATGGGAATTTGCCATCTCAGTTGCAGTTTTTCTGTTGGCCATGCAAGTGGCATAAAACTTGGCTCCCTCCAAAACCCTTCAGTCTCCCCTCGTTCTTGACGCGCGGTTAGACGCGCCACTTGCTCACACGAGGGTTACCTAACCCCTACCCTCTACCCTTAACCCGTCCTTTATACTCCTTTCATAAATAACTAAAATGTTTTTGGCAGCTGCATTTGGCTTTCAATTAAATCAAGTCTTTGCCGTCTTCAAGTAATTGCTATGCAAATACAAAACAATTAGAGAAACACCAAAACTTTGACTTTTCCAGCTAATCAAGTAAACATGTGAGTTTTAAGATCTGCAATTCTGAAGAATATGTATAAAAATATATATTTTTTGGAGGAAACTAAAAAAAATCTTAAGATTTATTTGCGAAAGCAACAATTACGGATTATTTTTAATGAATATATAATCTTATAAATTTTAAGACATTTAAGTCTAAATAATAATTTATTTTGTAAAAGAAAAATTTTTTGGTGTTATTAAAAAGAAATAGGGAATTTTATATTTAACTGGAATTTGGAATTGAGATTAACATTAAAAATTTAAATTTTAACAAAGAAAGTTGAAATTAGTATTATTTTAATAACTGTTTAATTGTTAATTCTTATTATATATTATTATAATTTAAAAGAAGACATCAATTTGTAATAGAGAGAGACAATTTGATTTATAAAAAGAATTTTAAATTTAAGATAAGATTAAAAATTCGAATCCAAAAAAAAAATAATAATAATAAAAAATGAAACTTTATTAATAGGAACAAGTGAGATAAAATTTATGGAATAAACCAAAACAAAGATAAAATTAAACTTTGATCATATAAAATACTTTATAAAATAGTTCTAAAATATAATTTTATCAACACTCGAACAGATGAATAAAATTTGTTATAAAATGTATATTCAATTCAATAATTTTCTTACATTAAAAAAAAACGTAGAGCAACTGTATTCAATGATTCAATATATAATTTGAAGTTTGATTTTCTAAATTTTTACTAATAATTTTTTTTTGTAAAATAAACATTGTCCGCCATAGTTTAAACTTTAAAGAGTATTTGGATTCTTTGTTTTGGTCAATTGTAGCATGCTTTAGGGCGCCGTCGCTCCGTCGAGTGAGACAGACGTCATAAATTTTATTGATAAAATTGTTAGCGACAACTTTTTGACAATACTTTTAGTGGGCGTTGGTGTGGGCGTGGCTCCGCAACCCTTTGCGCCTACCAAAGCCCAACTTGTGGACGCAACTTTATTAAAATTCAGAACGACAACTGTGACGCCGCAAAAAGAATAAGAAAATGCCAAGAAATTGTATTACTAAAAAATATTATTTTTGGTAGAAGTTTGTGAGATAAAATTGGATGTAGGGGAGGCAAGAGACAAAAACACATGTGGCACTGTCGCCGTAGAAGAATATCGATTTGAGATTGAATTGTGGCAGGCAAATGAAGATTGTAGTAGGTGCTATCGAAGGAGCTGAAGGAGCCGAAGGAGCTGAAGGAGCCGAAGGAGCTGAAGGAGCCGAAGGAGCTGAAGGAGCCTTTGGCTGTCTTGAGGGCTACAGACTCGTCGCATTGCGGTTCAATTCAATGATTTGTGGCCTGTGGGCTGCGTCTTAATTTATCAACATTTTGCCGAGCTCACTGAGCAAGACAATCTCTGCTATTAATGGTCGTCATGCGGTGGTGCTGTGGTGCGGTGGGGCTGTGGTGCGGTGGCTCTATCCTAAAGGCTGCTAAGCATAAGGCAAAACTTTTTTTATTTTTTTTAAATAGTTTTGAGTTCTGTCAGAGCTCGCTGAGTAAAAGTTTTTTGGACAAAATAATTTGTATGCTGCAGCAAACTAACATGAAAAGTTTGCACAATTTTCTATTTTCCCTAACCCTTTTTTATATGTATATATGTATGTATATATAAAACAGTTACGAGTAGTTTAGTTGTTGTCTTCTTACTTAGTCTGGTTGCAGCGGGTGTTAACTTGTTGGGGCACAAATTACATTTCGGCTAAAACTGGCGTTTCACGGACCTTGGATTCTTCCTTGGTCAGTTGGCAATCAACGCTGTTTTGATACAGTAAAAAAAATTACATTAATTAGGCAACGACTTCAGCAGTTCGAGGATAAAATTTATAATTTTGGGTAAGAAATTTCTAATGAAAATAAAAAATTATCACTTCAGTTTATTAAAATCCAGTTTACAAATCTGATTATATATTTCATGAATTTTCAATTTACATAAAGTTATCTACATAACTATTTCTTTTTTTGCAATTTTTTATAACCAACTAGAAAAAAATGTCTTTAAAAAAAAATATCTTTAGTTAATTTGTGTAAAATTTTAAATTCTTAAAGAAATTTTTTTGTATAGACTTTAACCTTTAATTTTTTGTATAGTACAAATTCTTCTTAAATATATATTCGTTAAAATTGTACATAGGTTATTTTATTTTTAGAAACCATTTCTTTAAGACTCTTTTTTTAAAATTAGATTAAACAAAGCAAACTTTTTGGCAATCAAAATATATTATTATTTTTTTAACTTTTAAATTATCGCTTAAATTTTTTAAAGGTAAAACATTCTGATATCTATATTTTATTTATATTTTGACAAACAATAAACATTTTGCTTGAAATTCCCTTCGTTACTTTGTATAGTATAACATATTCTTTAAAAAAAAAAAACATTTTAAATATTTTATTTATTTTATAATATTTTTAAAAATTATTTATTAGTTGTTTTCCTTTCCATCATAGTTATGTTTATTCCATTTCATCTAATATTTTTAGTGATTTTTTTCAGAGTGTAAATCGGGTTCTGTTTGAAGGTGACTTTTGTGTGTAAGTAATCCATCACTGGGAGTGTGTAGATGTACTATATAAGTAAATAGTTTCTATGCTATTCTGGTCACAGCAAACGTTGCACATTTCTTTGTGAACATCATTTTCATTTTCCTCTTGGCTTTCTCCACTTTTTGGGCAATTGCCATTGAAAATGGCAGCACACAGATGTTGGCCCAACTCAACTCCTTTTTTCTAAAGTCCTCTCTTCTGGCTAAAGGTCCTGCCTGGTCTGTTGGAATGTGAATGTGTTGACATAGCGCTAAATTTTTCAGTTACTTTTTGTTTGCTCTTTACTCCTGTGTGTGTGTGTGTGAGTGTGTGTGTGTGTGTGTGTGTGTGCTTAAAGTTTTACGGGCTTTGAGCCAAAGGACTTGATCGACGTTAAGAGGAAGGCTATTGTGTCAATGGGTGTCAAACTGGAAGAAAGAATTTTGTGCAAAATCAACATTATAAATAACGCACGGGACAACCTCGTGTCGCAGCAGGACTCTAATTTACCTCCTGACAGACAAATGTATATAATTCAATGCAAATGTATATAATTTAATCAACATAATTCAGAGTCAACGAACAGAACTTACCAACAAAAAGACAAAAATAAGTACAGCGATTTTTTAATAATATTTTGATGCAATTTTTAAATGATGTTGAATAAGAGAACTTCTGACTTAAATTTGTAAGCATTAGTAAATTTAGTGGATCTAGTTAATTCAATTTATTATTTTTTCATTTTAGATTTAGTTGAATTGTCAAAATTAATGTACTTTCGTGCTATAATAAATAAATAAATAAATAAAAAATAAATAAATAACTAAATAATTTAATAATTAAATAACTAAATAACTAAATAAATAACTAAATAAATAAATAAATAAATAAATAAATAAATAAATAAATAAATAAATAAATAAATAAATAAATAAATAAATAAATAAATAAATAAATAAATAAATAAATAAATAAATAAATAAATAAATAAATAGAGTACAAGCCCATTCAGCAAAGAATTTTGTTATTATACTAACAACATTTTCCAAAAAAAAGGTTAATATAGCTTGCCAAATTTAAAAAATTTATGACTTTGTAAAAAATGAGACTTTTTCCATGCGAAATATCCTTTAGATTAAAATTTTATCTCTTATTTTTTTTTATATTTTTTTAATTTATTTAATTACGAAATTATGTTTAATATAAATATACAAACATAATACTAATTTAACGAGTACTCACTTAATGTATTTTATATAAAAATATATATAAAACATTTTATTAAAATTCTAAAAACAACAAAATCCCCCAAAACTGTGCTATGAATTTTTATTAAGTCAAAGATGCTGATCAGATATTGCGTTTGGATTAAAAGATAACTTTAAATACGATTAAGCGTTAATCTTTTAAATAACAGCTGTGCATAATAAGAAGAATATTATATTAAGATTCTGCTGAATCAGCTCTAAATTGCCTCAAGCCAGATTTTATGGCCAGCAGCGTTTAAAACAAAAACTTTTCTTATTCATTTTCATTTAGTTAGTGCCTCAATTTGGTTGCAAAATCTCGCTCTCTCCATGAGCTGCTCATTTCACAGTTTGCAGTTTACAGTTTACAGTTGACAGTTTTCTGGCTTCTCCTCTTTCCTCACCCCCTCCAAGTACTTCTCCTACAGAATTTTGTTCTGGCAATTGAAGCTCAGCGCTTCTTTGCACGTCTCGCACCACAAAGCAGCCTCATTTAGCGCTAATTTCACGATGCTCCAATCTTTAGGCATAACAAGCCAAGGCTAATGTCACACTTACCGTTATTGTCGGCAACAAATACAAGTTAATACGTAAGTGAGTCAATAAACGGCAAACTTCACCTGAACACAATTCCTAAGCGGCACAAATTCCCTAAACTTAACCCCAACCCTTTTCATTTCTTATTTTTTTTTATACTTTTTGGTCAGAGCATCAGTTGCAAATCCCCCAATGAAGCTCGGTGTTAAGTCCATTCAAGCGTTCAGTTTTCACAAACTCCAAAATCAACTGCATACTCGTAAGGGGAAGGCAACTTTCTTCGCTTTCTCCGTCAGGCTTTTTATGGCCAACACGAAAGCTAAACTTTTGCCGTGGGAGTCGTTGCTCCAAAGTCTCTGAGTCTCTGACTCGTGGCTCGTAAAATTTTATGCGTTCTTTGCGCCCTTTGCGTCCTTTTACGTTCGCTGTTCTCAAATGAAAATTGTTACTCCACGGCCAGGAGCTGAATGAACACAGAACCAGGACCACGACCAAAGACCCATTCAAGTCAACTCGAGTGGCGACGAGGACGACAACAACGACGGCGATGACGATGACGGTGACGGTGATGTCGCCTGCCTGCCAGACGTGGCACCCATTGAGGGTAGCACTGTGTGGTTGTTGTTGTTGTTATACCCGGTACTCTTTGAATTCCAGAGTCTACTAGAGCTAGAGCTGCAAAATTTGACACACAGATTTCTTAAACTCGATGAACGTCTGAGTTTTATTTTTGCAAATCTTAACCATGTTTTTCTTCGCCGAAAATCTTCACAGCTTGTAAAGTTTTTAAAATAAAACTCTTTTTTTGGTACTGAACATTCCTTTTTTATCAAAATTAATCAGTTTTCATGAATTGCAACAAGATTCGCTAAATATAACGTGTGTTATGGATGTTTTAAGTAATACATAATGAGCTCTAGAGAATAGAACTAGAGCGCTTTAATGTATGCAGGATTTTTTTTTACCTATTTTCATAATTTTTTTTGTTTAATATTCAAAATTTTTTCTTGACAATTTCTTCTGAAAATAATCAAAATAAAAATACAAAATTATGACCTATTTTTAGATTTTAAGCAACTTAATAAATTAATTCACATGTTTTTTTTTATTTTTTTAATTTTAAAAATATAATTTATATAATTCCATATTTTTAAAATTTTATCAAATCTTTTAACACATATTTTAACATCTGAAAAAAAAAAATTGTTTCAGTTGCAGATTGTTACAGATTTGTAAAATTCTACTGCCGGGTATTTTATAGTCAACGACTCGACTATATAATTTTAACTTGTTTTGTGTTTGGTTTTTATGACTTTGGGGGTATTTATTTCACTTGAAACGTTACGTAGAATGAACGACGCGACGAGACTCTGGCTGATGTTTCATTTCTGCTCTTCACTTGTTCTCTCCCTCTCCCTCTCTCTGTCTCTGTTTAACTTTCTCGCTGTCTCGCTCGGTTGGCTGTGCGTTAATGAGTCAACACAAAGGCTCAGCTGTTTGGTTAATGCATGTCCTGCACCATCCCGTATCCCTTTGCCAGTTGGTTGACGGGGTTGCTTCAATGTCGCCTTTGTCTGCACTCAAGTCTTGGCTGTTTGTCTAAATAACCGGCGGTTAAATCTGTTGCCAGCTTAAAGCCATTGCTTTAAGCACACCTGACTGCCTCTGTCTCTGTCTCTCTGTCTGTATCTCTGTCTCTGTCCCAACTCAGCCTGACATGCCATAATTTCCTCTGTCAGCCATTAGCCTGCCACGCGGCGTAAATTCAAATTCAAATTCAGACTGAAACCGTCAAGCGTATTCCGAAGTTTACCCTCATTTAACGCTAATTAGTTTTTTAACATTTCTTTTTTTTTTGTTTTTATTTTATTGACCTTTTTCCTTACACTAACGTAGTACATTTTTTGTCAACAGTCAGACAGCAATGGATCATATTTCGTTGCAGATTTAAAGATAGATTTTATTTATTTATTTTAATAAATTTATTTTGACAATTTTCCCCAAACTAAAATTATAATATTATTAATTAAATTAATACAAACATTATTTTTTTGACTGACAAAAAGAAAAAGTTAAGTCTGGGGTTACAAAAAAAAATGTTAATTGGTTCAAGGATTGGAAAAAACCCAGAAAATCCTACAACAAAAAAATCTCAAAAATTTCTCAAAAAGTAAAATAATTAATTTTAATTTAAGATAAATATTTTAAAATTATTTATGATTTTTAAAAAACAAACAAGTATTAGACCCCTTATGAGTCATTGAAAAAATTGGCGTTAAAAATTGTTTATATAAATATTTGTTAGCTATAAAAATAAATAAAATATTTCTAAATTTCTTAACAATAAAATATATATGGAAAAGAAATTTGTATCTAATAAATATTAATCATTATCAACTTTTTCTCTCGTTAGTTTTAATTTAAAATTGAATATTAATTTTAATTAAAATTTGTTTGAATATTTTTTGGCTTCTGTTTATTTTTATACAGTTTCTTATCTTTTTTCTCCCCATTAACTGCCTTTGACTGCCATCAGCAAAAAAAGTGTCAGCATTGCTGAAAATTAAGGATGCATAATCTTGAAATAATCGTAAAGTGGCAGCAACGGCAAGCTGGCCAAAACGCGAGTCTGCCCCTCCCCCTCCTCTTTGGGGTGGTAACTTTTAACCAATATTCCCTTATTTTTTACTGCTTACAGTTCAGACTCGACTCACGCAAGTTGAAACTAATTTAATTAAATTTATACGCTCAAAAGGCTTAACAGTCGAGGCGCGTGGCAGGCAGACATTACTGTAGTGTGGTACAGTGAGCCCCCCCGCTTGTTGCACTGACTGATGCTCTGAAAAAGTCTTTAGCTGAAAATTTTATCAACTGAATGAAATAATTAAATTAGTTGCACGCGTAGCGTGAGATTTTCTAGTTTTCATTTTATGTTTTTTAATTTTTTTGAAGGCAAGACAAGTTAAGTTTCAAGTAAGCCTTTAATGAAAGCAGCTGCTCATTTTCTGTTTTGTCCTAAAAACACAATTTGAGCAACTTTGTCAAAACTGTGGCACACTAATTGTGGCTGAAAGTTCTAAACTGAGAATGCCATAAAATAAAAAACGAGGCCAAGCTATCAAATGTGCAGCATGCTCATTTAGATCGAGGGGCAGCAAGGGTAGGGTAGCGGTAAGGGGAGTAAGGATAGCTTCCAGGGGTGAATTATACGCTGCTGACAGCAATATGATTATGTGTGTGGAAGAGTCGGTAACAAATGAGTCTGCGATGTGCTTCAATTATGTGCCAGGAAGTCAGCAGAGCCAAAACTTTCTCTGCCTTCTGATGAATGCGAAAATATGTTTTCGGCGACTACATAATGAGGCTGTTGTTACCCCTCTGCCTCCCCTCATTCCTTCCCTTCCTTGTCATAATTCTCATTGCAGTTAAAGTTGCCCTTTTGTTTGGCCACGAGTTGAGTTTTGCAGTCAATTGCCAACACACTTAGTTTTTGGCATACAAAAGAGGCGTAATTTATTTGCCGCACATTTACTTTTGTTGTGCATAAATTTACGCGGCGTATGCGTAATATTTGTTTATGTACTGTACGCAGGTAAAAGGCATAATAAAGTGGCCTAGGTCAGCTGTGGGGCATATGCTGCGTATGAGTAATGCACTTTTTACGCTTCAATTGGCAAAGCCATTTTACCCACATTTTGCATTTCCCATTTTCATTTGCCCTCTCTCGCATATGATATTAATAAATTGAATGGCACTCCTTTTTTTTTGTTGTATGCAAAATGTAAAATGTTGTAAAAAGTAAATGTTAAGCTTAGGCTTTTGTTGTTGCAGCTGCCGCACAAATTTATGTATGAATGCAAACAGTTATTGCGCATACGCCATGTGTGGCAGGCAGGCTTAATGTATTTTTCAACAGTTCCATTTTGAGGCATCAGCCATGCAAAACATTTGACAAAAACCCGTTGAATGACGTCGAAATTCAGCAACATTCGGCATTGATTTATTCATGTCCATTCACAGGATATGCATAGTTTTTTCTATATTTTTTCTTTTTGTATGCCATCAACTAAATACGGCTTTCATCTCTACACTGTGCAGCTGGTCAGAGCCATTTTTTTTGATTTACTATTCAGTTATTTAGCTCATGCTTCGACTAATTGCTCATAAATGTCGACTGGACACCTGAATGTGGGCTATGCCCAAATTAAAATCCTGGTTGAGCCGAGCGCACGAATCTGGTCTTAGATTCTGTAGATACACTACAATAAGGTAGACTACACACAAATGTACAACACGCTGAAAGTTGGAAGATTTTTTTAATTTAAATTAATTTATTGAAAAAATAATTTAAGACTTTAAAATCAACCCCAAAACATTTTGAATATCATCCAACCCTTCCTACAATTGTTCTTTCAAAAAATACTTTAATACACTTCGACTTTTCCCAATTGTTCACAGTTAGCTTAGAACTAAAAAATATATTTCAATTTAAATTTTAAATAATTTTTATGACCGTAAATTAACGATTTCAGTGAACATTAAAAAAAAAATTATGCAGACCTAAAAAATCTAAAAATCAGACCTAAAATCTAAAAAACTAAATTAAGAAAATATTTATGAAAAATTAAACATATTTATTATTGTTTCTAGAAGTAATGTATTTTAGAGAAATATTTGCAATACTTGCAGATATTTATGGCATACTTTTGAGATTAAAGCTTAAGAAATCTTTTTTGAATGGATTTTTTAATAAATTTTAAGGAAAACAGATATAGAGTCAATTAAATTTGCTTTAAATAATGTAAAAGAATTTATTTTTATTTTAATAAAACTTCCTGCAATTGTTTGCTATATTTTAAAGTGTATTAATGCTTCGTTACTCGCAAGGATCTAATTCTTTTTGGCAAATTTCGTAGGAACTGTTCAATCAGCCTTTGCTCGTAGGCATTTGAAATTCATGACAGAAAATTGGTACGTGCCAGGAAATGCTAAACAGCCAATACACTGAATGGCCCAAAAACCTGCCACAGCTGCTTACAATTGCCCAAAAAAAGCAAAAAAAAAAGGAAAGAAAATAGAGAAAAATGCTGGCTCATTGTGTTGGGTGTTGTTGTTGTTGTTGATTCAAATGCAAATATATGTTCATAGCTCGCTTGACTGCCAAAAGTTTTCGCACGAGAAACTTTTTTTCGCAACGTAGGCTCCTCAATATTTGTAGGGATACTGAACTTCCGGGTCAACTTAAAGCCCCAAATAAGCTTAGGCAACTTTTCGACGGTTTATTGCCATGCTGTTGTTGTTTTACGCCTGAAAACCTAAAAAAAAACAAAAAAAACCCAATGCTCAATCTGAAATTCAATAGACGCTCATTTTTCAAATCAAGTCAAGTGTGAATGAGCGGGATGGCAAATAGCTGCGTCTCCTTCTCGCAGGAGAGCCGTCAACAAATTTGCCACGCCAAATGAAATGTCTATAAAATGTAAAAAGTAGTTACACAGCATAACAAGACCCGGAATCCGACTTCAGCTTGGTTTTTTTTCAGCCTCAAGGGTTTTTTATTTGCATTTCAGCTTTGGCTTTTCATTTTTCAGCTTTTCCTTCTGACTGTCGCTTTTTGGGATAAGCACTTAAAATGATATCGAGTTTATTTTCTTTATACTTTTCATTTTATTTAACTTTATTTTGTGTTTATTATTTCATTTAAATGTTTTGTAAACATGCATCAAAGCTTAAACGGCTAGTTATAAATTTGTTACAATTTTGGGATTCCTATTTTTAAATTTTTTTTATTTAATTTACTCATTTTCAATAAATTAAAAAAGCACATAATATGTGTGTATGTAGACAATTGATGTTATTTATGTAATGACGCTTAAAAATTTGGCTTAAGTAGTTAAATTGTATTTTCATGTTAAAATACTCGCTGTGATTAATTCTTGTGTATTTTAGTTAATTTTCTTATAAATATTTAAGTATATTTTTATATTTTATAAAATTTCTCTTAAAACTATTTATATTCATATATATATTCGCATAAGTTTCGGTTTATTTGAAAAGTATTTCTCGAAATACCTCAGAAAATACCAAAAAGACTACAACTATAAATGCTTCAACTGGTTTAAATGCAAATTGTTTGTGGCAGTTTTTATTTACATTTTTAGCTGCATATTTTGCAAATACTTTAGAGAAGATATCAATGCTTACGTTTCCTTTACAATTCAAATATGATTATATTTATTTATTTTATTTTATTCTAGAGTTAAGTACGCATGTTGAACATGCGGCTGACATTTAAAATAACTCAGTACGATGCAAAAACTCATGATGAAATTATGTAACGTTACCTTGTTTATTAATTCACCATGCGTTAATTTATACGAAATATATGCTAAGAAAAAATACTACAAATTATATTTGGCGCAGTTAGCAAACGTGTTTGCCAACACTAATTCAGTCATCGATCTGGCACCACTTTTGATGCTCTCATTTATCAGCGCTTTGCATGGCCTTGCTGAGCGCAGCACCCAACTGACTGAAAGATGGACGTTCCTTGGGATTGGTCAACCAGCAGGAGAGCTGTGTGGGAAAGAAGAAGCATAGTATGGGCGGTATATTAGTTAATTAGCTGTCATTCCATGAGAAATGTTGCTCACCAAAATCTCCTTGAGGCTGGCTGGCGTGCCCTCGGCAATGGACCATTCCAGGGTATTTTCCAGTGCACGCTGCACCACCTGCTCGTTGGTCAAGTCCTCGTGGGGCAGCTTTGTCGCCTGATTGAATAGCTCCCACACCACCACGCCGAATGCAAAGATGTCGCTCTTGGTGGTGTACTCATCCTCCTGAATGCATTCCGGGGCCAACCAGCGCACTGGCAGCAGCGTATTGCGATGCTTGTGATATTCGCGACTGTATTTATCCTTGCACAGTGCTGGATAGGCGACTTTCACAATAAATTCACTGGAGATGACGCAGTTGCGAGTGGCAAGGTCTCTGTTCAGTTGAGTATTGAGAGTGTAGGAAAATGGCAAATTATTAATGGCTGTCATTAGATTACAGACTGAATAATTAAATTATTAACTAATTATTTCTTAATATATCAAACATTTAAATGAGTTCTTGAAACTGCCGGCACAGTGTAAACTTAAGATAAATGTTTGTTGACACAATATTAAAAACGATTTATAAATTATTTTTATTTTTGATTAAAATTTAATATAAATTTAAAACAAGTAATATTCAATTGGCCTGAAATTATAACTGTGCTGACTTGACCAGCGATCCAAGCCTAATGTAATCTTCGAGAGCCTAGAACCAGTTGAGAATTCTAAGTCGCAAAAGTGACAAAATAGCTGTATAGCTGATCTAGCCCTTTGCGTGTCGGTTTTTCTTAATCATTTGTTTATAGTATGTCAACAAATGAGTTTTATTTTAATAGAAGAAGTAAAATATTAATATATTGTTTTGGTTGAATTTTTAAATTATCAAAATTCACAATTGTCAAAAAATTATTATGATTTTGAAAGGTATACTTTCACAATTAAAATAGTAAGGGGATTCCGGAGAACAGTTTTAGATTAGTTTAAGATTTCTCCATACAACATTTTCAATGTGCCCAGAGCAAATCAGGGAAAAATCAGGGCACACTGAAAAATTTTGTATGGAGAAATCTTAAACTAATCTAAAACTGTTCTCCGGAATCCCCTTAGAAATTCATTTTAAAATTAGTAACATGAATTTATGCATGCATTTTTCTAGCAGTGTAGTGAAAATATTTGAGCTTACCTGTGGGTAAATCGAGCGCGATAGATGGCATCCATGCCACGGGCTATTTGATAGGCGACGGCGAGCATTTGACTGGTGGTCAGTGGGGGCGGCGAGGATGTGGCCGTGGCTGTGTTCACCTTGCCGGCAGTGGCCAATAGAAACTGCTTGAGATCGCCCCAGTCCGTGTACTCGAGGACCATGTAGTGAGGATCCTTTTCACGGCACAGGCCAAAGAGACGAACGACGCCTTTGTGGGAGATGGCACGAAGCAAATCCAGCTGACGTCGGAATTCCTGGCAAGCCTGCTCATCTTTGACCTTGTTGAGGGCCTTGACCAGCACCAGTTGATCTGGCAGGGATTCGGATTGCTGCTGCTCCAGTTGCGACTCCTCCTTGATCTCTTCGATGTCGTCCATGGAGGTCTTGGAGCGTCGCTTCTCGTTCAAGGTGCTCAATGTGGTGCTGCCACTGCCGCTTCCACTGCCACTGCCATTTTCGCTATTGCTGTGCTGCTTTTCCGTATCCGCATCCTTGTCATTTGTGGACACGGCCGTGACCAGTGAAGCCTTCAGTTTGCCCACAAAGACGTCGCCAAACTCGCCGCGCCCGATTTGTATGAGCTCCGTGAGACCGGAACGAGGCAGAGCCAGTTGCTCATAGACATGCGCGGATTTCTTGGATGCCCTCGACTGTTGACTGCACGCGGTATCATCGGATTTCTCTCCACGGGACTTGCTGTGCCCATTACGCGCCTTGGACAGACACGGCTCCTGTTCATTGCTTTTCTGACCCGTTCCATCGGCCTGATCCCCGCCAGCTTCCTTGTTGCTCAGCTCATTGAGACGCGCCTTGCGCGCCTGGCGACGATAGCGACACCAGAGCATCAAACCCACCACAAGGACGATGTAGGCCAAGGCCACCGTCATCGTGATGAGGACGGCGCGTGTCACCAGGAAACCATCGCCGGCTGTTTCCTCAGCAAGGAAACTGTCGCCACTGGTTCGCACCAGGAGACGCACTTCCTCCCGCTTCAAGCCGGCACTGTTGCCAATGGTGCAGCCATATTTGCCCTCATCCTCCGCCTGGACATTGCGGATCACGAGTGTCCCGTTCTCCAAGAAACTAAAACGCTCGCGATCTGTGTTATTCTCCCGCAAATATTGTGAATCCTTGTCCCACTGTATCGTCGGCTTGGGATCCCCAATTGCCTGACAGTGTATGAAGGCCACGCCCTGTTCCACACTCTCAATGGGTCCCACAGGTGCCACACTGAACTTGGGGGTGACCACCACATTGATGGACACGGTGGCATTAATCTGTCCCTGACTATTGCTGGCCAGGCACGTGTAATTCCCCCGATGCTCCACACTCACAATCTTAAAGGTTAACGTTCCATTGATGTCGTCCACATTTTCGGGCAGTGTATCGTTCGCCGCATCCTGGGGGGAAACAAAGAGAGAGAGAAGGAGAAGGTACAGCCATGTCGACTATTACAAACCAATTTCAAAATCCTGTTCGACGCGTTTTCATCTAAAATGCTAAAACCTTGACAAGTCCATGAGTAAGTGGAAAAGCGGGTTGACTGGGTTGTTTTTCGACCAAAAACCAAATGAAAAACTTCGGGGCGTCAGACCCTGTACTTAGAAAGTACAGAGGGTCTACTAAGTTTGTCAATAAAAAGTTTCTTTATTTTACTTTTTTTTTAATAACTTTTATGCGATCGTTATGAAATTCTTAAAATACATCCGGAATATTTGTGCTAACATTCAAGTTTACTATATTATCCGATTGTGCTGAAATTTTCAGGATTGATCGGTTTTATAATAAAATCTGTATGTGTCGTATCTCAAGGCTATAGCTTTAAAATTGCTCTTTTAATAGGTTTTTATTGTGTTTATATCAGTTCAAGTAATTGATAGTTAATACCTAACCTAAAAATTTAATTAAGTTATCGAAAATCGATGTACAAGAGCCAATTTTAAGCTAGAAAACTATAAATACTATAGTTTGAATCTATCCAACACAAATTTCATCACGATTGCCTAAAAAACTCGAAAGTTTTAAGACTTTTGCTCAGGATACAGGGTCGCTAAAAGTCGGGTTCTCTGCACAATATCTATGCCTTTAAGTTTGTTTGTTTGTTTTTGGACTGTGCTGGACAGTTGTTCCGGCCAATGGACAAACAGTTGTCAAAATTGGTTGGTCCTCGCTGCAAACAGCTGCAAACAAAGGACCTCAACTGGATATTAGAAGGATGCTCCCGGGGGAAAGGAATAAAGGCGGCATGTTAGCTATAGCTAGACTCAATGGACTTTTGCATATGAAATGCTTTTTGAAAAGAAAAGTTTACTTAGCGCCGCGTAGCTGTTTTTTCAATTTTCCAGTTGGACATGTGGTTCATCAGAAGGTGTGGAAGGGCGGCAAGAGGGAGGAGATGTGAGAATAGACTATTCGAATGAAGCTCCAATGAGTGCAGAGTGAATATATGGAGAATTCTTCTGAATCTGTTTTTTTTTTTTTTGAAAAAGTTATTTTCAAAATTTACTAAAATATTCATTGGGATTTATTTATTTCTGGGGAACAAAATAATAGAATTTAAAAGAAATTGATAATAAAATATATTGTACTTATGATTTTTAAGATTTCTAGTTACTAAACTATCTTTCGAAAAACAAAATATTTATTATAAATTGATTTGGAAAGTCATTAAGTATTTAATTTTAAAGAATTTATTCTTTTACCACTATGGAGGGCAGTCCACGATAGTGACGAAGCATTACGAAGGGTGCGAAAATAAGGTCTAGTAACATTTTCCGGAAGAATGCAAAAGTCGCCCGAAATTATATAAGTTTAGAATGTTTTTTTTCGACGAATGTTCTTCTAAATAATTTTTTTTTCTATATTAATAAAATACTAAAATATCCCTCAAAAAATCGGGCCAATCGAAAATTTTTTTTAATATCTTGAGACCATTTAAAATGGCATACAATTATTTAAAAAAAAAGTTACATTTTTTATATCGAATTCTTAACTTTCTGGTCCGATATTATTTAATTTCCGAATGTTTTTTTATCCCTTTTTTTAAAAACTGGCCCAATTTTCCATCAAATAATTTGTTTTTTCCATCTTTAGTCGACTTTTTTAAAAGAACTCTCAACTTACCCGCACCCATTGAACCTGGGGCGTTGGCGTTCCCTGTGCCTTGCAGTGCAGCTTGCCGAGAATGCCGAGCTCCAGGTTCTTCGACGTTGGCTGCGGCACAAACTTGAGCTGTTCAATGACCTCCAGAGTGCCAGGAGCGGAGTTCACCGGGGCGTGTCCCTCCAGCTGCAGTTGGCACATATACTGACCTGCGTCGCTGGCAATGAGGCTGTTGAAACCGAGGCTGCCGTTCTGTTTATGGACGACCAGGCGACCATCTTCACGGAGCAGGGCATCCTTGTGGAAGGCGTCCAGAGATTGGCCGGGTATGAGCGCACCTCCCAGCTCCACGTGACGCAACACTTTGCCATCCTTGCGCCAACGGAGCTGCACACGTTGATTCTGCAGCTCGGCGGGCAGTTCATAGAGACAGCTGAGAGCTGCCGGTTCGCCCTCCTTGACGATTAACTTGGCACTGGGTCCCTGGACAATCTGGAGTCCCTCGGGCGCGGGTGGCAGTGAGGGGGATTGATCCATGCCTCCATGGAGGGCGCCGCCACGCTTGCCACGACACAGAAACACTTGCTTGCCCCAGGACTCGGGTAACTTTTGATTCTTCCTCAAGCGTGGCAGACATTTGGTATTAAATTGTGGATGCTGATAATTGTAGCCCTGTTTGCTCATCACACGGGCCGCCGCATTGGAGGCAGTGCATCGATAGAGTCCGTCATCCAGGCTGCTCGGCTGTCGCACGATCAACCGATGCTGCTGCAACTCCACGTTCTTCCATGTGCTCAACTTGGCGCTGTCCCTGAACCATTCAATGCGCAGCGGCTCATCCCCGGAGGCGCCTTCCACGTGGCACTTGAGCAGCAGCTCGTTCCGATTGCTCCCTATGAGTTGCACACTCGCCGAGTCCAGATCTGCAACAGGAGAGAATCCATATATCAAAAAATTATTGTGATCGAGGGCGGCTCGTTAAATTGCCGGGTTATTTGAGCATATATAGTATTTAATTTTAATATTAATTTCAAATGTATTCTTTTTCATGAAATAATAGCACGAGATTAAGATCATGGGTGGTTCGTTAAGTTGCCGGGATTTGCGAGTATGTGTTAGATATATTGTAGGGAATATCTGTAACCCGCTACCAGAGTGAAACGAAGTGGTTCGGTTGAACGTTAGTTAAGAGTGAGAGTAAAGTAAATGCAGAGGATCGAGTACTTAATTCAAATGAGTACTTATACGGAGCTGCCAGATTACATGTATGCTTATTCAATTGCTAACCGCTATTAGATATTCAACAGTATGCGAGTATAATAAACTCCTATATTTAAAAATAGTTTAAAACTATTCTTCTTCATCAAATATTTTAATAATACAGTATTTTATTTAAAAATGCATTTTGACACGAATGGAAACATTTGTATAAATTTGATTATTGCCTTAAAACTGACCCTTTTCGTCTCAAAAACGCTGCGAAAACCACAAAATATATTAATACATTTTTTTTAAAACGTTATTTTTTAAGAAAAAAATACAGTTGAACTTCCCTAACTCGAATCACCATTATCCAAAGAGATGTTTCGCTTATAGAGTTCTTTTTCTTAAGAATATTAATTTTACTGCCACTCATTTAGCTCGAGTTAGAGAGAAATTCGAGTTATAGAAGTTCGAGTTATGGAAGTTCAACTGTTTTTAAGTTAAGTACTTTAGATTGTGAAAATTTTGCTTATAAAATAAACAAATCTCAATGTAAATATTTAAGTACTTTCATGTTTAAATCAATTTTTGTCGAATGTGTTAAGATTGCATTATTCTTCTATTATTCCTTTTATTATTCTTCTATATTTGTTATATAGATGTTTCAAAAATAATTATTATTATACTTTCTTTTTTTTTATTTTTAAATAAATGTGTTCAAATTTCAGTAGAACTTTTAACCACAACAAAATGTTCCCAAGTGATCAAAGAAATGTATAAAAAGTGTTTTTTATTTGTAAAATAATATTTGCATATTCTGCAAAATAACCAAAGTGTATACCATTTTAAATGTTTTTTTGCATAGAGCATATTTTCATAGTTATTTGCCGAGTGCTTTGAAGTTATTAAGCGAACCACGTAACTGGCCTTCCATAAATATGCATAATAAGTATCCGCCAGATACATTTGGCTTTAATGCATTTCTTAGCTCTCTCGCATTTTGTTTATTGTGTGTGCTGTGTGTATGTGTTTGTGTGTGTGTGTGATGTGCGAATTCGCTTTTTGTTTTTGCTCCGCTGCATTAAGTGCATTTTATAGTCAGCTCGATTGGAGCAAAACACGACGCTGCAATCTTTGTCTTTATCGCTGCCTCTGCCTCAGTCGTTGCCTCTGCCTCCGCCTCAGTCGCTGCCTGGCAGCCCATTTAAGGCGCAGAGGAAGCATAAATTGAACTGTCAGTCAGTCAGTTGCTAGGGTTCCCTCACTTTGGATTTATGTAAATGCTTCTTTTTCTTTCACTTTTCTTATTTTCTTCTTTTTTTTACGTCTAGAACAGACGCAGGGGTAAATTGTCGATGGGAGGAGGGCGGGAGGGAGGTAAGAAAGGCGAATGTTTGGTGAAACGGTACTTGGCAACAATTGCAGCATGAGAAATCAGTTTGTGGCAAGAGCATAAACATAAAAAACATAAAAACGAAGAATGCTTCAGGTTGAAGTAATTTCTTAAAGAATGCTCTAATATGTGAACCCTTTACTTAGATCATAGAAAGAACGATGATTATTACAGATAGATATTTGGAAAAGATAGTTTGATAAAAAGATTAGTTTTTTATCTATTGATCAGACATCATTTTAAAAACAGGATGTCCAAATATCTCTGATAAAAACAAAACACAAGAGTTAATATCGTTATAATAGCTCCGTATCCGTAAGGTTCTTTTGTATCTATTACAGAAATGATATAAAAGTATGTTCCATTAAAGATATGTATATAATAATACATGCATCTCTTGTTAATGCACTTCTAGCTAAGTATCTTTAAGAAGTTAAGAAGAAGAAGTTCAGAAATTAAAATAATACTATATAAAATTAGGGAAAAATACCCATTTTCAGCTAAACATCTGTGAGATACTTTCGTATATATTAAGAAACTGAACTAAGACCATGTCAGACTATAAATATGCAGATAATAATATTTGTATCTCAAGTTAAAGCACCAACTTCTAGCTAAGTAACTTTTATATACTTTTTTTTAGCTGTTTAAAAATTAAGATACAATCATATTAAATTAATGATTTGGTCTCATGACCAACAAATGCCATTTCCAGCTAAGTATCTGTGAGATACATTTTCATCTGCAACAAAATTTAAATAAAACCAAGTCAAATTAAGCATGTAGACAAATGTATTTGTACCTCCAGTCAAAGCACTCAATTCTAGCTAAGTATCTATGAGATACTTTAACATCTATTAGGAACGAAATAAAGAAAACATCAGATTAAGGATACAAGTAAAGTTAGAAATATTTTGTATCCCTTCTATGGTTGCTGTTGTTGTAATAGGTTTGCCAGCCCACACAGCTGTGCACTTGATCTGCTTAGTTTTTGTTTGATAATCCATTAGATACAGTTTCGTATCTGGACCCACCGATGGATGGCTCGATGCCGTCTAAGTGCCAATTAGTTCACTCTACTGTCATTTTGGCCGTAACAAATACACAAAGTTGATGCCACAGGCAAGTCACAGTATCTGTCAGTACGTCGACGTGCCTAAAAGATACACACACACTTACACGGATACATAAAGCAAATACAAATACATTTCAAACTTTTGACACTTCCTCGACATAGACACAGACATAGAGTCAAAGACGACACTCTGCTGTTTATTGAGTTGTTGCTGTCGCTTCAAATGGTTTTTGTTGTTGTTGTATGCCAGCAAATAAGTATCTACAAATATTTAGAGGCATTTCTAGCGCTGCTGGCTGGCTGGCTGGCCGAGACCAAACAAAGTCAAAGCCCAAACAAGATTTATGTGCATATGTAAATTTTCTAACGCGCCCAAACAAACCACAGGCAACAAAACACGGAAAGACTCGGAAAAACTCAGACCCGGACCCAGAGACAGAAACAGAACCCAGACCGTGAGCTGCAACTGGCAAACAATTCAGATAGGCCAAAGAAAATATCCATAAAACATTCTCGAACATCTAAACAGCCAGCGAGGAAAAGCGAACATAAAATATATATTTGCGTAGAGATAAAAATATGTATGTACTCTTTATAAGAATTATGACACAATCACAGAACGGAGGTGGAGCACAAATGCAAATATCAAAATCAAAAAAAGTAATTTGAATTTAAAGTAATTTACATGCTTCAAATTTTAGTCAGTTAGTAGTGCAAATAGGGCAAACAGTGTTTAAACCATAGTTTAAAAGTAAAATTTGATTTTTAAAATAAGTATAACTGCTTATCAATAAATGCGAGCATTAAATATTTGCATTAACTTAATGTTCTGAATAATTAAAAATAAATTTAAATTGAGCATGCCTTTATTTATAAATGTAAGCAAACATAAATAATAAATGTTCAATTCAATCAAAATATTTTCCTTTTGTAAACTATTTAAAAGTAAATAGATGAACTTGTTGAAAAACAATGTTGGAGAATTGAAAATTAATTATGTCATTAATTTAACAAGCTTTCATCAAAAACTAAGGGAAGCTTCAAATAAAATTAAAAAAATACGATTTTACATTAACGATATAAATAATTTAAATAATATTTTAAATTAAAAAGTTTTAAAGTCAGAAATGGGGAACTCCCATAAAAAATCAAACAGAATAAAATGCTTAGTTGTTATTTATAGCAGAGACAGAAAATATGGAAAACAATAAATGAAAATTAATAAAAAGTAAAGTATTTAAATTGAAACTAAAATACTAAGGAAATAATTTATAATCAATGCAGCAATTAAATTATATAAACTTTTCTTCAATTTATTTAAACGTATATTAATTCTTTGTATTATTCATCATATAACCAGCTCTTGTGGGAGCTCAAAAGTGTATGTATTTCAAAAGTCTGTTAGCCATGCACTTGGAGGTGCGAGTATGACCTCAATGCCGCTGCATAACTGTAACTCAAGTTAGAAGAATGTAAGTATGTCTAGTCGCTAATTAAGAAGCGTCTCATTAGTTTGATGTATGCAACGTCAGAGGCCAACAAGAGACAAACAGACAGACAGACAGACATGGGCACATCTCTTAGCACCTACAGCTAAAGAACTGTGGGTGGAGCGGCAAAGGAAGGCGAACATTATTCACACGTTGCATGCAACATTGGGAGAAATTTCAGAACATAAAAGCAACGGCTCCAAAACAAAAAAATAAATTTGTTAAACTTTTAGTCAGCTGGCAGAGTTTAGAGTTTGGGAGCTGACAGAGCATAAACCACAGCGCTGTAAACAATTGCCGGGAATTGGAACTGGCAAACCATAAAAAAAAAGAGAAGAGAACAGGAAAACATAAACCTGAAACTCGCCTTAAATAAACAAACTGGAAGTAAATGTCGAAAGGCAGGCAGCTAAATTATATGTTAGTAGATATCGAATTTGACAGTCGTCTGTCTGTCCAGAGTTGAAGTTCTCTTTTGGGCAACTCTCAATGGTTATCAGTGACGCCTTAAGCTGTTTTTGTCTTTTGGTCTTTGAATTTTTTCCTGTTGTTGGTCGAAAGTGTGCCGACTGCGTCTTAAGACTTAAGTATATCATCAAATGCAAGTGCCCGATAAGATAACAGCTGCACTTCAAAAGCATTTTCCTTCTTTCTTATTTCGTTTTATTGACTTTTGTGAAAATATAATTAATTGATAATCAAAAATTGATTATTTTCCGCAGAGTCAGTTAAATGGTTTTCCAAGCAGACGAAGTTAAAGAGTTCAATGCAGGAATCCATAGAAATTATTCCTAAAGTTTGAACTGCACTTGTGCAGCTTTTCTTGACCCATTTGCATGGCTCAGAATGTGAATGACATATATGTATGACGGGTAATTTAAAGAATTTAATTTAATTAGCAAAAAATACGCGTAAAATTTTCAAAAAGAATTTTCTGATGTTTCTTTTGACTACATTATTTTATTTTAATAATTCGAAGCCTAAAATTTAATCAATTCTATCCCTTTAAAGTTTGTTGTGAACTGAATAAATAGATAAAAAATATATAAATTTTGTGGAGAATATGGGAAAAACTCGAATTATCTATGAACTATTTTATGCAAATATCTAACTAATTTTACTTTGACTAATCATAATAAATTTAAATTTAATATAATAAATAAATTTAAAAATATAAATATAATTTATGTTTATTCAGTGTAATAATTTCATTTCACCGATTGATTTCATGGTTTTAAATAATTTTTTTATTCGGAAGGAAACTTGTAAATTTTTCTTTTGATCTCGCTTTGATTTTTCCCTAGAATGTTTATTTGCATTGTCTTTAATTGTATACAAAATTTCAGATCGAAGAATGCATTTTACTTGGAGTTGGATTTTATTTCTATTTGTACTGCAGGATTTTATGCTGATCAGCAATTGTCAATCAAAGCTGCCGCTTCTTTATCGTATTTCCCTATATAGAGTATCATTTTTTTTGCCAACCGAGCCACATTTTTTTTTATATTAGGCACTGTCATCGATATTTCCAAGAAACTGTGAGCAGATAAGAATAATGCATTGCAGATAGTGAATTAAAAGCAACGTACAGTAGACTCTCGCAGAAAAGAATCATTTAAGCAAGCAATGAAAAAAATTAAAAAGAGAATAAAGCTTTTACCCAACAATAAATTGAAAAGAATTTTCTTACACATTTTGTTCTTTAAAAACAATTCATTGGTTCAACGGTTAATTAAAAAAAGAATTTAGTATTTTAAAATGATTGGAATATTCTTGTACATCAAAAATCAAATTTGTAATACAATGTTTATTTTATAAAATAAATTCAGTTTTACTTTTAAAATCAAAAATCAAATTTGTTATCCAATATGAAAATATGATAGAGAATAATAATATGTAATCCAATATATGTCATTATAAAAGTAAAGAAAAATAACTTTTTATCATTTTTAAATCATTCAAAAACGAATGCGACTCATCAAACTCGGCAAATTTGAAGGGGCAGAGTCTGAAGAGGAGCTGCTATCGCTGTCGCTGTCTTCATCTTTATTATTCCTTTTTTCCATCTCCTGCCTCTTGCTGAAGTCATCCTTCAAATCACTCCCATTGTAGAGCAGATTTCCATTCTCCCTGCACTGATCGATGATGAACTTGAAGTCCTCGTTTGCGCTCAGTGTAATGGGATTCCCGATGAGGATCATCAGCGACTTGGCACGAGAGAGCAAGACGTTCACCCGACGCGGATTGGACAGGAAGTGAGTGCTCTTAAACGAACTGACCATGGATGCAATAATAATGGTCTTTTCACCGCCCTGATAGCTCTCCACGCTGCCCACCTTGACGCCAAATAGATTTCTTTGCTTTAGCATTTTCTTCAGTAACTTGCACTGGGCCAAATAGGGAGATATGACGCCAATGTCCTCCTGCTGCACACCTTCCTCTTTAAGCAGACTCGATAGATACCAACAGAGCACATGGGCTTCCCGCTCATTGAAGCTGCTCGTCGAGTGATTCTCACGCTCAGTTGCTCCGTGCGCGGCCTGGAATAGGATTGGAAACTTGCCATTGGGCAGGACACTCCAGTTGGCAGCCTGGCTGACCTGGGCGAGGGGAGCCAGGGGAATGAGCTCGCCATTGTAGTACAGTTTGTTGTAGATGCCCACGATCTCTGGATGGGATCTGTAGTTGCGTCGCAGTCGCGTCTGCAATGTCTGATCGTAGCTTCCGCTTTTGTCCACCTCGTACAACTTGTGGAGCAGCAGACGCTCCATTAGGGATTGACCCAGACCCAGAGAAGCAGCCCGATCATTCTTGATCACCGCTCCCAGCTGCTTGTGATCGCCAGAGAGTATGACATGGCAGGAACTGGACATAGTGCCCACCATGCCCAGCAGGGATTCTGGCTCGATGGATGCGGCAGCCTCATCAATGAAAATATGAGTAAACTTTGGTTTAAACTTATTCACCAGATTCACGATGCCAACGGTGCACAACGTGGCCACAACGATTCCATATTGCTCCAAATTAATTTTGGTCAAGCTTTCGTAGACATAACGGTTTTTGTCCTTTGTTGAACAGTTGGAATATTTCAGAATCGTTGGATGAATGATCTTTTTGGCCTTTTTGAATCTTGTAAACGGCAACAGGCGCAAAACAGCATTCGAATTTTCTTGCGCTCCTGCAGATTGCTTCAGATACCTGATGATCCTCAAGGCGATCGTGTCGCATGCGGAATTGGATCCTGCAGTCACAAGGATGCGATTGTTTCCTTGTCTTTTCAGTTGCAGAATGGCCTCCACTATGGTGGTTGTCTTGCCAGTTCCTGAATAAATATATTTGATCAGTAAACAATCTGAGTGATCGCCTGCTTATAACCCTTAACAAAACCACTTTTATTTTATAGATAAGGCCACCAGATGAGAAAATCATACTTTACAAAATGTTCTATGAAAGAAACTTTTTAAAAACAATTTTAGATTTATAATTTTTTTAACCTTTTTTTTTTTTTGCTTCCATTTCTCTATCGTTACTCGATAATTCCACAACTAATTTTACCTTTTACCCTTTCTGAAAGCTAATGAAAGCTATTAATCATTTATGTACATACCATTTAAATAATAGTTCATTTTGTTAATAGTTAATCAATAATTAGAAAAAATTTCTATATTTTTAGCTTGTTTTTTCAACGATTTTTTGGCTATAAAATTCCATGAAAATTAAAAAAAAAAGTCTGGATTGTTCCTGTATGCTATATTTGCATAATTACGTACATTAAAGTTGTTTAAAGACATGATTGCTTGAAAACGATGAAAAGATGGTTAATGACAAAAAAAAACAGGATATGAACTACATGTAAAAATTCCAACGATAGGAACATTTTTAAAGTGTTTTTTTTTCTCATCTGAGGTCCCATGTGTTTCAAAAAAAGTAGTTTTGATAAAGGTCAATTTGCTGCCTATTTTTTTCCGACTCACCTGGTGGCCCAAATACAATATATGGAGCCTGAGGATTGGGTCCAGCAGCGATCTGACTTACAGCCTGTAATTGCTCGACATTTGTGCGAATGGAAGAGTTGTAAAGACTCAAGGTGTTTAGTTTACTGCACACAGGTGTCGGCTGCTTAACGGGATCCACGATCGGGAACAGGTAGCGACGAAGTTTAGAATCTCTCTCGAGCACATTCAGCGCATGATACATGAGACGAACCGGAATACGTGGGGTACGAAAGATGACGTCATAAGATTTGTTCAGCAAATCTATGCGGAAATTGAAGATAACACGACTGCGTGTCACTCTCAAAATGGTTTCCACATGATCCTTAGCGGATGTCTGCGCCAGTATAAACGGCTTTGGCAGTGACGAATCTTTGGACGAATCTCTGGGCACGAACACGATTTGATCGATGTGCGATGTCAGCAGACTTTCATTATGCACTGTATCCTTACTGAACTTGATGAAGAATTGCTGCTTCTTGTTTCTGGCCACATTGATGTCCAACTGAGTGAGATCAGCATAAAGCTGCATTGTTGATATATCATCAATGCCAAGAAGAGTCTTTTGAACAGCACAGAAATTGCCATCGTCCAATTTGGGACTCTGCAAATATAGTCGCATTCTCGGCTCGACTTCGACAAGACTTTTATCACTAAAGTTTGCCTTCAAAGCCTGCAGCCATTTTTCACTGGGCTTGTACTCGGATATGGAAAGCATTTTGCAAACACTTTATATATGTATAACTTGTAAATACAGTATATTAATTTACGCAAAGTAAATTTCCGGCAAACAAACGTTCTGTGACGACGATCAATTGCCAACTAAGACATTTAATGGGATTCACAAAACTCAAAAGAGCGCACAGTTAAAGCAAACAAGCGAATTGCCGATAAAAATACTCTACATCAAAAAACTGCGGGCATGACAAGCCACTGATTATTTGTAAAGAAAAAAAATATTTACATATGGCTAAATTTTGTTTATCTTTATTATTCAATCTGTACAATATAAAATTTCTGAATATGAAATTTTATGATAAACATATGCATAAAACAATACAGCCTGCACTGCTTCTATGTAGGGTATATACACAATGATGTTCTCAGCTAAGTTCAGCTGGCAGTGAAATGAATCAGAGCTGCGCAAATGCATCGAATGGATTTGTTACTGCTGATTATTTTGAGATAACATCTATACGTAAAGAATTTGCGTTTTAAAATATTTGTATGTCTTAAGCTTCCATAACTATAAAAAGCAACTATAATCAAATTTAAATTAATGAAAACCCGAGAAAACTATTTATTTTTGCACAATACAAATAAATTTTAATCGCTAAAACGGTAGATATTGAAAAATGCCAGATTTGACGGTAATAAAGTTGTTCTGCCAACACTGATGCAATTTGCAATTGCTTGACTAATGCGACGCAAAAAAGAGCGCGCTCTCTCTCCCTCTCTGTATATTTCTGTTACAATAAGCAAATGTATGTGTGTAGCACTAGCAATGCAAAGTTGCTTGACAAAAGCTCGTTGCTATAACTTTTCAAACGGCTTGGCACTTTTTATCGCTCAAGCGATAATTATTGCTGATTTCTTGTGGACTTGTCCAGTGCTGCCAAATTTAGCTCTTTTCCCGTTAAATCTGGTTTTTGAACACCAATCGCTGTCATCAATTTCTTGAAAATATGCAGCAGCACTTGCAAGAAATTAAATTGGTTCCAAAAAAATACTAGTTTTGGTAGAAATATACCAAATGTGTGTAAGAGTGGCGCTTACTCATACGTTTTAATCTATATTTGCCAATACCACCACCGCTACTTTACGACTATCATCACAATATAAATAGTACGCGAAATTGGTGATTTACACTTATTTTGCTATGCCAAAAGAATTTAAGCAAAAGTGCCGTGATGCTTGGCTAAAGAGCGAAGAATTTAAGACTTGGCTTCGCAGAGATGACACGGACGAGAAAAGGAGCTATGCAGCTATTGCAAGCTTTTTTTCTTGATAAAAAGTTGGCAGCACTGGACTTGTCTTCTTTGAATTTGTGAGTTCCCTCAAATGATCAGTCCGTGAATCGATCGTGAGCTGTCAACAAGCTTTTGAAATACCTACGCGCATTTTATATACATATTTTTTTAACTATTTGCTTACATAGCTCTTTTTGATTGAATTTTTTATTTCCAAAATGGATGAGCTATTAAATTACGAGCCGAGTCAAAAAATGTTGGAAGCCTTGGAGGCAGATTGGAGTGAGGAAAGCCTGAAAAAAGCCGATGCTACTTTTGGACTTTATCTGAAATCACGAAAATTAGACTATGACAATGTATGCACAGTGCTAAGGATGCTGATCAGTATTGAGGATATATCCTCAATGCAGCCATATTCTCAGCTTATACAGACCAATATGAAAGTAAGCAAAGAACATGAAGATACGTTCTCCATAATGCCAAACAAAACGACCATAAATGTTCAAGATGTGCTGACACCTCAAATGGACGAAATAGTATTGATGCCCAGAGGATTTCGCGCTATTTCGGGTATTTTGTCACTGATGCCGCATAAAGGCGAGAAAACATCTTGCTTCCACAGATCCCCGGATCACCGTCATGTGGCCGAAATTACAAGTGTATCCCACAAGAAAGTCACATTTCAATTTAAGAAAAATGAGGAAACTAAAAGGTACGAGAATTGTACCCCTAATTTGCTTAACATTGACATCAAATACGATGTCATCTTTCGTGCTCCTCGCATTCCGATTCGTCTCGTGTTTAATGCCCTCGATGTGCTCCAGAGTAGTCCTGATCTTCGTCGCTATCTGTTCCCGATCGTAGATCCCAACAAGCAGCCGAAACCTTTTTTCAGTAAACTAGACACAGCATTTCTTTACAACTCTTCCATTCGCACAAATGTCGAGCAATTACAGGCTGTAAGTCAGATCGTTGCTGGACCCAATCCTCAGGCTCCATATATTGTATTTGGGCCACCAGGTGAGTGATAGAAAAATGATCGAGGGTATCGGTATTTATTTTAATTAATATTCTGTAAGACAAACTAAAATTAAGTCTAGACTAAATATCGATACCTATCCCAAGTTGACCATTTAGAAAATTACTGATCAAATATCTTTATTCAGGCACTGGCAAGACAACCACCATTGTGGAGGCCATTATGCAACTTGACAAACAACGAAACAATCGCATCCTTGTGACTGCAGGATCCAATTCCGCATGCGACACGATCGCGCTAAGATTATACGAGTGTCTTGAGTTCCACGAGCTTGAAAATTATCATTTGAGACGCGTCTATTCAACTTCATATAGTCACCATAAGAAACCTGCCTTGCTGAAGAAGAACTCTATATGCATATCTAACAAAAGTCTCGAAGAGGGAAAATTGAGTTCGTTTAAAATCATTGTTGCCACACTGTGCAGCGTGGGTCGAATATTTGCTTGTTCCCGCAGTGATCGATTCACTCACGTTTTCATCGATGAAGCGGCCGCATCAACCGAGGCAGAAGCCTTGATGGGCGTCGTGTTTAAGAAGTTGTCCAGTTCCTGCCATGTCATACTCTCTGGCGACCACAAGCAGCTGGGAGCGGTGATCAAGAATGATCGTGCTGCTTCTCTGGGTCTGGGTCAATCCCTAATGGAGCGTCTGCTGCTCCACAAGTTGTACGAGGTAGACAAAAGGGGAAGCTACGATCAGACATTGCAGACGCGACTGCGACGCAACTACAGATCCCATCCAGAGATCGTGGGCATCTACAACAGACTCTACTACAATGGCGAGCTCATTCCCCTGGCTCCCCTCGCCCAGGTCAGCCAGGCTGCCAACTGGAGTGTCCTGCCCAATGGCAAGTTTCCAATCCTATTCCAAGCTGCAAGTGGAAGCACAAAGCGTGAGAATCACTCGACCAGCAGCTTCAATGATCTAGAGGCTGATATAGTCTGCTGGATGGTGTTGAAACTGCTCTGCGATGGACTCGGAAATGGCCACAAGGTGGAGCAGGAGGACATTGGCATTGTCACTCCTTATTTGGCTCAATGCAAGCTGATCAATCGCAAACTTCGCGAAAGGCATCAGAATAATGTGGAGGTGGGCAGCGTTGAGAGTTACCAGGGACGGGAAAAGACCATTATTATTGCATCCATGGTCAGTTCGTTTAAGAGCACTCACTTCCTGTCCAATCCGCGTCGGGTGAACGTCCTGCTCTCTCGTGCCAAGTCGCTGATGATCCTCATCGGGAATCCCATTACACTGAACGCAAACAAGGACTTCAAGTTCATCATCGATCAGTGCAAAGAGAATGGCAACTTTTTGAGTCAAAAACAGGTGGAGGTTGAAATCAAGAACAACTTGGAGAGCAAATTAAAGGAATTCGAAAAACAACAACATGAAATTGATGATGAATTGGCTAATAAACTTTTGAAATTAAAGATAAAAGATAAACAAACTCAGATATTCAGAAAATATTATACCTAATGCAACGATTTAATCATTATCTTAAAAATACAGACAAATTAAATAATTTGCCATTTTTTTTATAGTGTTTAAAAATGAAAAAACCAAGATAAATATATTATATTTTTTTATTGCTGCAAAATGTTAAAAATATAAATATTACAACTAAGAAATAACACATTGAATATAGTTATGGCAAGAAAAACATTTTCTTAAAAATACTATCAAATAAAATGCCTATTTTTTAAATATGTTGAATTGAAATTAAAATAAAACAATTAATTATTTCATCAGTTTTTTCTTTGGATTTTTTTTAAGTATATTGTGTTTAAATCACAATAAACAAAAATATATATATTTAAGCTTTAATAGTATCTTATTTGTTGTATCATATTTTATTGCCATTTATTTGCAGCCGTTGTTTCGGCCTGCAATTTGGACGCTAAATTTATGGCAACAACTGACCAAAAGCCCTCTCAGTGTGCTATCTTTGCCAGCAGATCTTTAATTAAAGTTAGCCACCATCCAACCCAAATCCTTTCCCCGTCCTGTCGCACAGTTTTCAAATTAAAACGTTAAACATTCGATTATCGCACATTGTCTCTGGTCCGGAAAATGTTTCTACTAAATATATCCACTCAATTGTCGAAACTTTTGCTGCTAATGATCAACTCATGTAACTACAAGTCGAAGCCAAAAGTAAAGTAAATTTACCAGAGAATCGGAAGGAACGAAGGAGAGAGAATGACAGAGAGAGTGACTGAGAAGGAAAGACGCGCCAAAAAGCTGACTACACTTTCTGTCTGCGTCGCTTTAATGCTCTTCCCCGTTCTTAAGCTCGTAAAATTTTATGCGTTTTTCCGGCATTCACATAATGAAAATTATCCGCTTGCCCCCCAAAATACTTACATACATATAAGTAAGAATATATACGTATATATTTATATAGAGCCAAAATAAAAGGCTAGAGTGGAACGAAGTGGACTGTAAGAGGCCCTGTACAAAAAAGAATTTTAATAAAATAATGCAAAAAAATATGAGACTATTCAATATTGTTTTTTGTATAACCTGAAAGCTTATTATCCGATTGTGTTGAAATTTTCAGCACAGATTTAGTTTTTAGCTTTTAAATGGCTCTTGTAATTCGTTTTTCGTGGACTGAAAGGAGTAATTATCACAATCAATAAATTCACATTTTTTAAAACTTAAATTGTTTTTTTTAAATAAATTTAAATGCATTTTTTTTTAAATATGGGATGAGCAGAGTGAACATTCCTAGATTTTCTAATTTTCTTAATTTTCCATTTGGAATTGAATACATTGGTTCACATAAAAAAATCGCTCTGAGAACTAAAAATGTTGCTGTTCGACTAGTCAAACAGGGGCAGAAAAGGGGTTAAGTTTTTTATGAAGTTGTTTTCACAAGCTTTTTAGTAATAGGTAATCATTTTTTTTTATAAAATATAACTTAATTTAAATATAACTTTTCTTTGATAACTTATAAGGCTTTTGTACTTGAGCACATAAGAGTGTTCAAATTAAATAAATTACATTCATTTTGTTACAAACTTATTTTTGACAAACTTATTATACTCTTTGTACTCATTAATTACAGGGTCTACGATTTAAAAATGTTCAAATTAAATAAAATGAGATATTCTTAGCCCTTTTTTTTTACATGCTTTTTTTTGACAAACATGTCATACTCTTTATATTTTTTAAATAAAAATTAAGAATGATCAATTTAAATAAACTATGTTAAATTTGTTTTTAGCTCTTTTTATTTACGCTTTATTTTTGACAAACTTATTATACTCTTTTTATTTTTTAAATACAAGGTCTAAGAATAAGAAATGTTCAAATTAAATAAACTAAATTAAATTTGTTTTTCTTAGCACTTTTTTTTGGCATGCTTTATTACTGACAAGCCTATTATGCCCTTTGTAGTTTTTAAATACAGGGTCTAAGAACCCAAGTTGCCAACTGCAGTCAACTTGAACTTGTCTAGCAACAACAACAGCCATGGGAACAAGAGTCATTCATACATATGTATGTTTGTTTGTTTGTATGTGTGTTTGTTGGGGGTGTTTGGTCGTTGAGGGTTGATTTGTCCCTTAAACAAACTCTCGCCCCCTTTTCGTGTCTTTGCATTTTGTTTGGTTTTTATGACTTTGCCTGGCTTTGTTGCTGTTGCCATTGCCATTTCTCATTTTATGTTTATGTTTCGTGTTAATGTTGCATTTCATTTCCATGTACATTTCAGCAACGTACTTTGTATTTTTTTCTGTTTTTTTTTTATTTTTTATTTTGGTATCCAACATCGTCTCCATGCTCAGCTGTTGTTGCCTGGGTATATCCTTGGGTTATCCTTGCCAGTCCAGGAGACCAACAACCCCTTTTACACGGCCTGTCTGTCCGTCTGTCCGTTTGTCTGTTTGAATGAGCTGCCAGTTGTCTGGCTCTCGTCTGGTCTCTGTTTCTGTTTCTGCTCTTGTTTCTATTCCCAATTTTCCTTCTTCTACTCTTACTTCCCTCCCCTCTAGTTCCTTTTTGTTTTTGTTCTGTGTCTGCTTAAATCTGTATAGACATCAGTTGGTTGTAACAAAAACTGCATGTCTGAGTCTGACATTTATGCAACGACCAATTTCTAATACTGCCCTCGAATTGACAAAAACAACTATTTCATTGAGGTGTTCTATTATTACATAGTTTTTATTGGAATCACATAAACATTTGAAATTCTTTGGAATCGAATTGCCAAAAACGACACTTTTGCATAGTTTTATCGTCTTCAAATAATAATAATTAGTTCATGTCTTTCAACTTTGCAAGTCAAGTCGATGTGTAATTTAAGATCCAAACTGTGAATTCAAATTCTCAAATTGTAGAAAAATAAATCGATTTGTCAATTAACCTTTAAACAATAAAGATCTATCGAAATTTTCAAAAAAATATGTTACAAAATGTAAATACAAAATTCACGCTTAAATTTTGACTTGTAAAGTTGCTAGGTCGAGAATTAGACCAATTTCAAACTTTCACAACTTTGCCAAAACTGATCCAATCAAATTTAATACATTTTACATATATTTTTCTGCATTAAAATTTAATATATTTTTGTTAAAATGAATTATTGTCCCAAGATATCGACATATGTATACAGGTGTGCTACAGAAATCTCTTCCACTTGAATTTGACTTAAATTTGTATGAAATTTATGTCAAATTCAAGCGAAAGCGATTCCTGTGGCACCCCTGATAGTACATTTAAAGGGTCGCTTGTGTTTATCGAAATTTCAAAAATTTTAAATCTCAAGTTTTAACATTTAAGCCACTTTTTATGTCATGATTAACTGCACTTAACTCTGCAAATTAACTACGATGAACAAATTCCAGTGAGCTGTCAAATTTTCATAAAAATCAATTTAATTACCTCGATTGATAGTCAAAAAATGTATCGAGCTAAAGTATTTGAAAATCGCTAATGCGAAAATTGAGCTGTGTATTTTTCAATGTATTTTTACATCACTAATTTATTAAAATGCCTGATTTTTATTTAAAAAGATATCTATTATTAAAGGTCCCTTTAAAACATTTAATTTATTTATAAAATTAAGAGTATATTTAAAATGCGACTTTATTTTCCTTCTTTGTTTCATTTGTTTAATGTTGCAGAAAAAATGTCACTTTTGTTTGCGCTTAATTAAACATTTATTTCTAGCGTAAAGATTGCGAATGACACTCGCAGTTCCCTCTTCCCCTCATTTTCCTAGGAACTCAATAACTCACTCCCTTGGTGGTAAGATCGATGTTTTCATGAATATTTGAATAGTTTTTGTCTGCAGACTTGGCTGTAAGTTGAGCAAGGCGAGGGGATTGTGTGTGTGTGGGGGGGGGGAGAGTTAACCCACTTAGTTGTCAGCAGTGCAATGGCGCCACACCCCTTACCCTTCCCTTCTCTCTCCCTTTCCTCTTCCCCCTTTTGAAGCACTTAGCGACCTTTCAGCAAGGCAACATCTTGCCAGCAGCAATTAAAATCAACTCCCAAAAACTACAAATTAATTAGTTAATTAATTAGGTAAAACACTTGAGTGCAGCAAGAGTAAAAATGTCTATAAATAGAGTTGAGGTTGATGATGTTCAGCTTTGACTTTGATCAGCTGCCAGGCGGTGCTGACAGCAGTTGAAGCATCTTCGAAGGCATCCAACAAACAAGGGACTCTGACTCCGAAGCCAACTACAGATGCAGATGCAGATACATTTACAGATACAGCTACAGCTACAGATACTTTTACAGCTACAGATACAAATGCAACACATGCAACACAGATTGGGCATAAAACTTCCACACGTTTTTGTTTACATGTTTGGCCGAGGAAGTGTGCGGAGTAAGGGGAGTGAGGGGGTTTTAGGGGCATCGACTGTTTGTTAAATTTATGCATTTTTCTGCTTAACGGCAATGCAACTAAATGAACATCAATCACATGACGCCGACGATGAAGACGACGAAGAAAAACCAGCTAGAAAAATTATACTCAGCACGCCGAAGATCGCATACCCTTTAAATTTTGTTCAAAAGTAACATTAACTGGATAATTAGTTATCTTTTCAGAAAAATCACTTTTTATTTAATTTAACTATCTTGAGAAAATTGTAGTAAAGTTAAATTCTCAAAAGATCGTTCACATATGTATAGTAAGAGATAAATTATATAGTATTCTGATTTTGCCAATATTTGCACATCATGTTTAAAATAATAAATTTTTATTTAATATGTAGCTGAGAAGTTTTATAAAGATATCTTATGGTACAACAAATGTTTTCTTATTAAGCCTAAATTTTTGGCAAAATGTTTCTATTAATTACTTTTATTAAAAATCATTTTAAATGAAATTTAATCATTTTTATTTAAATTAAATTTGTTAGGGATATTTATGACAATCCTGGATATTAGTTGAGATATATCAAGAAAAAACAAAGTTATTCATACTAAAGGCTGATTATCCATTAATTGTTTCTATGTCGGCTATGTGATATAACTTTTTTTTTAGTTTAATTGAAAAAATAACAAGGTTTTTCCTACTAAAGGTTGATTGTTGAGAGATCTTTCATTTGTCAGCTCTATCATATATTAATCCGATTATCAACGTACCCTATAAACTGATAGACTTTTTGTATAGAAACAACCGAAAAGACCTTTGTTGGTTGATTTTTATATTATTTTTTATTTTATTGCAGGTGTAAAAGTAAAATGAATAAGAAATTATGAGAATTATTGTTATTATTAATGTTTAAAATAAAAGCAAATATTTTTCAATATTTTTTTGTCAAAAGAATAGCTTGACTTACTATTTTAATACTTTGCATTTCGATTTAAATACCTTCAGCAAGAGTATAAAAACTGCAATTGGAACTGCACTTGGAACTTCTTCTCCCTATTTACGTCTGTCTCTCACTCTCTCCCTGTCTCTCTGTCTCTATCTTTCACGCAACGTAGCCTTTGGCTGTGCATTGCAGTGCACTTCCTGTCCATGTCCATGGACAGGAAAAGGTGGTAAATAATGTCGGTGTTGTGAGTTCTGAGTTTTGTGCGTGACGCATGTACATCAAAAGTTTTGGTTTATATCTTTCAACGCTGTTTTATTTAGTACTCTATAGTTTGTACTCTTTTGTTGTTGCTTTGCTTGAGTTTGAATGCCTTGCGAGGAAGTTGAACTCTTCGATACGATGCGAGTACTCGGAATACTTGTACTTTTCATAATCATAGCCAACACTTTAGACTTGGCCATAGTCATTATAGGCATTACACTTCACTCTTCACTCGACCATTTTCAATAAGATTTAATTGCATAGCAGTTGGGTGTTTAGTACTCACATATTACGCTCAATTTAGCTGGTGGCGACTCCTGCCTGGCGCCGCTGGCCACACTGGTCGCAATGCACACAAAGTCGCCGTCATCTTCGCGTTGCACCGACTCGATATGCAAATTGCCACCGATTTGTTGCACGCGCTTGTCATACACAATTCGCTGACCTGCAATGGCATTGAAGAAACTCAGGTTAAAATGGGACTTGGGCATAAATATTGGCTTCATTTCTCAATCACTCTCCACACGCTACACAGAGAGAAATTACTTCAGTAAAATTAATCTAGAGTGGCATTGATTTCAGTGAAATCCCAAGAAATTAATTTGTGTCAAAGTTACGGCAGCTTGAAGCTTATGAAAAAGTTTCCAGTTTGAAAAATTTGAATTGAATTGAGATTATTCCACAGGTAAATCTGTTAATTTTTGACAAAGTTATGGGAATTTAAAGTTTTAAACAATGTCAAGGGTAAGTATGAAAAAGCTAAACAGTGTGGAAAAAATTTCGTTTTTCAAATGAATAAAATTATGTGGCAGAATGAAATTAGAAGTCAAACAGTGGTAAAATAATCATTTAACAAGGAACAATTTTTCCAAGTGAATATCGAACAATGATAAATCTGACATTCCGAAATAAAATTGGTTATTGTTTGACAAAGTTATGACATTTTAAAGCTTTTAAAATAGATTCAAGGGAAGTTTTTAATTTTTTAATTTGAATTTATTTTCTGATTTAAGTTAATTGTTGTGACGGCTGCTCTTAGCCTGACAATAAATAAATAAATGAACAACTTTCAAAATATTAATAAAATTGAAGTTTTTGCAATCAGAAAAAGTGCTTGAAAAAAAAGCGAGGTCCTCAACTTTAGTAGTTTCAATCTATGCTTAAAATGTAGAGTTTTGAGTATTTGTTAATTTTTTAAATTTTGCAATGTGTATAGTACTTACCATTGTGCAACCAGTCGTAATGCAAATCGCTGGAGGGTCCATTTGCCTCACAGCTAAAGTCAACGGCGTCGTTCTCGATGAACGCCTGACTCTGTCCCGGTTGAATGCAACGTGATGAGTTGGCCACACTGGGTGCTGTAATGCAATGTAATGTAATTGCAAATGCAAATGCCAGAGGATTAATGATGGAACAATGCCGGACATATAAGTCAACTTGTATAATTAATATTTATCGACTACTGAACTGGCTTTTCCTTTCCCCTAGTTATTATGTATGATATAAGCATGATAAATTCCATATTTATGTTGAATTTAATATCACATAATATATTTAAATAATCCATTATAGACTATATAAGATACATATTTAGACCACTATTAGTATTATTATAATATGATATAATCATGAATAAATTCCATATTTAAGTTATACAGTCGAACTTCCCTAACTCGAATCACCATTATCCAAGAATAAAGTTCGACTTATGGAGACTTCGACTTATGGAAGTCTTTTTGTTAAGTTTAGTGTATGCTATTGCCAGTCAATTTAGTTAGAGTCAGAGAGAATTCGAGTTATAGACGTTCGAGTAATGGAAGTTCAACGGTATTTCAAATCACATTTCATTTTTAGTTATCTGTCTCTTTAAAATACCTTTTTAAATCATTATTAGTATTATTTTTTATTTTATAATTTATAATTTTTTAAGTATCTTTTATTAACTACCTAAGACACATTTTAAGACCATTTTATGCACTCATATTTAAACAAAACAAAAACTATCAACGCACTCCACTATCCATTTAACCTTACAGTCTATTAATTAAGTCTAAATTAATTTTTATAATTTCTATTTTTATTAGCTGTCATGCTGAAGTCAAGCTGACAACACATATGTAACTACAAAAGTATATTAAATAATGAACTTTCTGTCCAGAGGGATAACTTTTTAATAGGCAGCTGCAAGCGGCTTCCCTTGGGCCATGAAGTCAACAGCAATTTAATATAATTAACAAAAATTGCATTTACCCTAATTGTGCTTAATTAAAGTGGTTTTAGCAAATTAAATGCGCTTAAGCGGCTCAAATTACAGTGTTTAAGCTAAATGCAATTTTGTTAAGCGGCAAAAGGCAACAAAAAAAAAAACAAAACAAAAAGCATAAACAAAAAACCAAATTACATAGCATACAGACAGGCGCTTTTGCGTGTCGACAAAACGTTAAAAAACACAGCAAAAAATATGTAAATATTACACACAACATGAGCAGAAAAAATTGTGTACATTATTCACAAATGGGGAAGAGAATGCCGAAGAGTAAATACACTGAAAAACATAATCAATTGCTTTTAGATTAGAATTTTCAAATTTCTGAAATTGTGAGTTGATAATAAACAAACTCTCTTCAAATTGTGAAGTATTAAAAACTATATTTTTAAAAAAACGAGCACAAATTTAATAATTTTAATATTTTAATGAGTAAATTGCAATTTATATTTTTGTAATAAATGCTTAAATTTATGCTTCAAATAATACTTTTCATGATCCTTTATTAATGTTGCGTCTTTAATTACAAAATCAAGATGACTGCAGCTAGAGTATAAAGTGAAAAACACATAAAAATATAATTAAAAGCCGCGTCATAAAAAAGCAACTGTTAATAAAGGAAAAAAAATAGAGAGAAAGAAAATCGAAATATTTTAATGCAATCAGCGGGCTGCAAAAGCAATTTATGGCAAATAAAATGTATTTTTGGATTAGTGCGAAAATAAATAAGGAAATCCTGATCAAAGGGAAAATGGGAAATGCCTGACTTGAAATTGCCAGTGCATAAAATTACTGTGATTGCACTTTATAAAAAAAATTATAAGCATTTGAAGTAATTCAGAGAAACCTATTAATTATTTGCATTAAAGTCATTTTTTTATTTTATTCATCTTTTGTCCAGAAAATAAAAGAATTTCAAGATTTAAATTGCATTTGTTTTTGAATAATTTATTTAAGATATTCGGAGAATTCAACATAGATAAAAAAAATCATTGATAAATAATAATCGTTTACTTAAGATTCTTAATATTAACGGCAATTCTCTTTCATTGCTTTTGGCTTTTTTGTGTCTAAAGACTCTAAAGATTTCCATTAAGCCAATTGCCATTAGGCGCCACCTAACTGAATGTGGTTAAACCACAAAAAGGGGCAAAAGAAGACTAAAGCCAAGTTAAAAGCCAACTTGGCAAGCAATTCAGAAACGATTATTTTTGATTGTGCGAGCTGTGCATCTTCAGCAGAGTAAGAGAGAGAGAGAGAGAGAGAGAGAGGGAGGGAGGGAGGGAGAGAGAAGAAAAGAGAGGAGGCAAGGGAGTTAAAAAAGGAAGGCTTGGGAGCAACAACTACACAATGGGCAACATAACATTTTGGCACTAATTGAAGCAATTTGGAAAAACACCTCGAAAAAAGGCAAACTTCAGTTGAGGGCGTGGCATAACACGGAATCAATAAGCAGGCCAAAAGGAAGGTACAATAGAAACAACAACAACAACAACTGTATCAGCATGATCATTAAACTCATTTGTTGTTACTGTTGCTGTTAATGTTGTTGTTGTTGTTGCTATTGTTGTTGTTGTCCAATCATATGCCAGTCACATAGCCAGCGACGTGTTATAATACACCACATATAACGTTGGAGCCACAAAGTCAGCCACAAAGACTTTCAGGTTGTGGGGCAGGTTGTTGGGGCACATTGTGCGGCAGTCAGTCAGTCTTTGGGGCAGAGTCAGAAGCCTCAGTCTCCCTCTATTTGAGTCGCTCCCAACCAAGCAGAATCGATTTAATTTGCTGCAGTCGCCAGTCGAGGAACTCAGTCCCGTCAGTTTACTGGGCGTCGATTAACGAACAAGAAACACAAATTATTTGCCACAAAACGAATTTAAAATACACTTGTCGATTCTTAAAAAAGATTTAATGTTAAGAAAAATGAAGGCCCAGTTATTTTTCTCAGCTAACTAACTCAAAAACTGTTTGACCTAAGACGTATAGAAATTTGCGTTAAATTCAAAAAATAAAATTGTCAGATATTAATGTAAAAATAAAAACTATGTTCAAAATATTTTTAAACCGTCCGAAAATTATTCCTTCATAAATTTAAATATTTTCTTGTTTAAACTTTAAAATGTTAGTTTCAAATTTTTAATTTTGCTGTGTCTTTATTTTTTATAAAGCGATATTAAATTACAAATTTTGTTTTGATGTTAAAGAAATTTAAACATAATACTTTGAATACATATGTATTTTTATCTCAAGAAATATGAATGCTTTCCACACTATAACTTTATTGTGTATCGATCGTTTCTATAATAGCTGAATGAATTATTGTTCCGGGTTTCACTTGTTTTTTTCCAAATTTCAATCCCTAAATTTGCCTGCGAATTACCTGACGAATTTCCCTCCTATATTGTGTTGCATACTTTTCAGCATAACTCGCCTTTTAAAAACAAACAAAACAGCAAATCCGACATTAATTTGAGTCTTGTCTATGTTGAGGTATGATGAATTATAAATAATTTAAAGATCAAATAAAAATTTATTTTTATCAAATGATGCAACATTATTCCTTATACATTTCAGTCTTTGATAAATATTTGGTTTTCACTTTGATTTTATGCGAAGCACACCAAAATTATCACACCAAAATTATCATCCCTTCCAAATTTAAGCTCACTTCCTAAATGTCAAGTGAATTCAATCCGTAAAATCTTGCCGAAAGTGAAAGCCGAAACAGGCCTGATAATAATAATACTTAATATAATATATCGCATTTAAATATTATATATTGAAATATTAAACATTTTAGTTTTTATGATCCCCAACATTTCATTGAAAAATATTAAAAAAAAAAAAGTCCCAATTTCCAAAATACTCTTAGGTCGTTTAATATATTCTACTCAATGAGAGAATTAAAATACCCTGTGCAAGGGTATTAAAATGCGAGCGCGGTAAGGCTCGATACGGTTTGTTTCGTCTTGATTGCGCTGACGTGGGCAAAAAGTGAAGTCTGTAGACTGTGTGCGCCACACAGTGTTGCAGTGTTACAGTGCTGATGGGGCAAGCAGAACAGCGGGCAGTCCAGGCTCAATCGCATCTGTCTGTCTGTCTGTGTGTCTGTGTGTGTGTGTGTGATAATTAGTTCGTTTGTTTGCGCTACGTTCGAGTTCCAAAAAAGAAATTCCGAGTCAGCGAGTCATCAAGTCAATCGAGCGTTGAAATCTCTCTCGTTGACCAACAAACATTTGTCGATTAAGCGCAATGAATGCGATAATATCGTTGTAATAATCAGGGAAGTTCAACTTGCTACATGTGGCACAGTCAGCACTTGAACTTGCCCATTGTGTCTTGTTGTTATTCGAATTCGACTCCGAATCTGCCCCCTTTGGGTGGCATTTGATTTGCTTTTCCAGGCCAAAAGGAGGCAAAATCAAATAGTAAAGAAACGGGAAAGAAAAATCTGAACTGTCACTCAAGAATTTCTGGTATTTTCAGAGTCAACATTGTGAAATCTTTGGAAAAAACTGCAAGTCAACATGGCAAAGGCATTCGAGCAGTAAAAAGACTTGAGTGAGAGAGACCAATAGTCAGAGAGAGAGAGAGGGGGCTATAAGGTCAGAATGAATGCTTGGAATGAATGTGCATGACAATTAACCGTCAAAAGTTTGATCTAGGGCTTACAACAAGGCAAATAAAATAGCAATAGAAGAAAAGCAAGACAAATACATAAAAAAAAGAACATAACAAATGAAAGGATGTTTATTTGTGTGTATTTATTAATGGACTGCAATGATACTCGTCATTTTATTCATAGTTGTGACTACTCGTACTTTAAGATCTTAAGGAATGTGCATTCATGTCATGTCATGTCATGGGGTAATAAAATATACTAAATAAATATATATAAAAAAAATTAATGAACTTATATAAAAGAATATGTCCAATTAAAGATTACTCATAAAATATTTAATAACTTATTAAATTAATTAACTTAATTATATCTAAAAATATATCCCACTAAAAATAACTCATAAAATATTTATTTACTTGTTTTTTTAAATTATTTTTATTTCAAAATTCGATTTCTTACATTCCTGAATATCTAAATAATTCTAGACTATAGTTGACTATTACTGTAAAAGATCACATCATAATATTTTTAAAGATAATTCTCTATTTTAAAAAAATCGTAACATCCTAACATTCTTATATTAAATGTATGTAAAAAATTCTTTACTTTTAAAATATCTTTGCATCTTTAACAAACCTGAATTTATTTGATTTTTATGTATTTTTTGAGCACTTTTAATAAGTTTTAAGTTTTCCCATCTAAACTGATCCCAAAGGGGAAGGGTGAGAGAAAGGGGAGGGGAGGAGAGGGCAGTACTCTAGAGATTTGCAATACACGTCTAATTCATACAATTATGAAGTGCTCTACATGAACTTTAAGTTGCTTCCATGCTCTCTAGAAGGGGCAAGTTTTTATGAGAGCTGCATATTCATATGCCAGAGTTTTTATTGTTGCTGTTGTTGTTGTTGTTGTTGCTGCCTCATGTCAGCTGCCTGACTGAGTATAAATCTCTATGTGTGTGTGTGTGTTGGTCTGTGTGTGTGTTGGTGTGTGTGTGTGTGTGGTATGCCTGGTATGGCATGTTGCATGCAGCATTTTGCATGCTTGAATAACAAATTATGACTGCCACACAAAGACTCTCACACACAGAGAGAGACAGGGAAAGAGACAGAGACAGACTGCCTTATTATTTGCCATACAAATAATGGACGTTGAACGTAGCACAGATTTGAAATATGCTTCATGCCACAGCTACAGGCAACAACTCTGACTCCAACTCCATCTCTGACTACAACTCCGATTCCGATTCCGACTACGACTGCGACTCCGACTCCGACTCCGGTTGCCTTTTGTCTGCGGCTGTTTGCCTTTGTGCTACTTAACAGTCAGCAGTTTTCAGCGTGTCCTGTCATTCACACACACAAACACACACACACACACACACCGACTGGCATATTCATGAATATCAGTGTTGTCCAAACAGCTCATTTTTCCCGACAAATCTAGCAATTAAAATAAAAACATATTTAGCTCTACTTATTTGGTTTTTTAGAAAAATCCTAAAAATTTAAGTTAAAACAGGAAAATTACGATATCACAACTATTTTCAAATTTTTATAAAAGTAACGAATTAATAATAACGACCTATTTTGCCTTTTTTTTAAAGTGACGAAATAATAAAAATTTTTGATTTTCAAGTCATAGTTACGAAAAAAAAGAGTCAGATTTGTATTTTTCCAATTTTAAATTGAATTCACAAAATAATACGTGTATGTATGTATATTGATTTAAGATAAAAGTTTTTAATGATTTTTGAGTAAAATAATTTTTAAACAACAAAAAAATTGTTTGTTCCTATAACTATTATATTATAAAAAAGAAAAATAGGTGTTTTTTATGATAAACTTCAAGGGAATATGGGATATTATTGAAAATACTATATATTTAAAAATTTTCATTAAAATTTTAAATTGTGGCTTACATTTTTTATAGACATGAAAAATTATAAGTATTTTTATCAGATTTTATTAATGGAAGAATTAGCTATTTTCGAACTTTTACCCGCTACAAAAGTTGCCAGCACTGATGAATTTATACGTATGCATGTGTGTGTGCGTGTGTGTGTGAGTGTGTAGTTTTACATAATTGTGTGTCCCTTTGTGTTGTCTTGCTGGCACATCCGATTGCTGGTCGGATTCCTCGCAGCGTAAACTACATTTGATTAGCTGCATTTTCGGCGTCTCTTCTCGCACTTCAAGTGCCAATGGCGATCCCTATTTACTATAAGTCCCTACTACCTTTTTTGGCCTGACTTTGAGTGTGTGAGTGTGTGCGTTCTTTGGCATTGTTTGCTCTTCTTTTTGCCTGTTTGTTTGCCTAACGACTTTATTTTTGAACTTGACCGGCATATCCTTAAACAGTATCCTGACAGTACTCATAATTTGCCATCGTTGTGGGCTTCCTCTCCCGCTGCTTTTCGAGGCATTAGTTTTGCTTACTCTGTGGTCTTCTCTCCTCCTGTTGTCCTTCTGTCTCCTGCCTCCTGCCTCCTGCCTCCTGCTGTCCTTCTGCCCACCCTGGTTGTCCCCTCTTAATTGAGTCATTTGGCGCGCCGTTTGCTTTGAAATGGAATTCAATTGCAGACAATGCCGACAACTCAACGCTTGGATTTGCAACGTGAGCTCATTCTCTGTGGTTTTTCTCCTTTGAGAAGCCAGAAATCTTCTACTTTACTTAAGAATAACAAAAAAACAAGAAAAAAGGAGTCAACTAATTATGATTTACTCGTAAATGAAAGACAGACAGGAAGGGGAATGTCAAAGGCAGCTCTTCAACTCGTACTCAAACATTTCATATTTAGTTTATTTAGAGCAATATTTATGCATATTTCCTAGTTGTTTGCATTGTAGTTGAATTACTAGAAGTTGCACTCATAATACCCTGCATAAAATTACCATTTTCTGGTAATTTAAAGCTAAAGTGGCAATTTGTGCATCAAACATTTCAACACTTTATTATAAACTACATTCCTGATTGACAGCTGAAAATATTAAAAAGTATTTTTACTCTTAAAGAAAATATTATTTAATTTAAATTTGTATACAGAAAAAATTAAAAATAAGTAAATCTAGATTAAAAAAATAACTTGAAAAATGGGTAAATTTTTAAAAGAAAATACTACTTTAAAAGTATTTTCCTTCTAAAAAATCTATAAAAAGGGAAGTCCAGGGAAACATACAAAAAAAATTAAAAACAATTAAAGCAACTTAAATTTAGCTGCTAAGTAAATCTAGGAACAAAATCATGAGTTCATATGCTATATGAAAAAGGACATTAATGCTAAAAAAGTGTAGTTTTTTCGTTAAAGAAATTAAATTATTTTATAAAACAAAATTGGAAAAATTACATGAACAGAAAGTTAAGCCGCTTGGTCAAAGATGCAGTTAAAATAAAGTTATATTTGTTGAAAATTAAAGTTGAAATCTTATCACTATTCATAAGACTCAAATATACAAATTTGGCTTACAAGTTGGCCAAACCCTGTCAAGTTCCAGCTTCTTCCATTTGCTGCTCAACTATTTACAACTATTCAAAATGGTTTTGAATGACATTCCTAATGTATTCACTTACCCAATGGAGCAATTGCCAGACAGAACAACAACAGCAGATTCGTATTCATATCCATGGCGAGTTCTCAGTTCTCAATTCTAGTCGAGTGTCTCGAAGTATCTCAGAGATACTGGCTTATAGGCCAATTAGTGAACTATGTTAAAGACACTGAATGAACACTCACTTGTGTGCTGACAACACTGATGATATGGGTACTCAATATTCGAATTCGTATTCGTATCCCTTTTAGAGAGCACTGTGGATTCTACTCGTAAGTGCAGACACTCGAAAATGCACTCCACTCAATGCATGTGTAAATATTCAATATTTGGTTGGACAGTTCAGTTCAGAGTCAGACAACGACGATTTCAACTGCTGACTGCCTTTTTTAACGTTTCGCTTTTCAAAGGGGGAGAGGGGGGCTTTTTTTTATGTGTATTTACTATAGACACTCAAATTAAATTGGTATTTACATAGTTGGAACGCATGAAATGCATTTATCACTGAGCACGACGCACCAAAAGATACAAAGATACGCAGATACAAAGATACGTTTTACGGCACTTGCTGTTAGTTGTTGTTATTATTATTGTTGTTGGTTGCGTTTTTTTATCAGCGCCTAGATTGACAAGCGACAAGCAGCCAAGTTTTCAGTCCGTTGTTGTTGCTGTCGTCAAATTGTAACCGACAAAGGTATCTAGATACATAAAATGCACTGCACAAGATACTCTTGATATTCTGTATATGTATATGTGTGTGTGTGTTTGTGTACGGGCTGCAGTTCAATTACCCAGACCACGAACTTTAAACGCAAGCGAAGCGCAACAAATCAACTTAATTTGTATCCCAAAGATACAAAAATACACATTCAAAGCACACTGCATCCTTGGCAAAGTCTTGCCAAAAACACCAAACCGAACCGTACCAAAACCGAACCGGCTTTTTTTTTCCTTTCTTGCTTTATTATTATTATTTTTTTTTTGTGTTTTCTGTTATTGGTGGGTGTTTTTTTTTCGTACTTCTTATTTCTTATTGTTTGGTTTGTTTGGCGAGGGGTCGCCGTATCGGGCGTCAGATACAGATACGCAGCACGCAGATACACGCACTCGCAGATACAAGATACAAACAAATAATTACGTTGGAGAACCGCCAGCGTTCGATGTCTGTTTATTACTGAAGACAATCGGCAGTTGGAGTTGTTTGTGGAACCGGCTTTTTATGTTGCCCGTCTGCCTGCAAATATACTGGGAATGGCTCTCGCTCTCTCTCTCTTAGTTCCTCGCTCTCCCATTCTCTGTCAGTCACCAGTATTTGTGGACTGTTGCCAAACAGTGTTGCCGTGCGTTTGCTTTCAAATACGTGTTTTACTTTATTGAGCGCGTTAATTTTGAGTTTGAAAGTAACTTTTTTTATTTATTTACTTAAATTCAAAAATTATTTGTAATATTTTTTAAATGTTTACTAAAAGTAGTTGACAAAAGATTACTTTAAATTAAAGGAAAAAAGAGTTGGGAGTAAAGTAAATTACAGCTCAACTGTTTATAGTTAATTAATAAATAAATTGGTAATTTTCGTTGGAATTAAAAAGTTATTAATTCATCAATTAAAGTCAGAACTTAATGTCAGCAGAATATCCTGGCAAATGGCTAATCGGTTTAGATGCCAAATGAAGTTATCAGCTGTCAATAATCAACGCTTTCCACTTGGCAACTCAACTCAATACTCAGTACTCAATAGACTCAAACAATAATGCGCCTTAATGACCGAAGCACGAGTTGACGATGATTGCAAACTGAGTGAATGCATGAAGAGAGCAGAGTGGTGGAGAGAGGGGCAAAAATATGGGGGTAGGGGAGAAGGGAGATTGGTAGCTTGCTATTTTTACGAGCGGCAAACACTGCAAGAAGCTTCCGTCTAAGACACTAAACGACTGTTTGACTACTGTGCGTGGTCTGTCCGATTAAATATATACTTATATACATGCATACATATATTTATTTTTGTGTATGTGTATGTGTGTGTTTTTCATTTTATAGTTTTCCGGCTTCTTTTTACGATGCCTTTCAACCCCTCAAGAGGAGAACCCAAAAACAATTGCAACAGATCCTTTTTCCACTGACACCCAAAAGTCATAAAAATGCCGTTGCCATTTACACATATCTACAGTTGAATATGTATGTATGTGTGTATAGAGGGGTGGTCTTACTGATTAACAGCCCTGGGTCTCTGTCCGTCCGTCTGTCTGTCCGTCCGTCCGTCTGTGGTTATCAAAGACCATCCAAAAATGTTATCCATTCATGCGCTTTTGCTGTTCCATGACCAGGCGACAGTTATTGATGTCATAAAGTTGGAGATTTATGTCTGACTGCCTATTTTGCTTATATACGTATATATGTATATATATATAGACAGATTCTATTGTTTGCCTAGCGCGGCAAAGATCGTACCGAAACAAGGCAAATGTTGCGTTAATAATACGACATGTTAACTGCAATTTTTAATTTATGAAATTGATTTATTTTAATTTTAAAATATTCTGGAATAAATGTTGCAAAAAATTAAAATTTATGTTTTTAAATTCATTGAAAATATTAAAAAAAATCTTTCAAAGTAAGGTAACTATACAAACTTAAAAAACCAAAAAAATGTTTTTGTTCTTTAAAAAGTAAAAAAAAAAATATTTGTATATATTTTTATTTAAACTTTTAAATGTAATTTAATACAATATTAATTACATTATGTTAATGATCACCACAGCAACTTTATCATAGACAATTTAAATAATAATTTATCATAATATTGTTTAACTGATGAAATTTGGGAATAAGTTGAGAAGTAATTTCTCTTTCATTATAAAATTAAAATAAGTATAATATTTAATTACGTATTTTTTGACAAAAAAAATTATCTTCAGTTACAATATCCAATTTAATTATATTTTGCATTAATTGTATCTCTAACGCCTTTATCATAAATATTAGATACAAACATTAAATTTAATTAAGATATTAGATAAAATATATTATAAATATATAAAATTAAACAAAATTAAAATTAAATTATTCGATTTCTTAGGTAAATAGAGGAGTACATTTAATTGGGCTGTAATAAATATTGCTTAAATATTTGTGAAATTTAAATTAAATTTAAATAAACTATTAGATTCCCTAAGTAAATTCGGCAATATTCTAACTTGAGTTGTAATAAATATTTATGCAAAAATGTTAATAAATTTTTCGATTTCTTACTTAAATTAAGGAATTTATTACTTGAGATGTTATAAATATTGCTAAAATATTTGTGAAACTTAAATTAAATTTAAAAAATACACTTACTTGATGCAAACGCAAAAATTCAAAAAAATTTCTATTTCTTTAGTAAATACAGGAATACTATATATTGAAATATTGCTTAACTATGTGTGCAACAATTTAAACAAAATTATTAGACTACATAAGTAAATAGAGGAAATTATTTAATTGAGCTGTAATAAATATTGCTTGAATATTTGTGAAATTTTAATTAAATTTAAATAAATTATTAGATTCCCTAAGTAAATTCAGCAATGTATTTACTTACTTAAGTTGTAATAAATATTAATATCCAAAAATGTTAATAAATTTTTAGATTTCGTAAGTAAATAAAGGAGTATATTTACTTGAGTTGTAATAAATATTGCTTAAATATTTGCTCATAAATACTTTAGAGGTAGTTCCCTGAGTATTATTGCATGCTTTCTTTAACTCAACGCCTCGTATAATTTTATGTAGCAAATTCCACGCAATACCGAACCAAAGGATCTTTATGTTTCCATGGCAGATCTTCTGCTATTTTTTTTTCTACTCGCACTCGTACTCGAAACATCAAACATTTCGAAAGGCATTAAAATAAATTTTAGTAATGCGGCCTTTTGGGTGTAGACTAAACAAAATAAACATTTAAGACAACACACGACTTTCGGAGGTGTTTCAGATGCATTTTGGATCTGATCTGATCTCTGTGCACTTGCTATAAACAAATGAGGCGAACAAAAAAGTGCCCATAGAAGTAAAAAAAAAAGTAAAACAATAATAAAGAAAAAAAAAATGGGGGGAAAAGCCAGAAGAAACACACGGAAGGGCAGAGACCTCAACAACGAGTTTTAATGCCAAGACATCGATGTGGATGTGGATGTCGATGTCGTCGCCATCGTCGCTGTAGATCAAAGGAAACCAACTCACAACTATGGAGCAGTGAGAGAGGGAGAGGGGAGAGACGAAAACCTGCGGCTGAAGCTCTCAGTAAATAGGATAGCGAGAATAGAGGGGAAAATAGGGGGGGGCAATCGGTGTTTCGGGTCGTTTAATTGCACTTGCCGCTCTTTTTTTTTTTATCTGTGCCCATGTGTTGGTGCTCTGTCTCACTCTCTCTTTCCCTCTCCCTTTCCCATTCCAACTCCCGCAGAATGCGCATGTGTAGTTGCCTTTGCCTTTGCCTTTGATGTTGTTGTTTGCATTTGTTTATGCGCGCTATAAAAAACCATAAAATATGCATAAAACGCATAGGCAAAAAAGGCAATTGCGATTGAAGTTGAACAGCAGTTAACATGGAAGGCAAATGAAATGGAAATCGGCGATGGAAATGGAAATGGGTATGAAAATGAAGCGATTAAGTGCAGAGGGACCAATTGGTAATTGGCAACTGAAGCAAATGACATCATTGAAGCTGATCCACAAATTCCGTGGGTTGCCAGACAGCTATAGATTAAAGAGTTTCTTGTAGCGCTGAATTGACGCGAAGATAACAATTTGAGAAGGAAATGGTTTAAGGCATAGCAAAAGAACTTCTCTGATTATCACGATCCATTTATTTGGACATGAAACAAGCTAAAAGAGTTACATAAAAAAAAAAAAATACAAAAATGGATATAGGAACTGCAACGAAACTTTTTTGAGCTTTTAATGTCTTTTAAAGAGAAAATCACTTAGCAATATTTTTCAGATCTATTCGTTAAATGTAGATAATAATTAAAAGTTAAACGGAATAGAAATTCTTGAAAAATATGAAAATAATTAAATTATTATGATATTATGCCTATTAATATTTATAAAAATAAATAAAAATAAAAAGAATGGGATAGAAATCATTATAGCTGGTAAATGCTATATTCCAAACTTTTCTGATTTATAGAATCCCATTAAGATCTATTTTCATTAATTGGATTATTTATTTAATTATAATTTTTCATTAAAATGTATTTCATTTTTTATGATGATAGACAAAAATTATTAAATAATGGTCAATTTTAATTTTTATTGATTTGCTCAGAAAATAATGATTTAAAAAAAAACAAATAATAAATTTTTGCAGTCCCTTTAATAGACTTTAAAAGTGTTCAAAATTCAATATGATTTATAATAATATTATATAGAACTAAATTGCCGCAATCTGCACATTCCACATTTATGTAGTATCTTAGTAGCTTTTTGGGAGAGTTGGAAAATGGTCTTGGTCTTCGTCTTCTTGGCTCATCGTTGGCACTCGTCAGTTGGCACTTTTCATTGCCTTGCCGGCTGCAGCACTCGTAAAAATAAAAAAAGGCACATAAAAAACTGTTGAGCATTTGCCGAGCTTTATGTGCGTGTGCGTACCGTACGGTAGTAAAATCCAAGAATTTTATGATCGAAATTGCCCCCACTCCGCACCACTAAACATTCGACATTCAACATTAAGAAGAGGAATTTTCAATTGCACTATAAAATGGGGGCTCTATGAGAGCTATAAAATATTTATTCTACTATAAAATAACTGTACATGGATAAATATATATATATATACACAGACAAGCACACACATACATACATATAAATATATATACAGGTATACACTAATAAAAAAACATATTTTTGGAATAAACAATATTGCCTTAAAATGATTTTTGTTATAAATATAAGTATAAAGTTACATATATTATATATATCAGGGTATCAGTAACGGTTTCGGTTAAGCGGGAATTTTGGTTTGTTTCGGTCATCGGTTACGCAAATCTTAGGATATCGGTTAAGTAACGGTTAACGGTAATTTGTTTGTTTCGGTTTCGAAATACCGATATGATTTTGATTCAGAAAAACCATTTGTTTTGCTTTTTTAACAAGAACATGTTAATACAAAGCCAAATTCTTTGATTTTAAAAAAGATTTATCTATTCAATGAGATTTATGTTCAAATTAAAATTAGAAATCCAAAAAAATTTTAAGAACCACGATTACACTAACAATAAAATGTAATTTAATGATTGATTGAACCGAAACTTACCGTTATGCATGAATCGGTTGCTAAACGGTTATTTCGGTATGAAAAATTTTGGATTTTATGTTTAGGTATAAATGCAAAAGATTTGTTTCGGTTACGGTTTCAGTAACGGTTACCAATTTCAATCGGTTAATACCGGTTAACGGTTACGTTTTTATCCCTGATATATATATTATATAAATATTAATTACACATAGATTTTTTAAGGGCATTTCACGCTTAACAACAAAGTTGGATTAACATATAGTACATGGATCCGGGGAAAGGAGATCATTGAAAGTGGCAACTGGAGAGCCGAGAGGGGATTCAATAAGGAATCCTAGACAATATCATCGGCCACCTGGGAGGACTCCTGCTCCAGTATGGTGCTCTCCCTCAATTTACTCTTGAGATTCTTGCTGGAATTGGCCTCCGTGAGGCAAGGTTCGTGCTCGGCGTGCTCATGTCCATCGCCATCGCCATCGGCGTCGACAGCGGCATGTGTGGCATCCTCCAGCTGCACTTTGCCCATGTGGCGACGATAGCGATACCAGAGCTTCAGTCCCAGCACGAGTATGAAGTATAAGAACGCCAGACAAATGATGACAATTATGATTCGTGTAATTATTGAATTCGATGCGGATTTATTGCTCCTGACCACCAGGAGCACCTCCTCCCGCTTCAAGCCCGCACTGCTGCCAATGGTGCAGCCATAGCGTCCCTCGTCCTCCGGCTGCACATTGCGGATCTCCAGTGTCCCGTTCTCCAGCATATGGAACCGCAACGCATCCGTATTGTTCTCATTCAAATACTCCAAATCCTTGTCCCAGCGTATCGTCGGCCTCGGTTCTCCCGTCGCCTGGCAGTGCATCACAGCGACGCCGCCCTCGGCCACCTCGCCAGGTGCCGCGGGTGGCACTGTGAACCGGGGCGCCACCACCACACCGATGGACACTGTGGCGCTAATCTGGCCCTGACTGTTGCTGGCGAAGCACGTGTACTGGCCGCGTTGCTCGTTGGACACGCCGCGGAACACGAGCGTGCCATTCTGGTCGGTTACATTCTCCGGCAACGGCAGCTGAGTTTCCTGCAAGGAATCGGAAAGAAAGAGGATAATCAGTCAATGATTTTATATTTTACATTTAATTTCATTTCATTTAATTTCATTATAAATTAGCTTAGTAAGCTTTGCATTTTTCAATTTCTTAAGTTATTAATTTCATTTATGTATTAAATCGATGGTTATGTTATTTAAATTAAATAAAATATGTATCATCAGCATTGACCAGCAAAAGTTCTTGAAAATCGAGAAAACATTTGGTGGAAAAAAAGAAACTAATATAAATGGTTTTCGATCTAGCAAATTTACAAGACAAGTTTTCAGTGCACTCGCAAAAAAGTGAACTACAGTCGAACTTCCCTAACTCGAGTCACCATTATCCAAAGAAAACCTCCGAGTTATGCAGATATTCGACTTATAGAGTTATTTTACTTCAGTTAATTAATTTTACTGCCCCTCATTTAGCTCGAGTTAGAGAGAAATTTGAGTTATGGAAGTAGAAAAAAACATTTTGGTATAGTGAAATTTATTAAAAATCTTTGTATAATCTTTGTAAATTGACACTGTCCGCTAGTTTTGAAATTAAAACAGACTTTTAGTATAAGACAAAAATTAAAAACATTTTTTTATAAATTCAAATTGTTGAAACTTAAGTATACAACGCTGTCTACCCCTTAAGGTATTCAATTTACATCACTAGTTTTATTGCTTTCAAGCACTCACTTAAATTTGACTCATTATACCCGTTACTTATTAAAAATAAGTAAAAGGGGATATTGTATTCGTTGCAATGTATGTAACAGGGAGAAGGAAGCATCTCCGACCCTATAAAGTATATATATTCTTGATCAGCATCAACAGCCGAGTCGATATAGCCATGTCCGTCTGTCCGTCCGTCCGTCTGTCCGTCTGTCCGTCTGTGTGAGCGCCTAGATCTCAGAGACTATAAGAGCTAGAGCAACCAACTTTGGCACACAGATTTCTATAAACCCCACGCAGGTCAAGTTTGTTTCAAAATTTTGCCACGCCCCTTTCCGCCTCCGTAAATCGCGAAAATCCACCACACGCACAGTTTTCAAGATATTATGTTTTTTTAAACGGTGAACGTTAGCTACTGTTATTACCTATCATCCTATTAAATCCCAAAAAGATCGGACAAACAGAAAGGTGGTACTGGCTGATTAAAGCTTTTAAGCAATTAAAATGCCTAAAAGCATGCAATAAAAAAATTTTAATTTGTTAATGTAAGTAACGGGTATCCTATAGTCCGGAGCTCGACTATAGCCTTTCCCACTTGTTTTTAAATTAAAATATTGAATAGTTGCCCAATAATTGAAAACAGTTTTCTTATATTAAGAAAACATGTACCTAAAGATGTCTAAAGAAATGTATTTAGGTTTAGATTTTCTAAAATAAAATAATATCCTAAAATTCTAAACGAGTTTATTTTCTTTTTCTTATACATGGTCTCTTTCAGTCGGGTTCACCCGACAGCAGCCTTACACTGCCAGTTCTTTTGATTTTAAGCACTCACCCGCATCCATTTCACTTGAGGCACAGGCGTTCCCTGTGCCTTGCAGTGCACTTTGCTGACACTGCCCAGTTCCAGATTCTTCGAAGTCGGCTGTGGCATGAACTTCAGCTGCTCGATCACCTCCAAAGTGGCAGTGCTGGAGCTAATTGCGGACTTGCCCTCGATCAGCAACTCGCATTGATATTGGCCCGCATCGCTGGCCAAAATGCTGCCGAATCGCAGTGAGCCCGTCTCCCTGTTCAGGGTCAATCTGGCGTCCTCTCGCACCATCGACTCCAGCTGCGGTTCACTCGTCGTGCTGCTCAGCAGTCCCAGCTCCACTTGACGCAGTGTCTTGTTGTCCTTGCGCCAACGCAGGGTCACACTCTTGCTCCGAAGATGCACTTCATCCACTCGGTAGGCGCAGGGAAATTCCAGGGAACTCTGCTCCTTGGCGGTTACCAGAGTCTTGGGTCCTTCCAAGATGCTGACTTCCGTTTGGGAAATTGGCGAAGCTGTTTAAAGCAGAAATAAACGCACATTTAAATAATTGAAGAATTTAAAAATTTTTATTTTTTTTTTAAATCTTATTTAAGATACTTATTTTACTATTATTTTTCAATCATTTACAAAATATATGGTTATACATAGAAAATTATTAAATTTCTCAAAACTTAAGTGTTTTACATTTACCTCTATTTTTTTTAATGTTCTTACATTTATTTAACAAATTAAATTTTTGACTGTATCAGAAGAAATGGATTTTATTATTGTTTATCCACAGCTCTAAATCAAGCTACTAAATTAGTAGATAGTTAAATATATTGAAAAATAAATAAATAAAAATATAAAATGCACAAAATATAAATTGCTTTAAAATTTCTTCGATTTTTAAAGTCCTTACAATTATTTAATAAATACAATTTTAAACTTTTAAGGATGGTAACTGAGAAGTCTGCAATTTTAATTGATTTCATAGTTTGCAAATAAATTAAATAAAAGGATAGATTGTAAATTAAAATAAAAATCTAAAATTAATTGAATATGAAACCTTTAATATTATTGATAAGCAAGTTTTTTACAACTTATTAAAGAGTTTCACCTGAAATACTAATTTTAATGTTATAGTTCCATTCTCAAAAAAAAAAATATATATATAAAATATGCTGTTACACAACAAAATATAAAAAAAAAAGATAAAGAATTTTACTTAAGATGCTGACTTTTTTATAATTCCACTTTTAAAATTAATCTACAAAACAAAATAAAAAAGTATGAATAAATGGTTCGAGAAGTAAATAGATTTTGAGTTAAGTAAAATATAAAATATATGAAATTAATTGAATGTCAAATCTTTAAAATAACATTTTTTAAGATTCAGATTCTATTTTAAAGTTGAGATATAAAATTCAAAGCAAGAAGTTAAAAGTTAAGTTAAAATAAAATGTAAGAAAAGTATAAAATAAAGTATATGGCTTGAGGGGTAAATAGTTTCAAAGTTGTAGTCTCAGACAAGTTAACCGCCTTTTGGTTGCAATTGTGACTCATGATGTTTTAAATTTGTTGGTTGTTTGGTTGTTCTTACCGCGCACAGAGCTGAGGATCAGAATCTGAATCAGAGCGCAGCTCAAAAGCCGCTTCCCGCTTATCTGTATCTGTATCTGTGACTTCATCTTGGCGCAACTTTAAGAATTTTTGTTTGATCGCCTTCTCGTTCTTCCCTTTTTGTTTTATTTTTTTATCTCCGTTTTTCGTTTCGTTTCGCACAAAACCGGTGTGAATTTCTGACTCTTTTTTTTGTGGCAGGAATTTTTGTTTCCTCTTTTCGTTTTGGCCTTTTTTATTTCATTTAATTTGCCGCAGCGCAGCTTCACTTCACACAACAGTCGCGTTTAATGTTTATTTTTATGTTACGCACACGCGTCACGCTTAATTATCCTGCTGCATAGTCCGTAGCTCGCAAGCAAAAGACGAGAGCGCGTTTCTTAGCTGGACAACTACACGCGTTCGCATCCGAAATTGAACTGACGCCGCATAGAGCTAACGTAAGGCTGCCAGGCGACTGAGAGACAATAGGCAAGAGAACATTGTCAGCCGGTCGGCGCTTGCGCACTGCGCTCTTCCCACTATTTTTTGCCAGTATTTATATTTTTTACTACACAGTGTATGCAACTCTGTCAAATGCTGCACTTTTCATCCTTCTTTGCACTCCTATAATCTCGGTTCATTTAAAAAAAATTATTTAAAACACATGAATAAATTAAACCAAGTAAGTAGAAAATATTCCAATTAAAAAAATATTTAAATAAATTATACCATTTCCGAAAGTAGAAAATATTCAATTAAAAATAATAAAAATATCTAAATAAATTAGACCATATTCGTAAAAGGAAAATATTCCATTAAAAAAAAATTAAAAAAAATATATAAATAAATTACAAAATTTTTTTAAGTGGAAAATGTTTTTGTACTTTGTTAAAATTGTAAATAAATAAAAAAAAGTTAAAAAAAAAAATCGCAATTGTTTTTTTTGCAAATTTGCATATTTTTGTTTTTATAATAATAAAAAAAATGTGTTTCCAACAATTTTGAGCTTTCACATGGATTAATTCAACAGGACATATTTGTGTATTTTATATTTCAGAGCAAATTTCATTTACAACCGACTTTAGTGCTAATGACTACAATTTTTTAATTTGATATTGGTTTGGCTAATTCAGTTCTTTGACTAATCGCTGCAATTGAAATAAAATTGATAAGGAATTGCTATGCTTAAGTGCTATGATTGATTATACAGTCTAAAATTGAGGTATATTTGAGACGCGACTATAATTCGTTTGGCGCTTGGCCACTCGGAAGGGACAACGTGTCATCATTTTGTAGACAATGCCACCGCAGAGAACAAAGAGGCCCCAGAAAACGTAGCTGAAGAGTAGAATAAAGCGGTTTGGCTGCCACAGCACCGTATAACTCAAATTAAAGTCCTCTAAAAATAAAATATAATTAATACAGATTTTATTAATGTATTATTTTATTAAACACTCACCCAGCACTGCGTAGCCCATGCCAATTTTGGATTTGCCCATGCGATATGAACATGTGGGCACCATAATCTCCAGGTAACTGTGATCCTGTTCCTTCAACGATTTCAGATCGAAATGTCTGACGGCATTCTCATAGAAATTAATGACCTTTGTGGAGGGATATATAAATATGCGGGATTCATGCCAATGGCCCGAAAATATAATATGTGGATCCAATTCACTGATGATGGCCCGCAACAATGGACCGCCTCCGATTAAGAGTGGAGCATGGGAAATTCCAATGCGCAGACGATCGGCATTGTGATCCTTATCTGGATTGGTAAAATCCAGTAGCATGCGATTGATCTTGAAGAAACGCAAGCGATTTTCATAATCGAAGAGATCTTCGCTCATAAATTCGTTTTCGAAACGTCGCTGATTTGAGTTTGAAATATAATCGCCATTATCGCCGCCAATATCGTTATCGCCCGGCACATGGATGCGCTGAAAGAAGGCAGAGATCATGCGAAACTATATATTCATTACACTATTAATTATTTTGATTATTGATTATTTTTGATTATTTTGTAAGCTTTAAAAAATCAATTTTTTGAACATCTAAAATAATCTAAAATTTTTACAACTATTCAAAAATTATCAGAAATATTCAAAAATATTCAAAAATAATCAGAAAAAAATAATAAATAATCCGCATTCTCAAAAAGATTATTTTTGATAATTTCTGATTATTTTAGAAAAATTGTAATAATTTTAGATTATTTCTGATTTTTTGTAATCGTAATCATTAAATAATTGTGCAAAACCGAAAATAATCGTAATTTAATCATTAGTTCGACTTTTAAACAAAAATAATCTAATTACTAAAGATTATGATTACTAATCATTATTTAACAGGTATGGATCGATTATAATTTTTTTTCATACTCCAGACTTAACCTAACCTAACTTATTTTCTTTTCAGTCTATAGCTGAAAGCTTACAATTTATTATTTTATAATTTAAGTTTTAGTTTAATTGTCAAAATTAATATCCTTTTTGCCGACTGCTTTTAGTCGTAAAGTATAGTAAATAAATAAATAAAAAAGAATTACATACGTTTGATAGCCTTTTGTTTTGAAAGATGCGCTTGAAGCGCTTCACATATTGCTTGTACTCCTGAGCGGTAGCTATGTTACCCTCATCCAGTAAATCACCCAAGAAAACTATGATGTGTGGTTGTGTAAATGAAATGGCACGCTCAAAGGACTTTTGCAAGTATCTATCTGAATCGTAGCGTGCCAGAGAACTATGCGATGATCGATCATAGGAGTTGCCCAAGATTTGGGGATCCGCAATTAACAAAAGGCGTGTGCAGTTCTCTAAAAGAAACAATTAATATATTTACATATATCGGAAATGTCAAATCATCAATGGAACTTACCCTGCTGACAATCGATGGGATGCCAGCTGGATTGAGCTATATAATATATAAGTACTTCATTGAAGAACATGAGCAAAAGCGTGAGCACAATAAAACCACGACAGACTAATCTGTAACAAATCAAAGCATTTTATTAGACATTTATAACACATTTTCACTATAATAAAAAATAAGAACATTGTTAGATTTATTATATAATTTATATTTTTTCTTTTTTATTTTTGTTAATTAAAGCAAAATAATAATGTTTACACCCAGAGAAAAAAATGTCTGAAATTTTAATTTTTACGCTTTGGTTTTTGGTTTAATTCTTTTTTTTTTAATATCTTTGAATACAATTTTATTAGCTTTTAATTTTGAGTGGGTTTTACTATATATTTAAGTAGCTTTCACATTAAAGTATTGTTTTAGTTAAATCAAAGTGTTTTTTATTTAATTTGAACTTATAAATACACAAAAAAAAATTTACTTTCATTTTTCAATAAATTAGGCTTGTTTTATAATTTTTTTTTAAATTTTCATTAATAAAAAGTTAAAATCTTATATGACTGTATTAAAGATACAAATATTTTCTCTGGGTGTAATATTTAAAAAAAACAATAGGTATGAAGAAAAATTTACATTTAATTATAATTAAATTTATTACATACTTATTATAATTTTTTTTTCATTAATTTCATTAAAAATTTTAAAATCAAATAATATAATATATAATATATTACACATGCAAAAAAATCTAGTTTTTTCTTGTGTGTAGTGGAAACAGGCTAAAAAGTGCTCACCTATTAACGCCGCGCAAAGAAGCCATAATTGTGTTGAGCGATGGGCTTCCTTACATTACATTGCTTGATTAAGTTGTATAATTTGCAAACTAAGTATTTGCACTTTTCCTTACTTAAGTATCATTGCGTTTGCCACTCAAGTATTCCCAAAATTTATTCACATCAGTTGCGAGTTGTTTGTCGATGTTGCTGCCACCAATTGAAAAATGCAACTGATTCACGTTGCGTTGTATCTTGCGGCGTTGTCGCTACTGAAGTCTTAATTAAATTAGAGAGCATTACAAGAGCTCTGACTGTTAATTAGGGCGACAATAACAACAATTGCACTCACCACCAAAAATATTGTTGTTGTTTATTGCCAATGTTGTTAGCCATGCGCGCCTGCCGTTATTTCTCGGTTGTCATGGGCGCAGTTTTTGAATTGAAATGCCAAAACGGCCGTTACAAACGGTTTGTGAACAAATTTAAAAGCGTCATTATTAATTACATTTCAAGATAAGGCAAAAGTAATCTTTCTTACAATAACTGTAGTGCAAACAGCTGTGTTGCACGCACACATTCACATTCATATAAAAATACAATTTAACATTTCCTACACATATGCTATTAACAGTAACAACTTATTTATTTCCGTCAACAAAAAATGCAAATTTAATTCAAATAAAATAATGCAAGCACTTTTTGTTATCCTCTGATTTGACAAAAATACCTTAAATTGGCATTCTAACTAGAATTTACCAATTGCCAACAAGCGCCATTTTACTGTCTATAACAGAGCAATAACAGCATACAAATTTTAAAAGTTTTTCATCTGTGCGAAAGTACAAAAAAGCTTCTACAACAAAAGGTATTTAATTTGTTAAATTCGACTGCGAATTAAATAAAGAAGGGAAATATAGAAAGAAAAATAAATGTGTTATTTTTGTTACTGCCCGGCGTATATTGTGCTTACATTATGTTAACGAAAAGCGGAGTTAACATACCTCTTGCAGTGCAAATTTGAGCTATGTTATTTTAAATTAAATACCACACAACAGTGATAGCGGCTGGCTGCATTATGCATTATATATTAATATATACGTATGTATATGTTAATATAAACAAACAGTAAGTACCATAAAGTATTTAGAACTTATTTATTTATTTCCGTCAGCTTAATGATGTCTCCTTCTGAACAAATAATACATTTTTATTTTCATAACATTCGATAGAGGCCTACCGAACACCGATGGCTCCGATGTTTTGCATCGACGACATCGATGTTTCACTCGATGTTTCTCCAGCTCTAGTGCCACTTCGCAAAAAAATGCGCTGTTAAAAAATTTTCTTGCGACAACAAACGCGCTATTTTATCATAGCAAACAATTAATTTATTGACAATGACAACGTAGTTGTGTATAAAAAGTATTTATGTGCTATAATTGTTGTTAAAAGCGTGCATTATTGCTTTACAAGTGCGGCCGCAGTCCAACGAATTTGGCAACTTTTTTTTTACCGCTGCCACTGCACTCCGATTGTGAAAAGTAAGACCAGCTCTGCAAAAAATTAGCAGCTGCAAAATTATTCTAATTTGCATGAAAACTGAGAAATTGCGGTAGAATAAAGCGGCTTGCAAATAAGTGTAATTGTTGTGCATTGTTTGAAAATTGTCATAAAACGCATTATTTGTGTAAGATGTGCGTTTCTCTGTGTGTGTGAGTGTGTGTTGTGGGTGTCTGCCAGTGTGCGTGTGTGTGTGTGGCTTGGCAATGCTGCCGCCCGCTGTAATCGTTGATTTGGCAATGCTGCCGCGCTGCCTTGGCGCTGTTATGTGCATTATTTTTTTTATTTTACGTTGTGTTTATGTTATGTTATGCTTTGCTCTTAATTTGATAGTGATTGTTTACCTTTACAGTTGCATATTGGATAGCGAGAGAGAGAGTGTAGGGAACAGGGATAGCTGCTAACAATGGCGGACATTGTTTATCCCAACGGCTGTAGACCGTTGGTCGAGGATCTGGGCACCGATGAGCTTATACGCCGTCTTAAGGTATGTCTTGATATACGTTAATATAATGGCAAGTAGCTAACCGTTTATTTCGTCTGCAGACACTGGCCAATGTGCTGCAGACTATGGATCAGGATGACAATCTGCATCAGCAGTATATACCTCTGGCATTGCACTTACTCGACGACTTCTTTATGCAGCATCCATCGCGAGATGTTCAATTGCTGATAGCATGTTGCATAGCGGATGTTTTGCGTGTCTATGCCCCCGAAGCACCCTACAAGGAGCAGGATCAAATTAAAGCGATATTTAAGTTTTTTATCAAACAATTGCATGGCTTAAAGGATCCACGGGATCCCTCATTTAAGCGCTACTTTTACTTGCTGGAAAACTTGGCCTTTGTCAAGTCCTTTAATATGTGTTTCGAGCTCGAAGATTGCCAGGAAATATTTTATGAACTGTTTACCACCGTTTTCAAGCTCATCAAGTGAGTCGGGTTACTTAATAATTGCTCACAAATAATTATAATAATGATCTTAATTTATTATTGTAGCGATCAGCACAGTCATAAAGTGAAGAACTTTTTTCTGGATGTTCTAAGTCCACTCATAACCGAGGCAGATAATTTATCCGTGGAACTTTTGGATCTTATACTGATCAACATTGTGGAGCCCAACAAGTCAGCTAATAAGCATGCACATGAGCTGACGGAGCAACTGCTGGTCAAAACTGGCGATGCCTTTGAGGCAACCATTAAATTGGTAATATAACTGCATTTATTTCTAAACAAATTCTAATTAATATCTATTTAATTTGTAGTTCTTCAATCGCTCATTGGTCATGGACAGGCCGAACTCGAAGCTCTCGATAACGGGCAAGATCTATGATCTCATCTATGAGCTTAATCAAATCAACAGTGATCTGTTGGTTTCAGTGCTGCCGCAGTTGGAGAATAAACTGCTCTCTACAGACGATGCCGAGCGATTGAGTGAGTATTTAGTTTTTGATTCTTATAATTGGTTCTACTTATGATTGATTATGATATTAACACAAGTTTTGTTTCTATTTCTTTCAATGAACAGAAGCCACAACGCTGCTGGCCCGCATGTTCTCCGAGAAGGATTCACAGTTGTCCAAGAAATATCCATCGCTATTGCGCACATTCTTTGGTCGCTTTTGCGACATTACCGAGCCAGTGCGTGTGAAATGTGTTCAATCCTCAATGCACTTTCTGCTAAATCATCCGCATCTTCAACCGGAAATCACTGAGAAGTTGCGCTTGCGTCATCACGATCTCGATGAACTGGTGCGCTATGAGGTTGTCATGGCCATTGTGGAAACGGCCAAGAGAAACTTTGAGATTGTCGTCAAGTCACCGGAATTGCTGGAAATTGTGCGAGAGCGGACAATGGACAAGAAATATAAAATCCGCCGCGATGCAATGAATGGATTGGGTTACATCTATAGACGCGCCATTTGCGAGCCAAATGATTTGAGTGCGGAGGTGAAGCAACAAGTGGATTGGATTAAAAATAAAATCATGCATGGCTACTATAAAGTTTGTCTCGAGGATAAGCTGATGGTGGAGCGACTGCTGATAACCTGCTTGGTTCCATATAAACTGGCGCCCGAGGAGCGTATGAAGAAGCTGTATCATCTGCTGGGTGATCTCGATGCGAATGCCACGAAAGCCTTTGTGGAACTGCAAAAGAATCAAATGAAATCCCGTCACACGGTCAGCGATTGGATCAAGTTGCATCACTCCAAGGAGTTTACACCACGCGTGCTCAGTCAACTGGCTGCCAAACAGAGCAATATTGCCAAGTAAACATGATTTCGATTATTTGCAAACATTTATTAATGTATATCTAATGTTTAATTAATAGATTACTGCCGGAACCATTGAAAGCTAGTGAGTTTATCACTCAGTTCAGTCAGCATCTGCGCAAGGATGCGCAATTATTGCGCTGCATCAACATAGTCCTGAAACGCGATGTCAGTTGTCGCGAGTGTGCGGATACAATGAGTGTGCTGCTCAAGAAACTGGGCGCCCACGTTATGACGAATCTGTACTACAACACGGTCAAGATGCTCGTTGAACGTGTCGCCTCCGTCATGGTGGACAAGGAGTCCATTGGTGTGCTCATCGGGTAAGCTCGCAAAGCATTTTAGATAATCACAAATAAAAAATAACAAATTGCGATCTCATGATAATATGTAAACTATTATAAAAGTACCATAAATAATTTGCATTCATGTCTTTTTTAAAGCCTAATCGAGCAGTGCATTCAGGGCGGAGATATCTGCAATGAGATTGGAATATCGCCACACGAAGCTGGCGAACGTGGCCTAAAGTTATTAAGCGTGAGTCCAAAAACACATTTTAATTTAATTCAACTATTCATATGAAATGTATTTCTTTTGCAGATGCTATCGTACGTGTTTTCGGCTCATTTCTTTACGGACACCTCGTTGCGTCGACTGATTTCACTGCTGAGCTATGACCACGAATATGTCGCGCCGCTGGTGCTGAAAACATTGACACATTTGGGTCGCTATCAGCCGCTGATTGATGAAGCCAATCCGGCCATTTTGAACGAGCTGGCGCCCATCTGCAAGGACTTTGCCCTGTTGGGCACGCCCAAGCAGGCGAAGCATGCTGTCCGCTGCATCTTTGTCAACAGTCAGTCATCGTCGACGGCCACAACGGATGGCGGCGGCAGTGCATCGACAACGACCCAAACTGTGCATCCCATTTTCAATGAGATCATTGAGGAGCTGCGTCTAAAACTCGCGCCCAATTGCGAACATCAACGCACGAAGATTGTGACATTGGGCCACATTGCTTACAATATGCCGCAGGCATTTTTAACGCCCGTTAAGAATATGATTGCCCGTCGCATTGTCAAGGAATTGCTCATACAGGAGGTGCCGGCTCAAAGGCAGCACGATCTGCCCGCGGACAGCGATTGGTGCGAACAGGACGAACTGCCGCCGGATACACTCTGCAAGCTGGATGCCCTTAAGACAATGGCACGCTGGTTGCTCGGCCTGCGCTCCGATGAGCATGCGGCGCAGAAAACCTTTCGCATGTTGGCAGCCTTTGTTAATCAGCGTGGTGATCTGTTGGCCCAGAATCGTCTGTGTGGCGCCGAAAAGTCCTGGCTGCGTCTGGGCGCCGCCTGCGCCATGCTCAAGGTGTGCGAACAAAAGGGTGTGGGCGATCAATATAGCGCCGAGCAGTATTTACAGCTCTCCCAGCTGATGGTCAGTATCTGTCTTGTTTTTAATTAATTTTAATTGAATTGATTATAAAATATAACTCATTTGCAGGAGGATCCTGTGCTGGAGGTGCGCGAGATCTTTGCACGAAAGTTGCACAAGGGTTTGGGCAGAAGTTTGCCCCGTAATTGCCTGCCCCTCGACTTTATGGGTTTCTATGTGCTCAGCGGCATGGAGACCAATAGAAAGTGAGTTGTCACTGATTTTGTAATGCAATTCAAATGGTTAATTGAAATCCCAAACAGATTGCAGGATCAGATACGCCACTATGTGGAAGCAGATGTAAATAAACGACGGGAATATCTTAAAACTGTGGCAATGACGTGTAAGAGACTTGCTGAACAAATCCAAGAAGTGTATATATTAAACTATCATGTATCATTGTGTATTACAGCTCCGGATAGCTCGACGGAGTCACAGTCGTTGCATATATTACCTGATTACATGCTGGCCTTTGCCATCCCAGTGCTGGTGCATAATCCCAGCTATACGAATCACGAGGATTATGTGCAGCTTCGTCGGATGGAGAAGTGCTTACGTTTTATACTCGAACCGCTGATGGCGAAACGAGAATCATTTGTGTACAGCTTCTATAAGCAGCTGCTGCAGCTGATTAAACATCGCGAGTATAGTCAGAGCTCGGAAAAGGATAGAATGCAAAATAACTATGTACGTTACTTGTCAGATATCAGTTGTAGCAACAATTGTATTTATTTTTTTCTGTTTTTAACCATTTAGAAAATGTGGGCGCTCTGTGATCTCGCCATGCACATAATCGATGCCAAAGTTGGCCAATGTGATGGCAATTCGAGCGCATTCTCAATGCCACTGGCGCTGCCTGAAATGTACTATAAACTGCCTGCCGTTGCGAATTTCCAGAATAATGAAATCTATATACCACTGGATGTCTATACCCTCGGCGCCAAATCCAGCAAAGCGTCCGCATCGACGTCGTCACATGCAACTGCCGCTGGTACCAAAAGAGCCGCTGACTTGGCGATTTTGGATGATGATAATTCACAGGTAAGTGCACGCTTTACAATCACTATTTAAATGCGTATGTTAATTGTCATTTGTTGGTTACTTGCAGGAGAACAATCTGTTTGATAACATACGTGCCGCAGACACAACGGAGCCGACGGCCAAGAGGACGCGCGGTGGTGCTGCAACGGCACCCAAATCGTAGAGAAGAAGGAGCGCCTACTTGTTAGTTTAGTATTAGTTTAGGTCCTAAGTTAACTAAATATTTAAGAGTACTACGATTAGAGAACATAAACACACACAAACAAATGAAAACAAAACAACAACAGCAACAAACAAATCCCTCAGCTGACATGCTTGAAATTCCTGGAATCCTTTCCTTGTGTGTGGATGGAAGAAGAAACTGACCAACCAAGCAACCGACAAATATGGCAAAATACCAATTGCTGTATGGGTCGTTTAATTTTGTTACTTTTAGTTGTAAATTTAAAAAAAAGAGAAGATTTTAGTTTTTAAACTTTGATTTTATTCTACATTTGTGTCGTGTTCTCGTATTATATGCCCCATTTTGGCTTGTTTCATTGTCCGCCTTTGCACTACTATTTTAAAAAACAAGGAGAAAAAAACAATAATATTTTTTAGATATGTAACTGAAAAAAATGTGTCGAATAAATGAAAGAATTAGAATGCAAATTAGTTGAAGTATATCGCGACGTAATGTAACAGAGCCTTATTAAGAAATTAATATTAACTTTTCTATGAACGCAGTTGAAATTTAGTTAATATAATAAAAACATGTATGATTAATCGTAATACACATTACATATACATATATACACATACATATTCATAATATACAGACAATGCATTGAAAATGTATTAAGACGATTGATTAAAATGTTGAAATAACATTCAAATTGAAAACAATATTGTACATTTAATTATTATTACTGTTTTTCAAATACAAATAATTATTTAAACATAAGTTATTAAAATAAACTTGTCGATAAGGAGAAAATACATTTTAATTTTAAATTTTTGGGCTGCGCGCGCTCTCACCCATTGAGAGCGTACGGTAACACTGCGCGGCAGAGAGTTGCCACTATGCGCACGCAGCTTGGCAACGCTACAGCCAATTGCATTCGTTTGTTTGTGGGGGTGCGTCTCATGTGTGTGTGTGCAAGTTTTTTTGTGTTGTTGCATTTATTTTGAACAAAAACTACATTTGATTGAATGAAAAGTGATTAAGTTTGCCAATAACTCTCTGGGAACAGCAGGCAATTGATAAATTACTTAAACTTATAATTGATAAAATACTTAAATTTACAAAATGCAGCCGACAACTGCAACGCAAATAACGGACTGTGACGTCACACGAGAGCTAGTTGACAGCGACAGCGACGTCAACGTTGACGCCGGCAGAAGCCCAGGCGGTGCTATCAGTTGGAAAACAAACGCGCAACCGAACGGGCAGAAGCAGCGCATATACACCTCAACCCCCAAAGACAAATTCGAAAAGCAACAGCAGCAGCGCAACGACGCCATTGGTTTTTGTAATTTAGCCAAAGCAGCAAGAAAACAACATTACATTTGCGTGGGTGGCGGTGCTGTCAAGGGGGCACAAGGGCAAGGGCCAACTTCTGATGTGCGTCTGAAAGCGCTTTTATTATTATTTGCCATAGTAATTATTGGCTACCGAATTGTCAGTTTAACAAGTGAGTACGCCTAAGTATGTAAAGTGTGTCAAGTAAGTGTTTTGACAAAAAACAAAACATTTGGATTATTTAATTATTTAAAAAAGAAATAATAGAATCCATCATAAATCACTATTTAAAAAATATCAATATCTTCTTAGTTTGTCAAAACAATTACTTTACGTACTGTATATTTAAAGTAAGCGCAGCACTCAAGGCTGCACTTGTGCTCTGACGTTTGTTATTGTTAGTGTATATTAATAGCCCCGTCTGTATATGCATATTGACTTATTTAGCGGCAATGGCAAATGTATGATCTCATAACAATTTTCATTCTCACTGCTTTTGTGTGTGTATGTTCACCTTCCAGGAATGCGCTAAGCATCTAAATTAAGACTCACCAACGGCCAGTTGCGCATTTTGTTTAAGCCAAAAAACAAGAGCTTCTCATTTGCACAAAGCTCGAAGCAATATTTACTAATTTCTTCAAAAGGTTTTTTTTTTATTTGTCAGCGGCTAACCTTTGTTTACATGCACACATAGAACTGCTGTGTGTGTGTATGTGGGTATACAAATGTCAAGTTCTTTTAGCTGTGAGCGACCTAACGGTATTTTGCACTCGGGCGAGTCACGCGACCTGTGGGCAACAGTCGCTGAGAATTGTTTTGTGCCCGCAACACAAATTAATTAAAACATGTCGAAATTTATTTATGGTTGCTCAACATGCTTTTTATAAATCTCTATTTAAATGATGATAATTTCTCAAATAAAAACAAAAAATTTGTTACCCTCGAAAAACTTGCAACTTTCATAATTTTATCAAATCTTAACTAAGTTTTTAAATCCATTTTTTTTATTTATACTTTTTCATAACAATTATATCTGTTTTTTGCTCATATTAACAGATAATTTCTTTGGGCTTTAGTTTTAAATATCTTTAACATGACATTTAGAAAATGTTTCCATTACATTGTACCACTGTGCAATGCCGTAGTGGGCGTCAAAACTGGTCTTCCTCAAGTTTTCCGCAAATAGCGTTTCTTGGCAGCGTTTGGTTGTGTGAGAATATTGTGCAAGAGTTTTGTTTATTTGTCATGCCGCTGATATAAACGGCATTATCAGGGAAACGACCTTGATCAAATATAATTTCTTGTTTTATTTATAACAGTGCCTTTGATCAATAGCGAAATGGTGCTAGAGCTCAGCAGCTATGTGCAGGCACAGCTGAGTGCTGTCCAGGACTGGAGCGAGGAGCACCAACTGCGCTCCAAGTTGAGTCCATTGATGTGTGGTTTCCTTGTGGCCTCCTTTTTCTACGGCATGGTCTACATGGACAGCCTTGAGCCGGGAGTGAATCCACCTTCACCATTTTCGAAACGTTCCAAGCAGCGGTAAGTTCAAGTTGGCTTATTAATGGAGATCATTATCTTAGCCCTAATTTTCTTTATTTTGCTTACAGTGTTTTTGGCTTACAGCAATCGCGAGAGGAGCACAATTCAGTTAAGCTATTTGGGAGCAATAGGAACGGGAATTATGGTGACTCTCATGATGTATCTGGGCTTGTAAGAATCTCCATTTCCATTTAATCAAATACGGCAACAGTATTAGAATTTAAACCAGTCCAATTAATTGTTAATTGTAAACACCTTCTTTATTTAATTTAACTTAATTTATTTGTAATTGTGCAATGCTCTTGAAGTGAAACCAAACATCTTAATTGTATTCTTAAATGAATTTACTGAAGCTACAGAAGCTAAACTGAAATTGTTTAAACTTTAAAGGCACATATAAAGTTACTAACTGTTAGATCTAAGTAAACAAATTATATTATATGCATATAGCTAACTTATTTATGAGAATATATGTAAAGTACAAAGTGAAGAAATTATATATACTAATATCTAATTAGTTTGCATTGTGTTTTGCATTATTATATATGATGTGAGATTCTCGACACGCGTGAGATTCTGTTGCCAATCGGCAGTGCTTACCTGCGTCACACTAAACGTATTCAAGCGATTCTCACCTGTAAAACGGCCCACAACATGGACATAACAACCTGTAAGCACATACACTTGAAATTGCAAGTATAATTAAGTAAAAGTAATTATGTATTGCTTGCCATTATTTAGGGATTTCAGTTCACCATCGAAATCATAGAAAATACTCTGCAGAATTGGACCTTTGTCATCGTTGCGGAGCAGCAGCGTATTTTCTCCCCGTTTGCCCACAATAATGCGTAAAAGTTTACCTAGTAAATATAGTATTTGTATGGCAAATCATATTTTTACTTTAATAAGTATCTGCTTACCGTAGACATTCCAAATCACATTCAAATCCGGCTGCGCTTTGTGCATTTTAATGCAAAAGTCCACACGTCCAATCAAACTCCGCAAGTTGCGTCCCGGCTTGGACATTGATGAGGTTGGCAACGCGGGCAGGGGCTCACTTTTTTGTACTGCCACCATTGGCGTTGATTGTTTTAGCAGTTTTTTGGGCGGCATGTAGACAAACTCTTGCTTGAGCTTAGTTGGTATAGGCTCTTCCACAAATCCAGAAAATATTAGCTTATTCTCCTTTTGGCACAGACTCAATTTGGTTTGCTTCAGTTGACTTCCATTTTTGCGCAAAATTCCAGAGGCGGTTTCAAAGCTGCGATTGCCAAGCTCCGCCTTGAATTTTTGCTGGGTATTATTTGCCAAGCTGTTGCTTTTCTTAACTATGATCAATATTTGTTATTAAATATAGTAAAATTGCTTTATTTTTCATACCTTTGTGCGCGTACATTGTGCACTTGTGTCGTTAAGTTCTGAAAAAGTTCATTTGATTTGTAGGCGGGTAAAACGGTAAAAAAATCAGCCCTGGCTAAGCTTGAAAAAAAAGAAAAGGAGGCAGCCTACAGGTTCCACGGATATCTCAAATCCTTATTTAACTCAATTTAAAAACTGAACTTCATTATTTTAAAAAATTTACTATTTAATTAGTTTTTTTGAATTTGTAAGTACAGATTTTAAATAATTTTTTGAAAATTATTAATTTCATTAGACTTCAACCCACGAGAGGTGAAGAGCACCCAAAAAAAAAAAAAAATGACTGGGATTAATTTTCTATCGATAGATGATAGAGAGAGCAACAAGTTAAGAGCGAGAGGAAAATAATCGATATTGTCACTAATGGGCAGCTTTAGCACAACAAGGTGGCAACATCTGACGACATATGGCATTTTGTGGCATGCGGTCACACTGTTCAGCTCGTTTGATCAATTATCGATTCCAAATTATCGATATGTCCGATAAGGCGACACTCCACGCGAGTTTATTTTCATTTTAATATTATAAATTTGTAAATATCTGAAGATTTTAATAAAACAGAAACAACTAAATTCGCAACAATGAGTACAATCCTGGAGAAAATTGCGGCCATTGAGTCGGAGGTAAGCGCATAAAGGGTAATCTAAAAATATGCCAACTAGAAAACTAACCTGTCTCCCGTTTTATTTGTTCCACTCAATGCATGTCAATGTATGTGTGCACACACACATGTAGATGGCACGCACGCAAAAGAATAAGGCGACGTCGGCTCATTTGGGTTTGTTGAAAGCCAAGTTAGCGAAGCTCCGACGCGAGCTCATCTCGCCCAAAGGCGGCGGCGGCGGCACCGGCGAGGGTAAGTGGAAAGTTTGATCAAAACTCTGAGGTAATGATTAACAAATTATTTAAAATGCAGCTGGTTTTGAGGTGGCCAAGACGGGAGATGCTCGTGTGGGATTTGTCGGTTTTCCATCGGTTGGCAAATCAACGTTACTTTCGAATTTGGCCGGCGTTTACTCGGAGGTGGCTGCCTATGAGTTCACAACGCTGACCACAGTGCCGGGCTGCATCAAGTACAAGGGCGCCAAGATACAACTTCTGGATTTGCCGGGTATCATTGAGGGCGCCAAGGATGGCAAGGGTCGTGGTCGCCAGGTGATTGCTGTGGCGCGTACCTGCAATTTAATCTTCATGGTGCTGGATTGCCTCAAACCGTTGGGTCACAAAAAGCTGCTGGAGCATGAGTTGGAAGGCTTTGGCATTCGCTTGAATAAGAAACCACCAAATATTTATTACAAACGAAAGGATAAGGGCGGCATCAATCTCAACGCGATGGTGCCACAATCGGAATTGGACTCGGATCTGGTCAAGACCATTTTGTCGGAATACAAAATACATAATGCGGATATAACACTGCGTTATGATGCCACTAGCGACGATCTAATTGATATTATCGAAGGCAATCGCATTTATATACCCTGTATCTATCTGCTGAACAAGATTGATCAGATTTCCATTGAGGAACTCGATGTCATCTACAAGATACCGCATTGTGTACCCATATCAGCGCATCACCACTGGAATTTCGATGATCTGCTCGAACTGATGTGGGAATATTTGAGACTAGTGCGAATTTATACCAAGCCCAAGGGACAACTTCCGGATTACAGCTCGCCAGTTGTGCTGCACAACGAACGCACCAGCATTGAGGACTTTTGTAACAAACTGCATCGCTCCATCGCCAAGGAGTTCAAATAGTAAGTCCTAATTATAATTTATTTTTACTTGTTTCTAAATTTGTTTTCTTTTTTAATAGTGCGTTGGTTTGGGGCTCCTCAGTCAAGCATCAACCGCAAAAAGTTGGCATTGAGCATGTACTTAATGACGAAGATGTTGTGCAAATTGTGAAAAAGGTCTAGGACCTGTTAAAAACTATATTCTTTGGATTTTGATTGTGTTTTAATGCATTATTTTGAAATAAAAACAAATGCCCTGACTACCAGCGTTGCCACCTGGAATTATTGCGTTTTTAAATTAGGCGGGCAGCGAGCTTAAAAATAATTCGATATGTTCGCCGTGTTAATTGTAAACTCGATGCCGCACATTCTTGTTTTGTTTTCAATAAAAATTAACTGAGTCATTTTAAAATTAATGAAGTGTTTCAGTGAAATTTGTTAAAATATAAAAATTCAAAATGTGCGCGCCCCGAGAGCAAATCGATATGTTCGCCGTGCTTGTTTTTAGCTATCGATAATACGCCGTTTGTATCGATAAATTCTGCCACTAGCCGCACGTTGTTTTTATTTTTATTCTGCAATCAAAAATTAGTTTTTTAAATGGTAGAATTGAAAAAAACGGATGCCAATGTGGAGGACAATGGCTGGGAGCCCGGCGACAGCAAGGAGTGGGCCAAGCCCATCAAGCCGTTGCAGGAGAAATGGAAACTGGTGCCGGCATTTCTGCAGGTTAAGGGTTTGGTAAAACAACACATTGATTCCTTCAATCACTTCATCAATGTGGACATCAAGAAGATTGTGAAAGCGAATGAAATTGTGACGAGCGGTGCCGATCCGCTGTTCTATCTCAAGTATCTGGATGTGCGCGTGGGCAAGCCGGACATTGACGACGGCTTTAACATAACCAAAGCGACGACGCCGCACGAGTGCCGACTAAGAGATACCACTTACTCCGCACCCATCAGCGTGGACATCGAGTATACGCGTGGAACGCAGCGCATTAAGCGCAACAATTTGTTAATTGGCCGCATGCCTCTGATGCTGAGATGCTCCAACTGCGTGCTCACGGGCAAATCCGAATTTGAGTTGTCCAAACTCAATGAATGTCCCCTGGATCCGGGTGGTTATTTTGTGGTGCGCGGCCAGGAGAAGGTTATTCTCATCCAGGAGCAGCTGTCGTGGAACAAGATGCTCACCGAGGACTTCAATGGCGTGGTCCAGTGTCAGGTCACGTCGTCCACGCACGAGAAGAAATCTCGCACTTTGGTTCTGAGCAAACATGGCAAATACTATCTGAAGCACAACTCCATGACGGACGATATACCCATTGTGGTCATCTTTAAGGCTCTGGGCGTCGTGTCCGACCAGGAGATCATGGCCCACATTGGCCTCGATGCGCGTTCCCAGAATCGCTTCGGTGCCTCGCTCCTGGAGGCCTTCAATCTCAAGGTGTTCACACAGCAACGGGCCTTGGACTACATGGGTGAGTGTTGAATAAAGAAAATAAATATATATATATAATTGGTTGTCCGCTTTGCAGGCTCCAAGCTGGTGGTGAAACGTTTTCAGAGTGCCACGACCAAGACGCCATCGGAGGAGGCCCGCGAGCTGCTCCTGACCACAATATTGGCCCACGTGCCCGTGGACAACTTCAACTTTCAGATGAAGGCGATCTATGTGTCGTTGATGGTGCGTCGTGTGATGGCCGCCGAACTGGACAAGACGCTCTTCGACGATCGCGATTACTACGGCAACAAGCGGCTGGAGCTGGCTGGATCCCTGATCTCGCTGATGTTCGAGGATCTGTTTAAGCGCATGAACTGGGAGCTCAAGATGATTGCGGACAAGAACATACCCAAGGTGAAGGCGGCGCAATTTGATGTGGTCAAGCACATGAGAGCGGCTCAGATTACAGTTGGCCTGGAATCCGCCATAAGTTCCGGCAATTGGACAATTAAGCGTTTCAAAATGGAGCGTGCCGGGGTTACCCAAGTGCTGTCCCGGCTCAGCTATATATCGGCGCTGGGCATGATGACGCGCGTGAATTCGCAGTTTGAGAAGACACGCAAGGTGTCGGGACCACGTTCGTTGCAGCCGAGTCAGTGGGGCATGCTGTGTCCCTCGGACACGCCCGAGGGCGAGGCCTGTGGACTGGTCAAGAATCTGGCACTGATGACGCACATTACAACGGAGGTGGACGAGCGTCCGGTGATGACATTGGCCTACAACGCTGGTGTGGAGGACATACGCGAGGTCAGCGGCAATCCCATCAATAATCCCCATGTCTTTCTCGTGTTCATCAATGGCAACGTGCTCGGACTGACCATCAATCAACGGCACCTGGTGCGCAACTTGCGCTACATGCGGCGCAAGGGACGCATGGGCAGCTTCGTCTCCATCCACACATCCTACACGCAACGCTGTATCTTTATTCACACCGACGGCGGTCGCTTGTGTCGTCCTTACATTATTGTGGACAACTCTCGGCCCCGTGTCCAGCAGCGTCACTTGGATGAACTGCAGCGTGGCATACGCAAATTCGACGACTTTCTGCATGACGGATTGATCGAGTATCTGGATGTGAACGAGGAGAACGATTCGTTTATTGCGTGGAACGAGGAGCACATTGAGGCGCACACCACGCACCTGGAGATCGAGCCGTTTACGCTGCTGGGCGTCTGTGCCGGACTCGTTCCGTATCCGCACCACAATCAGAGTCCTCGCAACACCTATCAATGTGCCATGGGCAAGCAGGCCATGGGCATGATTGGCTACAACCAAAAGAATCGCATCGATTCCTTGATGTACAATCTGGTTTATCCCCAGGCGCCAATGGTCAAGTCCCGGACGATTGAGTTGACCAACTTTGATAAGCTGCCCGCGGGTCAGAATGCCACAGTGGCTGTGATGAGTTACTCCGGCTACGATATCGAGGATGCCCTCATCCTGAACAAGGCCTCCATTGATCGCGGCTACGGGCGTTGTCTGGTCTACAAGAATTCCAAGTGCACCGTGAAGCGTTATGCGAATCAAACCTTTGATCGCATCATGGGACCCGTGAAGGATGCCCTAACCAACAAGGTGATCTTCAAGCACGATGTCCTGGACACGGACGGCATTGTGGCGCCTGGCGAACAGGTGCAAAACAAACAGATCATGATCAACAAGGAAATGCCCGCGGTTACGTCCATTAATCCACTCGAGGGTCAGGCACAGGTGCCCTACACGGCCGTGCCCATCAGCTACAAGGGACCGGAGCCCAGTTACATTGAGCGCGTCATGGTTTCGGCCAACTCCGAGGAGGACTTTCTCATCAAGATCCTGTTGCGACAGACTCGAATTCCGGAGATTGGCGACAAGTTCAGTTCACGGCACGGACAGAAGGGCGTCACGGGCCTCATTGTGGAGCAGGAGGATATGCCCTTCAATGACTATGGCATATGTCCGGATATGATCATGAATCCACATGGTTTCCCGTCCCGCATGACAGTGGGCAAGGTGCTCGAGCTGCTGGGCGGCAAAGCTGGCGTTTTGGAG